>CM040125.1:251117031-251780521 GCA_022559845.1 Amorphophallus konjac | reverse complement strand
GCCAGCTGGAGGACGAGGAGGTTTGAATCTACATCTTTCCCACACCCCGTTTGTTAAGCGCGATCAACTCTTCATGATCCAAGGTACACGGTGCCGTCCATTCATCTCTTCATCCTTTCGGCGTTTCCGGAACCTTGGTGACGATCACGGTATGTATTCCTCATCTATTCAGCCTCTTTTTCTTTGATTCACACTTTTATGAATGTGTTAGTTTAAGGGGGCGGGGTAGAACTATTAAACAATCCATAAATAAGAGTATAATCCACAGTCGAACAATGTCGACCACATCTTGCTCTTCATCGGACCGAGCTCTTTGCTGGATGAGAGAGCACACTTTCTTCTAGTCAATTGTTGTTGCAAACCCAAATCGATGCTGCAACTTGGACTTCTATTTTAAGGATCCATAATGTTGAACCGGCTGACCGGAGCAAGGTAATCCTAATATTATGGCCAGATCTTCCACATTGAATGCGGCCTCCTTACTACCCATACGGAAGTAATTTCCTCCACTATGGCTAGAAATTATGTCTTCCGATATTGTCACGGTGAAGGTAACGGGAGAAGCATTGTCAACATCTGAACCAAAGGGTGTGGTCCTCATCAATGACTTGTGACATTCCCGAAATGCCATCCGATCCCTATCCTTCATGTAAATGTACATAGAACACCGGGCCGAGATGACCTTTGTGTTCACTAGATTCAAAAAAATGTGTAAACAAGAAATTCAGTTACTTGACTGATCAAGAAATATAAAAAAAATTAAGATGAAGACAAGGGTGACAAATGTGTAGACAGGGGAGTTTAGGTGTGGCAAATAGGTGGTTAAGGGTGACAAATGTATGAAATTCTGTGACATGTAGGTCTTTGAGAGTGACAAATAGGTAGATAAGGGTGACAAATAACGCGATAGGGTGACATAAAAAGCAGAGATGACAAACGTATGAACAAGGGTGCCAACTAGGTGTTTAAGGGTGACAAATAGGGGGATAAGAGTGACAGATAGGTGGATAGCATAAGGGTGACAAATAAAGGGACACGCTGACAATGTTAATGGGTGACAAAATCTACAGAAGTACTACTATTTACTATTTTTTTTATTTTAATTTATAATACTTTATTTAAACTAATTTTAAGTTAAGTTAATTTAAGTAATATATTATTTTACTTTCCTTATATATTAATTATTATTATTATTTTAATTACTATTATTTTATTTTATAGTAATTTAATTCTAAATATTTAATTAATTTTTATTAGATATATGTTAATTTTACATATTTTGAGATCTTAATATTTTTATATTATTTAAATTAATATATTTTATAATTTTATTAAATAGGTGGATAATTGTGACAACCCAGGGGATGACAAAACGTTTCAACAAGTGTAACAAACATATGTTTAAAGGTGACAAATAGATCCATAAGGATGACACATAGCTGTATAAGGTTGACAAATAACGGGACGGTGAGACGACGCTATAGAGGTGACAAATGATTCAACAACGGTGACGAATAAGGGTTTAAGAGTGACAAATAACTCTTTAAGGGTAACAAATAGATAGAGAAGGGTGAAATAAAATAACGGGATAGGGTAATGTTGGTAAAATCAAGGGCGCCAATTGTATAAACAAGGGTGACAATAGGTGGAAAAGGGTGACAACTACCCATCTAAATTTGATAGCTCTCTGAGGAAGAAAAATGAAGAAGGGTGACAAAAGACCTATCTAAGGGTGACAAATAAATAGGTCGATAAGGGGGGCAAATAGCTATGTAAGGGAGATAAGGAATCCCCCTACCTTTAACTTCTCATCCTGAAGTGGAGCCCTTAGAAACCCTAAGTTCCTCAGACGTTTCTTGTTCGGCTGTAGAAACCGTAGCTTCCTGAGATGTAGGTGGGACATCCAGTTTACGGCGGATGAAGCGTTGCACGGGTGTCTCCTTCGGCTCCATGGCTGTCAGTGATGAAAGAGAGATCACAAATGAGGGTGACCGCACAGCAAATGATGGAGAGCTCGTAAATGGCTTGTAGGGGAGACGAATAGCACCGCGACGAAGATGAGACGCTAAGCACGATGGAGAGATGAGCCACCTTTTCTATTGTCTGATGATGTCTGTTAAGGGCCAAGACATGGCGGGAAGGGTAAATAAGGAATTAGGAATTTTTATTTTCAAGGTCCAGTTCGGCGTCATCATTTTTGTTTATGTGGACTGCGGCGTTGCATCGGCGGCCATACGCGAACAACACCCCCGCGTGGCCGACGTGTCCCATTTTCTATGTGGACCAATTGACGTGCGAACAAATATCTATGTAAGGGTAACAAATAAAAATTCTTAAGGGTGACAGATAGGTAGACCAGGCCGAAAAAATAGCAAAATCGTGTAAGGGGGGTGACAAATAGCTTCTATTCAAGGCGGACAAATATCTATGTAATAGTAACAAATAGTTGCTTAAGGGTGATAAATAGCTGTATAAGGGTGACAAACGTGTAACAAACACCCGCACCTTCGTATCTATCTCTAATGTTCATGTTCCCAAGTTCAACAAGTCACAAATTACAATCACCTTGCTTAATTCATATCTTATTGCGATTAATTCTTTAAACCCATTCAAGTCACCCCCCCCTCCTCCTCCTCCTCCTCCTCCTCTGGGTTAAAGCCATTTACTCGGCAACAAGTGGCATCAGAGCCCAGGCTCTCATATTTTAAAGATCTATAACGATCTGAGAGCAAAGATCATAAATGGTTGCAATGACAGAAGGTCATTTTGATTTCCCTTACTCGAAGACTCAAGTGGAGCTCTTCCTTAAGACTCAACTGTAGTTGATAGTTGATGAGGGAGACAGATACTGATAAATCTAATCTCTCTCTCAATTCCAGGGCCAGACACTTCCTATGCTGTGGAATCTCAAAGGAAGTGTTCAACAAAATCTCTACTTGCAACTCAGTGCAAGACATCTGGAATAAGCTGAGATTAGCGCTCCCCCTCGTTCCCGCGCTCGCAGTGTCCCGTTCCCGCGCTGCCCCTTGCCCATCGGCGTCTCGAGCCCCTGCTCGGTCTCCCTGAAGCTCTAGCTCGGCTGTAGAGTTGATCCCCTCTTAGCTCGGCAATTAGTGGCGCACACCAGAAGCTTGCTAGAAGCAAACTTCGTGTCACGACCCGAGATTTATGCAGCAGAAACAATCGGAAACGCGAACAGCCGGCATGGTAAGCCTCTTGCGAGCAATGCAATCAGAGCACAATACAATCACATAAAGTAATTGCACAAGTGATTCACTTAAACCTTCATCTTTATTTCATATAAATAACCATAAATATACATAAGATCTTTGACTCTTAACATTCTTACACCATAGACTCAAGAAAATAAAAATTTACATAATGACTTGGCTAGACATTAGAAAACTAAGGCTTCTCTCGTCCATATGACCTTCAATTGCTCTCGGACCCGCTACTTGTATAATATGAATCCGATTCACTAGTCCTTCCAGAAATATTGAGAAAGTAGGTAATGAGCACACTTGTCCAGTAGGTATCTTCGTATCAACATGATGGCAACGTTTAAGTGATTAACATTTTAGCTCTAGAGAATAAGATAAATCATGCAGGTACGATGAAACACGTATATAACCAAAGTAACAGGATACAACCAAGTGTGAGATATGAGAATATGATTAATCAGAGTATATCACAAATGAAATTTGGCATTTCATGAACAAGAATGTAACAAGAATGCACTTTTCACAACCTTAAAGGCTATGCACTAGAAAGTCATGTAACACGCAAGAACATACTTTTGCTTTGCAAGTACTTCATGAATATTTGTGGATCTTCACTTATTTATAAAGAAAGTACTACCAGCGCAATGCGACGCCAGTAGCATCATACCCCATGGTTTACAGTATGTTTCCGACAATCAACCGAGAGACTAGTATAGAGTCTTGAACACAATCAGTGCTCGAACTGCATCTTCAAGTATAAATCAAGCTACATCCACAAGTATAAATAATGTTGTCCAATAATGTAACAAGTTCAACAATAGTCAATGGAAGAATGCACCAAATATGAATATAAGAATTCAAGGACTGCATTAATAACTAGGTCATGCAACAGAGAAAATTCGGCAGCATAACGGTACATTCATTAATTTCCCAAAATCTATTTAGATAGCTTTTTAGAATAAAGTGACATGTTCTAGATAATCAATAGACCATCTAGAATCATAGGAAAAATAAACCATTGAGTCAAACCCGGGTTAATCAAACTCTGGAACCAAGCGGTCGTTTACTGGACCGTTTCTTGACCAGGCAGTCGTGTACTGGACCGTTTGTAACCAGAACTCAGGGAATATCGGTAAGTGCTCTCTAGACAATTGGGCTTTAATGGTACAACCAACTCGGCGTCCTAGTGGGAATCCCAGGCTCGCGGAGACTTATGGACGTCTTAAAACAAGATTACCTAGTCCGTTGGAAGGAATATCCAATGGAGAGGTTTTCAAGTCCAAGAATGTGTACTTAAAGTGCCATGTGTAACTAATGACAACATATCGGGATATGTGCCATGTACTAACAAAAATGACTCTAGACAAGAAAGAATCGTGCTAAACTATCGATCAAATAAGTCCATAAACCATGTGAAAAATGTGTTTATAACTACAAGAGCATAAGTTTTTGGCCATAAAAATAACATAGGTTAAAAATAATCCCAAGTACATAAAGAACATGAAATCTTCTAGAGAAATATGTTAACACAACTAGGTATAAGAAAATAAGACTTGACAGGAGTATTACCTTTTTAACTAGGCTTAGCATATAATAATTAGGGCTAATCTGTAATATGTTTCGGGTTAACAATATCACAGAAATCAGAAAATGTAAACGGTCTAGTGGGTGACTGTTTCGTGGGTGCTAACGTTCTGTCGTAGGACCGCTAAAGGTCCCTGGCAGTCTACAGGAAGACCGTTTCTTCCTGGGTAACAGAAATTCATAAAAATACACACTAACCTAGGGCATGTTAAATATAGAAATCAATGAGAACTTACTTTAAAACATGATGGAACAAATATAGATCGAGAATATGCGTGGGTTTGTGGGTAATGACAAGAAAATTTCCTTTTAACTCAATTAGGGCTAAGAATTATGCATGGATATACACTAGATGCATAGTCCTAATGAAAACATAAAATTCTCGATGTATAATACATAAAAATGACTAAAATCAGTGGACTTTTATCCCTAACATTAAGTTTAAGCCTTTTATGAGATAACTTACCTCTGTTTTTGGCTTTAGGCTTCGAATTTAGGGCTAGAAGTTAACCCTAATTTCTACTCGTCCAGAACGGAAGTAGTAACTTCTTGCCTCTCTATCTCCCGATTCTCTTGACCTAACGATGTGAAATTTGGAGGGTAAGAAGAGGGTACTAAAAGGAACAAATTGCCTTAAATAACCTCTATCTAATTATCTCGTTTGAGGCTTCTATTTTCCTGATCTTCTTGGGTCAGTCGCACAGTTTCTTGAGTTATTTTCAACGAACTAGCGTCTTTGCAGGCTTCTATCTCCCTGTAGG
This sequence comes from Amorphophallus konjac, assembly GCA_022559845.1. NCBI lineage: Eukaryota > Viridiplantae > Streptophyta > Magnoliopsida > Alismatales > Araceae > Amorphophallus > Amorphophallus konjac. The sequence goes on along the minus strand of CM040125.1, from coordinate 251,774,955 downwards.
CTTGATCTCCTAGAGTGAAATTTTGAGAAAAGTTAGATCTAACTAAAATGAACCACTTCCTAGAAGGAACTTACCTCTAATTCGGCCTCTTTACCTTAGTTCCACGCGAGCCAAAAGTAAAGGTCGTGCAGGTAGGTCTTGGGGTCTATTTATAGGGTTTAGCTAGGGTTTTAGGGATTTGCACAAACTTAGAGTCCTAATTAGGTGCAAGATCGATCCTCAAGAGTTCTAAGCCTGATTATACTTCTATCCACTTCGATTTTTGGGAGTTTGGACGCTAAAAATCTAACCTTTTTTCACTTTCTTCTATTCACGGAATCTGCAGAGCTTAGCGGTCATTTGGGAGACCGTTTTCTAGTGGCTTGTGGTCTTGCGATAGACCGTTTTCGGATTTGGGCGCCGAATTTGAAACTAGTTCAAACTGTTGTATTAGTATCCATCTTTTTATCCTAAAATATTCCTACTTATCTCCTTAATTCCATAAATACATCAATCCAAGCTTCTAGAACATGGGCCAAAGTTTAAAATTATAATTTGGGCCAATTGGATTTGTCAAAATGGGCGTAATCCTCTTGGATTAGTATAGGGCCTAAATAATTAGGTTTAATTAACCACAATTCAATCAATAGCCTATTTAAATGCTTAATAATTATATTTTTAATCCCAAAAAATTCTTAGAAAATCCTCGGGCGTTACACCCTCCCCCACTTAAAAGAATTTGGTCCCCAAATTCCTTGTAATAAGATTTGTTAAGGAGAGTGTACTTACATTCAAATATCTCTGGAAATCTTTTGCGCATGGCTTCCTCAGTTTCCCATGTTGCTCATGTGGCCATGACTTGGTCCATTGGATCTTGACCATAGGAATAGTTTTATTCCAAAGTTGACGCACTTCTCATTCAATGATCTTGATTGGCTTTTGCTCGTACGTCAAGTCCTTTTGTATTTTCAAGTTGTTGTAAGTTATGACATGGAAAGGATCATGAACATATTTTTTGAGCATTGAGACGTGAAATACATCATGAACTCCTGATAATTGAGGGGGCAAAGCTATTCGATACGCGACTTCACCACCCTTTCGAGAATTTCAAAGGGGCCAATGAATCTCGAGTAAGCTTGCCTTTGATACCGAATCTTCGAATACCTCAACCTGGAGAAACTTAAGGAATACATGGTCTCCAACTTGAAATTTCAGGTCACGTCTTCGATTATCAGCATATGATTTCTGTCTATCTTGAGCCATCTGGGTCTTTCCCGAATAAGCTTTATCTTCTCGGTAGTATCCCTGATGATATCGGGACCGAGAAATTACCTTTCTCCTACTTCACTCCAATAAATAGGTGAACGATAGCTTCTTCCATATAGAGCCTCGAATGGTGCCATTTGTATGCTAGCTTGGTAGCTATTATTGTATGAAAATTCTACTAGAGGTAAATGGTCGTGCCAACTCCCTCCAAAATTAATAGCACAAGCCCTGAGCATATCTTCCACCACCTGATTTGTCCTTTCAGTTTGACCATCAGTTTGTGGATGGAACGCAGTGCTAAAGTTAAGTCGAGTTCCTAATGAATGTTGAAGACCCTTCCAGAACTGTGATGTAAACCGAGGGTCTCGGTCAGATATAATGGTAAAGGGACACCATGTAATTTGACAATTTCCCTCATATATAGTGCTGCTAATACATCCACAGACCATCGATTTTTAATTGGTAGAAAATGTATAGATTTAGTCAATCGGTCTATGATCACCCATATGCCATCGTGTCCACCTCTTGTCTTAGGTAAACCCATGATGAAATCCATCCCTATACTTTCTCATTTCCACTCGGGAATATTCAAGGGGTGTAATTTCTCAGCAGGCTTTAAATGTTCTGCCTTTACTTGCTGACAAGTGAGACAGCGAGATACAAAGTCTGCTACTTCTCTTTTCATGTTGGGCCACCAGAAGCTTCTTTTCAAATCTTGATACATCTTGATAGCACTAGGGTGAATAGCATACTTTGACTTATGAGCCTCTTCCATGATCAATTTCTTGGTGTCGGCATGATTCGGCACACAGATTTGATCCTTAAATAATAGTCTTCCATCATTTGTGATAGAGAATTCGTCTTGTGATCAATATTATCCTTGATTTCCATCAATGTAGGGTCATTTTCTTGCAATTTGACTATATCTTCAATCAATGTAGGTTGAGATCTTATATTGGCAATATACATCCTTCTCCTTCTCTATCAATATCAAGATTTAAGTGAGAAAAATCCTCAATAAGACATATCATACCTTTCCTGAGGCTTGCTAATGTTGCCATTGGTCTTCTGCTAAGAGCGTCAACTACTGCATTGGCTTTGCCTGGGTGATACTGGATAGTAAAATCGAAGTCTTTGAGATACTCCAACCATCTGCGTTGTCGCATATTTAATTCCTTCGGGTGAAAAGATATTTCAAACTTTTATGATATGAAAATATAGTGAATTTCTCCCATAAAGGTAATACGGCCAAATTTTTAAGGTGAATATAACAGTTGCCAATTCCAGATCATGCACAGGGTAGTTTTCTTCATGACGCTTCAACTGTCTTGATGAATAGCAAATCACCTTTCCATTTTGCATAAGAACGCATCCTAGGCCAATGCCAAATACATCCGTATAGACTTAAAACCACCACCTTCAATGGGCAATGCCAAAATAAGGGCTGTAGTAAGGTGATCTTTACGAGTTAGAAAACTCTCTTCGCAATCTTCGACCATATAAAAGGATTCTCCTTTCTAGTGAGTCTAGTTAAAGGGACGGCGATCTAAGAGAAGTCTTTAATAAACCTCCTGTAATAACCAGCCAGACCTAGAAAACTTCTAACTTCTATCACGGTTGTCGGTTGGCTCCAATTCTTAACAGCTTCAACTTTAGAAGGATCGACAGCGATACCCTCTCTTGAAATAATATGGCCAAGGAAAGAGACCTCCTTTAGCCAGAACTCGCACTTGCTAAGCTTTGCGTAAAGTTTGTGCTCTCTTAGTGTCTGCAAGGCTATTCTTAAGTGCTCTTCATGTTCCTCCTTAGTTTTGGAGTATATAAGAATATCATCAATGAAGACGATCACAAATCGGTCGAGATAAGGTCTGAAGACATTATTCATAAGTTGCATAAATGCTGCTGGGGCATTGGTTAACCCGAACGGCATTACAACGAACTCATAGTGGCCATATCGACTTCGAAAGCCGTCTTGTGTATGTCTTCATTCTTGATTCGGAGCTGATGATAACTTGACCTGAGGTCTATTTTGGAGAAGTATTCTGCTCCCGAAATTTGATCAAAGAGCTCATCGATACGTGGCAACGGATATTTGTTCTTGATAGTGAGTTGATTCAGTCGTCGGTAATCGATGCATAGCCTGAGAGATCCATCCTTCTTTTTGACAAATAAAACTAGCGCACCCCAAGGGGATGTGCTAAGTCGAATAAAACCCTTGTCTAATAATTCCTGAAGTTGTCTCTTCAATTCCTTGAGTTCCGTGGGGGACATCTTGTAGGGAGCTATTGAAATGGGTGCTGCTCCGGGTAGAAGTTCAATGGAAAAGTTTACTTCTCTTTCGGGTGGTAAACCGGGTAAATCTGATGGGAATACATCGAGAAACTTATTCACAACGGGAATATCTTCTAAGACGATCTCCTTGGACTCGATAATGATTACGGAAGCAAGGAAAGCTTCACATCCTTGCGAAATGAGTTTGCAAGCGTGAAGAGATGAAATAATGATAGGATGCTTCCTATACTTGATACCAAGGAAGGAAAACCTTGGAAGATCTGGTTTCTGAAAAGAGATAATCATGTTGCGACAGTTTATATAGGCATCGTGGTCCACAAGCCAATCTACAGCTAAGATAGCATCGTAGCCCTCCATGTCAAGGCATACGAGGTTTGCTAGAAGATTATGACCTAGTGGTGTAGTGATTGCTAGGTCCGAGGTAGAGGAACTGATGAAACTGGCAAGGTTTTTGCAAAAGCAGTAGATATAAAGGAATGAGAAGCACCAGTATCAAATAACACGAATGCAGGATGGGAATAGACTTGAATGGTACCTTCGATTAACCCATCATCCTTGGGCGCTTCTTCATCATCTATAATAGCATTAAGACGAGCCTGTCGTTTGCGTCCACCATTGGAAATTTGATCCTTCATGAGGGGGCAATCCAACATGCAGTGCTCCCGGCTGCCACATCGTAAACAAGCGCCGAGACGCTTCCAACATTCTTCGGCTGAGTGGTCGAACTTCTCGCAGAAAGTACAAGCCGTCATGACTTGCTTTTCTTCTTCTTTAACCTTCTTATTCTTGTGGTAGCCACTACCACTCCCGTTCTGGATCTCTTCTTGCTATCACGAGATTTGTAAGGTTCTTGATACTAAACTTTCCCTTCTTTTCATGCCGATCAGACCTTCGGCTCGGCTCCTCTCCTTTACCTTTAAGTTTTTTGACCTTCTCCAAGGTCCTTTCGCATAGATGTGCCCGTTGGACCATCTCCGCATATGTACGGATGTTCTGAGACCCTAGTTGTTGAATAAAGCAGGCCTTAAACCGTCCATAAATCGGTTAGCTTTTAATAAGTCGGTACTAACCAGATGAGGAGCATAAGGTGCCATCCTAGAAAACTGGAGTTCATACTCCGCTACTGTCATCATGCCTTGGCGTAACGAAGCAAATTCCATAGCTTTCCTCTCCTTGACATGCTCGGAGAAGTATTTTGCTCGGAAGAGGGTAAGGAATCCTTCGCAAGTATGTGGTGCATCTTGAGGCGGTGCATGAATTGACTTCCACCATGTACGGGCATCTTTATTGAGTTGGAACGTGGCAAGACGAACCTTCTCTTGGTCGGCACATTGCATAACCTCAAATATGCGATTCATTCATCAATCAATTCTCGGCTTCATCTGGATTAGAGGAACCAGAAAATCGTGGAGGATTTAGGCTCCTTAAGTTACGTGAAGATCACCAGCACCAGCTCTTGCGTCGGCTTGAGCCATGTTTTGCAATGCCTGGGTGAGACCCGCAACGGTCTGTTGCATTCCACCCCAATCAACACTGGTGAGCCATCGTAAGAATGAGGTACCTGAGAAGAGCGATGGGTTTGTTATTCTCCATAGAATTTAAAGGAAGTTAGCTTAAAGATATATTCTAAACAACTAGCTCATCCAGGGTTCTACCCAATTCTCACATGGGTTGGAGATTTTTTTTTCTAGTTTCATAGGTGTGGGTCCTTAAGCCTTGGACTTAGCCTATGACATGATATATATTTCCTAGAAATAAGTAAGTCCTTAGACTTATGCTCTGATACCACCTTAACTGTCATGCCCCAAGATTTATGTAGCGGAAACAATCGGAAACGCGAACAGTCGGCATGGTAAGCCTCTTGCGAGCAATGCAATCAGAGCGCAATACAATCACATAAAGTAATTGCACAAGTGATTCACTTAAACCTTCATCTTTATTTCATATAAATAACCATCAATATACATAAGATCTTTGACTCTTAACATTCTTACACCATAGACTCAAGAAAATAAAAATTTACATAATGACTTGGCTGGACATTAGAAAACTAAGGCTTCTCTCATCCATATGACCTTCAATTGCTCTCGGACCCGCTACTTGTATAATCTGAATCCGATTCACTAGTCCTTACTGAAACATTGAGAAAGTAGGTAATGAGTACAGCTGCCCAGTAGGTATCTTTGTATCAACATGATGGCAACGTTTAAGTGATTAACATTTTAGCTCTAGAGAATAAGATAAATCATGCAGGTACGATGAAACACGTATATAACCAAAGTAACAGGATACAACCAAGTGTGAGATATGAGAATATGATTAATCAAGAGTATATCACGAATGGAATTTGGCCTAACATAAACAAGAATGTAACAAGAATGCACTTTTCATAACCTTAAAGGCTATGCACTAGAAAGTCATGTAACACGCAAGAATGTACTTTTGCTTTGCAAGTACTTTGTGAATATTTGTGGATATTCACTTATTTATAAAGAAAGTACTCCCAGCGCAATGCGACGCCAGTAGCATCATACCCCATGATTTATAGTATGTTTCCGACAATCAGCCAAGGGGACTAGCATAGAGCCCTTGAACACAATCAGTGCTCGAACTACATCTTCAAGTATAAATCAAGCTACTTCCACAAGTATAAATAATGTTGGCCAATAATGTAATAAGTTCAACAATAGTCAATGGAAGAATGCACCAATATGAATATAAGAATTCAAGGAATGCATTAATAACTAGGTCATGCGACAGAGAAAATTCAGCAGCATAACGGTACATTCATTAACTTCCCAAAATCTGTTTAGATAGCTTTTTAGAATAAAGTGACATGTTCTAGATAATCAATAGACCATCTAGAATCATAGGAAAAATAAACCCTTGAGTCAAACCCCGGGTTAATCAAACTCTAGAACCAAGCGGTCGTTTACTGGATCATTTTTTGACCAGGCAGTCGTGTACTGGACCGTTTGGAACCAGAACTCAGGGAATATCGGTAAGTGCTCTATAGACAATTGGGATTTAATGGTACAACCAGCTCGGCGTCCTAGTGGGAATCCCAGGCTCGCGGAGACTTATGGAGGTCTTGAAACAAGATTACCTAGTCCGTTGGAAGGAATATCCAATGGAGAGGTTTTCAAGTCCAAGAATGTATACTTAAAGTGCCATGTGTAACTAATGACAATATACCGGGATATGTACCATGTACTTATGAAAATGACTCTAGACAAGAAAGAATCGTGATAAACCAACGATCAAATAAGTCCATAAACCTTTTGAAAAACGTGTTTATAACTACAAGAGCATAAGTTTTTGGCCATAAAAATAACATAGGTTAAAAATAATCTCAAGTACATAAAGAACATGAAATCTTCTAGAGAAATATGTTAACACAACTAGGTATAAGAAAATAACACTTGAAACAAGAGTAATACCTTCTTAACTAGGCTTAACATATAATAATTAGGGCTAATCTATAATATGTTTCGGGTTAACAATATTACAGAAATCAGAAAATGCAAACGGTCTAGTGGGTGACCGTTTCATGGGTGCTAACGGTATGTCGTAGGATCGCTAAAGGTCTGTGGCGGTCTACGGAAAGACTGTTTCTTCCTGGGTAACAGAAATTCATAAAAATACACACTAACCTAGGGCATGTTAAATATAGAAATCGACGAGAACTTACTTTAAAACATGATGGAACAAATATAGACTGAGAATATGCGTGGGTTTGTGGGTAATGACAAGAAAATTTCCTTTAAACTCAATTAGGGCTAAGAATTATGCATGGATATACACTAGATGCATAGTCCTAATGAAAACATAAAATTCTCTATGTGTAATACATAAAAATGACTGAAATCAAAGGGCTTTTATCCCTAACATTAAGTTTAAGCCTTTCATGAGATAACCCACCTCTGTTTTGGGCTTTAGGCTTCGAATTTTGGGCTGGAAGTTAACCCTAATTTCTGCTCGTCCTGAACCGAAGTAGTAACTTCTTGCCCCTCTATCTCCCGATTCTCTTGACCTAACGATGTGAAATTTGGAGGGTAAGAAGAGGGTACTAAAAAGAACCAAATGTTCTAAAGAACCTCTATCTAATTACCTCGTTTGGGGCTTCTATTTTTCTAATCTTCCTGAGTCGGTCGCATAGTTTCTTGAGTTATTTTCATCGAACCAGCGTCTTTGCAGGCTTCTATCTCCATGTAGGCTTGATCTCCTAGAACAAAATTTTGAGAAAAGTTATATCTAACTAAAATGAACCACTTCCTAGAAGGAACTTACCTCTAATTCGACCTGTTTACCTTAGGTCCACGTGAACCAAAAGTATGGGTCGTGCAAGTAGGTCTTGGGGTCTATTTATAGGGTTTAGCTAGGGTTTTAGAGATTTTCACGAACTTAAAGTCCTAATTAGGTGCAAGATCGATCCTCAAGAGTTCTAAGCCTGATTATACTTCTATCAACTTCGATTTCTGGGAGTTTGGACGCTAAAAATCCAACCTTTTTACACTTTCTTCTATTCACGAAATCTGCAGAGCTTAGCGGTCATTTGGGAGACCGTTTTCCAATGGCTTGTGGTCTTGCGATAGACCGTTTTCATTTTTGGGCGCCGAATTTGAAACCAGTTCAAACTCTTGTATTATTATCCATCTTTTTATCCTAAAATATTCCTACTTATCTCCTTAATTCCGTAAATACATCAATCCCAAGCTTCTAGAACATGGGCCAAAGTTTAAAATTATAATTTGGGCCAATTGGATTTGTCAAAATTGGCCTAATCCTCTTGGATTAGTATAGGGTCTAAATAATTAGTTTTAATTAACCATAATTCAATCAATATCCCATTTAAATGCTTAATAATTATATTTTTAATCCCAAAAAATTCTTAGAAAATCCTCGGGCGTTACACTTCGTCTGAAGGAAAACATAGATCTTGCAAGGGCGACGGCTGCTGGAGTATAAGGTTGACAAATATCTGGTTAAGGCTAAGAAATAAGCTGTTGGGGTAACAAATAGCTGAGTATGGCTGTAAAATAGGTGTTAAGGCTTGGAGCTAAAGGATTTCACTCGACTCTACTTGACTCCAGTCTGATCTAGTCAACTCCAGTTTGAGCAGAAGATTCAAAACAAGTCTAACTGGATTGTGAACAAAAAGGGAAAAGGATCAAGGCAATCAATGAATGTATTTCAAGTGTCAAAAACTGCAAGAGATGCAGTGATCGAGGAAATCAAGATCATTCAAGCAGAACGCCATGAGAGAAAAATGAAGTTTTCTGGTGATAGATTTATATCAAAGCTGACGAACAGAACACAAGGAGTCATTGTTCTGCATATAAATCAATGTCAAAGAAGGGATCAAACAGAAGAAATCAAAGACAGAGTTCTTCAGGAGGTTCTGCCAAATGAAGAACATAAGGGTGACAAATGTCGAAACAACGGTGAAAAATGTCAAGGCAGCGGCGACAAATAGAGCGCTAAGGGTGAAAAATGAGTTAGCGCGATGGCTTCAGTCTAACAGGGAAAATGCTAAGGCGATGGCTATCAGCCGTAAGGGTGATAAATAGATGTTAAGTCTGACAAATAGCCGTCAAGGGTATAAAATGGGTTCACAAGGGTGAATAATGGCTCAGCACGTGGAGACCATAAGGCAATCACGTGTCTTCGTCTACCAATCATTCGCACGTGATCCCAAGTTTCTAACAGAGGTCTGTGTTGAATCCCTGTGGTTTTGATGATGTCAAACACTATGACTCATCATGAGTCTGCATGTGCATGCATGGGATTGATTCATGTTTTTGATTCATGTTTTTGTGATGAACTCATATGCTTGATATCGATGCATTGCATTACTGTTGTGATGTGTTGATAAGAACAGGCCTCAAACAAAGGTGTTCAATAGCCCAGCTAAATGTAAAGAAAATCATGTTAGAAGTGTGTGTGAAGCTCTGCAGAAGTCAGGAATTCAATGGCCTTGTACCCCCTGAAGAAGGCTTGTAAAGAACAACACGCTCAGACTGCTGAAGAGAAATACTCAAGTCACCTGCTGGCTAAGAAAGGCTATAGCTACGTTTTAGGGGTGACAAATAGGTGCTCACAGGTGAGAAATAGGCCTTACAGGTGTAAAAGAGTTGAATAAGAGAAGTCTTTTTAGAAGTGTTGACCCTTGGAGTCGACTTGTGCTCGCAAGGCTGAAAATAGTGAAGAATGAAGAAGCTGCAGCAACGCTAAGTGCAAGCTGCGTCAACGCAACCAAAGCCAGCTCAGAGAAATTGTCATAAGAACTTGAGGGTGAACAGCAGGCTGAATTTGTGTGAGGAGAAGGAGGTGCATCAACCTGGCAAGTGATGTGCATCGATGCAGCCAAAACCAGTCAGTAGAGGTTGCCTGAAGAGCCTGGAATACAAGCCTCATTGAAGATTCAAGAAGACAACGTTAACACAATAGGTCGAAAGCATCAACGCAGCCAAGGGTTTCCAGATGGAGAAGCTAAGGGTGTATAATGTCGAAGTAAGGGCGACAAATGAGCTTGTGTGGGCAACAAATATAACGCTAAGGGTGACAAATGTCTTAGCGCGACGGCTTCAGTCTAACAGGGAATTCAGCTAAGGCGATAGCTCTTTACGGCCAAGGGTGACAAATGACTATAGAGGTCTGTCAAATGGTTACTGAAGATTGAAAAATATTCTATCAAGGGTGAAAAAGAGCTTCAGAAGATTAACTAATAAGCCTTGCACGTGAGACGTTCGAGCGGGGTACTTGACTAAGTTCCCCAAATGATGTGCACGTGACTCAAGGAGGTTGGCACAAGATCCGAGGTCTTCCACGTGGCATTCCCCGCGAGGAGCCCTAGCTCCCGAAAAATCATTATAGACGTGTCGATAAAATCACAACACATGTATGCCGGGGCACGGAACATGAAATGGTCAACATGTGACCAATACGGCTCTGAATACCTTTTCGCACCCCGATGTAGGGCTTTCAAGGCTTTTCAATACGCTCTCTCTTCTTTTTATGGGAATCAACTTATAGGCCATGCTGTCCCATTTCTTGGCGATTAATCAAACGTTTTCCCCTCTTAATGTTGTGACCTTTATGGCACGGCGGGTCTCCAGCCCCGACCCGATGCCCACCATCGTCTGGTTAGTCAGAAGGAGCACACCTTGGGTTCCAGACCATCCCAGTCTTGGAACCTGAACACATTGCCACACACGTGACTAGCACGCCCTCACACGATAAAATCGATAGAATATACAATGATATTTTATTATTATTCTGAGTGCTTCCAACATGCCCCCGCGAGGAGCCCTAGCTCTCGAAAAATCATTATAGACGTGTCGGTAAAATCACAATACATGTATGCCAGGGCACGGAACATGAAATGGTCAACATGTGACCGATACGGCTCTGAAAACCTTTTCACACCCCGATTTGGGGCTTTCAAGGCTTTTCAACATGCTCTCTCTTCTTTTTAAAGGAATCGACTTATAGGCCATGTAGCCCCATTTCTTGGCGATTAATCAAACATTTTCCCCTCTTAACGTTGTGACCTTTATGGCACGGCGGGTCTCCAGCCTCGACCCGATGCTCACCATCGTCTGGTTAGTCAGAAGGAGCACACCTTGGGCTCCATACCATCCCAGTCTTGGAACCTAAACACATTGCCTCACACGTGACTGGCACGCCCTCACATGATAAAATCGATAAAAGATACAACGATATTTTGGCAGCATTCTGAGTGCTTCCAGCATGCCCCTGCGAGGTGCCCTAGCTCCCAAAAAATCACTATAGACGTGTCGGTAAAATCACAATACATGTATGCCGGGGCACGAACATGAAATGGTCAACATGTGACGGATACGGCTCTGAATCCCTTTTCGCACCCCGATGTGGGGCTTTCAAGGCTTTTCAACACGCTCTCTCTTCTTTTTATAGGAATCGACTTATAGGCCATGTAGCCCCATTTCTTGGCGATTAATCAAACGTTTTCCCCTCTTAACGCCGTGACCTTTATGGCACGGCGAGTCTCCAGCCCCGACCCGATGTCCACCATCGTCTGGTTAGTCAGAAAAAGTGCACCTTGGGTTCCAGGCCATCTCAGTCTTGGAACCTGAACACATTGTCACACACATGACTGGCACGCCCTCATAAGATAAAATCGATAAAAGATACAACAATATTTTGGCAGCATCTTGAGTGCTTCCAACATGCCCCCGCCAGGAGCCCTAGATCCCGAAAAATCATTATAGACGTTTCGATAAAATCACAACACATGTATGTCGGGGCACGGAACATGAAATGGTCAACATGTGACCGATACGGCTCTGAATACCTTTTCGCACCCCGATGTGGAGCTTTCAAGGCTTTTCAACACGCTCTCTCTTCTTTTTATAGGAATCGACTTATAGGCCATGCAGCCCCATTTCTTAGTGATTAATCAAACGTTTTCCCCTCTTAACGTCGTGACCTTTATGGCACGGGAGGTCTCCAGTCCCGACCCGATGCCCCCCATCGTCTGGTTAGTCAGAAAGAGCGCACCTTGGGTTCCAGACCATCCCACTCTTGGAACCTGAACACATTGTCACACACGTGATTGGCACGCCCTCACACGATAAAATCGATAAAAGATACAATGATATTTTATTATTATCCTGAGTGCTTCCAACATGCCCCCGCGAGGATCCCTAGCTCCTGAAAAATCATTATAGACATGTCGGTAAAATCACAACACATGTATGCCGGGGCACGGAACATGAAATGGTCAACATGTGACCGATACGGCTCTGAATTCGCACCCTGATGTAGGACTTTGAAGACTTTTCAACACGCTCTCTCTTCTTTTTATAGGAATCGACTTATAGGCCATGCAGCCCCATTTCTTGGCGATTAATCAAACATTTTCCCCTATTAACGCCGTGACCTTTATGGCACGGCGGGTCTCCAGCCCTGACCCGATGCCCACCATCGTCTGGTTAGTCAGAAGGAGCGCACCTTGGGTTCCATACCATCCCAGTCTTGGAACCTGAACACATTATCACACACGTGACTGGCACGCCCTCACACGATAAAACTGATAAAAGATACAATGATATTTTGGCAGCATCCTGAGTGCTTCCAACATGCCCCCGCGAGGAGCCCTACCTCCTGAAAAATTATTATAGACGTGTCGATAAACTCTTAACACATGTAAGCCGGGGCACAGAACATGAAATGGTCAACATGTGACCGATACGGCTCTGAATACCTTTTCGTACCCCGATGTGGGGCTTTCGAGGCTTTTCAACACGCTCTCTCTTATTTTTATAGGAATCGACTTATAGGCCATGCAGCCCCATTTCTTGGCAATTAATCAAACGTTTTCCCCTTTTAACGCCGTGACCTTTATGGCACGGCGGGTCTCCAGCCCTGACCCGATGCCCACCAACGTCTGGTTAGTCAGAAGGAGCGCACCTTGGGTTCTAGACCATCCCAGTCTTAGAACCTGAACACATTGTTACACACATGACTGGCACGCCCTCACACGATAAAATCGATAAAAGATACAATGATATTTTGGTAGCATCTTGAGTGCTTTCAACATGCCCCCGCGAGGAGCCCTAGCTCCCATTCGTCAGTGCCGCTGCTCTCCCACTCTAACATTCATGGGTTTCGGATGGTTTCCGTGCATGGGTCCCATGTTTCGTTTCATAAAAAAGTAGAAATTTTCTAAATTACAGATCTTCGGATCTCTAAATAATAAATAATAAATTTCTTTTTTTAGATGTAATGATATTTTCATATTGAGATAGATTTTATCCTATTAGAAGAAATGAATGAATGAGAAAAAATGACGAATGAATGAATGAAAAAAATGGTGAAAATGGAAATAAAAAGAGAAAAAATGGCGGCAAATGAAAAAATGGCGGTAAATAAAAAGAGAAAAGAATTAGAAAAAATGCCCGTGCCCTACCCCCTCCTCATCTTCTCCTTCCCCCTTCCTCCTCCACTCGATCTCCCTTTCCTCTCACGATCTCACCCCCTCTCTCTCTCTCTCACCCATCCGCCCTCTCTCTCACCCTCCTTCTTCCCCAGCACCGGAAATGGGTGGAGCTACCCAGGGATGTGGGTGAGGGGCGAGCGGAGGTGACATCGGCAGCGAGGGCGCAGCGGCGGCGGCGATCACCAGCGATCAAATTATTTCCAGCGGACACTCCCTACCGGATGTATTCCCCCCTCTCTTTCTCCCATTGGCCCCCCTCCCCCTCCCTACTCGCACCCTCTGTCACTCTCACTCTCACACATAGACACACGCACGGCTCGGCCCCCTCTCCCTGCTCCCGCCGTCTCTCACTCTCACTCTCACACAGACAGACATAGGGACGGGGAGGGGCTCGGCCCCCTCTCCCTGCTCCCACCCTCTCTCACTCTCACTCTCACATACACAGACACAAGGAGGGGGAGGGGCTCGGCCCCCTCTCCCTGCTCCCGCCCTCTCTCACTCTCACTCTCACACACACGGACACAGGGAGGGGGAGGGAGCACTAGGATGCCAGCAAAACTAAAACCAGTTGGTGCAGAATATCCTGTTGTAAACATTTTACAAATTCAGTTGCCAACAAATGGGTCCTTCCGTTTTGGATTCACCTCCTGAGAATCCTATTCTTATGGATACTTTGGCAGATTCTGTTATCCATATTACCACGACTGAGTTGCAACATCATGACCCTTTTACTGTGGCCTTGAAGGATTTTGGAGATAAGGCTCGTGAAAGAGAGACTAATGCAATTGTTGAAATATTTAAGGATGAAAAACCAGTAAACATTGTGCAACTCGAAAGGCCATACCAAGAGTGGACTCTGTAAATGCATGATCAATACGACGAAGAAATAGATGGCGGTGAGGATGAACCTGTCCTTGTTGATTGTCCTCCCAATAAAAAAAGGGGCTTGGAATTTCATCTGATGTTGTAAGAGTACACCAAGTGATAAGGAGAAAAGGTTCGTCTTGGAGATCAGGAATGAAGGTTAAAATTCTCAAAGGAGCAGTTAATTTTCTTAAAAGTAATCTCTATGCAACTCTTGAAAACTCCATTACTTGGGGGGTAATATGTACTAAAGAGTTGCATAGAGATTACTTTTAAGAAAATCAACTACTCCTTTGAGAATTTTAACCTTCATGCCTGATCTCCAAGTTGAACCTTATCTCCTTATCACCTGGTGTACTCTTACAACATCAGATGAAATTCCAAGCCCCTTTTTTTATTGGGAGGGTGGGAAGAGGGATGTGGATATAAATGTGTGTGCGTAAATGTGGATATGGCCTTTTTTTAATTTCTTCCCGTTCAAGACTTTTGTTATGATATATGTCATTAGTATGCTTGGATACTAATGACATATATCGAACACAAAGTCTTGAATTGTCCTGTTGGACAGCCTATGGATATTTGATCGTTCGGTGTTGTTTATTATATGTGCTTCATGATTATCTTAAAATTTTGGCAGCATCTTCCCTCCTCCAATATACCTGCTAATTTTGACTACTCTTATGGTCACTTGCATTTTATATGAGTGGCCGTTAGAGGAATGTTAAAATTAGTAAATTATGGTGGTATATTAGAGAAGTGTGGGGAGATACTGCCGAAATTTTAAGATAATCATGAAGCACATATAATAAACAACATTGAACGATAAAATATCTATAGATGGGCATTTTATTTGATGTAGGTACCCCGTGAATATTGTGGATATGGATGTATATGTGACCAAACAAGATGTACAAATGTGAAAAATAGTCAATTTTTAGGGGAGATGCTGTCAAATTTTTTTTAGAAGTTTAATATGGCATATTGATATGATTTTTTAAATTTGTTATGTAAATATGGCTAGACTTGATCGTTTATGGATGAATCGCAGAGTAGTTGACGGAAGGGTGTCAGAGGAGTTTAATGATGGAGTTGATAGTTTTATTCACTTTGTGTTGGGACATCCAACAGCAGTGGACCAGTGTGGTTACAACAGATGTCCTTATTTACTTTGTAAAAACAAGATATTTCATTCTCTATAGGATGTGCAACATCATTTATATGGGAAATGGTTCACGAAAGGTTATATGAATTGGGTGTGTCATGGTGAGGACTTCTAGTCGTATGAGCCCGCCAATGTTGCAGGCACAAGTACCTATGCAGACATGGTAATCGATGCTGCTGGCCCTAACTTTAATGTACAAGGGGAACACGTGTACAACGAAGAACCACCAAACAAGACGGTTGAAAGATTTTATCAGTTACTTCGGGATGCTGAAGAGCCGCTATGGGATGGTTGTGAAAATCACACTCGGTTGTCTGCTGTCTCACAGTTGTTGAATTTGAAATCTGAATTTCACCTTAGTGAGAGTTCTTTTGACTATATGCTCCTCCTTATCAAGAGTATGCTGCCTCGAGATGAGAAGCTGCTTGAAAATTTTTACTGTGCAAAGAAGATGGTCAATGATTTAGGGCTTGGATACCAAAAAATAGATGCATGCTCTAATCACTATATGCTATATTATAAAGATAATGTAGATAAAATATCATGTGATATTTGTCAGCATGATAGATTTAAACCTAAGAGAGAGGACAATTCAAAGCAGAAGGATGTGCCGTACAAGTCACTACGATACTTCCCTCTCACGCCCAGATTGCAGCGGATGTATATGTCGTCAAAGATAGCTCGACATATGATATGGCACACAGAAAGAGTACGTCGTGCAGATGATATAATGAGTCACCCCACCGATGGTGAAGCTTGGGTTCATTTCAATCGTACCTATACTGCTTTTGCTCACGAGCCACGGAATGTTAGGCTGGGTTTATACACATACGGCTTCAACCCATTTGGAGGTTCAGTGGCGTCTTACTCATGTTGGCCAGTGTTCCTGTCGCCATACAACCTTCCGCCGGGCATGTGCATGAAGCGAGAGAACCTTTTCTTAACTTTGGTGAGTCCAGGTCCAAAATATCCAGGAAAAAAATTAGACATATATCTCAGGCCACTGATTGATGAGTTGAAAAAAATATGGAATGATGGAGTTGTTACTTATGATGCATATAGAAAATAAAATTTCACTATGAAGGCTGCATTGATATGGACAATAAGTGACTTCCCTGCATATGAAATGCTATCTGGTTGGAGCACACACGGGAGGTTGGCATGTCCTTACTGTATGGCTGATACCAAATCATTTGTCCTGAAATATAGTAAGAAATCATGCTGGTTCGATTGTCATCGACGGTTTCTACCAATTGACCATCCTTTCCGAAGGCAAAATGACTTTTTCATTAAGAACACAATTGAAATGGATGAAGCAGACTTGGAACGATTATCTGGTCGACAAATGGCGGCACATGTGCAAAACTTACAATATATAGTGCAATTGTCAGGTAGTACACGACATCTTCGTGGATTTGGACTGGATCACAACTGGGTGAAGAAAAGTATCTTCTCGGAATTACCTTACTGGTCAGCCCTTTTGATACGGCACAACCTGGACATCATGCATGTTGAGAAGAATGTCTTTGATAATGTGTTCAACACCATCATGAACATGAAAGCCAAAACAAAGGACAATGCCAAGGCGCGAGCGAACTTGAAGATACTTTACAAACAACCAGAGATGGAATTGCGATAGGTACGGGAAAAAGTTGTGCAACCTAAAGTAGCTTACATGTTGAAAGACACACAGATCAATGAACTGTGCCAGTGGGTGAAGCAATTAAGATTCCCTGATGGATATGTGTCTAACATAGCCCATTGTGTGAATGTCAATGAGGGGAAAATATATGAATTGAAAAGTCATGACTGCCATGTGTTCAAGGAGAGACTTCTGCCCATTGCATTCTGTGACATATTGCCAAAGCCTATATGGGGAGCATTGACTAAGTTGAGTCAAATTTTTAGGATTCTATGTGCATGAAAACTCAAACTTGGGGACGTGCAAACTATGGAACAGAATGTGATCATGACGGTATGCAAGTTGGAGAAGTTATTTCCCCCTGCGTTCTTCGATTCCATGGAGCACCTGATTATCCATTTGCCATACGAGGCCAAAGTTGGAGGACCAGTTTTTAAACAGAACTTCGATAGGCGAGAGGTGTAAGCACCGCGAGGTGTGAAGTACAATTTCGATGGATGTATCCATTTGAGTGGTAATCATTATGTATTTATAATTTATTTGACAATTGTTACATGTGTCTGTCATTGTCACTGTATGTCATTGTCATATGAATTATTGTCATAGGTGTATGCATGACCTGAAAATGAAGGTTCGCAACAAAGCTAAAGTAGAGGGTTTGATTATCGGGGAATATATTATTGAAGAAATTTTGAACTTCTGTTCGATGTACTTCGAACCCGAAATTCAAACTCGCCGCACTCAACCTCCACGTAATGATGATGGAGGAGAGGTGGGTCCGTCCGACCGGTTGTCCATATTTAAGTATCCAGGACATGCATTCGGACGTTGTTCGGATTGCATATGAGAGGATAGAGAGTTGTTGGCCGCAGAGATATATGTTCTCCTGAGCTGTACTGAGATTGAACCTTATGTTGAGTGAGTCCTCAACTCCACAGGTGTTAAAATTTATAAGTTGCTTGACGTTCTTACTCCCATTTATGGTGATGTTGCATTCATCATTACAGGTAATTTGATTCAGAATTAATTACTCAATGTCCACGCCTCAATGACATGGAGGTTCAAAATGAATGAGAGAGATCTTTTGCCAGATGGCTTAAAGCTCAAGTAAGTGCTGAAGTTAAGTTCCACAAAGCTTGAGGTGTATGCCTAATTTTAAAGTAATGTGGTTTATATTCATAGGTTGAAGAAGGTTATGTTATTGATGAAAGAGTCCGGGTGATAAGTTATGGACCTTCGAAGGTCGCGCATGCCTATCAAGGAGTTTTTGTGAATGGTTATAGATTTTACACCAGAGATTATGGACGAAATAAGTCTACGATGAATAGCGGCATATGCGTGAAAGGTAGTACATACAATGAAAATGAACTTGATTACTATGGTATTCTTGAGGAGGTCATAGAATTACATTATCTCGGACAAGACAACCATATATTTCTTTTTAAGTGTCATTGGTTTGATCCTAATTAAGTTCAAAACGACGCAATATATGGGATTACCGATGTCAAACATAGATCCAAATTGAATACCTATGAGCCGTTCATTTTGGCCGCACAAGCCCAGCAAGTGTATTATTTAAGTTATTCATCGTCCAAGAATAAAGATTGGTGGACAGTCTGTAGGGTAAAACCAAGGCTTGTGCCTAATGATGAGTTAGATTTGATTGAAGCTGTCTCAGAGGATTCTAGTGCCGAATTTTTTCAATCAGACGAGGGTGACACTGCAGAGTTGGTTGCTTCTTAATCTTCATCTGATCGAATCTGACGAGCCACTTCGGTTGTATATAGAGGACGAAGTGGAAGAAGTCGATTCAACTGAGCTAAATGAAGCAATTGTTGGGCAGGAGGAGTCCTTTGAGGAGGAAGAGTATGAATTTAGTGAGAATGAGGAAGATGACAATGAGTTTGATATATCTTCAGCATCTGAAGATGAAATAGATACTGATTGAATATTTTGTAAGAAATTTAACATATATGCACTTCTTATCATTATTACTTACCACCTCTCCTCGTAATTAGTTGTGGACTAATATGCACTTCTTTAATTGTTGTCAATAATTAGATGGTTCAAGGTCGTATCGGGACTTCGAGGAGAGGTGGTTCCGGGAGGGGTTCTACTGGTATATTTATTTAAATTCTTAGATAAATGAGTAGTGAATATGCACTTTATTTTGCTCATGATATTTTATGTCTCCGCACTAGGTACACAGAGCACACCGCCCCCACCACCTGCTGCGGGTATGTTTATTTAAATTCTTAGATAAATGAGTAGTGAATATGCACTTTGTTTTGATCACAATATTTTATGTCTCCGCACCAGCTACATAGAGTACAAAGCCCCCACCACCTGTTGCGGGTATGTTTATTTAAATTCTTAGATAAATGAGTAGTGAAAATGCACTTTATTTTGCTCACGATATTTTATGTCTCCGCACCAGTTACACAGAGTGCACCCCCCCACCAACTACTACGGGTATGTTTATTTAAATTCTTAGATAAATGAGTAGTGAATATGCACTTTGTTTTACTCATGATAGTTTATATCTCCGCACCAGGTACACAGAGTGCACTGCCCCCACCAACTGCTGCGGGTATGTTTATTTAAATTCTTAGATAAATATTTAGTGAATATGCACTTTATTTTGCTCACGATATTTTATGTCTCCGCACTAGGTACACAGAGTACACCGCCCCCACCACCTTCTGCGGGTATGTTTATTTAAATTCTTAGATAAATGAGTAGTGAATATGCACTTTGTTTTGCTCACGATATTTTATGTCTCCGCACCAGTTACACAGAGTGCACCCCCCCCTAACTACTGTAGGTATGTTTATTTAAATTCTTCGATAAATGAGTAGTGAATATGCACTTTGTTTTGCTCACGATATTTTATGTCTCCGCACCAGCTACACAGAGTGCACCGCCCCCACCAATTACTGTAGGTATGTTTATTTAAATTCTTAGATAAATGAGTAGTGAATATGCACTTTATTTTGCTCACGATATTTTATGTCTCCGCACCACGTACACAGAGTGCACCGCCCCCACCACTTACTGCGGGTGTGTTTATTTAAATCCTTAGATAAATTAGTAATGAATATGCACTTTTTTTTGCTCACGATATTTTATGTTTACAGGTTCGAGTGCCTCTACATTAGGTCTACAGAGTACACCGATTCCATCACATTCTACTGCTATGTTTATTTAAATTCTTAGTTAAATGATGGAAATTCTATATGTTTACTTGTTGAATAAATGTTTTTTTAATAATGAGCTAAATTCGGATTAACTACTTCTATTTTACTTGTAACAGGTACGTCGGGCACACCACCTGCAATAGTTGGCTCGTCCGCCCACCTGGGCACATGCCTGACAGACGGTGCTATTAGCCATCACGAGGGCGAGCAAGTGGTGTTGCAAGATGGACACAAGCCATGTTGGGTCTCTGGATAAATATTTAAACTCATGAATTGTGTTCGTTATCTATCCATCAACTATATAATTATTGGCTATCAATTTAACATATGTAATTGCAGGGATAAAGTAGAGCCCAATGACGCTTCACGTTTTATTATCAACACTATTATGCGACATGTGCCCGGCCCATATAAGTCATTTCGAAAGTTTCCTCAGGATATCCGCGATCGATTGTACGACGAGTTCCTGGTATGCAATTTAATCTTTTAAATTACATATTTCCCAACTCCGCAATTTCAATTGACTAACTTATAAAATTTGAATTCTTGACAGCGAGGAAATCAGTTTGTGAGGCGAGCTGATGTCGGACGAGCTTGACGTGCATGGGAGGCCACAACAACTGTAAATTATAAGCATCAATTACACAACTGTCGGGACCGTGCCAAGGCTCTAGCCAGGGGGAGCGAGGACCGTGGCCTTTGGAAGGCACACGGCCCTACATGGATGAGGAGGGAGCATTATTAGGACTTCTGTGATAGATGGGCCGAGCCTAATTGGATGGCCAAATCCGCAAAAGCCAAAGCCACACGTGCGACACATCCAGACGTGCATCTCCATACTTCCGAATTCATTTCCTTCGCGACCCAGAAGGAGAGATTGGTAAGTAATAATCTTAATTTTATTATATTTTATTTCTTATATATCCTTATTTATTCTCTATAACATGTATAATAGGAAAAGAAGAGGGGTGGTACGGTCTCGTACCATAATTTATTTGCTACAGTTCACCAGAAGAAGGGGACCGATCAGTATGTGAGCGAGAGAGCTCGCTCGGTAGTGGTAAGATTATATACATACACATTTCTTTTCTATTTCAATTTTTAAATATGATTGATTAATATGAAATTTATAATATTTTTTATTCAATTTACAGGAGTCATATGACAGGCATATGACTGAAAATTATGGGGAGGAGGAGACGCAGCGGCCGCAACTAGATCCTGAGGCATGGGTAGCAGTAGCCGGCCCACCGAAGAAAGGATGAGTATACGGTTTTGGGCAGAGCTTGGACACCAGCCCGATTCTAACATCTTGTTCGGGCTCAGCTTCGTCCTACCCCGGTAGTAGTTCCTTCTCTACTCCCTCCACCGGCAATTCTACGAGCAATATTACATCCATTGTCTGACATCTGGTAGACGGCATCAAGGAACGCATCGAGGCACGCATTACTCGGGCGGTTGCTACCCTCCTCTCCCAGGCGGGGATTTTGACTCAGGGAGCACCCTCGAGCACGGCATAGCCCTCTCATGTGAGTATTTAATTTAACTTTTAATTTCGTAGACTTTATAGTTATAACATTACTACTTAGTTCAAAGAATTCAGTTTTGAGAGTCAAAGAAATC
Source organism: Amorphophallus konjac (assembly GCA_022559845.1). Taxonomy (NCBI): domain Eukaryota; kingdom Viridiplantae; phylum Streptophyta; class Magnoliopsida; order Alismatales; family Araceae; genus Amorphophallus; species Amorphophallus konjac. Next base: position 251,752,948 of record CM040125.1, on the reverse strand, counting down.
ATCTTCATGTTATCTACTTTCGAATTTAGAAAATCAAAAAGATATTTAATTAGATTTATTATTAATTATTTTTATTTAAATCTATTTAATATTAATTTTATATGATGTAGGATCCTCCTACAGTTGGTGACGGTGGAGATGCTACGAATGACGAATGAGGATGATGCAGTAGATATCTCTTGATTTTTTTAATGATATTGTGAAAAAATGACACATTTGAATTAATGTAATTGTAACTTTTTTTATTCATTGAGTTATGTGTTGTGGACGTTCTTTATTGTAATGTTGGACGAATTTTATCCTATTGTATGTTGTATATGTTGTTTATTGCGTGTTTTATGTTGAGTTGTGTAGATTCTGTGGTGTATAATTGTAACTTTAAATAGGTTTTTAAAATTTTAAAATATATATAAAAAATATAGAGAAAGTTTTTGACGGAATTTCGACGTAATGTTTAGCAACATCGGAAATTTTCGACGTATTTTCGACCAACCAACATTTCGTCGGAACTAATTTGACCCACAGGTTTCCGACGTATTAATTTTTTGTCGCAAATACGTCGAAAATTTCTGACGTATTTTCGACCAACTAACGTTTCGTCGGAACTAATTTGACCCATAGATTTTTGACGTATTAATTTTTCGTCCAAATACGTCCACAAGTTTTGACGTATTTTCGACCAACTAACGTTTCGTCGGAATTAATTTGACCCACAATGTAGCAACCCTGGTAAATTAAAAGAATAAAATCTATAATGGAATAAAAGATTTAAAACCAATGATAAAAAGTTCAACTCATATACACTTAAAACATATAACAAAAAGGGCCAAGATAAATAACACCTCCGTTAAAGTCATCATTTAATTGAAGACACTTCGCGCAGGCGCTAATTTAAGAATTGACGCCCTCTTGACAAGCGTCATATAAAAGAATTGAAGACTATGACAGAGGTGTCATTTTTAAATAATGCCCCAACCTTAGGCGTCATTTACAAACAGAACCGTTGGTCTTTGGTTCGAACAGGGATGTGATCCGCGGTACGTTTTAATTAAGAAAGGGATTGATACGTGTATATTTAAGTTTAGTAAGGATTCTACCAAAGAAATTTTAGTTCTAATCGAACTCCTAAAAACCCAGTAGGATTCCTTCCCAATAAATATCCCCTCCCATCGAGCCAACCTGTTGGCTCTTTTCTTCATCAAACCTACTGCTGCTGTCGATCGTCCAAGCATCAGGGAGCCTTCCTCTCCCTCATGTTGTTGATACGAGGAGGGGTTCCCATCATCTTCCTCTTCATCCTGCCGTGGAGAACGTGAAGAACGTAGGAGTTCTTCTTCTTCCTCTTCCTCCTGCTGCTTCATCCGTTGCCGTTGTTATCAAGTTCCTCTGTTTGAAACGGAGTATCGACTGTGGTTATTATTCTCATCTTCTTCATCGTTCTATCAACCAAAGGCCATCCAAAGCATAAAAAGGTAGGTTTTCTCAAGACTTAGCAAAACCCTGTAATTCCTAGGTTAAAAACATGCATATAGGTCTGTAAGAGTTACAGATTTCGTTTTTGGATTGTGTTTTCTCCGTTTACTGCATAAATGGAAATAGCGACCCAAGCAAGGGCGCTATTTGATTCAACGACCGTGCAAACAGTCGTCAATTTCTTAGATAATTAATAATTATACCATGTTCAAAATTTAATAACTATGAACCCTTACATGTAAACTAATGTATGATCATGTCCATAAATTCCTGCTATTTTTCTCTATCTGTTCAGGTCTTTAGAATCTTGATCAGACATACTCCAAAAATCATGTGTCTGTGATTGTACCTGCCCGGTGCAAATCATATGACAAAGAATTAGCGACCCAGATTAGGTCGTCATTTGAATGAACGCCCCTATACATGAGCGCCAATTTAGTGATAAACTGTGAATTATAGAAATGGTTATAATATTCTTGGATATTGAAATGACGACATATACCCTGCCCTTTAATTTGATATATGATGCCCCTGACTAGGGCGTTGTTTACAGAATTGAAGCCTTCATGAAAGGCGTCATTTTTATAATAATCAAAATTTGAAAATGTTTACAGATATTAATATTTACATAATCTGGATGTAACGACTGAGTGAACAGTCGTCATTTACTTAACTGACGACCCTGACAAGGGCGTCAATTCAGAAAATGAAGACTTAATCTCAGACGTCAATTTACTGATTTCCTGATTTTCGTGGTTTTGTATAACCCTTGACCATGGGTTGTGTACACTGGCACTATATTCCATTCCGTGAATATAGCCCCACGTTTCATGATGTTTTATAGATTACCCACTATTTCTCGGTGATAGATGAACCCTCCATGGGACATTCTGTTCCTTTGGACCGGTGACTTTATCATAGAGACCTCCGTAAGACTTCGCTAGCCATGGATTCCCTCAAGACAGCTGAGCAGGTTGTACCATTAAAACCCATGACACTACTTGATTTCCATGTCACTCTAAGAAACATGGTATACCGGCCCTCATGATATGCTATTTTGATGTCATGAGAATACTCTTTAATGGTATGGGAAACCATGCCATTAATATTGCTTAAGAATGATGTGCCACACTTATGGACACTAATTCTATCTACCTTATCATGTACAAGAACGAGCGACCATCTCTAAATGAGCGCTTATTCTTATTGTCTTGGCACCCAAGTTAGGGAGCCGATTCCACCTAGTTTTAATACGAATCATGATTATACCGTTATTATCATCCCTACATGTTCAATCCTTGTGATTCTATTCCGCACGATCTACCTTAAAGTTCATACCAGCTTGAATCCTTGGAATTCTATATTGGCTATAACTAAAGTGGATGTCGAAAATACATGATCAATGTCTGCGCATATAGGGCCCGATCTGGTCTTGGGAGGAGCACCCAAAAGAACTAGTGCCCATGGGAGTTGTAATGATCACGGTACGACATTGTACCGAAGTGCATGACTAGCTTGATAGACATTCCACAAATCTCGTACTTGACTTGACTTGACATGACATGACTTACATGACCCGAAAAGGGTATTTATTGTACTTGCATGAAACATGATAGCCAATTCTTGACATGATATGATCACTTGACATGATAGATATACGTGCTTGATTATCTTGCTATCTTAACATGAGTTCTTGAAAGACTTGCTAGTTCACTCACTATCACTTGATATACATTCTCTATTCTCTTGTTATATATTCTCTATTGTCGTTTTACGCAAACATGCATAGCTAAATTGCATTCATCTAACTTGTAATTTACTTAAAGCAAGCTAGCTCTTGAGATATAATCCCTACTGAGCATTCGCTCACATAGTGTTTTTCCCTTATTTTTCAGGTAAGTCCGAGGATGAAACTCTTTCGTATGGGGAAAGTCAAGAGTGATGAGATTAGAGCTACTCCAACTATCCAAGCGTTGTCTAGTCTTGACTTTTCTACATTCTTGAGTCAATCATTGTACTTTTTCATTTTATTGAGTCTTAGCACTAAGAGGATTGTAATAGAAGTACTTTGAAGGTTTTGATGAAATAAAGGATTGGGTTATCTTTACTCTTGCGCGCTCTGTCTTTGTGTTGAATACACTAACGCTCTGATTGACATGATCGATATAAACTCGTCACGCGTCTCCGGGTTCCTTCCACGCTCGGGGCTTGACAGTTTTGTGGTATCAGAGCCTAGGATATTCAATTCATAGGAAACCCAAGTCCAAGGATAGGTTTAAACCTTTAACTGCTGAGATTGGGTAGAACCATGGGTTAATATAATCTAGATACGCAATTCTTGGTCGAATCTTATATTAATTAGTTATCTAAACTCCTTGTAGGAAAATGGCTGTCGAACGTGCTCAGTGGCATAACATGCAACGCACTATTCAAGGCATGACGCAGGCACTTCAACAGGTGGCACAAGGTGGTGCACACCGTGGAGCGGGAAATCTCCATCAAAGCTTTAGAAACATGAACCCTCCTAAGTTCATGGGATCCACCGATCCGGATGACGCCGAGCACTGGATTCGAGAGACGGAACGTATCTTCCGAGTTATGTAATGCACAGACCAAGAGAATGTCTTATGAGCCACATTCCAACTAGAGAGAGACGCCCGATGCTGGTGGGAGTCAGTAGAAGCCACCTTAAAGCAAGGCCAAGTTACTTGGGAGGAATTTGTGGAACATTTCAACACTAAGTATTTCTCAGACCGAATTCAAGAGAAGAAAGCTGCCGAGTTCGCCGCTCTTAAGCAACGATCCTTGTCGGTAGCTGAATACGAGGCACAATTCTCTAGGTTGTCTCGGTATGCTAAACATCTAGTCAGTACTGAGAAAATGAAAGCTAGGAGATTTCTTAATGGGCTCAGGCCCCAATATATCAGACAGCTGGCGCCGATGGATATACAGGTCTATTCGGAGATGGTACGACGAGCCCAGTTATTAGAAGATGCCACAGAACTATCTGATAGGATTCGTGGGAGAGATAAGAAGGAACAGGTCACTAGTTCTGGTTCCTTTAAACCCAATTTCAACAAGAAGAGGCCAAATAATGGAGGAACACTCTCCCAAGAGCAAAAGTTCAAGAAGACCAAACCTTTCTCCATTACCACCACACCTTCTAAAGTGGTGTGTAAACATTATGACAAGGCCGGACATAAGGTCGAAGAATGTTGGAGGAAACTTGGAGCTTGTCTCCGTTGTGGGAGTCGTGATCATCGGATTCCCGACTACCCATTGCTCAATGATCAAGCCGGTGATGGGAAATGCCCGGTAATGAAGAATGCACGCCTCCAAGCTATTAAGGAGACAGAACAAGACGAAGGCGGACTAGTGGAAGGTACACTGCAAGTTTGTTCCAAGTCTGCATATGTCTTATTTGATACTGGTGCATCGCACTCATTTATTTCCAAGAAGTTTGCTGACCCATTACCTATGGAACCGGAGTGGATAAAATTAGTTATCTCAACTCCTCTTGGAAACGAAGCCGATATTGTTCACCATTATCAAAACTGCGAAGTCTTGGTAGAAGGAAGAAATTTACCCATTGACCTAATATGCCTAGACATGAAGGACTATGATATCATATTAGGAGTAGATTGGTTATCCAAATATCAGGAAACTGTTGATTACCGCGATAGCAAGGTTACTTTCAAGGAATTCTCAGAACTGGTCTATACTAGTCCGAAGAGTCGGAGCAAGTCGCCTCTTATTTCGGCCCTCCGAGCTAGCAAGCTAATAAGGAAAGGATGTGTATCTTTCCTTGCTTTTGTCACCATTAAGGGAACTAAGGAAACTAAGCTAGGAGACGTTCCAATTGTATAAGAATTTTCGGACGTGTTTCCGGAAGATTTGCCTGGACTACCCCCACAAAGAGAAATGGCCTTCACCATCGACTTGGTCCCTGGTGCTGGTCCAGTTTCTAAGGCACCCTATAGGATGTCCCCTGCTGAACTCAAGGAGTTAAAGAAACAATTGATGGAACTTCTTAAGAAATGATTTATCAGACCAAGCACTTCCCCGTGGGGAGCACCTGTACTATTTGTGAAGAAAAAGGATGGATCCATGAGGTTATGCATCGACTATCGACAGTTGAATCATCTCACTATTAAGAACAAGTATCCACTGCCGAGAATCGATGAACTATTTGATCAAATATCTGGATCCAAGTACTTCTCAAAGATTGATCTCAGATCGGGGTATCACCAACTGAGGATCAAAGATGAGGACATTCATAAGACCGCGTTCAGGAGCAGGTATGGGCACTATGAATTTGTTGTTTAGCCTTTTGTACTAACCAATGCCCCTGCTGCCTTTATGCAGTTGATGAATAGTATATTCAGGCCTCATCTAGATCAATTCGTAGTGGTTTTCATTGATGATATATTGATCTATTCAAAGACTAAGGAAGAACATGAGGAGCATTTGAGGATTACATTACAGATATTGAGGACAAATCAGTTATATGCGAAGCTCAGTAAATGCGAGTTTTGGCTAGAAGAAGTGTCTTTCCTAGGACATGTCATATCAAAGGACGGATTATTCGTAGATCCGTCGAAGGTTGAAACTGTAAAGGATTGGGAAAGATCGCCCAATGCTAGCGAGATCCGTAGTTTCTTGGGTCTTGCCAGCTATTACCTGCGATTCATCAAGGATTTCTCCAAGATCGCCATACCACTCACTAGGCTAACTCGCAAGGAGATCCGTTATGAATGGAGTGAGGAATGTGAAAGAAGCTTCCAAGCTCTCAAGGATCACCTAACTACAGTCCCGGTCTTAGCTCTACCAGTTGAAGGAGAGAAGTTCGAGGTATACACTGATGTATCTGGCATTGGCCTCGGATGTGTCTGAATGCAACAAGGAAGAGTTATAGCTTACTCTTCTTGCCAATTGAAGAAGCATGAAGAGAACTACCCAGTTCATGACTTGGAGTTGGCCGCGGTAATATTTGCATTGAAAATATGGAGGCATTACCTATACTGAGTGCAGTTTATAGTATATTCTGACCATAAGAGTCTCAAGTATCTCTTCTCTCAGAAGGAATTAAATATGAGGCAAAGACGTTGACTAGAATATCTCAAGGATTTTGACTTCATAATACAATATCATCCTGGAAAGGGTGATCCTGTAGCTGATGCCCTCAGTCGAAAGCCAAGAGCGATTTTAGCAAATTGTATGATTCAGGAATGGAAGTTGCTAGAACAATTCTCTAAACTTGATATAAGCATGGACAAGGAGAGTAGGTGTGTCACACTATCCCATATGAGCATACAACCAGATCTACTCTCAGAGATATAAGGACTGCAAGATAATGACCCGGTATTAGTGGAAATCAAGGGCAAGAGGGAAGAGCAATCTGATTTCAAATTAGCCCAAGCTTACCTTTCTTTTCAAAGACTAGGATCCTTGCCTAGGCTTACTGTCTGTTATTCAGAGATAGAAATTGCATCCCATATTGTCCAGAGCTAAAGAAGAAAATCTTAGATGAAGCTCACAGATCAAGGTACACGATTCATCCAGGATCTACCAAAATGTACCAAGATTTAAAAAGGACATTTTGGTGGCCCAATATGAAAAGAGAAATAGCAGACTTCGTGTCTCACTATCTCACTTGCCAATAAGTCGAGGCGGAACACCAAAAGCCTGCCAGTAGGCTACGTCCTCTTGATATTCCCAAGTGGAAGTGGGAGGATATCAGTATGGACTTCATTATGGGTCTGTCTAAATCTAGAGGAGGACATGATAGAATATGGGTCATCATAGACTGTCTGACCAAGTCGGCCCATTTCTTGCCAATCAAGAGCCGATGGTCAATTGACATCCTTGCTGCATTATACATTAAGGAGATAGTCAGGTTGCATGGAGTACCTGTCTCAATCGTGTCTGACAGAGACCCTCGTTTTACTTCTCACTTTTGGAAGGGTCTACAACATTCGCTGGGGACGAAACTTAACTTTAGTATAGCTTTTCATCCTCAAACGGATGGTCAGACCGAGAGAACCAATCAGGTAGTAGAAGATATGCTCAGAGCTTGCATCATTGATTTTAGTGGAAGTTGGCATGATCACTTGCCTTTGGTTGAATTTGCATACAACAACAGTTACCGGGCAAGTATACAGATGGCACCTTTCGAAGCCTTATACTAAAGGAGTTGCCGATCACCCTTGTGCTGGGATGAAGTTGGCGAGAAACAGCTATTAGGCCCAGACATGGTAAGGGATACCACCGAAAAGATTCAGATGATTAGAGAGAAACTTCAAGTAGCTCAGTCTAGACAGAAGGCTTATGCTGATACAAGAAGAAGAGATCTCAAATTTCAAGTCGGAGATCACGTATTTCTCAAAGTATCACCTGGACGTGGAATAAGGAGATTTGGTGTTAAGGGCAAGCTTACACCAAGGTTTATCGGACCTTTTGAGGTATTAGAAAGAGTTGGCGAGGTTGCTTATCGCATCACTTTGCCTCCTCAATTGTCCGATGTCCATAATGTATTCCATATATCCATGCTGAAGAAGCATGTGCACGATCATTCACATATCATCGATCATGGAGACCTGGTGATTCAAAAGGATCTCACATATGAACAAAAGCCTATGGAGATCATCGATCGTGAAGTTCGTATACTAAGAAATAAGATAATTCCCATGCTAAAGGTGCAATGGAGTAAATGCTCAGAGCACGAAGCCACATGGGAGACCGAGGAGTCTATGAAGAAGCGATTCCCGGATTTATTCTAAAGAGGTATGAGTCCTACACTCTCCGTAAATATGTGCGATTGAATTTGGGGACCAAATTCTTTTTAAGTGGGGGAGGGTGTAGCAACCCTGGTAAATTAAAATAATAAAATCTTAAATGGAATAAAAGATTTAAAATCAATGATAAAAAGTTCAACTCATATACACTTAAAACATATAACAAAAGGGCCAAGATAAATAACGCCTCCGTTAAATTCGTCATTTAATTGAAGAATGTTCACGCAGGCGCTAATTTAAGAATTGACGCCCTCTTGACAAGTGTCATATAAAAGAATTGAAGACTGTGACAAAGACGTCATTTTTAAATAACGCCCCAACCTTAGGCGTCATTTACAAATAGAACCGTTGGTGTTTGGTTTGAACAGGGATGTGATTCGGGGTAAGTTTTGATTAAGAAAGGGACTGATACGTGTATATTTAAGTTTAGTAAGGATTCTACCAAGGAAATTTTAGTTCTAATCAAACTCCTAAAAACCCATTATGATTCCTTCCCTATAAATACCCCCTCCCATCGAGCCAACCTGTTGGCTCTTTTCTTCATCAAACCTACTGCTGCTGTCGATCGTCCAAGCATCAGGGAGCCTTCCTCTCCATCATGTTATTGATACGAGGAGGGGTTCCCATCATCTTCCTCTTCATCCTGCCGTGGAGAACGTGAAGAACGTAGGAGTTCTTCTTCTTCCTCTTCCTCTTACTGCTTCATCCGTTGCCGTTGTTATCAAGTTCCTCTGTTTGAAACGGAGTATCGGCTGTGGTTATTATTCTCATCTTCTTCATCGTTCTATCAACCAAAGGCCATCCAAAGCATAAAAAGGTAGGTTTTCTCAAGACTTAGCAAAACCCTGTAATTCTTAGGTTAAAAACATGCATATAGGCCTGTAAGAGTTACAGATTTTGTTTCTAGATTGTGTTTTCTCTATTTACTGCATAAATGGAAATAGCGACCCAAGCAAGGGCGCTATTTGATTCAATGACCGTGTAAATAGTCTTCAATTTCTTAGATAATTAATAATTATACCATGTTCAAAATTTAATAACTATGAACCCTTACATGTAAACTAACGTATGATCCTGTCCATAAATTCCTACTATTTTTCTCTATCTGTTCAAGTCTTTAGAATCTTGATCAGACATACTCCAAAAACCATGTGTCTGTGATTGTACCTGCCCGGTGCAAATCACATGACAAAGAATTAGCGACCCATATTAGGTCGTCATTTGAATGAACGCCCCTATACATGGGCGCCAATTTAGTGATAAACTGTGAATTATAGAAATGGTTATAATATTCTTGGATATTGAAATGATAACATATACCCTGCCCTTTAATTTGATATATGCCGCCCCTGACTAGGGTGTTGTTTACAGAATTGAAGCCTTCATGAAAGGCGTCATTTTTATAATAATCAAAATTTAAAAATGTTTACAGATATTAATATTTACATAATCCGGATGTAACGACTGAGTGAACATTCATCATTTACTTAACTGACGACCCTGACAAGGGCGCCAATTCAGAAAATGAAGACTTAATCTCAGGCGTCAATTTACTGATCTCATGATTTCCTAATTTTCGTGGTTTTCTATAACCCTTGACCATGGGTTGTGTACACTGGCACTATATTCCATTCCGTGAATATAGCCCCACGTTTCATGATGTTTTATCGATTACCCACTATTTCTCGGTGATAGATGAACCCTCCATGGGACATTCCGTTCCTTTGGACCGGTGACTTTATCATAGAGACCTCCGTAAGACTTCGCTAGCCTTGGATTCCCTCAAGGCAGCTGAGCAGGTTGTACCATCAAAACCCATGACACTACTTGATTTTCATGTCACTCTAAAGAAACATGGTATACTGGCCCTCATGATATGCTGTTTTGATGTCATGAGAATACTCTTTAATGGTATGGGAAACCATGCTATTAATACTGCTTAAGAATGATGTGCCATACTTATGGACACTAATTCTATCTACCTTATCATGTACAAGAAGGAGCGACCATCTCTAAATGAGCGCTTATTCTTATTGTCTTGGCACCCAAGTTAGGGAGCAGATTCCACCTAGTTTTAATACGAATCGTGATTATACCGTTATTATCGTCCCTACATGTTCAATCCTTGTGATTCTATTCCGCACGATCTACCTTAAAGTTCATACCAGCTTGAATCCTTGGAATTCTATATTGGCTATAACTAAAGTGGATGTCAAAAATACAGGATCAATGCCTGCGCATATAGGGCCCGATCTGGTCCTGGGAGGAGCACCAAAAAGTACTAGTGCCCATGGGAGTTGTAATGATCACGGTATGACATTGTACCGAAGTGCATGACTAGCTTGATAGACATTCCAAAAATCTCGTACTTGACTTGACTTGACATGACATGACATGCGTGACCCGGAAAGGGTATTTATTGTACTTGCTTGAAACATGATAGCCAATTCTTGACATGACATGATCACTTGACATGATAGATATACGTGCTTGATTATCTTGCTATCTTAACATGAGTTCTTGAAAGACTTGCTAGTTCACTCACTATCACTTGATATACATTCTCTATTCTCTTGTTATACATTCTCTATTGTCGTTTTACGTGAACATGCATAGCTAAATTGCATTCATCTAACTTGTAATTTACTTAAAGTAAGCTAGCTCTTGAGATATAATCCCTACTGAGCGTTCGCTCACATAGTGTTTTTCCCTTATTTTTCTGGTAAGTCCGAGGACGGAACTCTTTCAGATGGGGAAAGTCAAGAGTGATGAGATTAGAGCTACTCCAACTATCCAAGCATTGTCTTGTCTTGACTTTTCTACATTCTTGAGTCAATCATTGTACTTTTTCATTTTATTGAGTCTTAGCACTAAGAGGATTGTAATAGAAGTACTTTGAAGGTTTTGATGAAATAAAGGATTGGGTTATCTTTACTCTTGAGTGCTCTGTCTTTGTGTTGAATACACTAACGCTCTGATTGACATGATCAATATAAACTCGTCACGCGTCTCCGGGTTCCTTCCGCGCTCGGGGCGTGACACACAGGTTTCCGACATATTAATTCCCCGTCTCAAATACTTCAAAATTTTTCAACGTATTTCCGACCAAATTAACTTTTGTCGGAACTAATTTAACCCACAGGTTTCCGACGAAATACTTTTTAAGTCGCAAATACGTCGATAATTTTCGACGTATCTTCGACCAATGTACTTTTCGACCAATGTACTTTTCGTTAGAAATAATTTGATCCATAGTTTGCCGACGGAATAATTTTAAGTCGAAAATACGTCAAAAATTACCGACATATTTTCGACTAACAAATCTTTCGTTGGAAATTATTTGACCCATAGGTTTCCGACGGAGTTACTTAAAGTCAGAAATATGTCGGAACAACCGTCTCGTCAGAAATAATTTGGCCCATAGTTTTCCTACGGAATACGTTTTAGTCAGAAATATGTTGAAAATTTTAGACATATTTTCTACCAACATATGTTCCGTCATAAATATTAATTACTTTCCTTATTATTAATTATCGACATAAATACCGACGAAAATTTTGATAGCACCTTTTCGTCGGTAATTGCTGATGAATTTGCGACGCAAATATATTACGTCGAAAATTAGCGACCTAATTGTGCCGATGTTCATATTCCGTCGAAAATACGTCTGAAATCCGTCGAAAATTCACTTTCCGACGTATTTCTGACGGATTTGCTACAGAATATGGACGTCGAAAAAACCTATTTTTCTTGTAGTGTCGGTTCAAGAATTTAATCTACAAGCATGTTTTAATAAAGTGTAATTCATCTCCTATTAAAATTTGAAATCTTGCCTGCTCATTCAGGGGAGATAATGATGAAGTTCTTGTACCTTGCATTTATGAAATGTCATCCATCCGTACTGCATCTCAGGTACATATTGTAGCCTGCATTTGAACATTGGCATGCCAAGCACTATTTGAAATCTGCATATTGCACTCATGATTGCATTAGAGATAATGTCTTTTGTGTGCATGTGTTTGAGGTATGCCTTATATGTTGCATCCTTCCAAGTATGCCTGCATGTCATGACTTCATGGTATATCAAATGGTGACTAGAAGGAGGACATGTTAAGCCTGCCTAAAAGCTATCACCATGCGCGAGAATGTGCCTCCACATAGTACCATGAGTCAGTGTCCATGTTTTTTCAAAACTTCATTGAGTATTCAAAGGCTCATGGACATAGATAGGTTTGATCATATGCATGTTTCCTTTCAGAATTAACTCCATAACATCAGCATCTAAAAATCCAAAAAGAATATTTAAAATTCAAGCATACATTTAGGGGGAGTTTATAATTTCTACATTTAAATTGCATGCTTCAATATTGTTGATGGAATGCATTTGTGTTGATTCTAATGTTGCAATAAATGAAATTTTGCTCAAACAGAATGCTTGTTTTGAAAGACTCTTCTGTCTGTTACCTGTGCGTCGACGCACTGATGCTACTACGTCAACCCAGCAGTTCAAACTGGTCATATCTTGTATTCTGTCTGAACTCCCTAAGTCGACACACTGATCAGTATGCGTCGACCCATCAGTTCACTATGATCAATTCTTCATCTGATTCAAGCTGATCTGTAATCTTTAATGGTCATTCCTGCTTGTATGTCTCAAAGCCAATTTGGAATACCTGATTATATGTTCTTCACCTTCATTCCATGGCTCGGAGAATCTGACTTGATTGATCTTGTAACAATTTGTGGATAAGAATGCAAGAAGGATGAAAACCCTGTAGGTGAGCGTCAAAGATAAGAAGTATGAAGTAATCTCTCCATCCAAGAAGTCAAGGTACATGGGTCATGGTGTAAGTCATGGATTCCTTCAAGAATATAATTAAAAGCTTCCATCCAAAGAACTCAGGTGCTATCCTTCTCACTTCCTATTGAACAAATTCTGTTTTGATGATCATAGCATCTGAAACTTCCTTATGCAAAAATGATTCAGATGGTTGAACATTGCTGTTGAGTGAATGTGTCTGGGGTCTGCATGCATGTAATTAAATCTACATTGCATTTTACATGTCATATTGCATGTAGGATCAAACTGAGGGGGAGTTTTCTTTATGGTCATCTCTTACCCCTTCAGAGCATCATCATGTCATGACCTTCAGGTATATAAAATGGTCATGTGTGGAAGGACAAGACTAGCTCTGTCTGAAAGCCATCACTATGTGTGAGAAAAATTCTCCGCCAAGTACCAAAGGTCATACTCTTAATTCATCCCAGGTTACATCATCTAGAATTTCATGCTTTCATCTATTTTACTCTGCATTGTCAAATGCATTTCCAGTGCACCTAGATATAAGCATGCCAGCTGGTGACAAAGGTTGCTAGTTTGTCAAATGAATGACTAGATTGAGGGGGAGTCAGTACAGTACTGATCTGCATGTGTCATGTCTGAATTCCATGCATGCCATTTTTCCTGAAAATCTCATAAAGATATTTTGAACTTGATGCATACATGTTGGGAAGCAAGTAGGTTTAAATTTCTGCATTATGTCCTAAGAATGCACATGCCTTCAAAATGCATACATGCTGTTCTGTTTGATGATTCCTCTGAGTGAGAGTAGTGCGTCGACGCCATGCACTCTCTGCGTCGACGCAACAGTTCAATCTTGATGTACCTATTCATCTCTTCAATTATTTCTCATCTATCTTGAACTGTGATCATCCCTCTCACATGTGCATAATGTCTATCACCTTCTCAACAAACATTCATTGAAAATCTTTTCCTGAGGAGAAATTCTCTTGTGCAAATCTGACCGAGTTCATACACTTAGGGGGAGCTTAATCTTAATGTTTTCCTCTTAGAGCTTCCTGCTAATATGTCAGACCAACCCCAAATTGATTGATGGTTTAGAGTGTATAAACCTTAAATATTGATTTAAGGGTCTTGAAAATGACCATCTCAGTGTATGGAATAGACTTAAAACAGACATAAAGAAATGTGACCTCACCTCTTCCTGAAATCTAAAATTTGAAAGTATTGAGGTTACCCTGGTTAAAGAACTTTGCACTGAGTACTATTCATAAACATTAAAAATGGTCTGATGTATTTTAAGGGAAACTACCTAAAACATGAAAACACATGTCTGCAGAGCAATGACTTTGACCAACTGAGAAGCTATGGACCCTTCACCAAAGAATTGATGGAAACCAAGTCATGAGGTAAAGGTCTAGTTACCTTTGTTAAAAAAATTATTGAGAAAAATCAAAACGACAGGCAGAGCAATGGCTAAAGCTCATTGAGAAACCATGTCCCTTCACCCAAGAAGTGACGTGGACTGTGTCATGATATGACAAGTCACCTCTGTTCATAATTGAGATAGGATGGTAAGTGAATTCTGAGTAACCGGGGAGTCTGACATCTGATTAATGTGTCTTCTCGTGCCAAAGGAGTGAACTAAACCTGACTGTCCCTATAAAATGTGCTAAATGAGAAATCAGTTTTTTTTGTCAAGAAAGAGACTGAATTTCAACAGGCTAACCCTAAAAAAAATTCTGCACCTTAAGATGTTTATCTTCAATACTAGTTAAAATTCTTTCTAAGGGTGTCTCTTGAAATCATTAAGAAGGATGAAATGGAATGGGGGCGAGGCTTTTTGATCTTAATTAATCTGTTTTAGTTCTATTAAATATGCTAGAACATATTTTCAGGGCTCTTACACTTAGATTTCGGGCTTATAAACTTTGAACCATTACTGCTTAATATGGCCTTGAACAATGCTGCTCTAAAAGGAGAATATTAATTCTTCAAATGAAAGCCTCTGTTGTGTGAGCCTAGTTAGTTTGATGTCTCATTCCTTATGAGCTGTTCAATCCCTCTCCACTGCAATTCTTTACTTCATCTCCTATTTTTTTGGCATGCATGTGTTCCACATCATGTTCATCTCCTTCTTGCATAAATTTTCATGTGCATTCCTTAGCGTCATCATGTCATTCTGTAAATTGGCATAAGTCTTTTTCATGCATGTAGTTTAATTGCTTTTATTCATTCCATGCATTGCATAGAAAAACACTAAAAATTTGAAGACTTGAAAAAATCAAAAATTTGCTCATTAGTTGCCCGTCTTCTTTTGAAATTGAATCTCATGCTTTGGACTATGTTGTATTGACTATTGCTCCATCATACAGTCTCTTTATCTGTCTGATACATACATAAATTTGACACCATCAATTGGTATCAGTCCTTTTATCTGCTGTTCCAGAATTCATGGCTTGTAACAAAAAGGAAGGACCCAACAGTGGACCCAACAAAAAGGGGGACCCAACATACAGGCTTTTCCCTTCCACATCTCTAATTGAATGCATATCTGTCTATCTGCTCGCTTGCCTACTTTTTGGGATTTAAATTCTACTCATCTCTACCTTTTGACTTTAATCTAAGCCCTCTTTGCTGATGACAAAGGGGGAGAAATGTTTGAGTCATCATCAATTCAAGGGGGAGAAATGTTTTAATGAGGAGTCATCTCATTGTCTATCTCATTGTCTATTTCATGATTCTGTTTTTTAGGTGACTCATAATGACGTATAGTTGCCATCATAAAAAAGGGAGAGAATGTTGGATAAATGATGTTTTGATGATGTCTGAGCATGATTCATTATAACACTATTGAATTGATCCAACTATGCTTTAATGTGCATAATAATATTTTTGTTGCCTCCATACTATGCTCATCATGAAATAACTCACTTGTGTAAAGATCTAAAGGGAGATCAAAGAGTGATATTGTCAGTTCATGGCACTCAGCCAAGTTGGCTCGGGAAGCAATAACATGCCAACTACAAGATCAGCAGCAGCAGTAGCAAGCCAGCAAGCTCAAGCTTGAAATATAAGCAGAAATGGCAATGCAATCAGGAGCTTTGTATGTGTTTAATCAAAGGTGCAAAGGGCTCTCCCCATATTGATATAAAGCTGAAATTGTTTAAGAAAAACATCAAGGGCAAGGAGCTATGTATTGGATGAAATACAGTTGCAAAAGATTGGGCAGATAAGCAAGAAGTCAGAATGCATATCAACTAATGCGTCGACCCCATAGTGAAGCAGCGTCGACGCCATTGCTCACAGTTGAAAGAAAGGTCCAATCAGCTCAACACTGCGTCGACCTCACCATCGAGCTACACCGACGCGACCAAGCTCACTGCACAACCAAGTCAAAAGAGTTGACCCATGGTGTCGACCCCACCAAGCGAAGCCTCTGCCACGCTAGGGTGCGTCGACCCCATCATCTCATTGCGTCGACGCAATCAAACAAAGCTGAGGAAAAATGATGAAGACTGACAAATGGCTCACAAGGTTGTCAAATACCTCACAGGGCTGACAAATGGTGCATAAGGGTGACAAATAGATCTACCCGGGTGACAAATAGCTCTCAGGGCAGTCAAATGGGTCACAAGGCTGAAAAAGAGCAAAGGCGATGGCTCCTAGCGGCTAAGGGTGAAAAATAGCTATTATCGGTGACAAATAAGTGATAAGGCTGAATAATAGCCCAACAAGGTTGACAAATAGGTGATACCGGTGTCAAATGGCCCGAAAGGCAGTTTTCGCAAAGGATGCGTCGACATATCAGGTCAGGGCATCAACGCAATGGCCTTCCCAGAAAGCGTTGTAAACGCCACTCACTAAGGATGCGTCAACACACCTCTTCACAGCATCGACACCATCAAGGCCAGCTCGCTAGTAGTTTCAAGAATCTATGAAGCTGCATCGACGCCATGTCCATGCTGCGTCGACGCACCAGAAGCTGTTCAAGCACTTCTCGGTCAAAACTTGCAACGTGTCAGAGCTCATCCAGAGAATATAAAATGCAGGCGTAAACCTCCAAAAATACCTCTTTTGAGGTCTAGAGGAGGTTCCTAGGATTGACCTCTGTCTCTATCATAATAAGTGATCAGAACAATCTTTTAGACAAGGTTTTTGTCAAGGAAAAGACTCCTTCTCTACTGTCCTTTCTCATGGAGTCAACCAGCAGGATTCCTATATGAAGAAATCTTCCTGGACAAAAGGATGTCATTCTCTGCAAGCCAGCCCTTGGACATTAAAGATACTGCAGGCTCCTTTGGTCAAAGTTATCTTATTTATTCCCACAACTCAAATTATAGATCTTGAGGGAAAATCGTTAGTGCGACTGCATGGACCAGGATCTGAAGAAGCTCAAACAAGACTCAAGACTTATGATCCAACGACCCAGATTGCATTCTTCAAAGATCAAGGTGCAGATTCAAACCTTGGTTTATAAATATGTTGCCCCTTCCAACTCGGAAGAGTTTGCCGAGCAATGCATTAAGTGACAAACATGCTGGCTCGTCCCAAGGAGAGAAAGAGAAAGAAAAAGAAAAAGAGAAGAGAAGAAGAAAAAGAGTGAGCGGCCCTGAGCTTTCTGAGAAAAATCTGAGAAGAAAAGGAAGACAGAGAGAGAGCAATGAGCAACCCATAGTGAGCAAGAAGGAAGAAGAAGAGGAACATCCAAAGCATCTAAAAAATAGTCAAGTGCTTCCTTGGAAGCTACATTATGCTTTGTGCTTATGTTTGCTTCCTTCTCTAGTTTTCATCGTCATATCCGTATATGTGCATATGTTGTGTTTACTGCATTGCCCGGTGCTCTGTTTAGAGACCGTAACTATTTTTGCTACACTTGCAGCATGTTTCTTTTTATCTTTGATTGTATTCCCCGCAGAAGCAAGCGGTGAGGCTCAGCAGAAGCAACCTGTGAGGCTCAGCTGTTATAAGGGATTTGTTCTCTCGAAGCTGTGGATCAGCAGTCAAGCTGTTAGTCAGTAGGAAGTCTCACCAGGTTTGGTGAGGAGTGGATGTAGGTTGTGGGTCTGCAACCGAACCACCTTAAAAATCCCTTGTGTAGTGGTGTGTTCTTGTGTGATTGCTTCCATTTCCTCTACCTTCTTTTCACAGGAACTTATATCTTTAATTCTGCATTTCTGTTATATCTGAACACTGCACATTTGTGAAGCTTTCACTGTTTACCAGCATTCTTGTTGTTTGAACATTAGATCACATTCTCTTTCATGAAGGGTCACCTCATACCTGAGAAGGATCTAATGAGTAATGTTATTTCACTGTGTAGTTCTTATGGAACCTTGTTATCTCAGGTGTTCTTGTTTAATGGATCTTTACTTGATGGTTGTCCCAGGGATAGTCTGTAGTGTGCCCATCACTGTGAGCACTCTTATCCCTGTTTAATGATCAACAGACCTGTGCTTGGTCGTGTAGCAGATCGGTCTGTCTGCTGATTGCTTAGTGTATGCTTCATCAGATTGTCAGCTCTCAATCTTGAGTAGCCTGACACCTTGTGTATCTATATCAACCACCTATGTCTAAGTTTTCTTGTTATATCCGCTATATACTCAAGCCAGACTTTTGTCCGGTCAAATGAGTTTTTAAGAGGGTATTTTTTATAAGGGGATCTATTCAACCCCCCCCCCTTCTAGATCTGGTTGCACCCCAAGCAAGGGACCTAATAGTTTTCTCCCCAGTCAGACTCAGGCTGCAAAGGTAAGGGGCCCTACGGTAACCACCTTAAAAACCGTCTACTCAGGATTAGCCTCTACCACTCCCAGGTGGGTAGGCAACTGTGTGCCCAGGTCAGCTACGTCTTGTGGGAGGGTCACTTGAGGTAAAACTCTCGAAAGGAGAAACACCAATGTACCGATGGGCTATGCACGCACCCGTCGTGAGTGTCACAGAGCACAGAGTGGCTGGGGGCCACCAGACTCTGGATGACTAGCTAGACTCGCTAATCCAACGGCCATAGAGTCACGCAACTCATCCCAAGGCCGTTGTACCATACGGCACCATGTCGTCAAACCACCCTAGTCCAAGGTGTAGACACGCTATTCCTGACATCCCCTGAGAAAATCTCATATTACCACGCGACGCCCCGCAGCGGCTTTCGCATTTTGAATCACTTGAGTGTTTCCTATCTTTGAGTCTTCTCTCGTCTTCCAGTCGTGCTAGAAACTCCGCTCCAGTCTCGCTAACCCGCTGGCGCGGGTCACCGAATCCGAGCGCCTCCATGATCTCCACTCGGCCGACTACCCTGCTGTCTCTATCAGTCACGCTCGTCTCTAACGACAGTAGGTCCAGGGCACTCTCTCGGTAGTCGGGGTAGGTGACCCCGCTGACCGCCTCTCCGTCAACTCGTAGCCCGGTGATCCGAGCTACGTCTTCAAGCGTCGGCACCATGTGCCCCCAGGGCATCAGAAACGCCCGACTAGGCGCATGCCATCGCTCCCTCAATGCCTGGATAAGAGGAAGGTCGAGCCGAAAGGGCTCGATCCTGAGGAAGGCTCCAAAGCCCATGGCGTCCACACGCGCCCTCTAGAAGTCTGGCAGCCCACGGTATGCTGCCACCACTAGGGACCAGCTGATCCGGCTCTTTATCACGCCCTGCACACCACAAAACCGACAAAAGAACACATCAGCAGCATGGATAGTAATAAACAATAACACTGTATATGCTACTTATTTATTTCATTTTTTTATTTTATTTTTTAAAAAAAATATATATTATGTTTTCTTAGAGGCGTCCAACCCCTTGGGCGCCTCCTCTTTATTTTATTTTATTTTATTTAAAAAAAACAAAAAACAAAAACAAAAACAAATAAAAATATATATATATTATCATGGAGGTGTCCTATGTCCTGGACGCCTCCTTATTTTTAATCTTATTTTTATTATTTACATGAATAAATAAATAAATAAAAAGAAAAAAGAAAATGTGGAGGCGTCCAGGCCCCTGGACGCCTCCTTCCCTCACTCACCGGCCCTCACCACATGGCCTCTCGTCCGCCTATCCAGCCTATTAAACCAACATATTGAAGTTCCGAAGGGCTTACCGGGTCGTGATCGTCCTCTCCCGCGTCGCCAGCATCTACTGCAGCCTCTACGGCCAAAGGAGGAGCCTCCTCCTCCACGGCAATCTCCTCCGCCGCAGCAACCTCCTCGGCATCATCCCTCAGCCTCCTCGGACGACGAGCCCGTCGTTTTCGCTTTTCTCCACCCTGGCTCGGGCCTCCTTGCTCCATTGGGACTAAGAATGGGTCGTCTGGAATGACTGGGTCGTCAGAATGAACAGTACAAGTGAGCAGGGGGTGAGGCCCCCATATATATAGAATCACCTTTCTTTGGGGCGTCCAGGCGCCTGGATGCCCCCCATTTTTTTTATTTTTTTTCAAAATTCAAAAATTAGGGGCGTCCAGGCCCCCAAAATAAAATTTTCAAAAAAAATAAAAATAAAAACTTAGGAGCGTCCAGGCCCCTGGACGCCCCCAAAATAAATATTTCAAAAAAAATAAAAATAAAAACTTAGGGGCGTTCAGGCCCCTAGACGCCCCCAAAATAAAAATTTCAAAAAAAAATAAAAATAAAAACTTAGGGGCGTCCGGGTCCCTGGACGCCCCCATAATAAAAATTTCAAAAAAATAATAAAAAGAGGAAAAAAGATAAGAGTATGTATATAATCCAAACAAAAGCACAAAATAAAAACACAAAGAAAAATAAAAATCACCAAAAAATAATAATTAAGGGGACATGGGTCCAAAACATCCAAATGCCAGATCTTATTCCATCAGAAAATAGAGTAAGCTACATCAGGGGCTTAGGCGCCTTACGCCTTAACTTCCCCAGTTCAGTTACATAAGCCATCCACAGCTCGCATTCTTCCCCCACATGCACTAAGGCCTTTCCCGCAACACTTGTGTTCCAGGGTACTTTGACGGCCTTCGCTTCCTTCGCGTCCGCTTCAGTGCCCAACTCTCTCTTCTTCAAGGGAACGATGCCAGTCGGTAGTGGGAACGAATGACGTGGAATGCCGATTTGGAGGCAGCACCGATGCACGTTGTAAAGGACAAACTCGGTCGCACCAATCAGTTGGAGATCTACTTCGGGAGAAGACCTCATGAGGAGCTCAAGCGAAAATAAACATGCCGGTGCGCAAGTGAAGAAGCTTTGTGTCACGGTGCGAAAGTGAGACCGCCAGTCTTCACGCTTCTTCAGCCATGGAACACGGTTCGCTACAGTGTCACCGAAGCCTAACACGTCGGCTATGTGATGAAGAGGGCTTTGTTGGAAGAGCTTCGAAGCAGTTGGCATCCCCTCACAGTGGTCGAATTTGAAGTGTAAATCAAGCCAGCAATTCAAGACAAGTGCGCAACCGAAAGGAGGCTTACCCATGCTCGAGGCAGTAAGGCCGCTGTAAAGATAGGCAAGGACGGCGGGTCCCACCCTCTTTCCACTCCAGATCCCATGAATGGCACTTAGTTGGTCCTCCTCCACTATGTTGTCGGTATGAGGGAACAAGAGAGCACCCGCCAGACAAATAGTGAACCCTTTCATGATTCCTTCTAAGTAGTCGTCACCTGGTGACCCTCTCAGGGCGTCCATGACCCATTCCGCGAGCTTTTGCAGATCAATCCCCTTTTGAGTATGGACCTTTCTGGCTGCGTCGGGCGGCATGAACCTTCCAAGGACGCTTTCGAAAGTCCCCCGTGTTAGCATCCGCATAGCCTTCATCTTCCCGTCACTCTTGAATTTCTTCAATCCGAGCAGAAGTTCCACCTCCTCGAGGAGGATGGTCGCCTCGAAGGTCGGAAAAATAAAAGTGTGGGTCTGAGGATGCCAGATCTCCACTAGTGCGCCCATAGCCGCCCAGTCCATGCGGATTCTATCGTAGTGCTTGGCATGAACAAGGAGTCCCTGAAGATGCCACTTCGAGAGTATGACCCTCATGCCGATGGAGATGTTGGAAGTTAACTTGGAAAGCCATGGCAGTTTAGAAAACTTTCTCGGGCCTGGGAAGAGTGGATATGGCTAGAGGAGGAAAAGAAGGGAAAGGAAGAGAAGTAAGAAGAAGGGTTCACGCAGAGAATTTGAAATGAATCAGCTTACCATATGCGACATGATCATCCCGCTGAGATGACCCTCGAGGTCGGAGAGTCGCCTAATCCACTGTCAGGCCTGCTCCTCTTTGTAACGCGGGAAGACTCTCCTTCCATCCTGAAATCTCTAGATTCTCCTCTCCTTCCTCTCCTGAGCTTTCAAAACTCACCTTGGTGCGTTTGAATAAACTAGCCTAAGGGAGGTACTTATAGGAAAGGAGAGGCGCTACGGGATGGGACGTGTCACATGAGTGGTCAGGTCATCAGTGTTTTATCCTTGTACTGTGGCACGATTCTGTTATATTTCTGCTGCTTTCTGATGTATTTAATCTATGATGGTCTGTGCAGGTTTTACCAACGGACGTTTTTCGCCCTATCTTGTATACCATCCTTCAGTGTTTGGTCCCCCGTGTCATGCATCATACTATGTGATATTTACGCTATTAGAACATGTCAAGGACCTTGCGACTCGAACGAATCTGGGATTTGAGTTCCCCTTCAATAAAAATAGTGACGATTCCAGAAGAATTTGGGTTGTACGGATAGGCCGTTAACTAGTGATAGCGTGGGAACGACGGTTCCATTCAGTGAGTCGGTGCGTGGATAAACGGGCCCCAGCTCAGTATCAGCTCACTGGATCGGTATCCTGACCCTTTCTTAACGAGTTGACAATATTATCCTTGGCTATTTTCTATTCTAGTTTGTTTTAAATTTTTCTTTAAACCCAGCATGCATTCATATAGGACTTTGAGTCCATTGCGGAAGATCATTCAAGTGATTCAATTGCGAAAGCCGTTGTGCTTCGATTCTTACAAATATGAGATATTCCATTTTGAATGAAATACTGAGTTTCCTTGAAATGGCCCTACGCTGCCCTTCCAAACGAGACCCTTGTTTGGACAGACCCTCAGATATTCCTTTACTTTTTACCTTGTTTGACCCTTCTTGGCCGCAGCACTTCCACATTGGCTGGTAACCGCTCCCCAAAGGTGAAACTTGCAGGTTCATGACCCAGGTACTTCCACATCGAGAAGTTGGTCTCCTTTATTTTCGTGCCTGAGCGCACATCTCACCCTCCCTTATTTGATTTCCGTCCAAACAATCGTCAAATTTGAAAGACCTTCTTCAAGGTCGCCTCATTGAAACTATAGAAAAGATTCTAAACAGTCATGTCAAAAGCGTGTCTCATCACACCTTGGCATCAACTTATCAGTCCATTCCCACTCCATTTCACTCCACTTCGACACCATTCCATTACGTGTCACTCCCTTGCAAAGCAGACACCAAGGCGGGGCAGCTATAGACACGCTATTCCTGACATCCCCTGAGAAAATCTCATATTACCACGCGACGCCCCACAGCGGCTTTCGCATTTTGAATCACTTGAGTGTTTCCTATCTTTGAGTCTTCTCTCGTCTTCTGGGCGAGTAGCGTAACGCTCCTTTGGCATCCGGAACCGCCTCGTTACGAAAATCATGCGGCATTCGAACGGCATCAACATCAATCGCATGCATCAGAAGTTGTCGGGACCAGGAAAATGCCTAACGGAGGACTGTCGACGCCCTTTTTGGGGAATCCGGGGGTCATCATGGAGGCGTCGCCTCCATCAATACAAAATAATGACAAAAAATTTATACATAAGATTGGACAAAAAATATACATAATTATGGAGGCGTCCAGGCCCCTGGATGCCTCCATCAACCTGCTCACGGGCGACCCCCGGCCATCGAATGACCGTTGTTCAGCCTGTCGTTTGAATAAAATCCAAATTATGGAGGCGTCCAGGCCCCTGGACGCCTCCATCAACCTGCTCACGGGCGACCCCCGGCCATCGACTGACCGTTGCTCAATCTATCGTTTGTAAAGAATCCAAATCATGGAGGCGTCCATGCCCCTGTACGCCTCCATCATTCAGCTCACGGGCGTCCCTGACCACTGCCCGACCGTTGCTCGGCCTGTCGTTTGAAAAGAATCCAAATTATGGAGGTGTCCCGGCCCCTGGATGCCTCCATCATTCACCTCACGGGCACCCCTGATCCCCGACTATCCGTTGGCTGGCTTGTAGTTTGAGAGGAATCCAATATAATGGAGGCATCCAGGCCCCTGGACGCCTCCATCATCCAGGTCACGGGTGCCCCTGGCCACTGACTATCCGTCAGCCGGTCGGATTGACGTTTAAAAAAAGATCCAAGTGATGGAGGCGTCCAGGCCCCTGGACGCCTCCATCCTCCAGAGCTCTATAAATAGAGGCCTACCCCCCCCCTCAGTCCGGGGGTCGAAAAAAGGGGGCCGATAGGCTGCCGAATTCTATTTCTAACCCGTGGGTGTTTTGTAGGGGGGAAGTTCTGCCGGATTCCTGGGTGCCCGTGCTCGCAGGAGAAAGGCCGTCTTCGCCCGTTGTGCTCCCGCGTCGTCCTTCTGCTGCCGAAGCTCCGCCGGGCCTCGCCATCGACCATCCAATAAGCCATTCTCCTCTCTTCTTCCCTAGTTATCTTGCATTCATCATATCGTATCTTCCACCCCCCCCTTTTTTATGATGGAGTTTTTCTCCGTTCTTACGTTGGCATAATCGCCATTCATCATAAGCATTTTCCTCCTACTCGTGTCCGAGAGGGGTTTTAAAAGACAACACCAACCAGGTGTGTGTCCTACCATCATTTCATTGCTTGCATCGTTAGAATTGAATACTGCACCTTCGTCTTTCTGATCCACCCGTTACTTGTTTGTTGTTGTTTTGCAAGGGTAATTGAAGAAAGCCCTCTCCGTCGGCCGGCCGAAGGGGGAGGAAGAAGCAACCCGCCATTTCCCGCACTCGATGATTCACAGTTTTCGTGCCTTGTACCAGGTACACGCGATCATTTCTTTTCATTGAGGTAACCCCTCTGGCGATCACATCCCTTTAGCATCCTACGTATGCTCTCTTCTCTATTGGCACGTTTCATGTCCCTTATTAGCTTTTTAGTTACTGCGAGTTTGTAGCCTGTCGCTCGCTTTCTTCTTTCTCCTCTTAAGTGGATCCCTCCTCGGCTTCCACACAAGGGTCAGAAACCATGGTCAATAAGGACTCTTAAGGCGGCTCACGACCACCGGGTCCATTCCTTTTCTAAGGGAAACTAAAAAGCTCCCAGCCCTAGGCTGGGCCACGCAACTCTCGGTCACTAGCCATAAGCATGGCCCATATGGAAAACTGCTTTCTGAAGAAGCTAACATCGTGCTGGGACAACCCTCTGCACCTACACCGATACACAGTGACTCGATCTAGCACAACGAAGAAGCCCGGAACGCACGGGGTCACCTAGACCCTCTAAACCACACACGCATGCTAATCGAGATACAATGATTCTTCCAGACACCCAAAATCATGAATCCGATCCCTACGGGGTGTCCAGGACATCCACGGGGTGAAAGGTCGACCAAAGGGTCTCAACCAGGTCGACCGGAGGCCAAAACGGGCAAGAGGGCTGCAATTCGATCCACCCACCTGTTGGGGTCAATCGACCAGACCCCCAGGGTCGATCGACCGGCCCGCAACCAAGCAGTCTTTAACCCTGGTCGGTCAACCGGACTAGGTTGGTCGGTCGACCGAACCAGGCAGAACACCCCACCATGTGGCCTACGCCAACCGGTCGACCGAACCCACTGGGCCATTCAACTGATTCTGGCGACGCACAGACCGAGCCCCATCTGCGGGGCTCCAAACCACACCCCAATCACCACAGGTGATGGGGAAAACAAGGGGGAATCATTCCCCACCCTCTAGACAACCTAGAGGCCCCATTTAAACTATAAAAATGTGATCGAATCGACAAATCCGTCGCTCACCCCAAAATCAAGCATTTTCACCCCGGCGTTAACAAAGCCCACACTCGGCCTCACCTAGGCCTACAAAACACGAGGAAATGGAAAGGAAGAGCCAAAGATCCATCTCCCTACCTCCACCAACGATTTCCTATGCCGAGGACGCCGATTCCACGTGAAAACGAGCCTCAAACCACCGCCCGGCTCACGAACTTGCGAAGGAAGGACACCGCACCACCGCCTCCGATCCTTGATCCATCCTCGCCGCTCGTTGCCCCCACGTTGCCTCCGCCTCGCCCGCCTTTGCCTCCGTCAGCCGCTCAGAGAAGAGAGGGAGAGAAAGAGAGAAACGAGAGGAGAGAGGGAGAGAATGAGAAAGCGAGAGGGGGTGGAAGGGTTTATAGAAAATGGTTTGAGATTTAAAAATATGGAAAATAGGAAAAAATCACCCCCACGATCCTCGAAAAATGTACAATGCACCTGCAACGTCTCGGAGCCTGAAAACTCAACGGTTCACCCTACACGGTGATCCGAAGGCCCGACAGCCAAAAATTTGATTTAATTACCAAACTCGATCCGGGACCCACGAAAGCGCTCTGAAACCCACAGATTCATGATCTGAAAATCCTGGGTGTTACACCTGCCCTCTTTGAGCACGATGCCGTCAGTAGTGAGTTGCTATCGGAGGGTGCCGCCACTCCAATAGCTATAAGAGACGTTGAAAAAGAGCGTGTGTTGGAAAATATCATTTCCATACAGTTCATTATTTTGGTTTATAACAAATAAATAAATATCCCAGTCCTTGATTTACAAGTTTAATCTAAATCTCTTACAATATTTGGGATAATAATTAAATTACCTAAATATAAAGGTTTTAATACAAAGGCAAAGAGGGCTAAGTAAAGTACAATCATAACTCCACACCTAAAAGACAAATAGGAACGTGTAAAGTAGAATAAGTGCCTCTGGAGTAAAAAAATAAATCTCTGCGCTCACAACCCCACAGAGTCACTAATAAAGTGCGCATCACCTTGGTTGGATATTAGAAATAGATTCTAATCACAAGAATCTAAGCTGATATGGGAAGCCCAACCAAAAGTCACAAATATGAAGCACACAAGAAAAATTGCTTGTGCACAAAGGCCAAAAGAAGGGATTTTTGGACCTTAACATAAAATTAAGTGTTATCTAAAGACACAAAGAAAAATTCCTTTAGGGTTGCTCAGAAACTCTGAAATGAACATTGAAACCATAAGCCCTACAAGACAAATCCAGCAATCTCCTGACATAGGTGGAAGACCATAAATAATGAAGTCTATGAATCACTACCTTAAAAATCAACAAGAAGATTGGGAGTAGTTCAGTATGTTTAACGATCCAAGATCCGGATACCGGGAAGAACCTGATACCATTCGAATCCTGGTCCGCCGTCCATGAGCCAGAGGGCTCGGAAGGGCTAAAAGGTGTGTGTAAGTGGCAGTATATACAAAAATAAGAAATAAAGCAGGAACAATAATAATAAACTAACTACAGAGTCTAGTCCAAAAAGTACAGTCTACGGAAAATAAAATGTACCCAATGCCGAGTGAACACTCGGCCCGGCGAACTGGCGATTACAAACCTCCGTGCATCACCCTCGAACCTCGAAGAAGAACCACCACACCTGAAAAGTATGGGTGAGCCTCCTATCACTGGCTCAGTAGGGGTCCCGCGGAAGCCCAACCGTAAACAACGGCGGTAACAAGCAGCGCAAGCGAAACAGCAACAACGACGGTAGAAGCAGAACCCACGGTGGCTGTTAAAACCTCTGCTCTATTGCCACTCCTACTGGCAAAGGGAAAGGAACTCTCGATTTCACAATCGGGGACCGGACCACCTAACATCATAGCTACAGAGGGAAAATCCACGACAACTCTGCCGTGGACGCCTGTCACAAAGACGGGAGTCAACTAGGACCACACAGTCCATGGGCACCGTCATGACCTCACTGTCGTGAACCTGACCCAGGCAAGGGGTGAAGCCCTGGTAACCCTACCGAGCACCCCAGGCCTCAACCTCCGGAAAACACGTAGAAACGGTCCGGAAAACCACGTCTCGCGGTCAGAAAATGGACTCTCGGGTCACGAAAACTCACGCCACGTGATGGGAGTACTTGCCCGCTAAAAGCAAGCCTGGAAGCGTCCACCGATG
Organism: Amorphophallus konjac; assembly: GCA_022559845.1. Taxonomy (NCBI): domain Eukaryota; kingdom Viridiplantae; phylum Streptophyta; class Magnoliopsida; order Alismatales; family Araceae; genus Amorphophallus; species Amorphophallus konjac. The sequence continues at coordinate 251,724,758 of CM040125.1, read as the reverse complement.
ACTTATTCCGTGCCTCAGGTGTCTCTCTCACCCCAGGCAGAAATCGAGACAAGACGCGCAAGCAACTATAGAAAACAAGGGTCTAGTCGAGGTCGTGCTCGTCAGCACGTGTCCGAAGTCCTTGACCATGTGTGCAGACACTGGATGACTGCACTACGTCTGGCCCTCTAGTTGGTTTTCCTCCCGGCCCGAACTTGAGCTGTACAGGGGAGGCCCTACGGCAAACCAGCCTAAAAATAGTCTCTAGCGGGTGTAGCTCTGCATCCACTTACACTCAGGTGGGTTGGCACAAGCGTGCCCAGGAAGCAATGACTAGTGGGGGTCACCACACAAATGACTCTCGGTGGGAACCATCGGAACGCGGACATGCTACTTACAAGCCCTGTCGCACATGGCTCGGAACACAGGTGGCACGATGCCACCCGAATGTAGGTAGTCCACTAAGCCTATTAAACTAACGGTCCTTGAGTCATAAGACTCAGGGTCAAGACCGTCGTACAAGGATAGCCCTAGGCTGTCAATCTGGCCTACCCTAGGTCAGAAACCTCGGTCCGATGTAATTCTTAAGGCGGGACATAACCGCCGACTCAATCCCTTCCAAAGGGAAGCTAAGAAAACCCTCCAGCCCCAGGATGGGTAATTGGACTCACAGGCCATACACACGGCCCACACGGAAACTGCGTTCCAAAGAAGCTAACGACGTGCGGGAATAACCCTCCGCACTCATGCCAACCCGTGGCGACTCGATCTAGCGTAAACACGGAAGCCCGGAACACATGGGGTCCACCCGGACCCCTAAAACCCATGGGCACATTAATCGAGGTGAAACGGTACCTCCGAACACCCAAAAACACAGTCACGGTACCCACAGGGTGTTCGGGACACTCACGGGCCCAAAGGTCAGTCATTGGGTCTCAACCGGACCGATCGGGACCCAAAACAGGCTTGCCCACTGCAGTTCGGTCGACCAGACCCCTTGGGTCGGTCGACCAACAAGGTCAGTCGACCGGCCCAAGGAGGTCGATCGACCGCCCACGTGCAGGGGAGGGGGCCGCCCAGGTCGGTCGACCAGCCCAGACCGGTCGGCCGACCGAACTAGGGCGAGAAGCCCCCGTTCGCCGCTGCCGTTCGATCGACCGAGCCTGTCGGTCGGTCGACCGAATACGGTAGGGAACTAACTGAACCCAGCCCTAGGGTCTGGTTTCCACATCCACTCGACCCCAGTCGAGGGGGAAAACATCGGGGATCATTCCCCGGGTCCCAAAACCCAAAAATGGGAGGAAGAAAGTGAGAAAACCTCGCACGATCCGACGAATCCGTCGCATGCCTTAAAAACATGATTCTCCCCCCCCCCCCCCGGCGTGAATAAAACCCCACTCGGCTCACCATGGCCTATGAAACTCACAAAAAAGGAAGTATAGGGGCTAAGGATCCATCCCCCTACCTCCATCGAGATCACCGTTCCGTTGCAAATCGCCCATGAAACCCCCACCAGTTCATGAACGCGCACCCAAGCTTCCTCGCGCCACCACGCCTCGATCCTCGCCCCGTCCACGCCGCTCCTCGCCCCACGAACATCGCCACCTCATCCTTGTCCACCTCCGTTGGCCGCCCGAAGAGAAGAGAGGGGGGGAGGAGAGAACGTGAGAGAGAAGAGAGCGGGAGAGAGTGAGAGAAATGAGAGATGGGGAGAGAGAAAGAGGGGGGTTTAAATAGAAAAACTCACGCGAAAATTCTGCGATCCAGAAAATACAAAAATGGGAAAAACATTACTCGCTATGATCCTCAAAAGATGCACAACACGCCTGCAACATCCCAGAGCCCTACAACACATCGGTTCACCCTGCATAGGGTTCAGAAGGTCCGATAGGCAAAAACACGCGTAAGCCGTAAAACACTCTCCAGGACTCACCAAGGTGCTCCGAACTCACGGATACTGATCCGAAAAAATCAAAAAAAAATTGGGGCGTTTCAGTCCTCCCCTCCTTACAGAAATTTCATCCTTGAAACTTTAGGCAACCACCAAGGCACAATGGAAGATCAATACGCCCAGCTGGCAACGCTCCTAGAGCTCCAGCAAAACTCGACACTCGCGAGAACACAAATCCTGAGGGACACCGCCAGATAATGATCATGATCAACATGCCTCGCTCTGCTCACAACACACATCGATCATCAGAGCTGGCATAACACAAAAGGACACACGTCTGGGATCACCTCAGCCACACGAAAACCAATCACGACATCGCTGCCATGATCTCGCTTACCAAAGAAACACAATCCTCGTTACAAGAGACAGCCACCGATAAAATCTCTTACTTGGCAGACCAATCACGGGTCATCTCTGCCACCAAGTGACTAATCTCACGCCCTCCATAAGGGACCACCATCACTGAGCTTCAACCAGCTCACACAGTAATCTAAGCTAACTACGACAATTCCGTCGGCTCTACGCCAAGGACCATCTCACAACTGGCAAGCCGAACGCCTAACAACCATATTGGACCAGCTCTGTCAAAAGTCAAACTTCGACAAACCCTGGTCCCTTCTAAGAAATGGCACATCACGAAAATGTCCACCAAAAGCCTCACTTGCACACGGTTTTCACAGTTCTCGACTCGCTACTACTAGCATTTTCTATCTGTGAAGACCATCCGCTGGTCACCAGCTATTCATCAACGGGAAACCTCCGCTTGCTCAACCTCTTCCTTCTTTACTAGTCTTCCACCAGATCCCATGAGCACATTACAACTCTCGAGGCCATCCGCTGACTCTCGCACAGACCATCACTGCCTCATGAGCCGATCCTCACTCAAACGCCGCATCTAGACCTATCCTCATGCCATGTCACGCCTCAAACCGATAGCAGCGGAAGACATTGTTGCTCGGAACATGGCAGTTAAAAAGTCGTGTAAATTAGAGCATAGCCATAAGACAAGATATAATTGAACCAAGAATATAGTTTTATTTAAAATATAAGTTTATTACAATTCTGACTCCAAATAAAGGACTCAATAAAATAAAATTACAATGGACTCTCAAAGTAGACTCGACATCAGATAAAAAACAACAAGACCAGGAGGTTCATCTAGTTTTGTCGAAGCTCTCTTCACTCGTTCCCTTGTCCCTCTTGATCGTTCTCGCCATCACTATTATCATTACCTGAAAAACATTGGTAAACACTAGGTGAGCGAACGCTCAGTAGGTCTTATATCTCAAGCTCCAAGCTAGCTTTAAGTAATTAACAAGTTAACATGAATATGCAGAACATGCAAGGTATCATAATCAAGAACTATAATTACACGAAATAGATAAATGAATCGGAGACAATTTCAAGAACTATAAAGGAAAGTAGAAATTACAATAGATAATTTCAAGGTCATTCATGATGAGACAATACCAAACTTTTCAATAAGGTACTCGCTTCCATAAGAGCATAACATGTAACTATCACTTTATAAGATTGGCCATATACATTTAGTAGTTCAAACAATCAAATAATGACAATCACTTGTGGAAGGTCATAGATCAATCTTGCTTTTGGTTGGTGCAATGCCACACTCGATCAATCATGATACCGACACACATTTGGACTTTGCCTCGCCCATGGGATCAGATCCGGACCCCGTCACTTTTCTTTCTAGCATTGAGTATAAATTAATTAGACCCATAGCCCCTTTTATGTCCTAGACCAATTCCACTTCAATTAATGGCCAAAGAGTTCCGAGGATCACGTATGTAGGAACATTAGGGTAGATTTCATGAGGCATAGAGTTAAAGGACAGAACTTATAGTAAGGATGATATATCACTTGATTACTCCGTTGAGGAAGGCACAGTTCCTTTTCCGGTGCCCTAGCGTAGGCCCCATGGAGGCGACCTGTTGACCCCCTGGCTATGGCGTCCTCGGGGGGGCCCGGAGTGGCCCCCTCTGCCGTGGCATCTTCTTCTTCATCCCCTCCCGCTTTGGTCTTTTCTTTCCCCGCTGTCCCCCCTGCTGTTGACCCTTCGGGGAGAAGTCGCACTTTTGCAGAAGCTCTTGCTTCGTCTTTGCTTCTGCCTGTTGTCCCTGGTAAGGTACATGAGCCAGCGCTTACGGACAGTGGAGAACCGGCAGTTTTCTTCTCTGCTGAGGAACTCGTAGCATCCATGGTGCCTTTTATGTTTGCGCTGGTAGCTCGTACGCCTCAAGGAAGACCTGCTTTCCCTGAGATCAGGGCCCATCTCAATAACCGGTGCCGCTTCAAGGAGGATTATGTGATCAGTGCTTTGGATTCCAAGCACCTGCTTCTTCGATTCCGCAACCACGATGATTATTTACAGCTGCTTCTGAGAGAACATCTCTATGTTCATGGATGGCTTTTCCGGTTCTTCAAATGGACGATGCATTTTTCTCCCAATGCAGACTCGTCTATATTGCCGGTATGGATTTCTTTCCTTGGATTGCCTGTAAATCTTTTTGTGGAACCCATGTTACGTTCTATTGCTGGGAACATTGGGAAGGTGTTGAAAATTGATCCATCCACTCTAAATCTTTCCAACACGGTGGCTGCTCGTGTTTGTGTTGAGCTGGATATCCTGAAGTCTCACCCACATAGACTGTGGGTTGGTTATCCGGGAGGAGGGGCCTGGCAAGATATTTTGTACCCTGAGCTACCCCCTTTCTGTTCGAGTTGTTCCAGACTAGGCCACTCTTTGAACGAATGCAAAGGTAAGTTGTTTAAACCAGTGGCAAATTCTGCATTGCCACAGGCTACCCATCGACCTCTTCAGAGGGTCAAAAATGTTTGGAAACCGGTGGATCAGCTGAATTCTGGTGCAAAGAGTAATGTAGGAGGTGATATGCCTCCCCCCACAAAGCCTTTGATTTCACATGACACTCCGGGTGGTGATGTTGCTGAAGCACATAAGGATGCACGTACAAACAATGAAGAATCTTTGGCGCCTTTCTCTAAGATTGCGGGTGAAAATGCAAATCCGGAAAATCCAATGCATACACATAAGGAAGGCAGCGACCAAAGGGCACAATCTGATTCCTGCACTCTTACAGATGTAAATTTGGCTGGCACCTCATTTCCGTTGGGTTCAGTGGATTCTCCTTGTCGAAACACTGGAATCCATTCAGAAACAAATGTTGCTCCTATTAGTGAGCTCCCTTCAGGACAAAGGATTGATAGTACAGGTCTCATTGCTCTTGTTCCGGAATAAGCTATTGTGGATCACCTCCCTGTGAACACACAACAGGATCCTTTCCTTGCCTTAAGCAGTCAGCGGTGATGGGGACATCACCTCCCATGCCCACGTTCACAGCTCGTCTCCTCGCCCCGGTTGCATCCGGCATGGTCTAGTCATTTAATTTTGAGTCCTATGTAATTTTTATTTGAGTCATTTGATGTATTTTCCCTTTTATTTGAGTCATGTTCCTAGGTCTTGTGTTTATTTCCCTAAGTTTGAGTGTCATTAGGTTGTCTAGTTAGCTATTGGGCCCAATTCATTGGGCTTGGCCCAAGGGCTCTCCCCTACCCCCTCGGTTATTTGTCATTGAGTCAATTGTCAGGGACTTTTGTAGAAATATGGGTTTCCTATATATAGGACCCCATTCCCCCCCATTTCAACTTAATGAATCAATGAATCAATGAATGAAAAACTTGCCATTTTGAGAGTTTACACTTCTTATCTAGTGGAGAGATTCCATTTTTTGGGTGAGAAACTCTAGGGGAGAGATTCCCCACCCTTCCCTCTCTTAATCTCTCTTTTTCACTCCACTTTCTCTCTCCTCAACACCCAAATTTGAATTTTCTTCTCTCTCCTCCCTTCCCAACCACCTCCACTCCCCACCTACCCCATTTAAGCCTCTTCCCATTCCTCACAACCCTCATCAATACTCCATCCCTTCCCAAGACCCCCTCCACCAATCCTCTCCTCACCATCCAACCCCCAACTACCCCTCCCACTTTCCCAAGCACCCTTCCCACTTTCCCAAGCACCCATTCCCTTCCCCAACACAACCCCCCCCCCCATTCCCAAGACAAACAAATTAACCCCACCCTTAAACCCATTTTCAAATACCCTTTCCCTCTCACCCACCTTCCCAAATTCGCAGCCCCCACTACCACCATCTGTTGGACCCTCTTCCAGACCTTATTCTCCACCTCCCACACCTTAGAACACCCCCTCCAAGACCCCCTTACAACCAGGGGTCACTCCCACAGTCATCTACTCCCTTCCCCTTCTTCTTTCTTGGTCATTGGAAGCTACTTCGAAGTTGCAGTTTGCTATCCAGAGGTTGCAGATGAACCAGAAACTTGCAGCGGCCACCACGACTTCCTCCGGATGTGTTTGAAGACCCAAGAGCCATCGTCGGAAGTGTCTACTAGTCTCCTTCGCAACAGAAGTAGTTTCATCTTCTTCCGATCTCCGAGCCGTCCAGGAGGTCCATTCTCCCACAACTGCGCAGTTCTGCCTCGGCTGAGAACCTGAGCCAGATGAGAAGCTCTGCCACGACGAATCCCGGAGGAATCAGCCCACGAGTTCTTATTCAAAACTCTTCATCACTCAGTCTACTTCCAGAATCAAGAAACAGAACTTCATTCGACGTTCGTGATCCAGAGTTCTCATTTTTCTCCCTCAGCTACGCAGATCTGCTACCCACAGTCTGCACCGATCAGTCGCCATTGTTCTGCATCCCCTAGTCTTCTCCGACATCTGTTGGCTTCCCCGTCAGTTTTTCTGCGAAGAGAACTCGTCCATGATTCCAACGACTCTAACGGCGCTTGATTCCGCGGTCGAGAGCTTCCAGGGCATTCTCTGCAATCTGCTGTTAGAAGTCTGCAGCTGCCGGTCCGAGAATCTGAGGCTCTGTTCAAACCTCCATCCCGGCCAGCAGCAACTCCATAAGAAATTAAAGAAATTCTGAGGCGTTCCCTTCTCAGCTACGAAGATTTTCCCACCAGTCTCGTCACCATAAAAATTTCTGAGCGGGTTCTACAGCAGCAACACCGACTATCTGTCCCTGTTCGCAGATAGCAAGCAGATTCGGTGCCGTTACTTAGTCATCCCTCTTTAGTCTAATTTTCCCACCCCGCTTGGCCAGTTGAAGGCCCCTCCCTGCGTGGAGGTAGTATTGTTTGTAATCTCATTAACCCCCACCCCAAGATCCCCCTCCTCCGAGAGGTGTAGTGGTGTAACTTGTTTGGGCAGGTCAAGCTACCCCGACGCGGCGTGTGGGAACCCACGCTTCCCCGCTCGCCCTCGTCTCCGAGCGGGACCGGTTTCTTCAAACCGGTCGAGTGAGTGCTCCAAAACTTTACTCTAATTCATGCTTGTTCTTTCAATATTAGTTCATAAACTCCGCTGGCCGTGACGAGAGCCCGATCCTTAAGCTCATTTGCTATAAGTGATCATCGTGGGAAGAGAGTGGAACCCGTGCCCTTTGGCACTTCGTCGGACCCTTGATTTGGGCAGCCGTACCCTTGGGGAATCAAACCTTGGCCTTGCTGGTCCTCTACCAGCAAGGGCCTAGCCTACACAACCTCCCCTTGGCATTGCCAAGTTACCCCGGGTCTTAGTGAGCATCGGGTGAGCGGTTGCTATTATCGGTCCGTTTTTGAATGCTTAATTGTGCTTGCTTGTTGAGTCCAAGGTCGTGTCACATCAATTGGTATCAGAGCAAGTTCTAGACTTGTCTCTACTAAGTCTTGTCCTAGGGCCATTGCATGCATCACCCTTGTCCACTATCATGACTGCCTCATACATTGCATATTCGCCACTCTTAGGCCCATTAGAAGCCTTTGTGTTTGATGGATCCCGCCCTAGCATATATCTAGAATGGGAGAAGTCCATAGACCAACACTTTGGGAGGTTTACCCTGTCAGGGCTTGTCCAAGTCAACTATGCCAAGAGTTTGCTTTGGCGCCAAGCTAGGAAAGAATGGGAGAACATTGTAGGTTTGAGAGAAGTCAAAGGGGAAGCACCCATTGAATCTTGGGATGAAATGAGGGCCGATCTTAGAAAGATCTATGCACCCCAACCCAAACCTCTTCAACCAACCGATCTTTCACCTCCGAACCCAACTCCCACCCATGAACTTCCCCGACCAAGCCCAACCCAAGTCCACCCATGTTCACCACCCCTAGAGTATCATGCACTGACCATAATCACTCCACCCACCATAGACTATCCTACCCCATTATCCTTGGAAGTTGTGGCCCACACTCCTACCCAAGTGGAGATGGATGCCAATCCGGATTCACCTCCCACCATAGAGAACATCCTAGACCCCCCACTTCCACCCACCTCTCCTAGTTCGGGTCCTCATGACCCGCACACCCTAACCATGAATGAGTCCATACTCCAATGGCTTAAGCAAGGCCCCACCATTCCTAGCTCACCACCTCACCTCTCACCCTTGGCATATCAAGTCCAAATTATGTCCACCCGATCTTCCCATGTCACACTTCAAACCTCCTACTTTGTGGAAGGCATAGGGGACCTAGTGGACTGTTTACAATGGCAAGTCTACCTGACCAATATGCTAGCCATATGACAATTGGAGTCTAGCCCCATCTACTCTAGTGGACCCTTCCTAGCTTACCCCGCCACCGGTTCCATCACCTCCATCTACACTAGTGGCCATTATACGAGTGAAATCCTCCTCTTTCTCCCCAAGGATGAGAAACCAATCTTGGCCCACTTCCCACCCATCAAGATTCCAATTGCTTTAATTGGCCAACCCACTAGAGACCTTGGCCCAATTATCTTGGAGGAGGATGACTCACCGTTTGGGTACCTTGAAGACATAGAGTGCCACCCTCTAGGAAGACCTTTCCACTACCCCTTTGATCCCTTCCTATGGGAGCCTAGACCCCTATGTGACCCAACCACCTTATCCACCACCCACCTTTCCCTAACCCAACCCACCATATTTGACCCAATCCACCCCATCCTAGACCCGGGTTACACCTTGGGAGCCATGACCTTGGGCCACATATCCCTAGGTAATACAGTTGTGCCACACCCCATGACGACCACCTTCTTAGATCCATTCGATCCTTTCCAATGGGAGTTCAAAGGATGTCCCACACCTATACACATGGAAGTCACCTTTGGGAAAAGTATGCATGTGTCTAGGCTTACCACACCCCTTGGCATGAACACTATGTTGGGTCCATTCATTCATATCACCCACATGTCAAGTAGAAAGTATGAGTGGTCCATATTCGGATGTCATGGTCCACCTTCATTCATCATGGGTCTTAAGCATGTCAAAGGCATCTACGGATGTCCGGGTCCCCCGATATTTATCACCACTTTGCATGATAGGGCCACCTACGGGTGCCCCGGCCCACCTAGGCTGACCAAAGTCTACACTACATCATTACATGATAGGTCTACTTTTGGTTGCCCAGGTCCACCCATCACCCCTAGAATGTCTGCATTCACAACATTGCATAAAGAGATCCGCAAGCACATTAGCAAGAAGAATGTGACTTATAAAAGGCGAGCCGACTCTCATCGACGTCACCAATAATTCCATGAGGGTGACTTTGTGATGGTAAGGACGGAGAGGCTCTCCCCGGGAGCCATCTCCAAATTGAGACCACGTGGGGCTGGTCCCTTCCAGGTCCTGAGGCGCATTGGTGCAAATGCCTATGAGTTAGATCTCCCCGAGGAATATGGGGTAAGTCCCACATTCAGTGTCGCCGACCTAGTGCCATACAAGGGACCCACGGTGGTACCTAGTGAGGATATTGAGCCTATTCCCTCCGTTGAGAGAGCACCCACCCGTGAGGAGAGTCCACCAGCCAAGAGAGCCCAGCGTGAGCGCATTGAACGAATATTGGATGAACAGGTCACTACCACCAGGAGCAAGGTATACGAGCACTATCTCGACAGGTGGATGGATCGGTCTCGTTCGGAAGACTTGAGGGCAGTACCACTTCTACACCCTCTAAGGAGGGAAGGACACTTACTCGACGGAGTCGAGTTCTCCGCACCCCGGGAGTATGATGGGGACATCACCTGCCATGCCCACGTTCACAGCTCGTCTCCTCGCCCCGGTTGCATCCGGCATGGTCTAGTCATTTAATTTTGAGTCCTATGTAATTTTTATTTGAGTCATTTGATGTATTTTCCCTTTTATTTGAGTCATGTTCCTAGGTCTTGTATTTTTTTCCCTAAGTTTGAGTGTCATTAGGTTGTCTAGTTAGCTATTGGGCCCAATTCATTGGGCTTGGCCCAAGGGCTCTCCCCTACCCCCTCGGTTATTTATCATTGAGTCAATTGTCAGGGACTTTTGTAGAAATATGGGTTTCCTATATATAGGACCCCATTCCCCCCCATTTCAACTTAATGAATCAATGAATCAATGAATGAAAAACTTGCCATTTTGAGAGTTTACACTTCTTATCTAGTGGAGAGATTCCATTTTTTGGGTGAGAAACCCTAGGGGAGAGATTCCCCACCCTTCCCTCTCTTAATCTCTCTTTTTCACTCCACTTTCTCTCTCCTCAACACCCAAATTCGAATTTTCTTCTCTCTCCTCCCTTCCCAACCACCTCCACTCCCCACCTACCCCATTTAAGCCTCTTCCCATTCCCCACAACCCTCATCAATACTCCATCCCTTCCCAAGACCCCCTCCACCAATCCTCTCCTCACCATCCAACCCCCAACTACCCCTCCCACTTTCCCAAGCACCCTTCCCACTTTCCCAAGCACCCTTCCCTTCCCCAACACAACCCCCCCCCCATTCCCAAGACAAACAAATTAACCCCACCCTTAAACCCATTTTCAAATACCCTTTCCCTCTCACCCACCTTCCCAAATTCGCAGCCCCCACTACCACCATCTGTTGGACCCTCTTCCAGACCTTATTCTCCACCTCCCACACCATAGAACACCCCCTCCAAGACCCCCTTACAACCAGGGGTCACTCCCACACTCATCTACCCCCTTCCCCTTCTTCTTTCTTGGTCATTGGAAGCTACTTCGAAGTTGCAGTTTGCTATCCAGAGGTTGCTGATGAACCAGCAACTTGCAGCGGCCACCACGACTTCCTCCGGATGAGTTTGAAGACTCAAGAGCCACCGTCGGAAGCGTCTACTAGTCTCCTTCTGAACAGAAGTAGTTTCATCTTCTTCCGATCTCCGAGCCGTCCAGGAGGTCCATTCTCCTACAACTGCGCAGTTCTGCCTCGGCGGAGAACCTGAGCCAGATGAGAAGCTCTGCCACGATGAACCCCGGAGGAATCAGCCCACGAGTTATTCTTCAAAACTCTTCATCGCCCAGTCTATTTCCAGAATCAATAAACAGAACTTCATTCGGCGTTCGTGATCCAGAGTTCTCATTTTTCTCCCTCAGCTACACAGATCTGCTACCCACAGTCTGCACCGACCAGTCACCATTGTTCTGCATCCCCTAGTCTTCTCCGACATTGGTTGGCTTCCCCGTCAGTTTTTCTGCGAAGAAGACTCGTCCACGATTCCAACGACTCTGACGGCGCTTGATTCCGAGGTCAGGAGCTTCGGGGCATTCTCTGCAATCTGCTGTTAGAAGTCTGCAGCTGTCGGTCTGAGAATCTGAGGCTCTGTTCAAACCTCCATCCCGGCCAGCAGTGACTCCAGAAGAAATTAAAGAAATTCTGAGGCGTTCCCTTCTTAGCTACGAAGATTTTCCCACTGGTCTCGCCACCAGCAAAATTCTGAACGGGTTCTACAGTAGCAACACCGACTATCTATCTCTGTTCGCAGACAGCAAGCTGATTCGGTGCCGTTACTTAGTCATCCCTCTTTAGTCTAATTTCCCCGCCCCGCTTGGCCGGCTGAAGGCCCCTCCCTGCGTGGAAGTAGTATTTTTTGTAATCTCATTAACCCCCACCCCAAGATCCCCCTCCTGCGAGAGGTGTAGTGGTGTAACTTGTTTGGGCAGGTCAAGCTACCCTGACGCGACGTGTGGGAACCCACGCTTCCCCGCTCGCCCTCGTCTCCGAGCGGGACCGGTTTCTTCAAACCGGCCGAGTGAGTGCTCCAAAACTTTGCTCTAATTCATGCTTGTTCTTTCAATATTAGTTCATAAACTCCGCTGGCCGTGACGAGAGCCCGATCCTTAAGCTCATTTGCTATAAGTGATCATCGTGGGAAGAGAGTGGAACCCGTGCCCTTTGGCACTTCGTCGGACCCTTGATTTGGGCAGCTGTACCCTTGGGGAATCAAACCTTGGCCTTGCTGGCCCTCTACCAGCAAGGGCCTAGCCTACACAACCTCCCCTTGGCATTGCCAAGTTACCCCGGGTCTTAGTGAGCATCGGGTGAGCGGTTGCTATTATCGGTCCGTTTTTGAATGCTTAATTGTGCTTGCTTGTTGAGTCCAAGGTCGTGTCACATCAAGCGGGCTTCAATGTCTTCCTTTTAGAAATAGCAGCATAGTGTGGATTTGACTAGTAAAAGACAGAACATTGCATCTGAAGCCGAAATTGAAAATTCCAGGCTCATGCTTAATGAACATACAGGTGTCAAAACTAGATCCATGATCAGGACAGGATCTTTTGGGTCTCTTCCTCAATCCAAATCCAAATGAATTACATCATATGGAATATAAGAGGAATAGGAAATGACATATCTATTGGGAGGGTTAAACTATTCATCAAGAACCACAAAATTGATTGTATTGTTGTGCTGGAACCCAAAATCCATGTCAGTAAAATGACTCAAATTTGCAGAAAATTAGGTATAAGTAACTGTGTTGCTAACTGTGATGATATGGCGCACATTTGGATTTTCTGGAGAGATCCTCTGGATTTTTCAATTGTTAAATTGGATGAACAGCAAATTACAATCACTCAAACTAGTTCTGTCTGGCCTCTATTCCATCTATCTTTTGTTTATGCAAAATGTACTATTCTGGAGAGGCAGGCCTTATGGATGTCCCTTCTATCAGTGCATTCTCAAATCTCAGGGCCTTGGTTAGTTGCTGGAGACTTTAACTGCATTATGACAGTTGATGAAAAAATTGGTGGCAATCCACCAAATATGGGTGCCAGCTCTGACTTTGTAGAGTGTGCTTCAGACTGTGCTCTTTTTGATGCAGGCTTCATTGGCTCTCAGTACACTTGGCACAACAACCAATCTGGAGGTCATGGTATATGGGCTCGGCTGGACAGAGTGCTAATAAATTCGGATTGGCAAAATCTTTTCCCTATTTCGGTTGAACATTTATCTAGGGAAGCTTCTGATCATGCACCTTTATTGGTGAAATTACTTCTCAAGAATACTTTCAAGAGCCGGTTTTGTTTTCAGAAAATGTGGACTTTGCATGATAATTTTCTTATGGCTGTTAATACTTGCTGGCTTACCAGCCCCTTGGCCTCCCCTCCCATATCCACTCTGTACTTGAAGTTCAAATACCTGAGAAGTATGCTTCGAATTTGGAACAAGCAGACCTTCGGTAATGTTCATATGAATTTGATGGCAGCTGAGGATGCGGTTCTAAAAGCAGAACATGATTATGATATACACCCATCTTTGGAAAATCTTAACATTTTAGAGAAGGCAAAATCCTTTGAATCTGAAAAGCTCTTGCATGAGGAATGTTTTTGGAGACAGAAATCAGGGACCAGATGGCTCAAGGAGGGGGACAGAAACAATAAATTCTTCCATACTTCGACAAAAGCTAAAAGAAACAAACAGTATATTCCTCAGCTCCGAAATTCAGCAGGATTGCTAACCTCAGATCATGAGGATATGAAGAACATTGCTGTTGCTCATTTTCAGTCAGCATTCTCCTCTCAACTACATACTATTGAGGAAACCTCCTTAAACTGCATTCCAACTTTAGTAACACAGCAAGATAACTTCATGCTCTGTGATGTTCCTACTGCTCTGGAAATTAAGGACACTGTCTATGCTCTTTCTGCTGACAGTGCACCAGGGCCGGATGGATTCACTGGTGCTCTCTTCCAAAAGACTTGGCCTATTATTTCTGATGTGGTTGTTAGTGCTGTTCAAGAGGTTTTTACTAACTCACAGCCTCTCCCAAGATTTGTTTCTTCCACTTTAATTGCTTTAATTCCAAAAAAACCAAAGGCAGTGGACATTTCAGACTACAGGCCAATCAGTCTTTGCAATTTCTTTTATAAGATCATCTCTGCCATTGTCAACAAAAGGTTAGCAACAATACTACCAAATATTATTTCTCAGGAACAAACTGCTTTTGTAAAAGGGAGGCACATTACTGAAAATATTGCTTTAGCTCAAGACTTGACTCAGGAGGCAGAAAAACCAGAGGGAAAAATATCATCTTTAAACTAGACATGGCCAAGGCATATGATAGACTGGAATGGGACTTCCTGTATGCTGTTCTGCAAAGATTCGGCTTCAGTCAAACTTTTATACAGCTGATTGGCAAGCTTATCCAGAATTGCTGGTTCTCTGTTTTATTGAATGGTGATGTTGCTAGATTTTTTAAGTCATCTAGGGGTGTCCGGCAGGGTGATCCGATTGCCCCCTCCTTATTTATTATTGCTGAGGAAAGTTTGAGCAGAACTTTAAAAGAAGCTCAGTATAAGAGACAAATTGAAAGTTTTCAAGGGCCTCGGAGGTGTCCTACTGTTTCCCATTTATTATTTGCAGATGACACATTGATATTCAGTAAGGCTAGCATTAGCTCTGTTAGGAACTTACTGAAATTGCTTACAGCTTACAAACGTGGATCAGGTCAGCTTATCAATACTAGTAAGAGTGGTTTTCTTTTACACCCTAAGACAAATGATTCCACTACTAATCAAATATCCAGGATAACAGGTTTCATCAGACACAACTTCCCTCTCAAATATCTTGGCTTCCCTCTGGCTATAGGCCGCACCAAAAAAGTTCATTTTGCAGGTATCATTCACTCCACACAAAAGAGGATTTCAGGTTGGAAATCCACTCTCCTTTCACAAGGTGCTAAGTTGATTCTGATAAAGCATGTCCTCACATCTATTCCCATTTATACCCTGTCCACTACTCCCTTTCATTCTGGTACTCACCAACTTCTGGAAAAGTCATTTGCAAATTTTTTCTGGGGCTCCTCCCCTAATGGACACAAAAGACATTGGAGATCCTGGGACCTCATCTGCAGACCCATTTCTCAGGGAGGTCTTGGTATCATGTCCCTTTGGCAGATGGATATTGCTCTTAGAGTTAAGATGCTATGGCAAGTATTGCATTCAAACTCCTTGTGGGCAAATTACTTCAGAGCTAAGCATATTGGGCAGCATCACTTGAGAGATGTGAACTTTCATAAAATGGTTGGACCTGCAAGATGAAGCTGGATCAAGGCAAAACAGATTGTCCTACAATATCACAAGACCATCATTGGAGATGGGAAACACACAAACTTTGGCATGATCACTGGATTGGTCAGCATTGTCTATCAGACTTTATTCCTGAAAACAGTATCCCAAACTCTAATATTACTGTGAATGACTTCCTGCAGCATCCCCAAAGAGAGGAAATTGAATTACTGGACAGCTTTCTGTCTGCTAATCTAAAAACAGCCATTCTTCATACCTCTCTTAAACCTGAAACTGATCTCCCAGTTTGGAGTCTATCCTCCACAGGACGTTGCTCGGTGGCTTCCACTTACAAAATTCTTTCAGACACCTCATTCAGTCAGCAAGCCATTCAATGGTCTTGTCTTTGGTCTCCGTGGCTACCAACCAAAATTTCAGTCCATCTATGGAAAATTCTACACAACAGCCTTCCTGTTGACAGAAATGTCCAACGACTGGGTGTCCAAATGTGTTCTAAATGCTCCTGTTGTCAGGCTCATCAGGGGGAAAGCCTCAATCACCTGTTCATCCATAGTGAGTTAGCAGATTATATATGGTCTTATTTCCAATCGAAGGGGCTATCTTTTGAAGGAAATTCTGTTGTATCTTTCATTCCCAATGCTGCCTGCCACATAAAGCCGAATTCAGCCCATGGTCTTCTAGTCCTAGCAGTGATTGGTTTTGGTTTCTGGGAAATGTGGAGAGCAAGAAACTCTATGAGATATGACGGCTGTGATATTTCCAACCGACGTGTACTCCTTCAAATTATTGCTAAAGTTAAACAGGTTTGCACAAGTGCTTCCTACAAGGAGCATGATATTAGCAAACGGAGGGTACTTGACTCCTTTGGGATTTCTCCCCCTTTTTCTATAGGTGCTCAGTTGAAAGCTATTAAATGGGTTTCTCCCCCTTGGCCATCTTAAAATTAAATACCGATGGAGCTTGCAAGTCGGATGGAACCTCAGGGGGAGGTGGTGTCATTAGAGATCATAAAGGAAATGTTCTTCTAGCTTTCTCCCATTTCTATGGTCAGGCCAACAGTCTAGTTGCAGAGGCAAGAGCACTAATTGATGGTATTAAGTATTTACATACAATTTCAGATCACTCTGCTTATATTGAATGTGATTCTCAAGTTCTTGTTCGAGTTATCAACAAGGAATACCATTGTCCATGGTCAATCCTTTCTTATGCTAGAGAGATTTGGACATCAATCACTCATTTTGACAAGATTGTTCACACTTACAGAGAAGGAAATAAAGTTGCGGATCTGCTGGCCTCTTTAGCCTGCTCTTCAAAATGTAATACTTTTTTTTCCTACATTGATTTACCCCCTGCTATAAAGGGAGAGGCTCGAATGGATAAGCTGGGAATGCCCAGCATCCGACAGATGTAATTGTTTTTCCTATTATTCAGTAATAAAATTCACCCCCTAGTGGCTGATGGCCCACCCATCTGTCCCTAGGTAGGGCTTCTTGAGAAAAAAAAAGGATGATATATCAATAAACCATACGAGAAACATGACAATCTAAAAAATCTGGGTAATTGGCATCCACTCAGGTCGCCAATAATTAAAGAATATGCGCCCACTGTAGTGGTCGCCCATTCTGTGAACTAAACAAGTTGGAAGAAATAGCGTCCATCCAGATGGTCGCCCATTCAATTAGCGCCAGCTGGCCTAGTCGCAAATTCTAAGCAGAAACAGACTTCTCACAGAACACTCTAAACAACGCTCTATGATGGCCGGGTGTCATGTTTCTTCCGAGTGACATGACAAACATGTTGGGACTCCTCTGGTTTGATAAGCAGTATGTGCACTGCTTTGTGTTGAAATGTTTTGATAATTAACAAATAGTTGTTTTGATGATTAGCAACAGTAGTGCTTGACTTCGTTGACTGCATAGTTTACTTTGACAAATTTACTCTGAAATGATATTATGTGTATCTTGATGAAATTTATATGTCAGATGCTCACATAAGTGCTGTCTGCATATTTACACTTAGGCTTTGCATTAGAATGAAGTTGGTGCAATACTAAGTCAGTCTGCATTGAGTTCGTGCATAGAGTGCATTTCTAGCACATCAAGTCCGTGCATGCATATATAAAGTCGGTGCAAGCCATGTTGTTGCACACGACCAAGTCGCTGCAAACGTCATCCATTCATTATGCAAGTCGATGCATTGGTAGTTGTTGCACGAGACCAAGTCCGTGTAGGCGTAGCTCAAGGCACACTAAGTCGGTGCAACACTTCACGCTGCACGCTATCAAGTTGGTGCAACCCTTGCTGCTGCACACGACCAAGTCAGTGCAAGTGTCATTCAAGCATTAGTTCAGCACGCAACTAAGTCCGTGCATGCTTATGTCTAGGCACATATAGTCTGTGCAAAACGTCTTAGGCAACTTGGTGCATAAAAGCTCATGCACTTAGTGCTTGCGTATTGAGTCTGTGCAACCTTTGCACGTCACATGATCTAAGTCTAAGCAATTTTTTCTCAGAACATTGAGTCAGTGCAAGGCTTGCACTCTGCATATACACACTTAGTGCATTACTGCATGTTACACACATACAGTCTGTACACATCCACTAGGCCAATAAAATAAGTTTGTGCATCTGTTCTATGTGTGAACACTTGACTCCGTGCATATGTGTTCATACGTTATATCGAGCCTGTGGAGTCTGTGCACACTTAGTTCAACTCTCTAATTAACTATGTGCATCTTTCTACTATCTTTTTAGATTGCTTCAAGCTGACATTAAGTCTCACCTTAACAGGATATTTGCTCGAGGAGTTTAATAAAGGCACATGATCCAAGAATGGAGGAGGCGCCAAGATGATGCCACGTGGCCTGACCACTCTAGATCTGGATAAGGCTCTGGGCGGGAATTGTGGCGAGCACACGCCCTACCTTCTTCTGCTTCCTATAAATAAGGAGAGTCTTCTTTAGGAGAAGACGGATCGTGATTGTGACATTGAGAGAATAAGGGCAGAAAGAGCAACAGCCAGCATGATCCAGAGAGAAGAAGATAGAGCAGCAGATCTGAGAAGAAAGTCTGAAAGTGAGAGACTTGAGAGTCTGAGAAAGAGAGAGCTTTGTTTATCAATTTCTGGGTTCAGAACCTAAATTGAGTTTGCTCATTGTTGAGCTACATTCCCATCGTGGGTTTTTCTATTTCTTCGTTTATTTTCCTTTCATTTTTAGAAACTCCTGTTCAAGCTGTTCGTCAGTAGAGGTTAAGCTATAATTTCTAAACGGGCACAGGTGTGGTATCCTCTGGACGGGTGAAGTTGTAATTCCCCAGCGGTTACAGAGGAGGATTCCTCTGGTCGGCGTAAGCTGTAAGGCCCAGCGGTTTGTAGGGTTTTCACCCCGAAGCTGTGGATCAGCAGGTTAAGCTGTGTATCGGCGGGAAACCACACTCTGGTTGGAGTGTGGGGTGGACTTAGACCTCGGGTTTGAGGTCGAACCACCTTAAAAATTCAGTGTCTTCTGTGTGGTTGCCCTGTGGTTTGTGTTCATCCCTATCTAGTTTCACCGCCCAGTAGATGGATGCTTGAGACCGCATTTGTGCCGATCGTCTAGACTTGCTATAGTTTGATTGCGTTTTAGTGTTCTTCCTCATCCTATAGCAGCTTGATTTTATTCCGCAACTGTTCCTACTGTAGTCAATTTTATTGGGTGATCAATCTATTCACCCCCCTCTAGATCATCAATAGAGTCTCATCAGTTGGTATCAGAGCATACCATCTTAGATTCATTTGACTCATCAGTTGGTATCAGGGCCTAACTCTTATGCAGGGATCAACGTCCTGAAGAGAAATGGCCATGGATGCAAGATGGATGACGGCTGAAGGACATTCCACCACGAAGCCCCCATACTTTGATGGTTCAAACTACGCATACTGGAAGAATCGTATGCAAGTCTTTCTGAGGGCGAAAGACTATGAGATTTGGAAGGTGGTCAGTAAAGGACCATTCAAGCTGCATCCTAATGAGGATGTATGGACGAGAGAGAAGATCAGGAAATCTACTCTCAACTGGAGTGCCATCAATGCCATTCAGTGCGCTCTACATCCCACGGAATTTTCAAGAGTTTCTTCGTGCGCCACGGCGAAAGAGATGTGGGATAAGCTGGAGGTTATCTACGAGGGAACCTCTCAAGTAAGGGAGACCAAGGCAAACTTGCTGGTCTCAGAGTATGAAGCCTTCAGGATGAAGCCCAGCGAGACCATCACCGAGATGTACGCACGCCTTACCCTCATCACCAATGGTCTCAGAAGTCTGGGGAAAAACTATTCTGATTATGAAATCGTGAGGAAGATTCTTCGGTCCCTGACTCCAGTCTGGCACACGAAAGCTACTGTTATAGAGGAGTCAAGGGATCTTCAGAACATGAAGGTAGATGAGTTGATTGGCTCGTTAATGACTTACGAGATGAATCTTCCCAAGACCGAGGAGCTGGAGAAGAAGAAAAAGCCCATTGCTCTGAAGGCCAACTCCAGTAGATCAAGCAGATCCAGCCACAGTGGATCATCAAGCGATCAGAGCTTCTCTGGGTCAGAAATTGAAGGAGATCAGCTTGTAATGATGACCAGAGAGTTTAGAAGATTTTTGAGGAAAGAAGGAAGAAATTTCTGTCGGAGACAGTATGGTGGCAGGAGACAAACGAGGTATAAATCTAACCTTGTCAAGAAAATTGATACTAATGTTTGCTATCAATGCAGGAAGGCCGGCCACATGAAGGCAGACTGTCCGGAGCTCCAAAAGCTCAAGGAGAAGTCAAAGAAGAAAGCTCCGAAAGGAAAGGCGATGGTGAGCACATGGAGTGACGAGGACGAGGGCACATTAAGCTGTACATCTGAGAGCGAGGACGAAGAAAAGCCCATCTAGCTGATGGCAAAAGATGATGAAGAAAAGGAAGAAGACTCCGATGAGGTATCCTCTTCATTTGAGCATTACACCATTTTTGATTGGGAAGATGCCTATGGAGACTTGCTAGATAAAGTGGATGACATTAGAAAGGAGAACATACACTTAAAGAAAAAGGTTAATTCTCTGATTAATGACAAAACCATGTCTGACAAAATTGTATGTTTACAATCAGAGAATGATAGGTTGAAAAGTGCATGTTTTGAATTTGATGATCTAAATATTGATTTCATTAATTCTAGAAATGAAAATGAGTCTCTGAAAAATTTGATTGATGATTTAAAATTGAAACTGCAAAAATTTGAAAATGAAATGAAAATTGCTAGTGAAAAATATGAAGCTGTCTTGTGTGTCAATGCTGAGTTGCAGAAAACAATTGAAAGATCAGAAAA
Organism: Amorphophallus konjac; assembly: GCA_022559845.1. Taxonomy (NCBI): domain Eukaryota; kingdom Viridiplantae; phylum Streptophyta; class Magnoliopsida; order Alismatales; family Araceae; genus Amorphophallus; species Amorphophallus konjac. The sequence continues at coordinate 251,704,132 of CM040125.1, read as the reverse complement.
AGAAAATGCTGACAAAAAGAAAATCATTGAGAATATGACCCAAGGCATTGAGAATTTGAATGCTCTGTTAGGGTCTAAAGTGAATTTCAGAAAAGAGGGTCTCGGGTATAACCCCATGGCAAAAAAGAGTTTAGCAATGAAAACAATTTCATTTGTAGCTGAAAAGGAGAAGAGACCTCTCATTAAAATGTCCAATGTAAATTCTGATGTTAAAAATGTTAATTGCAAAATGCCCAGTGCTCAGGACAAGGGCAAGCAGAAGATAGGTGAGTCTAGCCATGATAGCACATACTGCCCTACCCCTCAGGATAGAGTTCAGGTTAGGGGTCAACCTTCACGCACACCTAAACCCCAGGCTAGGGTCACCAAGTCTCCACCAGCTATTCAGAAGAAGATTCAACCCTCACCCATGCAGAAGTCAGATGGGTCTAGGGTGCAAGGGAGACAGAATTCAGCAAGAGGTCAATCCAGCCAATTCTACCAACCTAGAGTCCAGACCTACCATCATGTGCAGCCACAACAATTCCATAGGTCTAGATGGAATAGAGTTCAACAGAGGTCTAGATATCACTCATATCCCACACAGACATATAGACCTCAGGCTAACAACTGGGTTAAGCAGTCTAGAACATGGGCTCCCAGAAAACAAACCACCTATAGTCAGCCTAGGACCAACATCGGCCACAATTTCCTGAATGCTCATTAGCCTAGGCACTGGCACAAACAAAATCAATTTGCTAAAAACAATGGTGCCAGTACACTGAGTAGGAAAGGAGAGACTAAGAATGTTAATGCTGAGAAGAATAAAAATGACAAAAATAATGTTGAGAAATCCACTAAACCAACAATGTTCAAACAAATGTGGATTCCTAAGGATTTGTTGTCTTGTTTGAGTAGCTCTTCATCTACTCTGGAGCCCAAACATTTTTGGATTCCAAACTTTTCTCCATGACTGTGATTGCAGGTATGCCTGGTAGCCAAGCACAACATGTGGTACCTGGATAGTGGCTGCTCCAGGCATATGACAGGAGACAAGGTTAAATTTTGCATGCTGACTGAGAAGAATGGAGGCCTTGTCACCTTCGAAGGAAATACTAAGGGTAAAATCATCGGGTCAGGTAAGGTAGGTAAGTGCACTACCTGTTGCATTGAGGAAGTTATGCTGGTTGATGGTCTTGCTTACAATTTGCTCAGTATCATCCAACTATGTGATAAAGGGCATAGAGTTGTTTTTGATTCCCAAATGCTACAGAATTTATGAACCTGATTCTGATGTAGTTAAATTTTCTTGTAAGAGAGTAAATAACATCTTCATGGTAGATTTAGATGATATTGCTCACTCTAATCTATGCCTCACAGCTAATAAAGATGATTTAGCATTTCTGTGGCATCGTAGATTAGGACATGCTAGTTACACTATCTTGCATAAATTGAATAAACATAGCATGGTTAGAGGACTCCCTGAAATTTCATTTAAGAAGGAAAATAAAGTCTGTAATGCATGTACACAGTCCAAGCAAACTAGGAAGTCATTCAAGTCTAGAACTGAAATCATGTCTTCCAAACCCTATGAGCTGATAGACATGGACCTTTTTGGACCAACTAGATCAGTCAACCTATAAGGAAGGAGATATGGGTATGTATTAGTGGATGACTTCTCTAGATATACTTGAGACTTTTTCATTACACGCAAAAATGATGCATTTTCTGAATTTCAGGAGTTCTACTTGAAAATAAACCAGAAAAATAAAAATTCAATTGAAAATATTCTGTCTGATCATGGAGGTGAGCTTGAAAACTCACAATTTAATGAATTTTGCAGGGTCAATGGGATTACTCATCGGTTCTCCTCACCAAGGACACCATAGCAAAATGGAGTGGTGGAGAGGAGGAACCAGACACTTGTGGAGATGGCCCGTACACTCCTAGTTGAAGGAGGCCTACCAAGAAAGTTTTGGACAGAGACAGTCAACACTGCATGCCATGTAATTAACCGAGCCATGGAAAGAAGATGATGGAGAAATTCTGAAGGAAGGAAACTCTGTAGACCAATAAGAAAATGAAGGAGAACCTGAAGAAAACAATGCAGAAGAGCATGCTGTTCAAGGGAAGGTAAATGAAGGTCAAGGTAACCAAGTTATCAATATCAGATTTCTAAGAGATCATCAGTAAATAATGTCATTGGTAACTTAAATGAACCCCCTAGGACTAGAGGCTACTTTAGAGCACAACATGAATTAAATGCATATGCATTGGTTTCTCATGTAGAACCCAAATCCATTGACAGTGCCCTCAAAGATGTTCATTGGATCAATGCCATGCACGAGGAGCTTAATCAATTTGACAGGTTCAAGGTGTGGCATCTGGTCCCACCTCCTGATCATGGGACTGCCATAGGGACAAAATGGGTTTTTAGAAATAAAACTGATGAGCTAGGTAATGTAGTTAAAAATAAAGCCAGACTTGTTGCTCAGGGGTACAATCAAGAATTTGGAATTAACTTTGAAGAGTCATTTGCCCATGTAGCCAGGTTAGAAGCAATTAGAATACTTTTGGCTTATGCATGCTCATTAAGAATAACTCTCCAACAGATGGATGTTAAATCTGCTTTCCTCAATATGGAAATAAAAGAGGATGTCTTTGTGAGACAACCTCCTGGCTTTGAATGCTTAAATTTCCCTAACTATATTTATAAGTTGAATAAATCTCTTTATGGCTTGAAGCAAGCTCCGAAAGCTTGGTATGACATGCTCAGCAAATTCCTTACCGAGAAGAAGTTCACAAGAGGTGAGGTTGATCAAACGTTGTTCACCAAAGTAAGTCATCCAGACATTCTCCTTGTTCAGATTTATGTGGATGACATTGTATTTGGGTCAACTAACCCCAAATTGTGTAAGGAATTTTCTGATTTAATGACACAAGAATTTGAAATGAGCTCAATACGTGAGCTAAAATTATTTCTTGGACTGCAGGTGACAAAGACCAAGGATGGAACATTCATAACCCAGTCCAAGTACATAAGGGACCTGCTGAAGAAGTTCAAATTTGAGAACCTCAAGGACATTGCAGCACCAATGGGTACTTCAACAAGTCTTGATGAAGACCCCAAAGGTAGAACAGTGGATCAAAAGCTGTATCGAGGTATCGATCCCATTTGTACCTTACTGCATCTAGGCCTGATATACAATTTACAGTGCGTTTATGTGCTAGATTCCAGGCTAGTCCTAAGGAGTCTCATTTTAGTGCAGTGAAAAGGATCTTTAGGTATCTGTCAGGCACCCAAGAGCTTTGTCTTTGGTACCCTACTAAGTGTGAGCTGGAGCTTCTAGCATACACTGATGCAGACTATGCTGGGTGTCGGATAGATAGGAAAAGCACTAGTGGCTATTGCCAATTCCTAGGTGGCTGCCAAGTATCTTGGGCTTCAAAGAAGCAGCACATAGTTGTCTTTTCCACTACAGAGGCAGAGTATGTCGCTGTAGGGAATTGCACAGCTCAGGTACTATGGATTAAGCACCAACTTTCAGATTATCAGATAAATTTGGGATGTATTCCAATTTTATGTGATAATACTAGTGTTATCTGCCTAACTAAGAATCATGTTCACCACTCTAGGACTAAGCATATTGAGATTAAACACCATTTTCTTAGAGATGCAGTGAGCAAGAGTGAAATTGAATTAGTCTTTGTTGAAATTGAAAAACAAGTTGCTGATATTTTTACTAAACCCCTTGGAAATGACAGATTTAAATATCTAAGAAGAGAATTGGGACTTTGTAAATTTCAGCATGAAAATGACTAATTTCATTCTTGAATTGTCGTCTGAAATGCTTGAAATAATAGTGTCTGCCTATCTTTGAATTTTTGAATAAAGGATGTTTGGTGTTAGAATAATTACTTGTGCACTGAGTATATGAGTTGCTGCACGTCTTGCACAAATAATCTCTGAAGTTGATGCATGGTTGTGCATATAGTCGATGCATTGAGCTAGCACTTGTTTCCCTTACTTGCCTTGTATAGAGTTCAAGTCGATGCATGTTTTACACTTAGTCGATGAATGATTTCACCTGGTGTATAAGTTTTCAGCATGTAGTCGATGCATCTTGTGTTTAAACAGCATGAAAGTTGGTGCACCTTATGTTCAAGTTGCACGTAGGTCGGTGCATCCTGCATATTACATATGTCAGAGTCGGTGCATCTTAATACCATCTGCATACATAGTCGGTGCATCTTAAGTCAATGCATCATGATGTCAGGGCGAGTGCAATTGAGTCTGATCTTAGTTCAACTTCTCTTATTCTCTCCTCCTTCTCAGAAATCTTTATCTCATGACATCATTCACATTCAGTCTATTCTTGGAAACCTTTTGAGCTGCTCCTATGCTTCATTGTCTACTTCTATCACTCTGATTGGCTAACAGTCTTGTAACTGGTTCAGTACTTTGAGCATCAGGCACCTCAATTCCTTTAAGAATCACATGTGTTTCTTGAATGAACTAAAGGTTTAATTTTAATAGACTGTAGAGTCAAAGAACTTCTCTTCAGAAAATAAGGTGATAGAAAACATTTATAGCTCTTAACCTTCGTTTCATAATTTCAATGAAAAGGTCTTTACTGTATCTGAACTTTTCAGACTTAGTGAAGTCTAGACTGGGAAAACCAGAACAAGTATTATTGTTGAAAAAGTATCTCTGAAAAGTTATAAGGGCAGCATCAATAAAATCTTTAATGAAAAAAAGAATTGAACAAAGTGGCAGAGCAATGACTGAATTACACTGAGAAATTGAACCCTCCATCAAGGAAGTGGAGAGGACCTTATGTCATGAGGTGTTTCATGTTATCTCTATTCACATGGTCAAATCTATATGGCTGGTTTCACTGAGTAACTAGGGGTACTGCTGTCTGATAAACGTGTACCCTTAATGTCAAAGGTGTAAATCATCTTGGTAGTTTTTGATCAGAGGCGGATATAGGAGTTTATGCCTAGTAACGGGGGGTACTTGCGTCTAACCCACGCGTACACCTAATGTCAACAGCATAAATGACACTTATCTGTTCACTAAGTTCAGATTAGAAGTGGAAAAGAAATGATGTAACCCTTCAAGTGCAAAATGTTCTAAAACATCAATTAGTTCATCTCAATACAAATTCAGGCTACTCTCCTTGATATTCATTGTTTCTGAAATAATTAAGATATAGTCTTGACCTAGTCTGTATAGTCATGTGACTTAGGTTACTTGCTATAAACGGACACTATGACCATATTTCAGAAACTCAGTGATTTAACTCTACCTTCTATAACCGTTAAACCTGAACTTACTCAAGAATGCATACTGATTGATTCTTATGAATAAAAGTTGTTCATGATTTGCTTATATTCTGAACCAATGCATAGATTGTTATCTAGTCTATCTCTTCTACCCATCCACTGTCTCCCTTCCTCTTTATTTGCTGATGGCAAAGGGGGAGAGTTTACTGTCTTCTTCCCTGTTTTCTTCCCTTCCTTATGACATAGGGGGAGAAATTGCATTCTGATGGCAAAGGGGGAGTAAGTATAAAGGAGAGTCAGTCTTGTGTTTAGGGGGAGAGTCGGAGAGTCTGTAATGGTTTTTAAGAGAAGGGAAGAGAGAGAGTCAGAAATTCAGGGGGAGCGCATATTAAAGGATTCATTCAGGGAGAAAGTCTGTGCATAGTGTCTGCACTTGCATGCATGTCATCTAACTGTGATTAATGTCTCATAAAAATACATCATTTCATGGTATTTATTCTTTGGGTTGCCATCATCAAAAAGGGGGAGATTGTTGGGACTCCTCTGGTTTGATAAGCAGTATGTGCACTGCTTTGTGTTGAAATGTTTTGATAATTGACATATACTTGTTTTGATGATTAGCAACAGTAGTTCTTGACTTCGTTGACTGCATAGTTGGCTTTGACAAATTTACTCTGAAATGATGTTGTGTGTATCTTGATGAAATTTATATGTCAGATGCTCACATAAGTGTTGTCTGCACGTTTACACTTAGGCTTTGCATTAGAATGAAGTCGGTGCAATACTAAGTCAGTCTGCATTGAGTTCGTGCATAGAGTGCATTTCCAGCACATCAAGTCCGTGCATGCATATACAAAGTCGGTGCAAGCCATGTTGCTGCACACGACCAAGTCGCTGCAAAGGTCATCCATGCATTATGCAAGTCGATGCATTGGTAGTTGTTGCACGAGACCAAGTCCGTGCAGGCTTAGCTCAAGGCACACTAAGTCAGTGCAACACTTCACGCTGCACGCTATCAAGTCGATGCAACCCTTGCTGCTGCACACGACCAAGTTAGTGCAAGTGTCATTCAAGTATTAGTTCAGCACGCAACTAAGTCCGTGCATGCTTATGTCTAGGCACATATAGTCTGTGCAAAACGTCTTAGGCAACTCGGTGCATAAAAGCTCATGCACTTAGTGTTTGCGTATTAAGTCTGTGGAAGTCAAGTATGTTGCAGAAGTAAGTCTGTGCAACCTTTGCATGTCACATGATCTAAGTCTAAGCAGTGTTGTTCTCGGGACATTGAGTCAGTGCAAGGCTTGCACTCTGCATATACACACTTAGTGCATTACTGCATGTTACACACATACAGTCTGTACACATCCACTAGGCCAATAAAACAAGTCTGTGCATCTGTTCTATGTGTGAACACTTGACTCCGTGCATATGTGTTTATACGTTATATCGAGCCTATGGAGTCTGTGCACACTTAGTTCAAATCTCTAATTAACTATGTGCATCTTTCTACTATCTTTTCAGATTGCTTCAAGCTGACATTAAGTCTCACCTTAACAGGATATTTGCTCGAGGAGTTTAAGAAAGGCACGTGATCCAAGAATGGCGGAGGTGCCAAGATGATGCCACGTGGCCTGACCACTCCAGATCTGGATAAGGCTCTGGGCGAGAATTGTGGCGAGCACACGCCCTACCTTCTGCTGCTTTCTATAAATAAGGAGAGTCTTCTTCAGGAGAAGACGGATCGTGATTGTGACATTGAGAGAACAAGAGCAGAAAGAGCAACAGCCAGCATGATCTAGAGAGAAGAAGATAGAGCAGCAGATCTGACAAGAAAGTCTGAAAGTGAGAGACTTGAGAGTCTGAGAGAGAGAGACCTTTGTTTATCAGTTTCATGGTTCAGAACCGAAACTGAGTTTGCTCATTGTTGAGCTACATTCCCATCGTGGGTTTTCCTATTTCTTAGTTTGTTTTCCTTTCGTTTTTAGAAACTCCTGTTCAAGCTGTTCGTCAGTAGAGGTTAAGCTGTAATTCCTCAGCAGGCAGAGGTGTGGTATCCTCTGGACGGGTGAAGCTGTAATTCCCCAGCGATTGCAGAGGAGGATTCCTCTGGTCGGCGTAAGTTGTAAGGCCCAGCAGTTTGTAGGGTTTTCACCCCGAAGCTGTGGATCAGCAGGTTAAGCTGTGTATTAGCGGGAAACCACACTCTGGTTGGAGTGTGGGGGTGGACGTAAACCTTGGGTTTGAGGTCGAACCACCTTAAAAATTCAATGCCTACTGTGTGATTGCCATGTGGTTTGTGCTCATCTCTATCTAGTTTCACCGCCCAGTAGATGGATGCTTGACATCGCATTTGTGCTGATCGTCTAGACTTGCTATAGTTTGATTGCGTTTTAGTGTTCTTCCTCGTCCTATAGCAGCTTGATTTTATTTCGCAACTATTCCTGCTGTAGTCGATTTTATTGGGTGATCGATCTATTCACCCCCCTCTAGATCATCAATAGAGTCTCATCAGTTGGTATCAGAGCATACCATCTTAGATTCATTTGACTCATCAAAACAGGGTTTCCAGGGTTTTTAGGGTACAACCTGCTTGGCTGTCTTGAGGGAATCCAAGGCTAGCGTAGACTTACGGAGGTCTTAATGAAGAAAGCACCAGTCCGAAGGAAGGAATATCCCACGGAGGGTCCAATCATCACCAAGAGTTGAGTGTGTAAGCGATAGAAAACAGAGCATGGACTCCATCTATGGACGTGAGATGAGAGTGCCAAAAGACCCGTGATATGGGTCAAAAGTCAATAAAACACGTGAAACAAGAAATTGGCGTCTGTACTGGTGGGCGCCCATTCAAAATAGGCGTCTCAGTGCAGAGGCGTCAATTCATATATATTTTTTCTGGGTTCTAAACAATTCATCAGAAATTGGCATCCTGACAGGAAGACGCCAGTTCATTAATAAACGTCAATATATTCAGTTGGTCATTCTTTATTTCCACCTTTTTATTAAATAAGACAATGATTGGTGTCTGTGCGGGTAGACGCTGATTCTTTTCGATTTAAAGGTTAATGGACACCGGGCGGGTCCATTTCTAGATACAATTTACTATTATTATTATTCATTTAGGGGATGAACATTGTCCTTTTGATGTTTATGGGGGTTTTAAGGAAACTAATCATATAGACATGTGGAGAAAAATAAGGGGAATCTAAATATATGCATAACATGAAATTTAGATGTACGATTACACAGTTATTAAATTTTAAACATGCTGTAGTTATTAATTTGCTAAATAAATTGGCATCTGGTGTATTGGTCTCTAATTAATGAGCGTCTCTGTGATGAGTCGCAGTTTCAAGAATATGCGCCCATGTAGTGGACGAAAATTCTTTTACATGGAGAAACGAAAGACTGACATCCAGGAAACTATCAGGATATGATCTATGCATGCATGGGACACTATTTTTACATGTTACAAGATTTGACCTTGGGAGATTGCCTACCTTTACGACGTTGACAGACGATAGCAGAAAAAGAACAGAGGAAGATGATGAATACGGCAGTAGCACAGCGACTGCACGTTTTAGCCGCAGCAAAGGAGGAAGAATGTAATGCCCTGGATCCTTATTGGATTCTTAGTAGGTCTTTATTTATTTCTTCTTCACCCTCTCTCCTCCCTCATTTCTCTCATCTCTTTCTCTCTCTCGTCTCAGGACCGTTCGACGCGGGGCGCGCGACCGTGGAGAGCTGGCCGAGGCGGGGACGTGATGGAGTGATCGGGATGCGGGATGGAGCGACGGTTCGAGCGTGGCGTGGCGCGATCCCTCGGTGGATTCCGAGATCGGCGCGGTTTGTGGTTTGGCGTTTTCTGCGCGGATTAGTCGCTTCGGCGCACGGTTTCTTCGGTGGAGGTAGGGAGACGGATCACCTACTTCTCCTGTACATTTTCCCTGTAGTTTCACGTTGTTCGGTGTTAGAATGGGCGAGTTTGGGCTCGTTTAGGTAAAACTGTGGTTTTGGGAGTTCATAGGGTTCGTCGAAAAATGGCGATGATTTTTAGATCAGTTAGTGTCAATGGACTCCCTGGAACGTCCGCGTTCTATAGTCACTGATTTCGTGTCGATTGGCGGTCATTCGGGACCGTTAGGAGCCCGAGAAGTCCGGTGATTCCATTTGGGTCGATTTGAAGAAATCGCCCGTTTCTCGCTGTTTCTTGGCCGATTCGACTCCCGTTGGAGTCTAAGTGTTGTATATCATCGTTATGGATGTATCCCCTTCGTTTCAGAACGAACGGGGCGTGGAAAGGCCACGATCGGGCCGATCCTGTGGTTTGCTCGCCGTGACGCCTACGCGGTTTAACATTAACCGCGTTGGGCTTAGGGCGGCTGGTTTTGGACCGTTTAGAGTGAGTCAGTGGGCGTCTATGCGGTCGCGCGATAGACCACCCAGTGGATGGCGCTGCCAGGTGTGAGCCATCCAATCCACTTGAGCGGCTGGTTCCCAGCCATTCTATTTTTCCCGTGGTGTTGAGCGGATAGGTCTTGACCGCTTAGCACGGTTGACTTTGGGTCAACGTTTTAAGGTGGTTCATGGGGAGGTTCTCCCTTAGCCGTCCTGTGCGTTGAGCGGTCTGTCCCTAGATCGTTCTGACCGTCATCTGATCGAGTACTGTAGTAGGTCGGTTGGCTTGAGTGGCTTTCCCTTAACCGCTCTATGCCTTGGGGCGGTCAAGCCCTAGCCGTTCAGTCTTTCAGTACCTTGAGGTCTGTCCCGTTGAGCGGTTCCGTTTAAACCATTCTGTTCGATTGAGCGACCCCTTTGTGACCGCCCAGTGAGTTGAGTCCGTGGTTGTATCTTCTGGCCTCGATGGCCTGATCTGTGTCCGTCTGTCTGTGTGTGTGTCATAGGACGGTTAGCTAGTCCGTGTCGCGTGTCTTCTATAGACCGCTGGGTGGTTTGTCGGGCAGGTTAGCTAGAGTTGACTGATCCTAGTGGTCATATCCTTGATCGCTACAGTCGTCTCGTGGCCCTACCCATGACTGCTGGTATCCTTGTCTCTGTGTGCGTTGCGGCTACTTCCTTGGCTGCTTGGTTCGCCTGGCGGCTGGATAAGGAGTCGTTTATGCCCAGAGGGTTGTTCTTCATCGTTTCGATTGTCGTATGTCTTGGCTTGACCTTGTGGTCTGCCTGTTCTCCTGTGGATGTCTCCTGACGTCCTATGAGGGCTAAGACTACGTTATGAGGTAGCCATGTGTTTTCTTGCTTGGAGTAGGATTCTCTTTCCTACTATTGAATCGTCATTGCCCGGTTCTGGTCAACCTGGGGTGACCCAATGGTTGACAGGTGACCTTGTGTCTCGGCAGATCTGTCTAGTTCGAGACATGGTTATGGGTGTCTCGAGGTATCATCTTACCTCAGTTTGCGTGTCCAGGTGTACTGAGGGTCTCGTTGATCCCTCAGGTCTCCGTGTGTCATTTTCTACGGTTGTTTCCTCTGGCTTAGGATTAGACCGATTGGCGCGTGTCTCTACCGTTGTACAACAATCTTGACTCAGAGTTGTAAGACTCGAGGATCGTTGTGTTAGTAGGTCTAGTTACCTTACCCTGAGTCTGTTGGCAGTTGTCTTGCTACCTTGGTGCTTCGAAGTACGTGCGACAGTGCTCTCTTGCATGTCTGTACTTCTGCACTCGTGTTTTGAGTCTCCGTGTCTTGTGAGCCTTCACTAGTCGTAGCCTTACGTCACGTTACGGCGTGATGGCTCTTGTAGCAGGGCACTTTCCCGATTTACGGTTTGTAAGCTAGTTTCCGTGGGCCCCCGCTGTACAGTGGCATCCTGCTGGGTGGGGAAAACTAGCTAGAGGCCTGGCTCTCCAGCAAGAGTCGGTGTGTGCACACGTGGTCAGGGGCGTTGGACTGACGCCAACGGGCGTTACCCTGTCTAGTCACTCGCTACTGTAGTTCCTGTTCTGGTTCTGACCGTGTCTTAGTCTCTACCTGACTGTGGGCATAGTAGACGAGATGCTCGTAGGTGCAGCATAAGACGTTAGTGGACGCGGCTGGCTGTTCTTCTAGTGAGAGGCACTATAGTCACGTGGCACGTGGCTCTTCGCAGTTCTCTCTGCGTTTCTTGTGCGTCGTGACCTTCCGGGTTAGCCCTCTCGTGGCCGTACTCGAGGTCAGTGTCCTGTCGTATGCATGACGTTCTAGTCATGTGTGGGGCAGTGTGCACGACATTCTAGTCATGACGTCGGTATCTGCGTCTGTCTAGGTTGCTTTGTCTATTTTGCAGGTCCCTTGCGGCGTTGACAGTTTGGCAACTCCTGACTTCGTCAGCTTAGAGTCGCCTTCCTGTTGCTGCCTGGAGTATTTTGGGGAGCCGAGGTTAGTCCGACAGCCACGCTTGTTCGGTACGGCTTTTCCCTTTTCTTTGAGCTGTTTCTACTCCTTCCATTTCGGTTTTCTTTTACAGCTTTCTAGTGGTAGTTTTCCTGTGTTACTACTACTACTGTTTTAGCTGTTGTTCCGTGTTACTGTGTTGTTTTTCAGTGGGGATCCACGTGACCCCTACTGGGCCAGTGACACGAGGCTCACCCCTACTTTTCAGGTGGGTGACGTCATTCTGCTTCCGCGATGCCTGGTGTGGTGTGTCTGTTGCTACCAGCGGTACCTGCGTCGGGCTTCCCCCAACCTCAGTGTACGTCCTTCCTTTCTGTTGACTGTACTGCTTATCTTTCCTTTGGACTGGACTCTGGTATAATTGTTAAATTTAAATTATTAATTAAAATGTAATTTTATTTCTGCTACTTTAGCAAACCGATCTAATGAAATTTAATTACTTACTATTATATCTCGGTGACTTCAATGTACTTTACACATGCCTTTTATCCCTTCAGAGCTTTACCGCTCTTGGGAGGCCTCGCGGGTTCCAAGTGGTATCGGGTCTACTCGGTAGTTCTATCGGGTATATCCGGTATCCGGGATCCGGGTCGTCACAAAGAAGATGGAGAAGCAGAAGCAGCCACTTGCTCCTTCGTGTAGCAACGGCAGCAGCAACGACGACTGCCCATGTACAGGAAGAAGAGGACGACGATCCTCCTTGGACCGATGAAGGTCGACGCAGCAGCAGGAACACCCGTTGATCGCCTAGGCAACAATAGTCCGGGCTTGATCGAACGGGTTGGTATTTATAGAAGAAGTTCTCCTATGTGTGTATGAATCCTAGTAAGAATTAAACTTCCCTTCGTACAATCTAAATGGGGTTTAATTTCCTTGATCGATCTCACCCTTTCCACATCACCAGCCACCTTCCTTGTTCAACTTAAACCCTAACGTCTCCATGCATGCTTCGAACGTGGAAGGGTTTGTGGCCTTTTTGAAAAACCCACTTGTTAATACATATATATCCCCTTACCAATATATTCAATATAAAGCTTACAAGACCCATTTTCTTCCCATACGAGACCCTTTGCTAAATAGCCCCTGAACTGATTAGGTTTTTATCCTTAATTGAGTTTATATATATCTTTAGGATTTATTTATAGAGATTTTAAGTCCATAAATTTGGTATTAAAGCCCATTAGTTAATATCAATGCCCATTATTGACTTTTATAATTTCCATTTTTTCTTATATCATAACTGTTATATGACTAATATTTATATAGTCATTATTATTTATTTTCTATTTAAATTTTTGTGGTGCTACACCCTCCCCCACTTAAAAGAATTTGATCTCCAAATTCACATGATTTTCATTCCATAGCAGTGGGGTAATATCACCATATTCAAAATCATATATTTTAGCTAAATCCATTCCCATAGCATGCTAAGTACTAAGATCACCATATCCAATCATGCAATTATGAATAAGATGGTTTAAAGTTACCTTCCAATGCTTGTTGCCTACCCTGTCGCTTCGGTTCACCTTGTTGATGTTCTAGTGGGGCTTTTCCTTTAAAAGTGGACAAGGGCGATTCTATGATCTTCACTTCTGCAACGAATGCACTTCCTGAGTTTATACCAACACTCTTCTGGTCGGTGACCTCCTTTATTGCAATGTTCACATTTTTCCTTGGCCGGAACAATTTGTTGGTCTTCATTCCGGGGTTTCTTGTCCTTCCAGGAACCATTACCTCCGTTGAACCTCTTCTTTCCATTTACGGGTTCCCCACTCTTAGATCCATTAGCTAACTCCTTCTTGGCAATTTTTCCTTTGATTCGCTCCATCATATCCATAGAATCTTCCAATAGAAGCGCTTTCCTTACCATCTCCGTATAAGTTTGGATTTCTAATGGAGCTAATTAAGGAATAAGCTCCACCTTCAAGTCATTCATAAATTTTCTTGCTCTCATCTTTTCCATGATGACTAAATGAGGTGCGTATCAAACCAATCTAGAAAAGTATGCCTCATAACCCGCTTCCGATAAACTACGTTGTTTCAAAGCCGCAAATTCCATAGCCTTCTTTTCTCAAATTCTCTCTGAAAAATATTTCTCATTGAAGTGTTCTAGGAACTCACCCCATGTAACTTGATCGTTGGGCAAGATCGCTTCCACGGACCCCCACCATGCCCGAGCATCCTTTTCTAGTTGATATGTCCCCAATAGCACCTTCTCTTGATCCGTACACTGCATAACCCTGAAAGTTCTCTCTATTTCTTGTACCAAATTTTCTGCCTCATCCGAGTCGGTAGACCCACTAAACTTAGGGGGATTCATCTTTTGGAACTTCTGATGCAAATCTCCGGCTCCATGTTAAACTCCACCTTGTGCAACGTGTTGCAACGCCTGAGTCAACCCTTGGACGGTACGTTGCATCTCTCTCCATTGAGCTCTCTCAACAGCCATTTTAGCCTACAAAACAATTTTTAAGGTAATGATTATTCACATCCTGACATCAATTTTAACGTAGATGAGACATATTTTGTTGGTTAGCCCATAGCTCTACCCAATTCTCACGGGATTCCTATGGGGTAACTCGATCTATAACTTGGACTTAATGACCAAGGGATTTAGAAAGCCTAGGCTCTGATACCGCCTTCTGTCACGCCCCGGACCGATAGCAGCGGAAGACATTGTTGCTCGGAATGTGGCAGTTAAACAATCGTGACAATCAGAGCATAGCCATAAGATAAGATATAATTGAACCAAGAATATAGTTTTATTTCAAATATAATGTTGGCCCAGAGAGATGGCGGACAAGAAGGGGGGTTGAATTGTCCCCTTGACGAGATGGCGGATTTTAAAAACTTTCTTAGCTAAACACAATGGAATTAAAATAAACTGTGTTGATTAACTAATACTCAAGTGAGATTAAAGATATTCTCTCAAGCTTTCCGATCTCACTCGAATAGTTAAAGCAACTATCAAGAGAATTACGCTCAACACAGATAACGGAGGTAGCAGTGTGTGACAGTGTAGTGAATTAAAAACTTATATAGTGTACCTGTGAAGGGAGATAGAAGAAATGACAATCACACAGGCAATCACATACGACACAAGGATTTTAAGGTGGTTCGGGACCACGATGGACTCCCTACGTCCACCCCTCACCCAACCGGGTGAGGCTTTACTACACGCTACCGAAGTAGCAACACAGGGACGAACCCCACACCACACACGCTGCCTCTGCAGCAAAACACACACGGGGCCTGGCCCTAACACGCTGCCACTGCAGCACACACACACACAGTCGAGGAACTCACCCCGGACAATAAACCACACGGAGACGCAGCTCCGTCCACACACACACACAATGATATTTAGAGTTTAACAAACACAAAGGATATACAATAACGCCCACAGCAGTATGTAAATGAAGATAAACTATGAAGCACTCATAGAAATAAACATCAGAAGATGTAGAAATATCTCCTTAGTTCTCCAATAGAAATAAGCAGATCTTTCTTGAAGCTTAGGTTGGAGAAGGCTGAATCCGGAGGTAGTCGGAGCAAATGATCTTCCTTCTTGAAGATTAAATGTGTGTTCCTTCAAATCCAAGCTCCTATCATATCTGCAAACACCAAGAATAGATTAATCAATATGCTCAACACTATGCTCTAATTAAAAGGGATGTCACAAATAAGTGGATAGAAGATATATAGTGTTTCCCCCTTTGAATATCCCAAGAATCCCTTCAAAAGAAGGTAGGGTTCGCTGGAGAGCTTTAATCATGGAGTGGAAACGGCCAGCCTTGGAGGAAGCTCCCGAGTTAGGAAGCTTGCGATGAACAAGAAGCTGGACTGCAGATCGGAGTGGGTGCTTGTGGATGGTGTCTTCAGTGCTTCCTCTTCCTCCTCCAACAGGGTGCGACGCCCTCTCCTCTTCCTGCAAGCAGATAGAAACGTTAAGCCCCCAAGGGATATCCCTCCACCGATGGAGATCGAAGCTTCATATACAAGAGGAAAAATCACAATAGAAGACATAAAGCCCCATGAGAAAACCTTTCTAAACCACACCTAAGGCAAGGGTGAAACCCTAAGGGTATAGGTGTAAAAACCCCAAGCACACGGATCTTATAATGGGCATTTCGAAGTCAATCCGGAAACCATGATCCGGACGTCTCAGAAAAAGTGTCGACCTCTAGGGTCGACACTCGTATCAACGAGTTCTGCCAAAAGCATAAAATCCATAACCTAGTAAGAAAGTGTCGACCCATGGGGTCAACCTTTTTTTCACGAGGTTCTGTCCTGAGACGAAATCAGGACCCAGGGTAGAAAGTGTCGACCCATGGGGTCGACCTTTTTTACCGGGGATTTTGTTTTAGTTAAAATAGCATAACCCAATATAAAGTGTCGACTCCATGGGTCGACACTTTTCCTGACAGTGGAAAAGCTCAATTAAAACACACTTGAAACTTCATGAAACGAGGAACATGGTATCAAGATCAATCAAAATGCACTTACAACTCAGATTGACATATTCAAAACCTGATTTCAACATTGATCAATCCATTCACATTAAAAACCAATTAATCAGACATTCTTACCATGGCCTTGAGTATTTGAATGAAAAACTCCACAACGAACCTGAATTTTCCAGCTTTGAATATATCTATAGTTCTGAACCACTAGCAATCAATCCATATCAATCCATGCATATTGAGATACACTTTATCAAATTTTCTTACCATTGGCATATGAGTTTTGATAGAAATCTCACAATAATTGTGTATTTTCCAACTTTGAACCAATGCCAATCCAACCACTTGGAGATCGACCTCCAATTGTGTTCTTACCATTATTTCTAGGATTTGAACGTTGTTTCCTCATCGATCCTGCACAATACATATTCTCATTAATTTCAATCTCCTGCTCATCAAATGAAATTCTCAAGTAAACCCAGATCTAATTACTCTACCAATGCATGCATTAAAACTAGAACAAATCAAGTGACCTTCTCATTCACTAAGTTCATTCAACAATGTTAAGTCCTAACTAAGGTCACTTAGTCAAGATTTAACATGTTAGTCCAAACATCCATTCAGAACCTGAAATTCATCAAGATAAAACTTCAAGTCAATTCAAAGCAAGTCAATAAGCCATATATTTAGAACATAATTTTATCAACCAATCATGTTATCAATCAAAGCCCACATTAATCAAAATATACATGCAGTTCAAGGCAAAAAACCAATCAATAAGCAAAGTTCAGATCCATGTTCGACCATGCTTCATAACAAGGTGAGAATTAAGGCTCAAGGAGCCATGAGTCGACCCATGGGGTCGACCCATCCCAAGGGGAATGGTAAACAGGTTTAGCAGTCCAATGCATAGCTATTCAAGTTCAATCCAATCATAGATAGGGGCATTCCTAAGCAAGCTGAGAAACCACTATCACTTAACAATTATGAAAAGCAAACATGAAGTCATATGCAATATAACCAATCTTCCCACATTGAAATGCAGTCAATATAAGTCCAAAAACATGAAAGGGCTTTTAACCCCAATCAAGACACTATAAACGAAATCCACATGAAGGCTCCAACTCCTCATGCACAGCACGCATGAGTCGACTTCATAAATGTATTCAGGAAGGACCTTTGAATTTAAACCTACAAAACAAGATATCATCATGTTAGCTTGTTTATCATGAAAATACCATTAAGCATAAAACTCACAATATATTGGAATCATCAAAATCATTGTAAAAGACAACGAGGGGGCGCACAGAGCCCAACAATCTCCCCCTTTTTGATGATGACAATATATTGTGGCTGTTCAAATTTCTCTCCCCCTTTGGCATTATCAAGAAAATGGGGGACTAAGGGAACATATATGAAGATTCAAAAAGTAGAGTACGAACCCAGCAATACACCTACCATGAGAGGAAGGTGTGCGAACCAAGAGCTAAGTAATAAGATGAGACTTTATGTGCAATGAGCAGATGTGAGATAAGTGCAGATGCTCAATTTTTGTAAGTTTTTGTTATATGTATGACTAAATATATATAATTAGTATAAAGAAACTATATGCAAAATCAGATAATTAAGTTATGCACAAAGTGTATTATGCTTAAAAAGGCGCATTATTCTCCCCCAATTGTCAAAAATAAAAAAATAACTGACAATGGGTTATTTAACATGTTATCTACATGTATAACCTATAGATGCATGTAAATGAAATGAAGCATGATATGAACAGACAGATCATAATTTCAGGCACTCAAACATGCATAATTAAGTATAGACTCATGCAAGTCCCTTCGGGACGGGAGTAAGGATAATGTAATTGATCGTTGAACATGAAGTGCATGAACAATATTAAGAAGGTCGTGCTTACATAAATAAAGTACTACATTAACCATGAAAGATGACTGATTCATAAGCGACATTCAAACAATCAAACCCAAGGTGCATAAGTGAAGATTGAGCAATAAAAATCAAGTCAATATGGAAAATCAGATTTTCTAAAGAACACTGAAAAGAACTTCTCATCCATACACTTTCATACACAATGCTCGAGTATTGGTAGCTGCGTATGACCCTAATTTTTAATTACTAAAACTGGTGTGACTAACCTTTTGACACGAGTCATGCCCTTTGTTTCAGGGGCAATTTCCGGTTACTCAGTTTCGTCACTTTTTATGATGTGGATGAGACACTTTTCGACGCGAGTTGTACCCTTTGTCTCAGGGGCACTTCCCGGCTACTCGGTGGCAAATCACACTTATTTTTATATGGATTAGTTTCTCCTTTCGACGCGAGTTTTCTCCTTTATTTCAGGGGGGATTCCCAGCTACTCGGATCCACGTTCCACTTATACGACTTTTTGGAGGGGTAAACAGCCATTACCTCACAAGATATGTGATTTCCTTGTATAGAATCAACAGTCCTCAAAAGTGTAGAGTAGATAATAGTAATCCTTATTAGATTGAATCATTATCTCAAAAAGGTGCATTTTGTGTGGGTAGTTGTATTGAATGTAAAAGATGAATTAGTCTCAACACAGTAATGTCTCCCCCTAAATGTATGCACGGTTATAAAAAATCCACCCCTTAATATATGCCATGTAACAAACATGTCTAAATCAATACAATTTCATTTAGCAAGGGATGAGTCATAGAAGGAGTCAAAAAGTGGTTGTATATTATATACATTCAAACAAGCACTGAACTGAAGTTTTCAAGCAAGTTGATTACCGGTACGTGGCGGAGAACGTAGGTCCGAAGACCACCATCACGCGTGAAGAAAGTTTTAAGTTGGACATAATCTAACCTTCCATAATCATCATTTGATATACCGGATAATCATGGCATTCAAGCACTCAACATGGAGAGTATATGCAAACATATGCATGTAACTTGAAAAAATGATTGAAAAATTATTCCTATTCACAAGTATGCAAAGATGTGTATGATATGTGCAATGAGTATCATGCCGCTAAGTATATGTTCTATGTATGCACAAGTGAATTGTTATTTGCAAAAAGTGAACCATTATTTGTAGGATGTGATTAAAAGAGTAAAAGATTTTATCGACAGACCAAAGCTTTCAAACCTAAACTGATATTTGCAAGAAGTAAGCAAGCAAAAGAGTAAAAGACTCTATGCACAAACTGGGGCATCCAATGACGAATCATTATTTGCAAGGCAAGAGAAGGTGTGTATGAAAACCAGCTATGTATGTCCAAAGAAGGGCATTCAAGAACCAGACTTGTTCACACGATGTGAAATAGCTCAAAACATAATTTTTTACCTTTGTTGATCATTGAAAGTAGGTCTATGTAAAATGAATTTCAATTCCAAATAATTTTTCTTTCTCACCATGAGATCCCTTCATTTGTTACCAATCCTTGATCTCAAGGTGTCTCTACAAAACAGAGTCCTCATTTTGGAGATTTGGGTACCCAAGCCATCTTGGGTCCCGAGAGGTTAGTTCTTTCATGAACAAAAGTTTTCTTTATGTTTCTCCTCTCATACCATTCATCATCGGCCCTCATCATGGAGTAATCATTCATTAAGTGTCCATTCAGGCCACAATAATAACAATGAGATGATTTTCTTTTCATGGATAGCTTTTCATCATTTTTTATTAAAGAACAATTATCAATGATATGTCCTAGCTCACCACAATAATGACATGAAAAATTCATGTTGAAAAATCATTCATCGTCATTTTTCTTCATGAGACAATTTTCAAAGACATGACCATGTAACCCACAATAATAGCAATGAGCATTGAAATTTTTCTTCTTTAGTTTTTCATAATTTTCTGACTTATCGATAATTTTCAATTGTGACTTCAATGCCACATCATCATCAAACTTCATAAGAAAACAGTCATACATGTCATGACCATATTGTCCACAATAGTAACATGAAATATTTCTTCTTTTACTTGGTGCATGATTGTGTTTGACAGATGAAGTTTTCTCATGCATACAAGAGGATTCAACAACATGTTTTTGTTTTTCAATTCGTTCATCACACAATTGTAAAGATTCATTTAAACTCTTGATTTCATTTTGTAGATTCAAGATTTGCAAGTTAGAGTTAGAAACCTCTTGTTCACATGAAGCAATCTTCTCATTCAATAGGAAATTAACAATTTTGTGACTTTCAATTTCTTGTTCAAGAATATGCAGTTTGTCACAATCATCATCAATCACACATTTTCCTTTTTCAAATTTTTTAAGACTTTTTAATTCTCCTTCAAGCAGTGAAATTTGAATCAACATAGCATTGTTTTCATTTTGGAGCTTTTCAAATGAACTTTTGTTCATGGAAGTGTGTTCAAGTTCTTTCATTTGAAAACTCACGTTATCATTAATAATTTCATTCATGGCTTTGTTGGATTCAAATTTATCATTCAAATTCCTAAAGCTTTCTATTTCCTTCCTTAATTCCTTCAGCTTTTCAGATTTGTCAATAGATAAGGATTTCTCTTTTTCAAGAGTAAGCAGTTTTTCAGACATGGCTGTGTTCAACATTTTTAGCTTCTCATTATCTTTCTCAATGTGTTGAAATTCTGAACTTTTATCCAGTAAGGATTTATTTTCAGATCTAAGGTTTTCAATCACTTCTTTGAGTTCTTTTTCAACAAGCATGTGAGATTCAACAAGTTTTTCAAGCTCAATACATTTCCCACATGAAGAGTTGTCATGTTTCTTTTTCAACCTTTTGTTTTCAAATTTTAATGCCTTATATCTATCAAGCAAGTCATCATAGGCATCCATTAATTCTTCAAAGCTTAATTCATCATCAGAATTAGAGTCAGAGGATACCTTGGTGCTTTCTTTACTTTGACACTCAGTGTCATTGTTTGCCACCAAGCAGTCACCATCGTTGCAATTTTCTTTTTGGGCTTCCTTTAGCCCATCCCAAATTTCTTTGCCAGATCTGCAATTAGAAACAAACGAAAATTTGTCAATACATATTGCAGCTTTAAGAACATTCAAAACATAAACATTTTCAAAGTTCATTCTTTTATGCTCGTCGGTCCATTTTAGTTCATTTTTGGGCAAAACATGTGGACCATGAGTAATCAGACTCATAAGCTTCGGATTAGTATTAGTAATCCAAACAAAAAGTTTTCCAAGCCATGCAGCGTAACCAAAACCATCAAAGACAGGAAGCACATTTACACTAGCCATCATAAAAATGATATTTACTCTACGACCGCAAGGTCGACTAAAAAATCAGAGACAAGGCTCTGATACCAATTGTTGGCCCAGAGAGATGGCGGACAACAAGGGGGGTTGAATTATCCCCTTGACGAGATGGCGGATTTTAAAAACATTCTTAGCTAAACACAATGGAATTAAAATAAACTGCGTTGATTAACTAATATTCAAGTGAGATTAAAGATATTCTCTCAAGCTTTCCGATCTCACTTGAATAGTTAAAGCAACTATCAAGAGAATTACGCTCAACACAGATAACAGAGGTAGCAGTGTGTGACAGTGTAGTGAATTAAAAACCTATATAGTGTACCTGTGAAGGGAGATAGAAGAAATGACAATCACACAGGCAATCACATACGACACAAGGATTTTAAGGTGGTTCAGGACCACGACGGACTCCCTACGTCCACCCCTCACCCAACCGGGTGAGGCTTCACTACACGCTACCGAAGTAGCAACACAGGGACGAACCCCACACCACACACGCTGCCTCTACAGCAAAACACACACGGGGCCTGGCCCCAACATGCTGCCACTGCAGCACACACACACACACAGTCGGGGAACTCACCCCGGACAATAAACCACACGGAGACGCAGCTCCGTCTACATACACACACAATGATATTTAGAGTTTAACAAACACAAAGGATATATAATAACGCCCACAGCAGTATGTAAATGAAGATAAACTATGAAGCACTCATGGAAATAAACATCAGAGGATGTAGAAATATCTCCTTGGTTCTCCAATAGAAATAAGCAGATCTTTCTTGACGCTTAGGTTGGAGAAGGCTGAATCCGGAGGTAGTCGGAGCAAATGATCTTCCTTCTTGAAGATTAAATGTGTGTTCCTTCAAATCCAAGCTCCTATCATATCTGCAAACACCAAGAATAGATTAATCGATATACTCAACACTATGCTTTAATTAAAAGGGATATCACAAGTAAGTGGATAGAAGATATATAGTGTTTCCCCCTTTGAATATCCCAAGAATCCCTTCAAAAGAAGGTAGGGTTCGCTGGAGAGCTTTAATCATGGAGTGGAAGCGGCCAGCCTTGGAGGAAGCTCCCGAGTTAGGAAGCTTGCGATGAACAAGAAGCTGGACTGCAGATCGGAGTGGGTGCTTGTGGATGGCGTCTTCAGTGCCTTCCTCTTCCTCCTCCAACAGGGTGCGACGCCCTCTCCTGTTCCTACAAGCAGATAGAAACGTTAATCCTCCAAGGGATATCCCTCCACTTGATGGAGATCGAAGCTTCATATACAAGAGGAAAAATCACAATAGAAGACATAAAGCCCCATGAGAAAACCTTTCTAAACCACACCTAAGGCAAGGGTGAAACCCTAAGGGTATAGGTGTAAAAACCCCAAGCACACGGATCTTATAATGGGCATTTCGAAGTCAATCCGGAAACCACGATCCGGACGTCTTAGAAAAAGTGTCGACCTCTAGGGTCGACACTCGTATCAACGAGTTCTGCCAAAAGCATAAAATCCAGAACCTAGTAAGAAAGTGTCGACCCATGGGGTCGACCTTTTTTTCACGAGGTTCTGTCCTGAGACGAAATCAAGACCCAGGGTAGAAAGTGTCGACCCATGGGGTCGACCTTTTTTACCGGGGATTCTGTTTTAGTTAAAACAGCATAACCCAATATAAAGTGTCGACCCCATGGGTCGACACTTTTCTTGACAGTGGAAAAGCTCAATTAAAACACACTTGAAACTTCACGAAACGAGGAACATGGTATCAAGATCAATCAAAATGCACTTACAACTCAGATTGACATATTCAAAACCTGATTTCAACATTGATCAATCCATTCACATTAAAAACCAATTAATCAGATATTCTTACCATGGCCTTGAGTATTTGAATGAAAAACTCCATAACGAACCTGAATTTTCCAGATTTGAACATATCTACAGTTCTGAACCACTAGCAATCAATCCATATCAATCCATGCATATTGAGATACACTTTATCAAATCTTCTTACCATTGGCATATGAGTTTTGATAGAAATCTCACAATAATTGTGTCTTTTCCAGCTTTGAACCAATGCCAATCCAACCACTTGGAGATCGACCTCCAATTGTGTTCTTACCATTATTTCTAGGATTTGAACGTTGTTTCCTCATCGATCCTGCACAATACATATTCTCATTAATTTCAATCTCCAGCTCATCAAATGAAATTCTCAAGTCAACCCATATCTAATTACTCAACCAATGCATCCATTAAAACTAGAACAAATCAAGTGACCTTCTCATTCACTAAGTTCATTCAACAATGTTAAGTCCTAACTAAGGTCACTTAGTCAAGATTTAACATGTTAGTCCAAATATCCATTCAGAACTTGAAATTCATCAAGATAAAACTTCAAGTCAATTCAAAGCAAGTCAATAAGCCGTATATTTAGAACATAATTTTATCAACCAATCATGTTATCAATCAAAGCCCACATTAATCAAAATATACATGCAGTTCAAGGCAAAAAACCAATCAATAAGCAAAGTTCATATCCATGTTCGACCATGCTTCATAACAAGGTGAGAATTAAGGCTCAAGGAGCCATGAGTCGACCCATGGGGTCGACTCATCCCAAGGGAATGGTAAACAGGTTTAGCAGTCCAATGCATAGCTATTCAAGTTCAATCCAATCATAGATAGGGGCATTCCTAAGCAAGCTGAGAAACCACTATCACTTAACAATTATGAAAAGCAAACATGAAGTCATATGCAATATAACCAATCTTCCCACATTGAAATGCAGTCAATATAAGTCCAAAAACATGAAAGGACTTTTAATTCCAATCAAGACACTATAAATGAAATCCACATGAAGGCTCCAACTCCTCATGCACAGCACGCATGAGTCGACTTCATAAATGTATTCAGGAAGGACCTTTGAATTTCAACCTACAAAACAAGATATAATCATGTTAGCTTGTTTATCATGAAAATGCCATTAAGCATAAAACTCACAATATATGGGAATCATCAAAACCATTGTCAAAGACAACGAGGGGGCGCACAGAACCCAACATATAAGTTTATTACAATTTCGACTCCAAATAAAGGACTCAATAAAATAAAATTACAATGGACTCTCAAAGTAGACTCAACATAAGACAGAAGACAACAAGACCAGGAGGTTCATCTAGTTTTGTCGAAGCTCTCTTCACTCGTTCCCTTGCCCCTCTTGATCGTTCTCGCCATCACTATTATCATTACCTGAAAAATATTGGAAAACACTAGGGGAGCGAACGCTCAGTAGGTCTTATATCTTAAGCTCCAAGCTAGCTTTAAGTAATTAACAAGTTAACATGAATATGCAGGTCATGCATGGTATCATAATCAAGAACTATAATGGCATGAGATATATAAATGAATCAGAGACAATTTCAAGAACTATAAATGAAAGTAGGCATGACAATAGATAATTTCTAGGTCATTCATGATGAGACAATAACAAACTTTTCAGTAAGGTACTTGCCTCCATAAGAGCATAACATGTAACTATCACTTTATAAGATTGGCCATATACATTTAGGAGTTCAAATAATCAAATAATGACAATCGCTTGTGAAAGGTCATAGATCAATTTTGCTTTTGGTTGGTGCAATGCCACGCCCGATAAATCATGATATCGACAAACGTTTGGACTTTGCCTCGCCCATGGGATCAGATCCGGACCTCGTCACTTTTTTTTCTAGCATTGAGTATCAATTAATTGGACCCATAGCCCCTTTTATGTCCTAGACCAATTCCACTTCAATTAATGGCCAAAGAGTTCCAAGGATCAAGCATGTAGCAACATTAGGGTAGATTTCATAAAGCATAGAGTTCAAGGATAGAACTTATAGTAAGGATGATATATTAATAAACCATACGAAAACCATGACAATCTGAAAAATCTAGGTAATTGGCGTCCACTTAGGTCGCCACCAATTAAAGAATATGCGTCCACTATAGTGGTCACGCATTCTGTGAACAGAACAAGCTGGAAGAAATAGCGTCCATCCAGATGGTCGCCCATTCAATTAGCGCCCGCTGGCCTGGTCACAAATTCTAAGCAGAAATGGACTTCTCACAGAACACTCTAAACAACGCTCTATGATGGCCAGTGTCATGTTTCCTCAGAGTGACATGACAAATAGGGTTTTCATGATTTTTAGGGTACAACCTACTCGACTGTCTTGAGAGAATCCAAGGCTAGCGTAGACTTACGGATGTCTCAATGAAGAAAGCACCATTTTGAAGGAAGGAATATCCCACGGAGGGTCCAATCATCACCAAGAGTTGAGTGTGTAAGCGATAGAAAATAGAACAGGGACTCCATCTACGGACGTGAGATGAGAGTTCCAAAAGACCCGCAATATGGGTCAAAAGTCAATAAAACACGTGAAATAAGAAATTGGCGTCAATACTGGTGGGCGCCCATTCAAAATAGGTGTCTCAGTGCAGAGGCATCAATTCATATATATTTTTCTTTTTTCTAGGTTATAAACAATTCATCATAAATTGGCATCCTAACAGGAAGGCGCTAGTTCATTAATAAATGTCAATATATTCAGTTGCTCATTCTTTATTTCCACCTTTTTATTAAATAAGACAAGGAATGGCGTCTGTGTGGGCAGACGCTCATTCTTTTCGATTTACAGGTTAATGGACACCGGGCGAGTGTGTTTCCAGATATAATTTACTATTATTACTGTTCATTTAGGGGATGAACAATGTCCTTTTGATGTTTATGGGGGTTTTAAGGAAACTAATCATATAGACATGCGGAGAAAAATAAGGGGAATCTAAATATATGCAGAACATGAAATTTAGATGTATGGTTACAAAGTTATTAATTTTTAAACATGATGTTTTTATTAATTTGCCAAATAAATTGGCATCTGGTGTATTGGTCTCTAATTAATGAGCATCGTTGTGATGAGTCACAGTTTCAAGAATCTGCACCCAGGTAGTGGATGCGAATTATTTACATGCAGAAACGAAAGAACAACATCCAAGAAATTATCAGGATATGTTCTATGCATGCATGGGACACAATTTTTACATGTTACAATTTTTACATGTTACAGGATTTGATCTTGGGAGATTGCCTACTTTTATGACGTTGACGGATGATAGCAGAAAAAGAACAGAGGAAGATGATAAATACGGCATCAGCACAGCAACTGCACGTTTTAGCCGCAGCAAAGGAAGATGAATATGGAGAAGCAGAAGTATCCATTTGCTCCTTCGTGCAGAAACGGTAGCAGCAACGATGACTGCCCACGTACATGAAGAAGAGGAAGCAGAGGACGACGATCCTCCTTGGATGGATGAAGGTCGACGCAGCAGTAGGAACTCTCGTCGATTGCCTAAGCAACAATACTCCGGGCTTGATCGAACGGGTTGGTATTTGTAGGAGAAGTTCTCCTATGTGTGTATGAATCCTAGTGGGAATTAAACTTCCCTTCATACAATCAAAATAGGGTTTAATTTCCTTGATTGATCTCACCCTTTCCACATCACCAGCCACCTTCCTTGTTCAACTTAAACCTTAACCTCTCCATGCATGCTTCGAACGTGGAAGGGTTTGTGTCCTTTTTGAAAAACCCATTGGTTAATACATATATACCCTCTTACCAATATATTCAACATAAAGCTTACAAGACCCATTTTCTTCCCATACGAGACCCTTTGCTAAAAAGCCCATTAACTGATTAGGTTTTTATCCTTAATTGAGTTTATATATATCTTTAGGATTTATTTATAGAGATTTGAAGTCCACAAATTTGGTATTAATGCCCATTAGTTAATGTCAAGGCCCATTATTGACTTTTATTATTTCCATTTTTCTTATATCATAACTGTTATATGACTAATATTTATATAGTCATTATTATTTATTTTCTATTTAATTTTTTGGCGTGCTGCACCCTCCTCCACTTAAAAGAATTTGGTCCCCAAATTCACATGATTTTCGTTCCATAGCAGTGGGGTAATATCACCATATTCAAAATCATATATTTTAGCTAAATCCATTCCCATAGCATGCTAAGTACTAAGATCACCATATCCAATCATGCAGTTATGAATAAGATGGTTTAAAGTTACCTTCCAACGCTTGTAGCCTACCATGCCGCTTCGGTCCACCTTATTGATGTTCTACTGGGCCTTTTTCCTTTAAAAGTGGACAACGGGCGATTCTATGATCTTCACTTCTGCAACGAATGCACTTCCCGAGTTTATACCAACACTCTTCCGTTTGGTGACCTCCTTTATTGCAATGTTCACATTTTTCCTTGGCCGGAACAATTTGTTGGTCTTCATTCCGGGGTTTCTTGTCCTTCCAGGAACCATTACCTCTATTGAACCTCTTCTTTCCATTTACGGGTTCCCCGCTCTTGGATCTGTTAGCTAACTCCTTCTTGGCAATTTTTCCTTTGATTCGCTCCATCATATCCATAGAATATTCCAATAGTTGCGCTTTCCATACCATCTCCGTATAAGTTTGGATTTCTAATGGAGCTAATTGAGGAATAAGCTCCACCTTCAAGCCATTCATAAATCTTCTTGCTCTCATCGTTTCCATGATGACTAAATGAGGTGCGTATCAGGCCAATCAAGAAAACTGTGCCTCATAGTCCGCTACCGATAAACTACGTTGTTTCAAAGCCGCAAATTCCATAGCCTTCTTTTCTCAAATTCTCTCTGAAAAATATTTCTCATTGAAATGTTCTAGGAACTCACCCCATGTAACTTGATCGTTGGGAAAGATCGCTTCCACGGACCCCCACCATGCCCGAGCTCGAGCATCCTTTTCTAGTTGATATGTCCCCAATAGCACCTTCTCTTGATCCGTACACTACATAACCTTGAAAGTTCTCTCTATTTCTTGTACCAAATTTTTTGTCTCATCTGAGTCGGTAGACCCACTAAACTTAGAGGGATTCATCTTTTCGAACTTCCGATGCAAATCCCCGGCTCCATGTTAAACTCCACCTTGTGCAACCTGTTGTAACGCCTGAGTCAACCCTTGGACGGTACGCTGCATCTCTCTCCATTGAGCTCTCTCAACAGCCATTTTGGCCTACAAAATAATATTTAAGGTAATGATTATTCACATCCTGACATCAATTTTAACGTAGATGAGACGTATTTTATTGGTTAGCCCATAGCTCTACCCAATTCTCACGGGATTCCTATGAGGTAACTCGATCTATAACTTGGACTTAATGACCAAGGGATTTAGAAAGTCTAGGCTCTGATACCACCTTCTGTCACGCCCCGAACCGATAGCAGTGGAAGACATTGTTGCTCGAAACGTGGCAATTAAACAGTCGTGTCAATCAGAGCATAGCCATAAGACAAGATATAATTGAACCAAGAATATAGTTTTATTTCAAATATAAGTTTATTACAATTCCGACTGCAAATAAAGGACACAATAAAATAAAATTACAACGGACTCTCAAAGTAGACTCGACATAAGACAAAAGACAACAAGACCAGGAGGTTCATCTAGTTTTGTCGAAGCTCTCTTCACTCGTTCCCTTGCCCCTCTTGATCGTTCTCGCCATCACTATTATCATTACCTGAAAAATATTGGAAAACACTAGGGGAGCGAATGCTCAGTAGGGCTTATATCTTAAGCTCCAAGCTAGCTTTAAGTAATTAACAAGTTCACATGAATATGCAGGTCATGCAAGGTATCATAATCAAGAACTATAACGGCATGAGATAGATAAATGAATCACAGACAATTTCAAGAACTATAAAGGAAAGTAGGCATGACAATAGATAAGTTCTAGGTCATTCATGATGAGACAATAACAAACTTTTCAGTAAGGTACTCGCCTCCATAAGAGCATAACATGTAACTATCACTTTATAAGATTGGCCATATACATTTAGGAGTTCAAATAATCAAATAATGACAATCACTTGTGAAAGGTCATAGATCAATCTTGCTTTTGGTTGGTGCAATGCCACGCCCGATCAATCATGATATCGACACACGTTTGGACTTTGCCTCGCCCATGGGATCAGATCCGGACCCCCGTCACTTTTCTTTCCAGCATTGAGTATCAATTAATTAGACCCATAGCCCCTTTCATGTCCTAGACCAATTCCACTTCTATTAATGGCCAAAGAGTTCCAAGGATCAAGCATGTAGGAACATTAGGGTAGATTTAATGAAGCATAGAGTTCAAGGATAGAACTTATAGTAAGGACGATATATCAATAAACCATGCGAGAACCATAAGAATCTGAAAAATCTAGGTAATTGGCGTCCACTCAGGTCGCCACCAATTGGAAGAATATGCGCCCACTATAGTGGTCGCCCATTCTATGAACAGAACAAGCTGGAAGAAATAGCATCCATCCAGTCGGTCGCCCATTCAATTAGCACCCGTTAGCCTGGTCGCAAATTCTAAGCAGAAACAGACTTCTCATAGAACACTCTAAACAATGCTCTATGATGGTCGGGTGTCATGTTTCTTCAGAGTGACATGACAAATAGGGTTTCCAGGGTTTTTAGGGTACAACCTGCTCGGTTGCCTTGAGGGAATCCAAGGCTAGCGTAGACTTACGGAGGTTTCAATGAAGAAAGTACCAGTCCGAAGGAATGAATATCCCGCGGAGGGTCCAATCATCACCAAGACTTCAGTGTGTAAGCGATAGAAAATAGGACATGGACTCCATCTACGGACGTGAGATGAGAGTGCCAAAAGACCCGCGGTATGGGTCAAAAGTCAATAAAACACGTGAAATAAGAAATCGGCGTCTGTATTGGTGGGCGCCCATTCAAAATAGGCGTCTCAGTGTAGAGGCATCAATTCATATATAATTTTCTTTTTTCTGGGTTCTAAGAAATTCATCAGAAATCGGCGCCCTAACGGGAAGGCGCCAATTCATTAATAAGCGTCAATATATTTAGTAGTTCATTCTTTATTTCCACCTTTTTCTTAAATAAGACAAGGATTGGCATCTATGCGGCCAAGCACTCATCCTTTTCGATTTACAGGTTAATGGACACCGGGTAGGTGCGTTTCCTAATACAATTTACTATTATTACTGTTCATTTAGGGGATGAACAGTGTCCTTTTGATGTTTATGGGGGTTTTAAGGAAACTAATCATATAGACATGTGGAGAAAAATAAGGGGAATCTAAAAATATGTAGAACATGAAATTTAGATGTACGGTTACAAAGTTATTAAATTTTAAACATGTTGTATTTATTAATTTGCCAAATAAATTGGCATCTGGTGTATTGGTCTCTAATTAATGAGCGTCGTTGTGATGAGTCACAGTTTCAAGAATCTGCGCCCAGGTAGTGGACGCAAATTATTTTACATGCAGAAATGAAAGAACGACATCCAGGAAATTATCAGGATATGTTCTATGCATGCATGGGACACTATTTTTACATGTTACAGGATTTGATCTTGGGAGATTGCCTACCTTTACGACGTTGAAGGACGATAGCATAAAAAGAATAGAGGAAGATGATGAATACGGCAGCAGCACAACAACTGCATGTTTTAGCTGCAGCAAAAGAGGAAGAAGATAGAGAAGCAGAAGCAGATGTTTGCCCCTTCGTGCAGCAACGGCAACAGCAATGGCGACTGCCCACGTACAGGAAGAAGAGGAAGAAGAGGACGACGATCCTCCTTGGACGGATGAAGGTCGACGCAGCAGCAGCAACTCCTGTCGATCGCCCAGGCAACTGTAGTCCGGGCTTGATCGAACGGGTTGGTATTTATAGGAGAAGTTCTTCTATGTGTGTATGAATCCTAGTGGGAATTAAACTTCCTTTCGTACAATCCAAATGGGGTTTAATTTCCTTGATCGATCTCACCCTTTCCACATCACCAGCCACCTTCCTTGTTCAACTTAAACCTTAACCTCTCCATGCATGCTTCGAACGTGGAAGGGTTTGTGGCCTTTTTGAAAAACCCACTGGTTAATACATATATATCCCCTTACCAATATATTCAATATAAAGCTTACAAGACCCATTTTCTTCCCATATGAGACCCTTTGCTAAAAAGCCCATTAACTGATTAGGTTTTTATCCTTAATTGAGTTTATATATATCTTTAGGATTTATTTATAGAGATTTGAAGTCGACAAATTTGGTATTAAAGCCCATTAGTTAATATCAAGGCCCATTATTGACTTTTATTATTTCCATTTTTCTTATATCATAACTGTTATATGACTAATATTTATATAGTCATTATTATTTATTTTCTATTTAATTTTTTGGGGTGCTACACCCTCCCCCACTTAAAAGAATTTGGTCCCCAAATTCACATGATTTTCTTTCCATAGCAGTGGGGTAATATCACCATATTCAAAATCATATATTTTAGCTAGATCCATTCCCATTGCATGATAAGTACTAAGATCACCATATCCAATCACGCAATTATGAATAAGATGGTTTAAAGTTACCTTCCAACGCTTGCAACCTACCCTGCTGCTTCGGTCCTCCTTGTTGATGTTCTCGTGGTGCTTGTTCCTTTAAAACTAGATAACGGACGATTCTATGATCTTCACTTCCGTAACGAATGCACTTCCCAAGTTTATACCAACACTCTTCTGGTTGGTGACCTCCTTTATTGCAATGTTCATATTTTTCCTTGGCCGGAACAACTTGTTGGTCTTCATTCCGGGGTTTCTTGTCCTTACGAGAACCATTACCTTCGCTGAACCTCTTCTTTCCATTTACGGGTTCCCCACTCTTGAATCCGTTAGCTAACTCTTTCTTGGCAATTTTTCCTTTGATTCGCTTCATCATATCCATAGCATCTTTCAATAGTTGCGCTTTCCTTACCATCTCCGTATAAGTTTGGATTTCTAACGGAGCTAATTGAGGAATAAGCTCCACCTTCAAGCCATTCATAAATCTTCTTGCTCTCATCTTTTCCGTGATGACTAAATGAGGTGTGTATCGGGCCAATCTAGAAAAGTATGTCTCATAGTCCGCTACCAATAAACTACGTTGTTTCAAAGCCGCAAATTCTATAGCCTTCTTTTCTCGAATTCTCTCCAAAAAATATTTCTCATTGAAGTGTTCTAGGAACTCAACCCATGTAACTTGATCGTTGGGCAAGATCGCTTCCACGGACTCCCACCATGCCCAAGCATCCTTTTCTAGTTTATACGTCCCCAATAGCACCTTTTCTTGGTCGGTACACTGCATAACCCTAAAAGTTCTCTCTATTTCTTGTACCCAATTTTTTGCCTCATCCGGGTCGGTAGACCCACTAAACTTAGGGAGATTCATCTTTGGGAACTTTCGATGCAAATCCCCGGCTCCATGTTGAACTCCACCTTGTGCAACCTGTTGCAACGCCTGAGTCAACCCTTGGACAGTACGCTGCATCTCTCTCCATTGAGCTCTCTCGACAGCCATTTTAGCCTACAAAATAATTTTAAGGTAATGATTATTCACATCCTGACATCAATTTTAACGTAGATGAGACGTATTTTATTGGTTAGCCCATAGCTCTACCCAATTATTACGGGATTCCTATGGGGTAACTCGATCTATAACTTGGACTTAATGACCAAGGGATTTAGAAAGCCTAGGCTCTGATACCACCTTCTGTCACGCCCTGAACCGATAGCAGCGGAAGACATTGTTACTCGGAACATGGTAGTTAAACAATCATGTCAATCAGAGCATAGCCATAAGACAAGATATAATTGAACCAAGAATATAGTTTTATTTCAAATATAAGTTTATTACAATTCTTACTCTAAATAAAGGACTCAATAAAATAAAATTACAATGGACTCTCAAACTAGACTCGACATAAGACAAAAGACAACAAGACCAGGAGGTTCATCTAGTTTTGTCGAAGCTCTCTTCACTCGTTCCCTTTCCCCTCTTGATCGTTCTCGCCATCACTATTATCATTACCTAAAAAATATTAGAAAACACTAGGTGAGCGAATGCTCAGTAGGTCTTATATCTCAAGCTCCAAGCTAGCTTTATGTAATTAACAAGTTAACATGAATATGCAGACCATACAAGGTATCATAATCAAGAACTATAATGGCACGAGATAGATAAATGAATCGGAGATAATTTCAAGAACTATAAAGGAAAGTAGGCATGACAATAGATAATTTCAAGGTCATTCATGATGAGACAATAACCAACTTTTCAATAAGGTACTCGTTTCCATAAGAGCATAACATGTAACTATCACTTTATAAGATTGGCCATATACATTTAGGAGTTCAAACAATCAAATAATGACAATCACTTGTTGAAGGTCATAGATCAATCTTACTTTTGGTTGGTGCAATGTCACACCTGATCAATCATGATACCAGCACACGTTTGGGCTTTGTCCTGCCCATGGGATTAGATCCGGACCCCGTCACTTTTCTTTCTAGCATTGAGTATCAATTAATTGGACCCATAGCCCCTTTTATGTCCTCGACCAATTCCACTTCAATTAATGGCCAAAGAGTTCCAAGGATCAAGCATGTAGGATCATTAGGGTAGATTTCATGAAGCATAGAGTTCAAGGACAGAACTTATAGTAAGGATGATTGTTGTACCTGGACAATTTCCCCAGCAAAATACCCAGAAATAAGAGTTCGGGAATTTCCTCGAGCACCTTCGAGGCATGGGCTACCCGGCCCCTCCGACAACCCAGTGGACCCAACCAACGGCCCCAACCCGCTAGCCGAGGTACACGGTAGCATTAGCAACTGACCGGGATCACTCCCGACCCCTCAGTTACGGACTTTGCCTGCATTCTACACGACCACCTGGGCCAACCCGGGGGCGCCCCGACTACAAGTCACGCCACGCGGCACTTAGTGAAAAGGCTAGGGGCCTACCCCGGGACCCCTTCTTTCAACCCTCCAAGGTCAAAGGGAGATCCAAATAAGTCAACCACAGGCTTTGGAGGCCCGCAGCATGTGTGTACAACTCACACACGTGTGTTCGGCATTTTTTCGAACACCTTGTGGGCGCGTTTGTTCCAGCCCTTCTACACCAAACCACGGGCCGTCCCATGGTTCCAGCACACTAATTGGGTCTTACGGGGACCCCAGCAAGCAGGGGCCACCTCCGGCCCTCAAACGCGTGGCAATGAGCCACTTAACTCAAGCTCTCGGGCCAACCCGAGGCTATCCTGCCAACCCGCCGTACAACGCGGCACGTAGCAGCTCGTGAGCGGCCTCGTCTGTCATGCCCCGAGCCTTTATTACAGTGGAAGACTCACTCGGGGAGCGCGAACAGTCGGCATGGTAAGCCTCTTGCAAGCAAGAATCAATCAGAGCGCGAGACAATCACACAAGTAAATGCAATTGCACAAGATTTAATCAACTTCAACTTCTAATCATAATGCTCAATATTCAAAGATACAATCACTAATTTGATTTTCATTCTACTAGACTCAAGAAATATAAAAATCACATTGACTCAATCTAGACATTATAGACTTCCTAAGTCTTCGCCCATCTTTAATCGCTCTCGAATCCGCTACTTGAATAATCTGAATCCGAATCCGACTCACTTTCATTTTCTGAAAAAGATTGGAAATAGGTAATGAGCACACTTGCCCAGTAGGTATCTTCGCATCAACATGAAGGTACTATTAAAGTGATTAACATTTTCACTCTAAATAAATAAGGTAAAATCATACAATGCAATGATCATGCGATTAAATCAAAGTAACAAGACTATCATATAAGATGGAATGAGAACAAGAATGAACTAGTAAGAATAGGACAAGAACATGATATTGGCCTTTCATGAACAAGAATATATCGAGAATGTACTAGCAAGCCACATATTCCTCACTTTATCATCTTATGCTTATGAGCAAGTGCTTCGTGAATTTCTGTGGAATATCAAGCAAGAATGTCATGTCGTGTCGTGGATCTTCACTTATTTATAGAAATAGTACTCCCAGCGCAATGCGACGCCAGTAGCATCATACCCCATGGTTTATAAAATAGTATGTTTCCGGCAATCAGCCGAGGGGACTAGCATAGAGCCCTTGAACACAATCAGTGCTCGATCGCATCTTTAGTTATAAATTAAGCTACTTCCACGCAGTATAACAGTAAAGTATGGCCAAGAATATAGCACTTCCAATAATTCCATGATAACTAAAATCAATGAATGAATACTTCAACATAAGAATGTAGGAGTCAAGAAATAGACTTTAAACAATGTCATGCTCATAGAAATAAAAAGCATAATGGTATTTTCCTTAACTTCCATTTCATTTAGATCAATTTAAGCAATATGACAAGTTTTAGATCATCAAGGTTTGTCTAGAATCATTGGAATACCAACCCTTGGTCAAACCTTGGGTTAACATAAACAAGCTATGTAACGGTCGTTAACTGGGCCGTTACACTATGTAACGCGCCACTAATGGGCCGTTAAAATGATCAGAGTCTAGAAAGATAAAAATAGACTCAGAGGAATGTGACGGTCTGGCACTGGGTCATTACGTGAGCCTGACGGTCCAGTTCAAGGCCGTTACATTTCAAGAATCAGAAACCATGATAGTGCATTCTATTTATTGGGCTTTAATGGTACAACCAACACGGCATCCTAGTGGGAATCCCAGGCTCGCGGAGAATTACGGAGGCCTTGAAACAATGATTTCCTAGTCCATTGGAAGGAATATCCAATAGAGAGGTCCTCATGTCCAAGATTGTGTTCCTATAGTGCAAAGTGTGAACTAATGACAACATACCGGAATATGTGCCATGTACTTATGGAATTGACTCTATTGACAGAGAGAGATATGTATAATCAATGTGAAATCATGATGAAAACTCCGTCAATACAATGTTAAAAAGTCATTCTTTATAATACAAAACTATATAATTTGGCTTCAAAAATTAACATAACTCAATAAAAGTGAGACCACAAAACATGCAATACCTATCATGAATGATCAAATAACCTTAAAATCACATGATTAGGTTAAAACTTAGGTAACTAGACTTTAACAATAATAATATTGGCAGGTTATATTCTGTCTTGGGGTTGACAGAACACAGAGTATAACGGTCTGGAGATGGGGCGTCACTGTGATTGTAACGGTCAGGATCCAGCCGTTACATGAATGTAACGCGTCTGTCCAAGCGCGTTATAATCAACCGTGAAACCCAAATCCAATCAGGGAGTATAACGGTCTGTCGTGGGGCCGTTACATGGAAGTGACGGTCCTTCTGTGATGCGTTACAGTCTCTGCTAACAGGAAACAACTATAGAAGCTAAGAGATCAACTCACATCATGTCTTTTATCAAAACATCATGAGTTTCTAGATATGTTAACAAAGTAAAGGTTGTCTATATGCATGGGTATTGATGAATAGATGGATAGTCAAGTCTTTAATCTTTAGTTAGGGCTAAGGGAAACATGATATGCATAGAACCAATAAAACATGAAATTGATGATCTAGCATGCATGAAATCCAATCAAAACAGAGGCTCTTAGTCCTATCAAGTTGTTTTTGCCGTTCATGGGATAACCTACCTCTTACTTAGACTATAGTTCCTGAATTTGGTAGAGAACCTTGCCCTAGATCTCCTCCTTCTCTTGTGACTTTTCCAGCAACTTCCTTGGGCTCTAACTCCACGACCTCTTGACCTAAAGATGTGAAATTCAGAGGGGAGTTAGTCTAAAGTATTGTGAACAAATTATTCTAAAGAACTTACCTGAGATAATGACTCCTTACCTTGCTTCCTTACGCCCAAAAAGTAAGGGTCGCACAGTTCAGAACTATGCCCTATTTATAGAGTTTAGACTAGGGTTTGAGGATTAGATCGAGTTTAGAGTCCTTATTTCATCAAATCCTAATCTCTAAGAGTCCTTAGCAATATTACAAGCCTTCCCAAGTCGATCCTTAGTGGATAAGATCATCAAATTCTGATCTTTCTACTTGTTCTTTCTTTTACGGAACTAACAGTATGTAACGGTCGTCATCCCGTGTGTTAGAGATATGTGACGGTCTCACGATAGACCGTTACATATCTTGTTTCCAGAGTTCAACATGCCTCAAACTCTTCAACTCACGGAGTACACATAGTGTAACGGTCTATCTCCCACGCGTTACAAGTATGTGACGGTCGGGATGTAAACCGTTATATTCGTCGTGGACAGAGTTCAAATAAATTAAAACTCTTTTGATAATTATCCATTAACTTATCTTATTAAGTGATGTTTATCTTTAAAAATCTGAGAATAGGCTTAAATACCTTCTAGATCATGGGCCAACTTAATGGGCCTGGTTTAAAAACCCTTTAGACTTTAATTAAGTGAGTTGGGTTAATGGATTAACACCATTTGGCCTTATATTGATTTATAAATTCAAATTAGTCCCTTTAATTGCTAATAATGCCATAAATTTATCAAATAAATTCTGGGGCACTACACCCTCCCTCACTTAAAAGAATTTGGTCCCCAAATTTAATTCATGGATTGTGGAGAGTCTACTTACAGTTGAATAATTTTAGGAATCTTTTCTGCATAGTCGTTTCGGTTTCCCATGTTGCTTCATATGGCCATATTTTCTTCCATTGGATCTTGACCATGGGAATAACTTTATTTCTTAATTGACGCACTTCCCGATCCAGAATTTTGATCGGTGTTTGCTCATATGTCAAGTCTTTGAGAATCTCTATATTGTCATAAGTGATAATGTGGTCTGGATCATATACGTACTTTTTCAGCATAGAGACATGAAATACGTCATGAACACCTGCTAACTGTGGAGGTAAGGCCAATCTATAAGTCACTTCACCGACCCTTTCAAGAATTTCAAATGGGCCAATGAACCTTGGAGTTAGCTTTCCTTTGATGCCAAATCTTCGAATACCACGACATGGAGAAACCTTCAAATACACATGATCTCCTACCTGAAACTCCAAGTCACGTCTTCGATTGTCAGCATAAGACTTTTGCCTATCTTGTGCCATTTTCATTCTTTCCTGGATGAACTTTATTTTCTCTGTAGAATCTCTGATAAGGTCGGGGCCTAGAAATTATTTTTCCCCTATTTCATTCCAACATATTGGTGATCGACAACTTTTCCCATATAGAGCTTCAAAAGGTGCCATTTGTATGCTTGCTTGATAACTGTTGTTATATGCAAATTCTACCAGAGGCAAGTGATCATGCCAACTTCCTCCAAAATCAATGACACAAGCCCTGAGCATATCTTCTACCACCTGAATAGTCCTTTCTGTCTGACCATCAGTTTGTGGATGAAAAGCTGTGCTAAAATTCAATCTAGTCCCCAGTGAATGTTGTAAACTTTTCCAGAATTGTGATGTAAAACGTGGATCTCTATCTGATATAATAGAGATAGGGATACCATGTAGTTTAACAATTTCTTTGATGTATAATGCTGCTAGAATATCCACAGACCATTGACTTTTTATTGATATGAAATGTGCATATTTAGTCAATCGGTCTATGATTACCCATATTCCATCATGTCCACCTCTTGTCTTAGGTAATCCCATAATGAAATCCATTCCTATACTTTCCCATTTCCATTCGAGAATATTTAAGGGATGTAATTTTCCTACAGGTCTGAAATGTTCCGCCTTCACTTGTTGACATGTAAGACAACGAGATACAAAATCAGCTACTTCCCTCTTCATATTGGGCCACCAGAAGTTTCTTTTGAGATCTTGATACATCTTGGTACCTCCTGGATGGATGGAGTACTTTGATTTATGTGCTTCTTCTAAGATCAATTTCTTTGTATCCTCATGATCCGGTATACACATTCGGCCCTTGAATAGCAATCTTCCCTCATTAGAAATAGAAAAATCAGGTCTTTGTTCAATATTGGCCTTAATTTCCAGTAAAATTGGATCATCCTCTTGTAACTTGGCCAAATCCTTTATCAATGTAGGTTGAGCTCGGATATTAGCTATGAAGCAATCTTCTTCCTTAACGTCAACATCTAAATTCAACTGGGCAAATTGAGGAATAAGGCTAGTCACACTAATCATGAGACTTGATAGCATACCAATTGATTTTCTGCTAAGTGCATCTGCTACAGCATTCGCCTTACCAGGATGATATTGAATAGCAAAATCAAAGTCCTTGAGATGTTCTAACCACCTCCTTTGCCTCATTATTAAGCTCTTTTTGAGAAAATAAATATTTCAAGCTCTTGTGGTCTGTGTAGATCGTGAACTTTTTTCCATAAAGATAATGACACCAAATTTTTAAGGTGAAAATAACTGCTGCTAATTCCAAATCATGTACAGGATAATTTTCTTCATGACGTTTCAATTGTCTTGAAGAATAGCAAATCACCTTTCCATCTTGCATAAGGACACACCCTAAGCCAATTCCAGATGCATCCGTATATACTTCAAATCGAGCACCCTCTATTGGTAGCGACAAAACAGGGGCTGTTGTAAGATGATTCTTAAGACTTTGAAAATTCTTTTCACAGTCCTTCGACCAGATAAAAGGATTTTCTTTTCTAGTAAGTCTAGTTAAAGGAACCGCGATCTTTGAGAAGTTCTTTATGAATCTTCTATAATAACCTGCTAGACCCAAAAAGCTTCTGACTTCAGATACAGTCGTTGGTCGGCTCCAATCTCTGACAGCTTCTACCTTAGAAGGATCCACAGCAATACCTTCTTTTGAACCTAGGAATGAGACTTCCTTCAGCCAGAATTCACATTTATTGAGTTTGGCATATAGCTTGTGTTCTCTAAGTGTTTGCAAAGCTATCCTTAGATGTTCTTCATGTTCTTCTTTTGTCTTAGAGTATATCAGGATATCATCGATGAAGACGATGATGAATTGGTCTAAATATGGCTGGAAGACACTATTCATAAGTTGCATAAATGCTGCTGGGACATTAGTTAAACCGAACGGCATCACCACGAATTCATAGTGGCCATAACGACTTCGAAAAGACGATTTATAAATGTCCTCTTCTTTGATTCTAAGCTGATGATAACCTGATCTTAGGTCAATCTTAGAAAAGTACTCAGCTCCCGAAAGCTGATCGAAGAGCTCATCAATACGCGGCAATGGATATTTATTTTTGATTGTAAGCTGATTCAGTCGCCGGTAATCGATGCATAATCTGAGAGAACCATCATTCTTCTTGACAAATAGAACAGGCGCACCCCAAGGGGATGTGCTAGGTCTAATGAAACCCTTATCTAGAAGTTCCTGTAATTGCTTCTTTAGTTCCTTAAGTTCCGTGGAAGACATCCTATAAGGGGCTATAGAAACAGGTGCTGCACCTGGAATGAGTTCAATGGTAAAGTTTACTTCCCTCTCGGGCAGTAAACTAGGTAGTTCGGATGGGAACACATCTGGGAACTCATTTGCAATAGGAATGTTTGCTAGGATAATTTTCTTAGATTTTGTGACAATGACTGAAGCAAGAAAAGCTTCACAACATTTTGAGATAAGTTTACAGGCGTGAAGAGAAGATATAATGGTAGGATGCTTCTTGTATTTGATGCCAAGAAAAGAAAATCTTGGAAGACCGGGTT
Organism: Amorphophallus konjac; assembly: GCA_022559845.1. Taxonomy (NCBI): domain Eukaryota; kingdom Viridiplantae; phylum Streptophyta; class Magnoliopsida; order Alismatales; family Araceae; genus Amorphophallus; species Amorphophallus konjac. Next base: position 251,663,208 of record CM040125.1, on the reverse strand, counting down.
TTTGAAAAGATATAATCCTATTTCGACAGTTGATGTAAGCATCATGGTCTACAAGCCAATCTACCCCTAAAATGGCATCATAACCTTTCATATCAAGGCATACTAAGTTTGAGGAGAGATTGTGTCCTTCTACTATCATCTCATAATCGGGATAATACTTGGTAAGCTTAGTTCCATATTCTAAAGGTGTAGTAATAGCAAGATCTGAAGGTAGGGGAACTGATGCAGTTGGTAAGGTCCTTGCAAAAGTGGTGGAGATAAAAGAATGAGAAGCACCAGTATCGAATAGCACGAATGCAGGACGAGAACAAATTTGAAGAGTACCTTCCATGAGCCCTTCATTTTGATCCATGGGCGCTTCTTCTTCATCTATAACTACATTGAGGCGAACCTGCCTCCTACGTCCTCCGTTATTTGATTGATCTTTCATAAGGGGGTAATCTGGCACACGATGCTCCCTACTTCCATAGCGTAAATAAGCACCTAGGCGCTTCCAGCATTCTTCAGCCGAGTGGCCGAATTTCTCGCAAAAGGTGCACGCCGAGGCGACTTGCTCCTTCTCTTCTTTAACCTTTTTACTATTCTTTTGGGAACTTCCACCGTTCCCATTCCTTGATATTTTCTTGTTATCACGACTTTTGTATGGTTCCGTGATGCTAAACTTCTCCTTTTTATAATGCCGATCTGAGCGCCGGTTAGATTCTTCTCCCTTTCCTTTCAACCTTTCGACCTTCTCTAAGGTCCTCTCGCATAAATATGCCCTTTGAACTATCTCCGCATAAGTGCGGATATTCTGTGTCCCCAGTTGTTGAATGAAACCGCGCCATAACCCGTCCATAAATCTGTTTGCCTTTAATAGTTCTATACTGATAAGGTGTGGTGCATATGGTGCTAGTCTTGAAAACTACAATTCATACTCTGCAACTGACATCATCCCTTGACGAAGGGAGGCAAACTCCATAGCCTTCCTTTTCTTCACATGTTCGGAGAAATACTTGGCATGAAATAAAGTGAGAAAAGCATTCCATGTATGTGGCGCATCGGCCGGAGGTGTCGGAACCGATTTCCACCAAGTACGGGCGTCCTTATTTAACTGAAACGTTGCTAGACGGACTTTCTCCTGATCAGTACACTGTATAACATCGAATATCCTATTCATCTCGTCGATCCAATTTTCTACCTCATCGGGATTGGAAGATCCATAGAAACGCGGAGGATTTAGACTCCGGAAGTTGCGATGAAGATCTCCTGCCCTTGCCCCTGCACCACCTTGTGCTATAGTTTGCAATGCCTGGGTGAGGCCGGCAACAGTTTGTTGCATACCGTCCCAATCTACGTGATGAGCCATGATAAAAATAATAAGGTACCACCAAATCTTAAAGCTAATTAATTATCTTATCCCGGGCTCTACCCAATTTTCACATGGGTACGGAATTTCTTCCTTAGTTCACAGGTAGGGGTCCTTAACCTTGGACTTATCCTATGACATGACTCTTTTCCCTAAATCCTGAGACTTAGGCTCTGATACCAACTTAACTGTCACGTCCAGAGCCTTTATTACAGCGAAAGACTCGCTCGGGGAGCGCGAATAGTCGGCATGGTAAGCCTCTTGCAAGCAAGAATTAATCAGAGCGCGAGACAATCACACAAGTAATTGCAATTGCACAAGATTTAATCAACTTCAACTTCTAATCATAATGCTCAATATTCAAAGATACAATCACTAATTTGATTTTCATTCTACTAGACTCAAGAAATATGAAAATTACATTGACTCAATCTAGACATTATAGACTTCCTAAGTCTTCGCCCATCTTTAATCGCTCTCGAATCCGCTACTTGAATAATCCGAATCCAACTCACTTTCATTTCCTGAAAAAGATTAGAAATAGGTAATGAGCACACTTGTCTAGTAGGTATCTTCGCATCAACATGAAGGCACTATTAAAGTGATTAACATTTTCGCTCTAAATAAATAAGGTAAAATCATGCAATGCGATCATCATGCGATTAAATCAAAGTAACAAGACTATCATATAAGATGGAATGAGAACAAGAATGAACTAGTAAGAATAGGACAAGAACATGATATTGGCCTTTCATGAACAAGAATATATCGAGAATGTACTAGCAAGCCACATATTCCTCACTTTATCATCTTATGCTTATGAGCAAGTGCTTCGTGAATTTCTGTGGAATATCAAGCAAGAATGTCATGTCGTGTCGTGGATCTTCACTTATTTATAGAAATAGTACTCCCAGCGCAATGCGACGCCAGTAGCATCATACCCCATGGTTTATAAAATAGTATGTTTCCGGCAATCAGCCGAGGGGACTAGCATAGAGCCCTTGAACACAATCAGTGCTCGATCGCATCTTTAGTTATAAATTAAGCTACTTCCACGCAGTATAACAGTAAAGTATGGCCAAGAATATAGCACTTCCAATAATTCCATGATAACTAAAATCAATGAATGAATGCTTCAACATAAGAATGTAGGAGTCAAGAAATAGACTTTAAACAATGTCATGCTCATAGAAATAAAAAACATAATAGTATTTTCCTTAACTTCCATTTCATTTAGATCAATTTAAGTAATATGACAAGTTCTAGATCATCAAGGTTTGTCTAGAATCATTGGAATACCAACCCTTGGTCAAACCTTGGGTTAACATAAACAAGCTATGTAACGGTCGTTAACTGGGCCGTTACACTATGTAACGCGCCACTAATGGGCCGTTAAAATGATCAGAGTCTAGAAAGATAAAAATAGACTCAGAGGAATGTGACGGTCTGGCACTGGGCCGTTACGTGAGCCTGACGGTCCAGTTCAAGGCCGTTACATTTCAAGAATCAGAAACCATGATAGTGCATTCTATTTATTGGGCTTTAATGGTACAACCAACACGGCATCCTAGTGGGAATCCCAGGCTCGCGGAGAATTACGGAGGCCTTGAAACAATGATTTCCTAGTCCATTGGAAGGAATATCCAATAGAGAGGTCCTCATGTCCAAGATTGTGTTCCTATAGTGCAAAGTGTGAACTAATGACAACATACCGGAATATGTGCCATGTACTTATGGAATTGACTCTATTGACAGAGAGAGATATGTATAATCAATGTGAAATCATGATGAAAACTCCGTCAATACAATGTTAAAAAGTCATTCTTTATAATACAAAACTATATAATTTGGCTTCAAAAATTAACATAACTCAATAAAAGTGAGACCACAAAACATGCAATACCTATCATGAATGATCAAATAACCTTAAAATCACATGATTAGGTTAAAACTTAGGTAACTAGACTTTAACAATAATAATATTGGCAGGTTATATTCTGTCTTGGGGTTGACAGAACACAGAGTATAACGGTCTGGAGATGGGGCGTCACTGTGATTGTAACGGTCAGGATCCAGCCGTTACATGAATGTAACGCGTCTGTCCAAGCGCGTTATAATCAACCGTGAAACCCAAATCCAATCAGGGAGTATAACGGTCTGTCGTGGGGCCGTTACATGGAAGTGACGGTCCTTCTGTGATGCGTTACAGTCTCTGCTAACAGGAAACAACTATAGAAGCTAAGAGATCAACTCACATCATGCCTTTTATCAAAACATCATGAGTTTCTAGATATGCTAACAAAGTAAAGGTTGTCTATATGCATGGGTATTGATGAATAGATGGATAGTCAAGTCTTTAATCTTTAGTTAGGGCTAAGGGAAACATGATATGCATAGAACCAATAAAACATGAAATTGATTATCTAGCATGCATGAAATCTAATCAAAACAGAGGCTCTTAGTCCTATCAAGTTGTTTTTGCCGTTCATGAGATAACCTACCTCTTACTTAGACTATAGTTCCTGAATTTGGTAGAGAACCTTGCCCTAGATCTCCTCCTTCTCTTGTGACTTTTCCAGCAACTTCCTTGGGCTCTAACTCCACGACCTCTTGACCTAAAGATGTGAAATTCGGAGGGGAGTTAGTCTAAAGTATTGTGAACAAATTATTCTAAAGAACTTACCTGAGATAATGACTCCTTACCTTGCTTCCTTACGCCCAAAAAGTAAGGGTCGCACAGTTCAGAACTATGCCCTATTTATAGAGTTTAGACTAGGGTTTGAGGATTAGATCGAGTTTAGAGTCCTTATTTCATCAAATCCTAATCTCTAAGAGTCCTTAGCAATATTACAAGCCTTCCCAAGTCGATCCTTAGTGGATAAGATCATCAAATTCTGATCTTTCTACTTGTTCTTTCTTTTACGGAACTAACAGTATGTAACGGTCGTCATCCCGTGCGTTAGAGATATGTGACGGTCTCACGATAGACCGTTACATATCTTGTTTCCAGAGTTCAACATGCCTCAAACTCTTCAACTCACGGAGTACACATAGTGTAACGGTCTATCTCCCACGCGTTACAAGTATGTGACGGTCGGGATGTAGACCGTTATATTCGTCGTGGACAGAGTTCAAATAAATTAAAACTCTTTTGATAATTATCCATTAACTTATCTTATTAAGTGATGTTTATCTTTAAAAATCTGAGAATAGGCTTAAATACCTTCTAGATCATGGGCCAACTTAATGGGCCTGGTTTAAAAACCCTTTAGACTTTAATTAAGTGAGTTGGGTTAATTGATTAACACCATTTGGCCTTATATTGATTTATAACTTCAAATTAGTCCCTTTAATTGCTAATAATGCCATGAAATTATCAAATAAATTCTAGGGCACTACATCGTCTCAGCCCCCATGGACTCCTACCCTCGGCCCTAGGCTAATTCCAAGGCCCGTCGGTCACCTACGTGGCCCATTCTACGACCTGGGGTGTGTCGGGCATTTACCCGAGCACCTCGCGAGCGGCAACTACAACTTGACAACAACAGCTTCCATGAGCTATTCCCCAGCATCCTGAAGCCCCGTGTCCCTCAAAGGACACCCTCAGATGACGACAGAAGACCCCCGGGGGCCATCCCTTGGGGATGCGATGCGCCCAGGGCCAGTTCTCCCTAGGGCGCGGCCGCGCCCCGGAGATGGCGAACTCTCCGGGGGCCGCGCCCTCTTCCCATCCTGGTGGCACCACGGCCCCATTTGATCTCAACCTGTACAATTTCCTAATCCCGAGGTGCAAGGTTCATGCAAGGATTTGTTCATCGTACCCGTGCGTGGAAGAATTCTCGAAGACGAAGCCCCGGGATTACGAGTCACACAAGTCAATCCCCTTGGTCTACGCGCACAAGCGGCTAGCCAACCAGTCCAAGCCCGTATCCTTTGTCTTCTTGCATTCAAATTGAGTCAAAGTGGGGCTAAAAATAACAAAAATCTAATTTTATAGAGGTGGGGCCGCCCCCCCCCCCCCCTCTCCCTCCATCCCAGTCCACCTAAACCCCCCAAGGGGGGTTTAGGGTTTAGGGGGTTTAGGCGGACCAGCCTGGCCCCCCAAGCTGGTCCGCCTAAACCCCTTGACAATAAAAAAAGTTTTTTTTAATTAAAAAAAAGGGGCACCCAAGCCAGTCTGCCCAAACCCCCAAGGGGGGTTTAGGCGGACCAGCCTGACCCCTCAGACTGGTCCGCCTAAACCCCATCCAAAACTTAAAAAAAAGGTTTTTTAAAACAAAAAAACCCTCCGAAGAGGGGTTTAGGCGGACCAGCACCATGGGCTGGTCTGGTCCGCCTAAACCCTATCACCCCTCCGTTACACAAACAAAATAATAAAAAATATATATTTTTTCTTATGGTTTACCCGGACCAAGTTGAACCCTCAACTTGGTCGCCTAAACCCCACCCCCACCCCTTCAACTTTCTATAAATTCCACCCCTTAGAAGCTCAAGGGGCGATGGACTAACACATGCACCAGCAGACTCACGGATGAATAGACAAACACCCCGACCTAATTGTCGCACCCTCGGACTCCCGAGGCTTTCGACAAGGGTCGGGAACGCGAGAAGCTAAGTGCGCGTGCGGTTGGCTTGCTAGTCGGCTCACACACGCCGAGGGTATGTCACATGAACTTCCCTCACATGGCATTTAGCCGTCTCACACCAAGTCCACCCTAATAACATGTAAGGTGACTATGTCAATGGCAAGTATACCCGCATCCAAGGTCCGCCCGTGTACACCAACTTACGGTGATGAAATGCACTCCATGATGCCGCACCTAACTCTAACACGGAATCGCGTGCCTACCCCTCACCCCCCAGCCGGCCGTTGGCCACTCAGATTAACAACTTGAGTCTAGTCGGACCTCTGGCCCGGGAATCATAGTCCCGGGGCCAACCTCGACTCCCCAGCATGACGACACTCTCCGTCCGAGACCCGGACCCAATCGCTCACCTCCAGCCGTGTCCGACCTCCGCTAGGTGCCAGTCCACGCCCCCCCGACCACCAAGGCAGTCGGGCTCGTATCAATCCCTTTGTAAAGAGTTCCTGTAAGACACGTGGATATCTGCTTTATTACGTAATGACCCAGGGACCGACCACGTGTCGGAGTTGTCCCGCAGCTTGCGCCGGTTGTACTTTGGCCCCCTCGGCCTATTTGTAAAGCACACATGGCCCTCATATAGCATAAAACCAGTGGAATACAAGCGCCCGCATTTGGGCCCCCAGCTTTCTACCTACACCACTCGGCATATGTGCCTAACATCCTAACTCCAGTAAATGCCCCTCAGTCGAAAGCGCACCCACAGCTGCGGAATGCTCCCGGCCCTCTACCCACGGCTTCAGGCATATATACAGGCTTCTCTTCAACATGGAACGAAGGTGTTCGGATTCAATCTGATGTAAATAAACACAGGTTGCTTGCGGTCGGTGGGGAAAGACGTCCAGTACACGATTCCCACAATCGCCAACGCACACACACATGTGTAACCCCTTCTCTCCACGTGTCACCCGATCTCTCGAGCCACGTGCCACGTCCTGGCGACACTTCCCCGGTCAACCCTTGGTTCCATGGGTGATTGTCGAGAAATTGACTGGCACGTCCGCACCCTATCTGGTTAACCCATACCCGTACATTTCATGCCATTCGACCCTTTTCGACTTTCCGTAAGAGGAGATTGCCCGATACTGCCGTGAGAGGCATGCAACCGTAAGGAGGATACCTGAGATATATCAAACTCCAATATTTTTCTTCACCCGTTGTATCCCTTCCTTCACCTCGGTCATCGACATAAAAATAAAAAAAACCCGTGCAACAGAGTGGATGGCACGCCCGATGGGACGTCTCTCGCCTTCCTTCTTTTTACTGAAGAAAAGCCTATGCCAGCCCTGAAGCCCTGAAGCAAAGCTGGCACCCAACACGGGCTCCCAGCCCCGGGTCCACGGCTTCTCAGCATCTTTCTCGGGTTTTCAACCCTGAGCCCGAGCAAAGCTGGCACCCAACACGGGCTCCCAGCCCCGAGTCCACGGCTTCTCAATATCTTCCTCAGGTTTCCAACCCCGAGCCCCAGCAAAGCCAGCACCTGTTGACACAGAAAATATTTCTAAGTTTTTCCTAACTTCTACTTCTGCAGGTCTTAAGTTCTGATCGAGTGCTCGTATGCCGGCAAAGAAGAAAAGAAAGAAAAGAAAAAAGAATGGCGGAAGCCGAATGAAAAGATGAGACCAAAGAAAAAGAAGAAAAGAAAAGATGCTCGGCTCCAACAGACAACTGCTGAAGCAAGACTCAAGAGCTCTGAAGAATATCTGGGATCATCCCCGAAGAAACAAATGAAAGCTACAAATACAAGTTAAGCCGGCCCGGCAGCACAAATCATAGTGCCGAAGGCCACGATAGCGGAAAACCCAAGTGTCCGAACCAAAGACACAAACGATTCCGTAAGTGGCCATTCAGCGTCCCGAAGGCTTTACCAATATTTCTCGGAGCAGTCTTACGAGGCTGTGATGATATGAAAGAACAGAGCAGTGCCCGGAGCCAGTCCGAGGCCCACAGTCTGAGCCACACCTAAGCAAGTGCAACGGAGCAAGTTATCCGGTGCGCCCCCCTTACCCGGCGAGCCCCTGCCCGGCGCCCACCTTCCCAGTGCGCAAAGGTGAAAACCCCCCTTATCCAGCACGCTATTTTCCGCGCCGGGTGAAGTCATGCTGACGGTTCTGCTATATAAGCTAACCTTCGGCCAATAGAAGAAAAAAAAAGGCATAAAAAAGGGGTTGAAGACAGACGGTGAGGGCCAATCGTCCGAGAGCGAGGAAGCTTGGGAAACAAGCAGGGTTTCTGAGAGCGAGCCAGAGAGCCACCCTCGCCCCGTCCGTCTGCCTGAAGAAGCTCGAAGTCTGAGGGGAAGGCCCTTTTCCGATACTCTATTTTCTGTGGTGAAAAGCTTAGGTGGGTTCCGACGTTTTCCTGTCTTCCCCCCTTTTCTATTTGGCATTATTCCTGTAAATAAATAGGGTCGAAGGGGGCGATGACATGAGCACATCTTCTTCTTCGTCCCTCTATCTTTTTTTTTTCCTTTTGGAGTTGGGTTTATACCCGTCCGTGTAAGCTTGACCGGCCTCCGACCGACCGTGCCATGCCGTGGTGAATGTATGTTGTAATGGCCCCTTCTTGATAGCAATGCTCGCTGCTGAATGAAATAATATCTTTCTGCGCCCTTCGTCACCCCCTTTCTCTTCCTTAGGTTGTATTCGATTTCTAACATTCCGTATATCACCGTGTGGATTCGTTCCTCGCTGGTTTTGAATACGCCTTGGGTTATCCCAAAAGGGGCTACAAAAATCACCCCCCTCTCCTCGGGGTTTTCGTTCCAATAGAATGCTTGTGTCATGTTTCCATCACTATATCGAGGGTTTCATCGCCAGAGGTGTACCTATGTGTACCTTACTGGTTGACCCTGAGGCCGGTCTCCTGTCGCACCTTCGTTCTCAATAATGAACCGAGGGGGATGAGGCTGCCCCTATAGAGTGAACGCGTGGTTTTCTGGCACCATTGCCTTTCGAATGCTTACTCACTAACACCCTTGCTAACCTGCTAATCAACTAACCTCCCCTATATATATATATATATATATATATCCATTGACATAATTGATCGTAATAAGTTTATTAGCCGAGCGTGTCCTACATATGCATTGTGTGTGGCCGTTCCTCTCGAAGAGTCCAGTGGCCGGGGAGAGGGGACATTCCCCATTGATACCTTTGAATCGCCAGTGGATCATAAGATCATGTCTCTTTATGGCATGCATCTTCTTGAGCCATCGGGCCAATATCAATAGGGCTTCGCCCTAACATCAAATCCACTATCCTCAGGGGAATAGTGGTGGCCTTGGGTAGTGTGCCCCTCGTAGGCTAGCCCTCGGGGTTTCCTCCCTCACTGGTCGTCCCTTTTAATCATGTTTTGGCCCATGGAATATTGGTGCCCCTTGTAGGCTAGCCCTCGGGGTCTTCCATCCATTAGAGTCTGCCGGCCGCTGTTGTGCCACCCGGTATTAAGGAGCTTACTCCATTATGTGGGTATGCCTCCGCTTTCCCCCTGCAACTCTCTAGAGATGGGGAGATGCTGCCAAAATTTGGTCAGACATGTTTGACTATTTGCCCTCATAATTCAGGCTTAATAAGATATGTTTTCAAAATAATTAACTTTCGTGCTCGAGTATGAACCTCGCACGAGTCTCAACCCAGTCTCAAGGGCATCCTAGACCTCAATTCACTCATCAATCAACTCAATGCATCTTAATAAACTAAATAAACTCAAAAATACTCAAAAATCAACTTACCCGGCGCGGTCCTAATCCGGCGTGCCCTAATACGGCGCGGTACCCCCCCCCCCACGCCGGAATAGCCTTACACTCAAACTTGTTGATTTTTAACTGGTCACCACCCGGCGCGCCCTAATCCGACGCGCATCGGGCAGGTCGCATCGGTTAAGGCCATTTGCCTTGGCCGCGCCGTTTAAGCGCTTTACCTACCCTACCCCACGCCGTTTTAACACTATACCTACATTCAACCGCGCCGGATTTGAATAAACCATTCCCCACGCCAGTTTAACCACAACCGCGCCGTTCTAAGGCTCTGTTTCTCACGCCATTTTAAATGATCACTCTCTGAGTGAATATTAAACCGCCTTAATGGCGAACACTGCCCCGATTTGGATAACCCATGGACACATGGAAACCCCTTGTAGGCTAGCCCTCGGGGACCGTTCATTTGGGTGTTTGTCGGATTTACGATTATAGGCCCGTGGAACATCGGTACTCCTCATAGGCTCGCCCTTGGGGTCTCCGTCCATTTGGGTCTACCAGTCGCCGTGTTTGGCCTCTCGATATTTAGGAGTCTGTCATCAAAGGTGTACCTCCGCTTATCCCTCGCAACCCTCCGAGTCTAAGGGAGATGCTGTCGGATTTTTGCGAGGACATTTACAAGACCGAAAATAAAATAATAATAATAATAATAATAATAATAATAATAATAATAATAAATAATATAACAAATAAAAATAAAAACAAAACAAAACAAACAAAGTCACACCGTTATCCGACGCGGCCTAAACCGGCGCGGCTTAAATCGGCGCGGTACCCCCCGCGCCGAATTAGAACCACACTCAAAACCTTAAAAAAACTAATTGCACCTAACCGGCGCGGCTAGTGCGCGCCGATTTAACCCCCGTCGAATTAAGCCATGCGTTTCCCCTTTATGAATATATAAAAAAAACACACAAGATGCGCGCCGTTCTTAACCCCTCACACATCCACCACACCGTTTTAATATATTCCCCCCACCGTTTCACGTAACATACAACACACACATGCATTCATTCACGTAATACACATACTTAACACATGCAAGCATTTGTTCACGTAACATGCAGCACACACACATGGTAGATAAGATGTACACCCATAACTACGTTTAAGTCCACCTTCACATTGTATATACATAAACAAAAAAATACAATAAAACACGTTCCATTGCTCACATGCGCACAGCATCTTTTATACACTAAAAAAGAAAAAGAAAAAAGATATATATAAAAAGGAAGAAAGTGAGAGAGAATAATAATAATTATTGTTATAACAAATAAACAAATGAAATAAAATAAACAAACAATGGCCAAATAAATGACAACAACAAAATAAATAAAAGTGATAAATAAATAACAAAAATGATGAATGAATAATTGTCAAATAAATACCAAATAAATACCAATAAAGGGAATAAAAAATGCATACATCTAATATAAAAAGATAATAAAATAAAACAAAATAAATAAATAAATAATAAACAAAGTGCATTCATGCATTTAAAAATAATAACAAGAATAAATGAAGAATAATGAATATGACCGTGTCTGCTCCGGAGCTCTCACCTCCTCTAGATCCCGGGCATGGGAATATTGATGACCCCGTGACAGGTCATGTTTGCGCCTCGAGATTCATCCCCCGTCATGGCCATGGCATGACCTTGTCTCGGGCCAATAAGCCATTGAATCTAATTCATTTTGACCGGGTTTTAACTGCGTCCCTCATTTCTCAAGTATCAAATTTACCGTACCTCGGCATACATTGTCCCGATGATACACGAGTCTGCCCAGATACGATCATACTCGGCCCACCTCATGGGCCCATATGTATGCACCATAATGCTATGTGCAGTCTCAAAATAAAAAGATAATGACTAATCGACAGTCCTGCGAGTGACAGGGATTGCCAAAGTCTTCCCTAAATTTACAAATAAATGATCAAATAAATAATAAACAATAAAACTAAATACTACCACCTTGCATGCCTGCATGATCCGACTCTCTGGTATATCAAATGGTGATTAGCGGAAAGCCGGGTTACGTCCGGCCGGAGGCTTTCACTATGCGTGATGATGGTCCTCAGACCTAAGTTCTCCGCCCTGTACTGGGAGACGACCTAATAAATAAATACTACCATACTATGTGCTTGCATGCAATCACCTCTTTCATATATTCTACAGGCCCCATGGCCTCTTTATTTTGGTGATTAATCAAGGGTTGTCCCTCTTTCGGAGGGGCGTAATTAACGCCGTAGTCTTCATGGTACGTAGGGTTTTGGGTCCTCACACGATCACCTATAATTGTCTGATTAGTCAGACGGTGCACATAATAAATTTATCACCTAGTGACTGGCACGCCCTACGTTAAAATAAAACCCTTAATAAATAAACAAATAAATCATAATCCAGTATTTTTTAATAAAAATCTCATTCCCACAAGCTGGCACGCCCGGTGGGACTCAGCCTCCCTTCATCTTTTTGCCAAAATAGAGGGACCATGGAGCCCCCACCCAACTACCTCAAATGCTAATTATTCATTCATCTTGTTTCTCCTCTTTGTAGGTTGAAGTGATGGCAAGCGGACTGTCTGGACTTGCTTTCGGTCCCCAAATCGTGGCAGACCATGCTGCATACGGCTACCTTGCCGTACCCACTTCCTTCGGCAACTTTTCCCCGATCGTTGGCTTCCCCAACTTCCTGGGAGTTGCATTCGCGGGTCTCCTAGACGTAGAGAGTTCTGAACCTGTGGAGCTGAAGAACAACAAAGCTGCGGCCCGCCAAAGTGAGGGCCGAATTAAGAAAACTCTACTGAAAACTCCGGTGATCTTGAGCTGCCATGTCCACCATACTGTTTGCCCAACTGCGGCACATGAGAAGAAGCCTGCTGGGGGCAACAAGAAGAGCTCCAGAGGAAGCATTGCTGCTGCTCCTCGGAGCCAACTTTTAGCCTCTGGGAAGTCCATGTTGATCGGGGGCATCCGAGTCTACTTCAATGGCCGCGGCGCCGAAGTTCAGCCAAATTGGATCATCCCGACTGTGCCCATTCACAACACCTTCCAAGTGCTAGCAAGCCGGATGGTGAATTTTAATGACAGCAAGTAAGGGAGGCCAACCCCGAACTTGTCAAAGTTCAAGCAAATCTGGGTTCCCAAGAGGATCTGAGGCCCTACACCAGCCTCAAAAGGCTTCAAAAGTTCTGCGGATGTTCCCAATAGAGGGGGCAAAAAGGCTATGCATGCAGAAGAGACCATGGTTGCAACTCCTCCACCTGCCATTAGGGTCTCCGCAAGACAAGCCCACATCTCCAAATTATCAAGGAATTCCATTCAAGCTGCCAAATTGATACGGCTTTCACATATGCCGTCTGTCTGAGTCCAAGTGTTGTCTCCTGCCATTTCTCCATAGTGTAGTCAGGAAGACATGATAAAGATGGTCTGTGAATGTTTATGTAACTTCAAGGACCCCTCCCTGGGCCAGCAAAGATTGCTTCGTGTCATCAGGGCCGAAGAAGAAGAAAAAGGCAAAATGTCACGCATGGGGGCGAATGAAGAGGAGAAGCAAACTGGGGCTAGAAGCCTTGAAAAGTCTCCACAAAATGAAAAGATGAAAATAATTTCAATATATGAAGGGCTGACTTCCCCTAGTCAGGCTCGAAGGGGAATCAGGAAGTATAAAAAAGGAATGTAAATTCTTACTTGCAATATGACAGGGGTGACGTGTACACCTGGTCCCCTGCCAAATGAACAAGAAGAGCCGGCCAAGATTGCTGGAAGAATAGATCCGGTGACAAGACGGGGAAAAATGAGACAGAGCTACTGCAAACCGCAAAGGGCAAGCAGGGTGCTGATGAAAATATCGCTACTGTCACTGCCAGAATAGTGGCGTCTGAACAAGAAGGAGCATCTTCGCCTCCTTCAATCGAAGGTTCTTCGGGTGAAATGCCTGGGGGCATCAGTAATAAAACAACCACGGACCTCGCCGTCCTGATGTTGCTGTAAAGGTACCAGCAAGAGATAAAACTGCTGAAGAGAAAATTGAATGAAAAGGCTAAACACGCTATAACGCCCAAACAACCGAGGGCACGAGACGAGCCATCACAGGAAGGCTTCAACCCCAGGGGTGCCCCTTCACCGGCCGTTCTACAAACTGCAGCTCAGAACCGGGCTACTCCTGAGCATTATTCCCAGCGGCTCCAGCTAGCACGGCTAATGCCTCTTCAAATGCAGTAGCAGACTCTCATGTTAGAGCCTTTACCACCCAACGCTATGGCTTTGGCCGCATTATTGATGCAGCCCACCCACCTCTACTCTCAACTAGCAGATCCAGTTATGATGGACAAATTGATGGTGCAGCAAATGATCGAGGCGAGGTTGGCAAAGAGGGATGGTGATGACTATGCCCCCTTTGACATATATGAAGTGCCATATCCAGCCCACCATGCTACAAAAAGGTTGCCGCCATGTGTCAATAAACCCCCAAAATTTGACAAATACAACGGGCAGGGCTCCCCAAAAGAACACATTGCGCACTATATGACAGTCATGGGTGACTTGGCGGCGGACGAGTCGTACATGCTGAAGTTCTTTGGGTCTACACTAACGGGACCTACCTTTGAATGGTACTCTGACCTACCGGCTGGGTCTATCAATGACTGGTCTGACATGTAGCAGAAATTTAATGAAAGATTCCACGTCATCGAGGTAGAGGTGACCGTGGCTGAGCTATTGGCAGTCAAGCAAAAAGATGATGAAACAGTTGCAGAATATATTAAGAGATTGAGGGATCTTAGCATAAGGTGCTAGCGTCCCCCGCATCCAGAAGATGCAATACAAATATGCAAACAGAACCTAAAGAAAGAAATCCTGGAGAAAATAATTGGAATAGAAATCCGGTCTTTTGACCGATTAAGTGATATTGCTACGAAGGTTGAAGATTTCTTCACAAGACATCCCTCCATTTCTGCCAACTCAAGTCATCAGTCCAGGCAAGTTAATAAACGGCCAATGCTGAAAGCGGTTCATGCTGTCAGTGTCAAGGCAAAAAGGCACAAATGGATGCACAATCCTCCTCCCTATGAACCTACTGAATGTCGAGGGCATCGTCATCTGCAGAACAAAACAAAGAAGCTCTATGCCTTCCCTCGGGACAAGACTCGAGCATTGTTCGAGTGGACTGTCAAATATAGCAAAATCATGCTTCCGAAGCCAAAGTGACCTGATGACGTCAAAAGAAGAGATGATCCTTATTTCTGCCCCTACCATCAAATTTTGGGGCACCCTATTGAAGATTGCCAAATATTCAAAGACATAGCCCAAGGCTTAATAAAAAGAGGGGAGCTGCAAATGGGGGAGGACCGAGTCGATCCTCCACGCCCTCATGAAGTGCCTCCTACGGGGGCATCAATTAACATGATATCTATATGCCAACAGCTGCCTGAAAAAATGCCAGAGGGCTGTGCCTGGCACACTCATGAAGACTATATCACATCACGTGAAAGGGAACAAGAGAATTGGCGAGCATCGCCAACAAAGAAGGGAACAAAACCGGCTTCTCGATCGGCATTGGAGACCCAAATTCCCGGCGCCGTGGACCGGCCTACTCTGCCTCTTGTAGTCTCTACCCTCCTTCAAATAGCCTCTCCAATGGCTATCAAAAGGTCAACTAACCATAAAAAGAAGAAACAGACCCCGTCACAGGTACATGAAGAAGCTAGCTCAGCCATGGAGCGGCCACAAGTTATTATAAGTGGGCTTGTTAAGCACGAACAGCTCAAGAGCCCGCCTATGCAGCTCAAGAAGCATGCCCCTCAAAGACGCAATGAGCTAACAAAAAGAACTAAAGAGAATGCAAGGGTGTTCAATGCACCGAGCGACCCACTGTGGGGGAAGATGCCAGCCATTTGGGAAAAGGAAAAGAAGAATACAAAGGCTAAAATAAGATATGTTGCTCTCTACTGCAACATGCTGTCAGCACCGTCCAGCGTGGCCCAAGCTGTTGATGAAGAAGATGAAGAAATTCACTTTATACCGAAGGGAGCAAATCAAGCTGAAGCTTCTGCCTCCCATCATGCTGCTGGATCCGGGAGAATATCAAGACACCCGTCAGCCAACATGGGGGCACAATACCACGTTCCTCCTCCATTCGAAGGCATAAAATCTAAGGATTCCATCTCAATGAAACTGGAAGCGTCCAACAACAATGACGGGATGCCACTCACCCCAGTCAAATCGGAGGTGAAAGATAGCACTCCCGACCCCTCCTGACAAGACCAGACCATGGTTGCACTGCTATACTAGAAGCAGCAAGAGATTGAGATGCTGCAAAAGCGGCTAAATGAAATGAATCTAAGTCCACCTGTGCTACAATCGACAGGACATCTACATCAGGCAACACAAGGTAGTGCTAGCTCACCTAGAGCTTCAGCATGGCCAGTCATGCCCCCAAATAGTACATGATCATATGGTGGGCATCCTCCCTCAACCACTCCAACATATAGTCCCCCAGGCATGTCTTGGGGCAACTAAAGTATCTTCGAAGATGGTGCCAATGAAAACGTGCATGCAGTTGGACAAGCCAAGGGCAAAACAAACAATGACTATGAAGATGGCCGAAGGGGAAGTCACCGAGGCTGAATTACAAGCAGCCAAACAAAAGGATGATGAGTCCATCATGGACTACATAAGAAGGTGGAGGAATCTCCGTGAAAAGTGTCGGTATCTGCCTAGCTATGGGGATTCTATTCAAATCTGCAAAGAGAATTTGAGAATAGAAATTCTACGATGGGTCATTGACATTGAAGTCACGACCTTTGAAAAACTAGGTGACATCGCAGCCAATGCCGAAGCAGTTCTTGCAAGGCTCTGCCCGGCTCCGATATCCTCGAGCCAAAAGAATGAGCCAACCGACAAACACCTGGCACAAGAAGAAATTTATGCCTCAAATTTTGAAGCCTTCAAGCAACAGAAGAAGAAAATGGAAGAGGCATCTTCCGCCGAGTCGGTGAAACAAGGGCCCTCATTAAGGGGCAAAATGATGAAACCGTACTCCTTCCCGAAGGATAAGACTAGGGCTCTTTTTGAGTGGACCCGCAAATACGGTAAAGTGGTGCTTCCGGAGCCGAAGAAATCAGGTGATGCTGAAAGAAAAGACGATCCACGATTTTGTCCTTATCACCAAATGTTGGGGCATCCCATTGAGGATTGCTACGTGTTCAAGGACGCTATTGAAGGCCTGATCAAAAAAGGTGAACTGCAGATGGGCGAGTATAAGGTGGACCCACCGCGCCCTCATCAGATACCCATTTGGAAGAGAGCTGGCCCGCACGGCGTCACCGCCTCAGTTGCTCCTCACAAATCTGGCTGAAGCCAATGTCTAGCATGCTCGCATAGCTTGAATGCAGATGCTTGTCAACAAAAAGAAGAATGGCAAATGACACAAGATATGCCCAAAAGAAAAGAAAAGGGCATGTTCTGGGGGTAGGTACCCAAAAAAATGAGCAAAAAAAAAGAGGGTACATGAAATTTGCCTATACAGACATTGGGCTCCACCTACTGAATCATCTCTTAGAGGTTGGGTCCTTCCAAAAAAAAGAAGAAAAAACATAAAATAAAATGAAGGAGGCCTTGATGGCTGCATCTACAAAGGGAGATATCACTCCCCTCATGTCTTGGTCCGTGCCAAATAAGAAACTACCATTGTGGGGTTGGTATGGTGGAGCGAACCGTGTATCCCTCTCTGAGGGGATGAGCACTCTCCTATACACCCACCTTGGTATGTTTAAAGACAAATGGATGAAGGGTGACGGCTCTGCACCGCATTGCACTGTCAGCGCCATCCGAGCTGTACATTCAAAAAAAAGAAGAGGAATAGATGGAAAAGAAAAAGAAGAAAGGAAATTATGAGGTCAACAAGGCCTCCCCATCCACCCCATTAGCAGAAGGCTCGCTAGTAGCATGGCATGGTGAATGTCCAAGGGAAAATAAAATGACTACGCCATCTGCGGAGGTAGGAAGACCCCACGGCCCTGGCTTCTAAGAAAAAGGGCCAAGGGGATGACGCTTGGCGTAAGCGCCAGAAGCCCGAGCCGAAGTTGTTTGGAGCGTCTCCTAAAAAGAATCAATGACAAGAAAAGATAGATATTGATCTGATGCATAGCTGTCACTGAATATCCCCAGGGGGAACCATGTAATCAAGAGTCCCACCGATGCTGAAGAGCCTTCATTGGTCACTAGGTCTCCCGCTTCAAATACGGGTCCAAGCCCCACTGGGGAATGAAAAGAACAAGTCCTGTCGGGTTGTCTGCACCCCCGACTCCCTATCAAGCCAGCAAATAAATACCTTTCGGCTTCTAATGGCCTGTCTCAGTACCCCTTGGTCCCGCCGGGATTCATGGTGCTTTGCCATCTTCCCATCCTACGGAGGTACTCCCCACTTGGTCCATCGGGATTAACCTTCCACCCTTGATCTGGGACCTACGCTCCCAGCCAATGCATTCTCATTGCCTTTCGGCATTCAGCCATGACAATGCCATATTTGTCCCACGGGACTCTCCCATCACTGCCGGTTCAGATTCCTTGCCCAATGTCGGCCCAATAAAATATCATTTTCCTTGGCATAAGGCGCTCTGCCCTTGTCGAGCTCAATAATTCACCCATCAGTCCCGCCGGGCTGTGTCCATAAAGCTTTCCCTTTGCCGGAGGTGCTCCACCCTAGCCGAACTTGAAAATTACCTTATGTCCTATCGTGCTGGGTCCACAAAGTCTTTTCCTTGGCCTGAGGCACTCCTCCCTCGCCGAGCCCCCAAATTACCCTTTGTCCCACTGGGCAGGATTCATAAAACCCTTTTCCCTGGCCTGAGGCACTCCGCCCTTGCCAGGCCCGTCGGGCACTTGGACATCGATCCCTAACCCCACCAGTAGAATAAATAGTCAAATTCATCAATAGTCCCACCGAACAAATATCCCGCATCGCAGACGAGACTGCGTTAGGGAGCCCAACAGAAAAAAAACAAGTAACAAAAATAATAATAATAAAAAGGAAACGAAAAGAAGAAAGAAATGAATAAAAAATGATGAAACTGAATGAAGAAAGGAAAATGAAGATTTAAAATAAACTTAATGAATCAACAAACTCAATAGACCTAACAAAACCAATAAATTCAATTAAATCAATCAATCCGATGAGCTCAATAATAATAATAATGATAAAACCAACAAAATTTAATAAACCTAATAAGGAAAGCAAAATTAATCAACTCAATAAATCGAACAAACCAATAAACCCAATACATCAACAGACTCACCAAACCAAATAAACTCAATGAACCAATAAACCCAATAGAGTCAATAAATCAATAAACCCAAAGCACTCAATAAACCTAATAAACTCAATAAAATCAATGAAATCAATCGAATCAACAAAATCCAACAAACCCAATAAATCCATCAAAATCAACCCAATGAATCAATAAAGCTAATAAACCAAATAAATCCCAACGAACTCAACCAACAAACTTAATAAACCCAGAAAGAAAATCCCAAATAACCCAAATAAATCCCAACGAACTCAACCAGCAAAAGTTGCAAATGAGAAGTTTGATGTTGTTAAGGAAGTAAATGCAAAACTTCAAGAAGAACTTAAAAATGTCCAGAAAGAAAATGAGAACAATCAAAACTCCCTTGAGAAGATGGTTCAAGGAAAAGAAAAATTGGAAGCCATAATGAGAGTAAAAACAAATTTCAGAAAAGAGGGCCTTGATTTTAATCCGACAAATAAAAAGGAGTTTAGACTTAAGACTGTCACATTTGTTTCTGAACAAGGTACCTCTAAGCAACAACCATTGATAAAAATGAATTTCAATGAAAATGAGCAAAGAAAAACTGTAAAGAAAAATCATCAAACAAATGGAAACACTAAGGACAAAGGCAAAGGGAAGATGGACATGTCTAGTGAACAGGGCCAGCACACATTTGCACCGAAGTCAAAGCCTTCAAGTCATCCCAATGTTCAAGGTAGGTCCAAGATGTACCAGAACCAAAAAGAGGTCAAGTCTGAGTGGTACACATTTTCAGATAGACATGGCTCAGTATAGGTTAGGGCCTTACAATGCCTATAGTGCACCGGCACAGCCATGGTTCCCGAACCAGTCTGTCTATGGGAAACAATGGTCACCCCAGCTCAACAAACATTTCAGACCAATGCAGCCCAGGTCAAGACCTTTCAATGCTCAACCATCATATTGGCCTAACCAATGGAGGTATCCCAGTAGGTCCACTTATTCATATGCCCCCTGGAAAAATGCATGGAGCAAGAAATCCAATATGCCAACAAATAAAAGACAATCAAGAAAATCATAGACTCAAAGACAACATGCTTTTATGAAATCTGAAAACCAAAACAAATCTATTGATTCTCAACCCACAAGGAAAATGTGGGTTCCAAAACAAATTTTATCTTGTTTGAATGATTTGACTGGTCTTATGGGACCCAATTATTTTTGGGTTCCAAAATTCTGTGCTTAATATGCTTTGCAGGAATGCTTTGCAGCCGAACACAATAGATGATATCTCGATAGTAGATGTTCAAGGCACATGACAGGAGATAAAGCCAAATTTTATTTTCTGGTTGAAGAGGAGAGTGGAAATGTTACATTCGGAGATAAAAATAAAGGAAAAATCATTGGAAAATGTAAAGTTGGTAAGAATTTGTCAAACTCAGTAGATGATGTTCTTTTAGTTGAAGGGTTGGCATATAATTTGTAAAGCATCAGCCAATTGTGTGATAAAGGCCATAAGGTAATGTTTGACTCTCATGCATGCACCATCTATGAGCCAAATTCTGAAACTGTTAAGTTTGTTGGTAAAAGAGTCAATAACATCTATATGGTTGATCTTGATGACCCTTCACATAACAATATGTGTCTTTCTGCTAGTAAGGAAGATTTAACATGGCTTTGCCATCGTAGACTAGGGCATGCTAGCTACAATGTCATACACAAGTTAGTGAAGCACAGCATGGTTAAGGGTCTGCCTGAAATCTCTTTTAAACACACTAATAAAATTTGCAATGCATGTATCCAAGGGAAACAAACTAGAAAATCCTTTAAAAGCAAAATTGAGAATCAGTCTACAAGACCACTTGAACTTGTGCACATGGATTTATTTGGACCCACACAAACCACAAGTCTAAATGGAAGTAGATATGGTTAAGATCTTCTTCTTAACTTATAAAAGTGATGCATTTGATGAATTTCAGGCTTTCTTCATGAAAATTAAACAGGAAGGAAAATTTAAACTTTTTTCTATTCTTTCAGACCATAGAGGAGAATTTGGCAATGCAGTTCTTGATGAATTCTGCAGGGACCAAGGAATAACTCATAAGTATTCCTCACCAAGAACTCCCGAGCAGAATGGAGTGGTGGAGAGACGAAATAGAACTCTTGCAGAGATGGCAAGGACTATGCTCATAGAAGGTCAGCTGCCAAGAAGATATTGGGCAGAGGCAGTGTCAACCGAGCTATGGTAAGACCTTCATGTAAAAAGACCCCTTATGAGCTGCTCGAAGGTAAAAAGCCATCACTTGCTCATTTCAAAATTTTTGGAACAAAATGTTTTATTCATAATAATTATAAAAAGAAGCTGGATAAATTTGAACCGAAGAGTGACCCATGTATCTTTCTTGGTTACTCTGATCATTCTAGGGCCTATAGGTTCTTTAATCACAAGAGCCAAGTTATTGAAGAAACCCCCTCATGTCACATTTGATGAATTTAGCTCAAAATCTGGAAATGATGCTTTTTGCAGGAAAGAAGATGATGGGGTGTGTTTGGAACCAAAAGTTGAGCAAGTTCCACAAGAAAGGGAGGCAAGGTCAAATGAAGATCTAGGTGAGTCCAGTGAACAAGGGAACAACAACACCAATAAAGGTAACACTCTTACCAACATAAGATTGCTCAGAGATCATCCTTTAGGTAATATCATTGGTAATTTGCATGACCCCACAAGAACTAGATCTCATTTTAGAGAAATTGAAGAAACTGATCAATTGGCTCGTCTCCCAATTAGAACCTAAAAACCTTGAGATGCGTTAAAATATGAATTTTGGATAAATGCCATGCATGAGGAATTAAATCAATTTGATAGAAATAAAGTGTGGCATTTAGTTCCTAGACCCGAATCACATCCTATCATTGGTACAAAATGGGTCTTCAGAAATAAGTTAAATGAAGAAGGTAGGATAGTTAAAAATAAAGCCAGGCTTGTGGCTCAAGGCTATAATTAGGAGTTAGGAATTGATTTCGAAGAATCTTTTGCTCCTGTAGCTAAATTAGATGTCATTCGGTTATTGCTTGCATTTGCATGTAGTCATGGCATTAAATTACACCAAATGGATGTAAAAAGTGCTTTTCTAAATGGTGTAATAAAAGAGGAAGTGTATGTTGAACAACCCCCTGATTTTGAGCATGCTAAATTTTCAAATCATGTTTTTAGATTAGACAAGGCCTTATATGGTTTGAAGCAGGCACCTAGAGCCTGGTATGATAGGCTGAGTTCATTCCTCATGGACAAAGGCTACTCACGAGGTAACATGGACTAGACACTCTTCACAAAGATACACAAAGATGACATTCTTGTGGTTCAAATTTATGTTGATGATATAGTGTTCGATTCTACCAAGTCTGTGATGTGTGAGGAATTTACAGTTTTAATGACTACTGAATTTGAAATGAGCCTAATGGGTGAGTTGCAATTCTTTTTAGGTCTTCAAATCACCCAAGGCAAGGAAGGATGCTTTATAAGCCAGGCCAAGTATCTTTCCAAACTACTGAAAAGATTCAGTATGGAGAACTATAAGACAATTACAACACCAATGAGCACGGGTACAACACTGGATGCTAATCAAACAGGTAAATCAGTGGATGCAAAGAATTATCGAGGTATGATTGGCTCACTCCTCTATCTTACTGCATCTAGACCTAATATCCAATTTAGTGTGTGTCTGTGTGCAAGATTTCAGTCTGATCCTAGAGAGTCTCACTTAAGTGCTGTCAAGCGTATCCTTAGATACCTTGCCAGAACTCAAGACTTGGGAATGTGGTATCCAGCATCTTGTGCTTTTACACTTGTTTCTTATACAGATGCTGATTACGCTGGCTGTAAATTGAATAGGAAGAGTACTAGTGGCTATTTCCAATTTTTGGGAGGGTGTTTAGTGTCTTGGGCATCAAAGAAGCAACACTCGGTGGCCCTCTCTACAGCAGAGGCAGAGTATGTCGCTGCTGGGAGTTGTGGTACACAGGTGCTTTGGATAAAACACCAACTCTAGGATTACCTTGTTGATCTTGGGTGTGTCCCAATTTTGTGTGATAACACTAGTGCTATAAACCTTGCTAAAAATCTAATACAGCACTCTAGGACCAAACACATTGATATCAGACATCACTTCCTGCGTGATGAGGTTAATAAAGGAAACTTTGAATTGATGTTTGTAGAATCAGAAAATCAACTTGCTGATATCTTTACCAAGCCTCTCGATAATGATAGGTTCACCACCTTGAGAAGAGAACTTGGTCTTTGTAGACCTCATAATTCTGTCATATACTGAAAATTATTTCTGATTTGATGTGGTAATCTTTACTTGAAATGAAAATTGATCTTGACTGAAGTTCATAAACACATGGTTCCATCATATGTGTCTTTCTTAGGGGAGGTTGCATATTATTCAACTTGCATTGCACTGCATATCATCTGATGACCCTATGGTATATAAAATGGTATGTTAGGAGAAGGACAAATCATTTCTGTCTGGAAACCCACACTATGCGTGAGGTGGTCCTAGGACCTAAGTTCTCCGCCTGGTACCATTGGTCAATCTGGCATCTAGGCATTTCTTTGCATAACTCTCATATCATATTTGATGTCTTAGTTCATCTAGATAGGGGGAGTCAAAGCATTTTTTTGGGTTTGCTCATGCATACAATAGTCTTTTGGAATTAGTTGCATATCATTTCCAAATCAAACTTTCTAATAAGGTTTTTGAACTACATGCTCACATTGAGGGGGAGTTTCATCAAAATTTTCTTTTCTGAGTTGTGAAAAGGGGAAGAGCTTTCGGTCGACCAGAAGGCTGGGGCCGGTCGACCAATTCAGCCTGAGTTGGCCAGGCAGAATCCTGTCACAGTTCGATCAACCGACCTGACCATTTCAGTGAACTCAATCCTTTTTGATTCTTATGTGTCCACACATTTTTTGGAATCTTATATGTCCTAATTCTTTTGATGACTGCCCACTTATTACTGTAAATTTGAACACTCTTGTCATCCTTGAATTAGCATTCCTCATGTTTGCCCATTGATGTGCTTAACTACTGAAGTTCTTTTTCTCTTCTTGCTTGTTGCTCAATTGAATTCATATCTCTTCAACATTCTTAAGCTATCTGAAATGTAAGAAGATTCCAATCTGCGTACCATGACCATAAATCTGAAAAAGCTCAACTAAGAAATCTTATATTATCCATGTTTCTGATTGTTTAGAATAACTAGCTGGTTTAAGTCTATGACTTCATTGAGTTTAAAGATAAATATCTTAAAACTTTTGTGTATTCAGCTTTAATAGGCCTTAGCCATCTTTTGCATGTTGTGCTCTAGTTAATTTTTTGAAATCTAAAAATTCAAACTATATGGCTGTAAGGTTTCACACAGCACCTACGGGCGACGCAGTGGATAACAAAAATTTCATTTCCCCGATCCCGATGTTATGGAAAGCTTAATCTGTGCTCTAATCGGTGTTTCTAATACCCTAATTACGGGTTGCGTGTTTCACCTTGCGCGGAACGACGCTGTCCGCTAAGTCCGATGCAGAGAAACCGAGCCGCACAGCTGTAAGGCCTCTAGAGCAGATCCACACGGACCCTTACGCAGCAACGGTACCTCCCCGGCATAACTTTCCCTGGCTCTAACACCTTCTGGAGAGAAAGAGAGAGCAAGGGGGAGAAAGGGGGGAGGCTTAACCTCTCCCTTAAGCTTAATGCTTGGTTAGCTTAAGGGAAGGAAAGGAAGAAGCTAAGAGTTCGAATGAACTCACGTAGGTGCCATATATATAGAGTTTAGGCTTATTAGAAAAGGGCTCCAAAAGACCGAAACTGTATATATGTCCTATCTCATATTATACATATGTATTAAGCTCCATTTACACTCCTTTCCAAAAGGAATTAAATAGAATTAATACATATAATTGTATAATAATAAATCGTCACACAAGAATCCAATGTGTGTGATCCTCTAGGCCCATAGTCACTCTAGTTTAAGGCCCATTAACTTCTAATTCCTAATTAGAAGTAAATTAAACGTATTATTCGCTTCTACAAGAGTCGAATAATAGTTTAATTCATTCCGAACCTTCGATCACGTTGGGTCAAGCAAATCCGCGTGATCCTAGAGGACGCCGGGTTTAAACCAGCCTGTCTGGTACCTGTAAGTCTACAGTTACCACATCGATATAATCCCTCGCTCCTTCTATGAGTCTGGTACGATCGAGGGTACGGTATCTGTCAAACCCCATGATCGTGTCATTTGACTATGACCTCCTTAAAGTGTATGACGTCCGTTCTAAACGAACTCACACGACCCTGGCCAGGGATTTAACGGAGCGTCAATGTCATGACCCATTAACTGTCTGATATATACCCGATAGTGAGCGATCCCTTCTTGACCATTGATGATCTTCACACGTATCCTGGAGTGGTTAATGACTCGGCAACTCATGACTTATGGTTAAAGTCACTTAGCTAAATAATTAAACCATTCCAATCCTCGTGTAAGATCCGATCAATGTCTCAGGTCAAAGGACCAACGATGCTACTGTGACCGTTGGATCTTCAGTTGACATTAGGTATAATCAACCATCTGAAGATCCAATAGCGGATCAGTTCAGTGCACATCCTCCAAGGACATACACCTACACATATGTGTTGGTGCCTCGCACCAATGACCATGAGACTGGTCACTGACACATCATGTGTACTGGTTTAATAGGTAATCAAAGTTCCCGAGTGATTACCCTCCAACCAGGAACAGTTTAAGGTATGTGTTCATGTAAAGTAAGTCTCATGTTCGAGATCCAATCTCGAGCTGACTTTACAACCACATATCCTAGGGACAACGTAAAGTAACACAATCGCATATTTACGCTCAAACACCACTTTATTAATGAACAAGATCGTACAACTATTGGGCCTACCCGACCCGAAATTGGCCTGTAGCACACCAACACTAACAATCTCCCACTTGAACTACAGCCAATTGCCCACAACTTTGAGGCCCATCTTATCCCGATGACGCTCAAATACAGTCTGTGTCAAAGGCTTAGTCAGTGGATCTGCTATGTTGTCTTCTGACGGTACACGCTCTACCGTCACATCTCCACGATCAACAATCTCCCGAATAAGGTGAAAGCGCTTGAGAATATGCTTTGACCTTTGGTGAGATCTCGGTTCCTTCGCCTGGGCGATGGCCCCATTATTATCACAAAATAATGGGATGGGAGTTGATATCTCGGGAACTACGCCGAGTTCCAAGATGAATTTCTTCATCCAGATGGCTTCTCCAACTCACTGCCCCTCCATTCAACATGAATACAAATCCAGACATAGATTTGCAGTCATCTGGATCTGATTGGAAACTAGAATCTGTGTAAGCTCTAAGCTGTAGGTCCTCTCCTCCATAAAGCAGAAAAAGATCCTTAGCCCTTCGCAGGTACTTAAGGATGCCCTTTACTGCCTTCCAGTGCTCTTCGCCTGGATTTGCCTGATATCTACTGACAATACTCAAAGCATTGGCAACATCAGGCCGTGTACATAGCATTGCATACATGATTGACCCTATCGCTGAAGCATAGGGTACCTTATTCATGTGTGCGACCTCCTCAGAAGTTTTAGGACTCATCCCCTTGGATAGGTAAATTCCATGTCTCATGGGAATGAGACCTCTCTTGGAATTTTACATCCTAAACCTTTTGAGGATAGTGTCTATGTACATGGATTGAGATAATCCTAACATCCTTTTAGATCTATCTCGATAGATCCTTATGCCCAGCACATAGGATGCTTCTCCCAAATCCTTCATGGAGAAGGTCTTGGACAACCAAGACTTAGTTGATGTCAACATCGTAACATCATTCCCAATGAGTAAGATGTCATCAACATAAAGGACCAAGAAGGTCACTGAGCTCCCACTGACCTTCTTGTAAACACAGGGTTCATCTTCATTCCGAATGAAGTTGAAAGATTTGACAGTCTCGTCAAATCTTAAGTTCCAGCTTCTAGATGCCTGCTTTAATCCATAAATGGACCTTTGAAGTTTGCATACCTTATTAGGATGTGGCTTGGAGGTGAATCCCTCAGGCTGTACCATGTACACCTCTTCTGACAGGTTTCCATTAAGAAAAGTTATCTTCACATCCATTTGCCAGATCTCATAATCCAGGTATGCAACAATGGCAAGGAGGATTCTGATTGACTTAACCATGGCTACCGGCGAAAACGTCTCGTCATAGTCAATGCTTTACCTTTGACGATATCCTTTCGCCACTAGTCTAGCCTTGTATGTGTCAATCTGTCCATCTGCACCGATTTTCCTTTTGAAAATCCATTTGCAGCCGATAGGGACCTTCCCTTCGGGTACATCAACTAAGTTCCAAACTTTGTTGGTGTACATGGACTGGATTTCTGAATCCATCGCCTCTTGCCATTTCTCGGAGTCTACACTATGGATCGCCTCCTAGTACGACTGAGGATCATCATCCTCATCGATACATACCTTAGAGGACCCCTCTGTGACATGTCCAACATATCTCTCATGTTCTCTCGGTAGTCTACCAGATCTCCGTAGTGTCAGTGTTTCACCTTGAATAGGATCAACCGATACAGTCTCATCTAATGAGTGTGTGTCTATGGGTTGTGGTTCTTGGATCTCGTCCAATTCTATCTGGCTCCCACTGTTTTTCTGGAGTAGATATTCTCTTTCCAGAAATACAGCTCTCTTGGCCACTAAGACCCTTTGCTCAGAAGGGTGATAGAAATAATATCCAAACGTCTCCTTTAGATATCCCACAAACCTACACTTATCGGTTCTCGACTCAAGCTTATCACTCTCGTTCTTCTTTACATGAGCAGGACACTCCCAAATTTTAATGTGATTAAAATTTGGTTTCCTGCCCTTCCATATCTCATATGGTATAGAAGGAACTGATTTACTTGAGATCCTATTCAATAAATAAGCCGCAATCTCTAACGCATAGCCCCAAAGAGACAAGGGTAGCCCTAACATAGACATCATGGATCGGACCATGTCTAACAAGGTCCTGTTTCTCCTTTCGGATACACCATTATGTTGTGGTGTATACGGTGGAGTCCACTAAGAAACTATTCCATAGTCTTTAAGATAAGAAGTGAATTCATGACTTAAGTATTCACCTCCTCGATCCGATCGAAGAGCATTAATACTTTTGCCAGTCTGTTTCTCTACTTCATTCTTATATTCCTTAAACTTCTCAAAGGCTTGTGACTTATGTCTCATTAAATACATATAGCCATATCTCGAGAAGTCATCAATAAAAGAAATGAAATAGAGATAACCTCCTTTTGCTTCTATGGACATGGGTCCACACACATTCGAGTGTATGAGCTCGAGAAGGTCAACATCCCTCTCACCATGTCCACCAAAAGGAGCCTTGGTCATTTTTCCCATGAGACACGACTCACAGATATCAAATGGCTTGTATTCGAACGAATTCAAATACCCATTTGAGTGTAAGTGAGAGACTCTTTTCTCACCTACATGACCAAGTCTGTAATGCCATAGATATGCAGAATTCACTTCATCAGCATTGGAAATTTGCATAACATTAGAACGTGTATCTAATACATAAAGACCATTGACTAATGAACCATTGGCTATAATCAAACCATTATTCATTATAGAGCACCCAGTGCTATTAAAAGTCAATGTATATCCAATGTTATACAAGCCAGAGATTGCCCATCCTCAGTTCAATCTCCTTTTTGCCCAATCGCCTTCTATTTGCCAGCACCTGCACAGAATTGCAGATATGGGATGCACATCTAGTATCCAATACCCATGATGTGGATTCCATATATGACAAATTAAGGTCTATGACAAAAATACCTTCATTTAGAATTGCCTTGCAATTCCTTTTCCAATGCCCAGTTTCCCTGCATCGCAAATATTTATCTTCCTTTTCATTCTTCTTGCCCTTCCCTTCGTCAACTTTGGCGAGTTGCTTACCCGTGGCCTTTTTTCTTTCCTTTCCCTTTGTTACTTGTACTGGATATTTGGGTTGCCTTCCTTTTCTTGTTGGCCCGGCCAACAATCATTACAGACGAAGATGGTTTATCTTTCTGCATGGTTCCTTCAACACTCTTTAACATATTGAGCAGCTCTGGGAGAGTTGCTTCAATCCTGTTCATGTTAAAGTTCATGATGAAGGAAAAAAAGGAATCAGGCAATGACTGGAGTATAAGATCAATGCATAGTTCAAGATCCAACTTGAAACCCAATGCATTGAGTCTTTCAATCCACTCCATCATTTTTAATACATGGGCCTGTACTGATGAACCCTCAGACATCCATGTCCTGAAAAGCCTTTTGGAGATGTCATACCTCTCAATCCTACCATGCTCCCCGAAGAGCTGGCGTAGATTGAGAAGTATACTTCTACAATCAGTCTTTTCAAATTGCCTCTGTAGCTCGGGAGTCATAGAGGCAACATGTAACATTGGGCAAGGGAGGAGTCCTCAGACCACTTAGTATAAGCCAGTAACTCACCCTCGTCGGCATCAGGAGCTGGCTCAGAATGAACCGTGTCCAACACGTACGCAATCTTTTCAGCGGTAAGGACTATGCGTAGATTACGCAGCCAATCCGAGTAATTCGGTCCAGTTAATCTATTTGCATCCAAGATGCCGCGGAGGGGGTTGGACGACGACATTGTAATCTGGATAAGAAATAAAAGACAACTTAGCATGTGTTCAAATTCTAACTTAGATGTGGTTTTCTATCTTAGTTAGTCCCACTATTTTTCGATCGAACTATATAACCCTCAGTATATAGAACAGGAGATCAACGAGATCAACCTAGTGGGTCGGAATCCCAATGAGACTGATGTACGACCTTGTGGAAAGCACAACAAGCCATACATCATCTCAAGGGCAGTCAACAGGCACTTGCATCTAATGCAATATCAGATATTCGGTCCCCGAGAAATCATCCCCTTGTGGAAAGCACAACAAAGGATATTCTCGGTTAGATCTAACCATCATTACTACATAGCAATGAGTTCATGACCCGACCCTTGTGGAAAGCACAACAAAGCCGAGTTCAATTCCTCACCCCATTGAGGCCGAGCCTTGGAGTTTAATCCCGCCCCCAAACTCATGGACCTTGTGAAAAGTACAACAAATCCATGAAATGGAGACGTTCATTCACTCCATAATGATGGAGGGCCACTATGACTCCTAGAGCCACGCTTACCAGATCTAAAATTTAATCGCGAGGGAATTTAATTTTATCTTGATCTCACCCTAGGTGGTAATATAAATATATCCAATATATTTACCGTACCTAGTAGTTTGCACAATATAAATGCATCCAATGTAAAATTAAACGCAAGTGATCATGGACTTTAACCCTAATGTAACTAAGACATCCGGCCCGCTTCCGAAGCAGCTGGATCGTCCTCGTCGGGTGTGCTCCGCGCTTTCAATCTCCGACGCCGCATTAATTATAACTTTTACACGGCACGCAGACCGGAAAAATTAAATTACATGTGACTCAAATTCCAGCAGCCCCTAGGGCGAGTACAACAATGGAGGAAGATAGAAGTACATTAGAATTTCAACAGAGAGAGAAAGGAGGTTCGCAGACCCCAATTAATTACATTAATCCAAGTCCATGATCACTTGCCAACCCATTCAAATAAAATCCATCAAGGGTTATTTTTTGAAAATAATCCTTACTTTTGAATTTAAAAATGGGATGTGCAAATAAAAATAGGCTAGCTTTGTTTAATTTTAAAAATCAAAGCATGATTAACTAAAATTAAACACACAAGCAGGCCAATACAAGGTAAATAAAGTAACGCACGTAAAGAATCATCATTTTCTACAGGGGCATCTAATTGAGATAATTAATTAAATTTAAATTTAATTTTAATTATCCAATAATCAAATTTAAATTCAAAATTTAAACATGCCAATAATTTAAATTTAAATTCAAACTAATTATCTAATAATTTTTGTTTGAAAATAAATTTAAAATAATGCAATTATTCTCAATTAGTAATTTTCTAAAATTCAAAATTTGAATTTAATAATTATCTAATAATTAAAATTCAAATAATTGAATTTTCCACATTTAACTTCAATAAAATTTAAAATTTGAATTTTTGAATTATCTAATAATTAAAAATTTAAAAACTTAAATTTTACTAAAGTAACTTCAATTATTACCATTTTATCTCAAAGTAAATAGTAATTATCTCACCTCGGTAAACTCAACACGGTTAAATAAAATTTAACATTTGACATTTACTTTTGAGATAATACAATTAACCTACAAGATAAAGTTCTATTTAATTTACTGTGTATTTTAATATATATATCTAATATATATATTACTATTTAAATACACAATCAATTAAAAAGAATATAATGTAATTTTTTTTAAGATTAAAAAAAATTGGGCGGGGGGGCCGCCCTGCGCCCGTGGGCGGCGCCCACGCGTGCGGGCGCTGACCCCGCGTGCGGGAGCCCGCCACGCGGGCGGCGCCCGCCCCGTGGGGCCCCCGCGTGCGCCTCGCGGAGCACGCGGGCGAGCGCACTGCGTCCAGAGCGGCGTAGTGCGCCCACCGCAACCCCATTTTTTTAAATTATGTTTTTTTTTTACAAAAAATTTACGTTCCTGATGCCCAGCATCCAGGAAGAACAGAGATGCCCAGCACCCCCTTCTTCAAAATAATAATTGAAGATTTAATGTGCCCCTAAAGCATGGTTCTAAACGGCGATAAAAACACCGACCAGAGCGCGAACCTGGCTCTGATACCACTGTAAGGTTTTACACAGCACCTACGGGCGACGTAGCGGATAACAAAAATTTCATTTGCCCGATCCCGGTGTTATGAAAAGCTTAATCTGTGCTCTAATCGGTGTTTCTAATACCCTAATTACGGGTTGCGTGTTTCACCTTGCGCGGAACGACGCTGTCCGCTAAGCCCGATGCAGAGAAACCGAGCCGCACAGCTGTACGGCCTCTAGAGCAGATCCACACGGACCCTTGCGCAGCGACGGTACCTCACCGGCACAACTTTCCCCGGCTCTAACACCTTCTGGAGAGAGAGAGAGAGAGCAAGGGGGAGAAAGGGGGGAGGCTTAACCTCTCCCTTAAGCTTAATGCTTGGTTAGCTTAAGGGAAGGAAAGGAAGAAGCTAAGAGTTCGAATGAACTCACGTAGGTGCCATATATATAGAGTTTAGGCTTATTCGAAAATGGCTCCAAAAGACCGAAACTGTATATATGTCCTATCTCATATTATACATATGTATTAAGCTCCATTTACACTCCTTTCCAAAAGGAATTAAATAGAATTAATACATACAATTGTATAATAATAAATCGTCACCCAAGAATCTAATGTGTGTGATCTTCTAGGCCCATAGTCACTCTAGTTTAAGGCCCATTAACTTCTAATTCCTAATTAGACGTAAATTAAACGTATTATTCGCTTCTACAAGAGCCGAATAATAGTTTAATTCATTCCGAACCTTCGATCACGTTGGGTCAAACAAATCCGCGTGATCCGAGAGGACACCGGGTTTAAACCAGCCTGTCTGGTACCTGTAAGTCCACAGTTACCACATCGATATAATCCCTCGCTCCTTCTATGAGTCTGGTACGATCGAGGGTACGATATCTGTCAAACCCCATGATCGTGCCATTTGACTATGACCTCCTTAAAGTGTATGACGTCCGTTCTAAACGAACTCACACGACCCTGGCCAGGGATTTAACGGAGCGTCAATGTCATGGCCCATTAACTGTCTGATATATACCCGACAGTGAGCGATCCCTTCTTGACCATTGATGATCTTCACACGTATCCTGGAGTGGTTAATGACTCGGCAACTCATGACTTATGGTTAAAGTCACTTAGCTAAATAATTAAACCATTCCAATCCTCGTGTAAGATCCGATCAATGTCTCAGGTCAAAGGACCAACGATGCTACTGTGACCGTTGGATCTTCAGTTGACATTAGGTATAATCAACCATCTGAAGATCCAATAGCGGATCAGTTCAGTGCACATCCTCCAAGGACATACACCTACACATATGTGTTGGTGCCTCGCACCAATGACCATGAGACTGGTCACTGACACATCATGTGTACTGGTTTAATAGGTAATCAAAGTCCCCGAGTGATTACCCTCCAACCAGGAACAGTTTAAGGTATGTGTTCATGTAAAGTAAGTCTCATGTTCGAGATCCAATCTCGAGCTGACTTTACAACCACATATCCTAGAGACAACGTAAAGTAACACAATCGCATATTTACGCTCAAACACCACTTTATTAATGAACAAGATCGTACAACTATTGGGCCTACCCGACCCGAAATTAGCCTGTAGCACACCAACACTAACAATGGCAACCTTGGTTGAGGTACTTAGTTTGAATATTGTCTTTAAACATCAGAGAATCTGAAACCTCTTAAAGGGTAAAATTTTGACAGAGCAATGACAATGGTCCACTGAGAAATCATGTCCCCTAACCTTGAAGTCTTGTGGACTGTGTCATAAAGTGCCACTGTTAACTCTGCAGAAAATTTATTGCAAAATCTTGGCAGAGGAATGGCAGGATCATTGAGAAATGTATCTCCCTTATCAATGAAATAAGTTGAGATATGTCATGAGGTGAGAAAGCTACCTCTGTTCAAAATGAGGCATGACAGTTAGTCATTCTAAGTTCTTAGGGATACTGACATCTAAACAACGTGTTTCCTCTAGATACAAAGTATGCACTAAACTTGATTGCTCCAAAAATTCAAAAATGGTAGCTATTGTTGAAAAGAATTTTATTGAAACCCAAAAATGAGCACAGAAACTCTTGCTGTTTAACCTCAATACTAAGTAATTCCTAAGGCAATCATTACTTTTGTGTAAGTAAGATAACAGTAGGTTAAACAGGGTTCTTATATGAAACCTTGGTTCATTTCTATTCAACATGAATGCACAATTTTTTCAAAGAAATTTCATTGCTAAACTCCACATTCATTAGATTTGAACCATGCATTTAAATAAGGCACACATCATGACCTAGCTATAGTGGAAGAATTTGAACTTAAGTAATTTCTGGTTTATGAGAAATTATATCATATTGAGAATTTTTCTTGCAAAATTTGACAAGTTTCATCCATGAACTTGCAATCACTCTTTGATATTCATAACACCATTCTCTACATGTTTTTTCATCCTTGAATTCTCCTGCACCCTGGCTATACCATTCAGAGCCTTCTGATTCACTCCATCCCCATGTGATGTCCAACTACGTTTTTTTTTTGCAGATGTCAAAGGGGGAGAATGTTCAAGTGTCATTATATGCGAAAATTGCATTGACGCATCTTGAGCATACATTGAATTATAATGATCATAATGACTCAAGTGTTACTATCATCAAAAAGGGGAAGATTGTTACCCCTGTGTTTTGATGATGTCAACACTATGACTCTCTTTTTTTTTAAACAACCATAGGCGTTGTTCTGGTCGAGTGCACCTTTCCCCGGAGGGGAAAGATGTTCTCACTCCCCCAAGCAAAACACCTATGGGCTAACGATTTATTAATGGAGAAAGATTACATAGTCTGTGGGGCATACCCCTGAAGTACAACCCAGGAAAACTAGAAGAAGGATAGATTATAAAAAGTTTAAGGAAATCTAATAGAAGGCAACTCAGCCTTGTCCATAACTAGCACCCCTTTGGCCCTGTGCGGGAGGTCCTTGGAACAAAAGAAAACCGCATTATCCGTTTGAGTGCAGGCATAAGACGCAAAGGCATCCGCCACCTGATTCCCTTCCCTATAGATATGATTCACCAGACAGTTGATGAAAGAAGCCATCCTCATAATCTCTTTCCACCAAGGTAGGGTAACCCAGCTAGGATGCTCTCCTTTGCAAATAGCTTCGACCATAACCACACTATCAGAGTAAACAACCGACAGAATGAAACCTCCTCTCACAGCCAAATCCAGACTATCATGCAACACCCTGGCTTCAGCAAGAATACTAGTACCAGCGCCATAATGGAAAGCGAAAGCGAGATGTAGATTCCCCCGAGGATCCCAGATACAGCCCCCACCCCCACACAGGCCAGGGTTACCCTTAGACGCACAGTCCACATGTAGCGTAAATAGGCTATGCGACAGACTACACCTGACAATGATAGGGATTTTGATCTTAACACGGGGCTTGAGATTATAAGTACCCAGGCATGCAACTTGTTCAGGATTAATAGGAGAATGGAAAGCCAACTTATCCAAAGCATAGCCAAGAGAAGACAGGATAGATCTTTTGATGTGCAGAAGATTGCGTTGCTGACCTTCAAACCGCCGTGAGCATCTTGACTTCCATATCTCCCAAAGTATCATAATGGTGGCGTAGAGACCACAGTAGCTAAATGCAGACTTGATGCGGGATGGACACGGGAGACGACGCTATAAGGTGCCACCCTCGGACTCTAGATGAAGACACGACCAGCAACACACACCAGGGAGACACTAAGCCCGACACTACGAGCTCCTAATGGCGAAACGTCGCTAACAGAAGTGGAAGCTCACTCGTCGTCCCAAGCGAGGGAAAGCGCGGACCGTGCGCGGTTAAGGAACCGGCGGAGGTCAAGGGTAGTCCGACTCAACTTCCGGACTCGGATCGAGTCGCGGGACGGGTCACTCTCACTCTCACAGCGGTGACATGGACACACGGGCTAGTACCTACACTCTCGGCAGTGGCAAAAGACCATATACTAGCTAAGCAAATGAACGCCAAGAGGTTCGGACCATTACCTCCACGCACCCGGCGTGGCGAAGACAACCCCGGCCTGAATCACGGACTCCCGGTTAACAATGATTACAGCAATACACTAAGTCGACCCACTCCACGCAGGGAGGTAAAAGGTCACATGTGGGGTCCGGGAATCACGCAACTCGGGTTGACGGGCAACATACTGATGTCGCCCGGCGGTGCCGAACTCCTCGTTTTCGTACTTTCCGAACGCGGCTTCTACGGGCCCGCGGGGCCCACAGACGGCGCTGTTCTCCGGATCTGCGGGGGTGGGACCCACTGTGATGGGGACCCCTGGTGGCGCACCTCCACGGACGGCGGTCGGCCGGGAACACCGATCGGGGGTCGATCGGCCCCGATTCCCAATTGATGAACTAGCTGCCCACGGAATTTGATTTTTGTTTTCCGGCGCGCGCTCCGGCGAAAACGGCCGCTGCGGTCAATCCCGACGTCGGATCGGGACGCATGAGCTATCGTTGGAAAGCTCTCTTCAAATGCTTCAATCTAGACCAAGACAGATCTACTGGATCTAGTTGGATCAGAACTTTACTGAATTTACAAGTCCCTGTTGTATAGTAACCGAAATCTCAGATCTGCAGGGCACTTGTCTGATAACCACCATTGTCCGCCTAGTAAACCTCCGATTCAGCTCTTGAGCGCTTCTTAGGAGTTGTAGGGAATCAAACCACGGAACTGGGACTATTTTTAGAATGTGATTTGGAGGTGAATGCAATTTGTTAGGATGTTTTGGGTGACTAGTGGTCGGATCTGGGAATAGGTGGACAGAACTGTAGATGGGTCTGAGAACGAATTTTAGAAAATATGAGATGGGCGAATCAAAAATGGATAAAAATTGTGGATGAAGCGGTGGATGGATGGAGCCCCCAGTAAAATTGGGCGAACTAACAGAAATCAAAAAGTGGATCTAAGACATGAAACTCAGGACGGATGTGAACCTGGACAGAACTCTGGCAGAACCGAAATGGAAGAGTGGACGAAAATCAAAAATTAGCAAACGTGATCTAAATGCTGGCCTGATTTGTGTGGGTGGATAGGAACATCCCAGGAACAACTCCTCCAAATTTGGTAGCCAAATGAGCTCGGGAAAGACTTGTGAAATTCGAACAAGCTGCTGTGGTACTGCGCAGGCAGAACTCCGTTGATGGCGATGGCGGTGCGGTGGTGGCTCGTGGCGGCGGCGGCGATCGTCGGAACCGATACACGAGGCGTCACACCTCAGAATGGAAGCCTTTACAGCTTCAAGGAGGAGAGGGAGGAGAGAGGAGGGGGGCGCACCAGCCCTTGCTCTTGGAAATTGTTTGATTCAAATGGCATTAATTCCTGAAAATGGGAAATTACAAGTATTTATGTGTTACATCTCAAATCCATTGGCAACCGTTGGATCTAGGGGATGGGAATGAGTGGCCTGGATTGAGTGTGACACACACACAAAAATTATATATAAAAAACAAGGAGGGGGGCGGCCCTTGGACCATGGGGTAGAAGTTGGACTTGGTAGGTGGGGTGGGTGGCCAAATGTGAACTTTCCAAGTCCCTTGTCCCCCACTTGGCCCACCCATCTAGAAGCCTCCATTTGACATGTTGACTGACCCCACTTGAGGCCCTAAGGCTGAGGTGGATCAATGGGAGGGGCCCTGGGGGTCCCGTGGGGCCCAGGGGTCCCACTTTGCAAATAAGCCCCTCGAACTATCTAAATTACACACTAACGAAAGAAAATAAAATACATTACACACAAATAAAAATCTCCAAAAATATGATAAAGGCTATGACTCAGTGGGGAACCTCCAGACTGTCTCCGAGCCATAGGGATGCTGAGGCGGCTCGAGTCGTGCTCCTCGTGCGGTACCGGTGGCTCGCCGGCTCGTGTCTCG
Organism: Amorphophallus konjac; assembly: GCA_022559845.1. Classification (NCBI taxonomy): domain Eukaryota; kingdom Viridiplantae; phylum Streptophyta; class Magnoliopsida; order Alismatales; family Araceae; genus Amorphophallus; species Amorphophallus konjac. Next base: position 251,625,449 of record CM040125.1, on the reverse strand, counting down.
CATGCGCTCGGGTGTCCGCACCATGACTTCATATTAGCCGTGCGGAGGATACTCCAAACTCGAACTGAAATCTGATCGCTGAGATTAACCTTGTTATTGAGTAGAGGCATGACCCACGTCCATAATTCAGAAGCCACCTCACCATTGAGAAAGACATGATTTAAGTCTTCTTGCGATGGCCTAGTGCAGCAATCACACCTGGAGGCTAAGTAAATGCCACATTCCGCAACCCTACTGTCCACCGGGACTGCTCGATGGAGTAATTTCCATGTAAACATGGCAACCCTTGGCGCAATGGAAGAATGCCAAAGCTTCAACCAAGACCGCCTAACAAAACTACCAGGCTGGAGCAATCGGACAGCGGAGCTTACAGAGAATCTTCCCCGGGCGTCTGCAGTCAACACTATGACTCATCATTGAATTTCATGAGTGTTTGATCCTTGAATTTCATATGTCCTTGAACCTTGAGCTTCATACGTTTTTTTCTCTTTGAGTTCCATACGTTTTGACTCTTGAGGTTCATATTTTTTTGATGATGTCAAGTTTGAATTCTTGAGATGTATACATTTTTGATGTTGAAAATGGTTGGTTGATAATGTTACTTCATGAATATCTATGAATTCTGTGAAGATAGGTTTGCATTTGGATAAAGAAATTGGCCAGAAGTGTGAAATTCAAGAAGCAAGTCAACTTCGTGTTGAGCAGGAGTCGACTCCACCATGCAGTCAACACCACAAGGATATCGCTGACAAATGGGTAGTTAAGGGTATCGGTGTAAAATAGGCTACAACATTGGAGATGTCAAAAATAATGGAGTTGCGTCGACGCAATGGAGTAGTGGAGTCGACGCAAGCTTGCAAGGCAGAGAAGAACGAGCAGCAGCGACGGTTATTGAAGATTAAGGGTGACAAATAGATCCTTAAGGGTGAAAAATAGACGATAAGAGTGAAAAATGGCTGGTTAATGGTGACAAATGGATCATAGCAGTGGAACTTGAAGAACGATCATACTTGTTCATTGAAAACTGCTTGATTGAGTTTCTGAACCATGTTTTCACATATTTGAAGCTTCATTAAGCCTTGGACGACATTGACAAACATTTTTTTAAGGTCAAAGAGAAAATCTCATCCTTGCTCAAAAGGGATGTGATTGTGAACGGCTATAGCAGAAGCAACAATGGAGTTTCATGAAGCTCGAAACTGAAGCAGTCCAACTCGGACTTGCTCGGGTTCATGCCAACAAGCTCGGACTTCATACCAACAAGCTTGAAGTGATGAAACCGAGCCTGAGAGTTCAGACAGCTGGGAAAATCAAGCTCGGACAGAAGATAAGTCTCACACCAATGGCAGAACAATGAAGATCAAGAGAGAAAGAAAAAGGCTAACAAGGACAGCAAATGAAGACCAAATGTGAAAAACAAGTTCTCAAGGCAGACATTCAACTGGGTTCGAAGCATTCAAGCCCTCCAGTTCGCAGCAGCCAACACTTTTGTATGAAGAAGAAAGGCGATGGCCTATGGACGATAAGGGTAACAAATGGTTCAGTAAGGGTGACATATAGACGTTAAGGGTGACAAATGGCTAAGTAGTGGTGACAAATAGATGGGTCACGTGAAAAACACCCAAGAAGCCATTCTCAATCCCGGAGCCATTCAAACTCTCACTACAAGAAAAAGTGGCTATAGCGACCGAATTAGCGACCGATTTAATCGGTCGCTAGTCGGTCCCAAATAGAGACCAATTCGGAGACCGAAATAATCGGTCGCATAACCGAGACCGTTTCAGCGACCGCATGTATATCGGTCGCTAATCGGTCGCTATTATTGCGACCGAATTAACTTCGGTCTCCAGTCGGTCGCTGATGCCGTTATACTTCCTACTACGACCCCCGCCCGCCCGAGCCCTCCCGCCCGAGCCCCCCCCCTCCCGCCCGAGCCCCCCCTCCCGAGCCCCCTTCCCCTGCGGCCCCCTCTCCGCCCTAGCCCCCCTCCCCGCTCCCGCCCGAGCCCCCTCCGCCGGAGCCCCCCCTCCGCCCGAGCCCTCCCGCCCGAGCCCCCCTCCTCCGCCGGAGCCCCCCTCCCCGTGCTGCCTCCCGCCCGAGCCCCCCTCCGCCGGAGCCCGTCGCCGCGCCGCTCGCGTCGAGTCGCCGTCGCCGCTCGCCCTGCCGTCGTCGCCCTCCGCAGGTACCTCTCTCTCTCTCTCTCTCTCTCTCTCTCTCCCTTCCCCCTCCGTCACCGGCCTGCTCCCCTCCCCCGCCGGCCTACTCCCCTCCCCCCTGCGGCCCCGTCGCCGGCTTGCTCCCCTCCCCTCCCCCCTGCGGCCTGCGCCCCCGTCCCCCTCAGATCTCCTTCCCATCCCCATGCCCCTCCCCCTCCGGCCTGACCCCTCTGATCCCCCTCCCCTTCCCGTCCCACTCCGCCTCCCCCTCTGCCTCCGACGGTCTCCTCCCTTCCTCCCCTTCCCGTGTCCCCCTCTGCCTCCCCCTCCCCTTCCCGTCCCCCTCCACCTCTGGAAACCCCCCACCAACTCCCCTTTGTGCTGCACCACCGGAATCGTCTCACCCTCCCAATGCCATCGGAAGCCCCCTCCCCATCCCCCCAGTACTGCGGGCCAATGCAACCCCCCATCTCCTTGTCGAGTGAAAACCCCCCTCCCAATCCCCATGTGCTGCTGGGTGTTAGACCCCCCTCCCCCTTGTAGGTTGCAGGAATCCCCTCCCCCTCCCTCTGCAGTGCTGGAACCCCTCCCCCTGCAGACCATCGCAGCTCCTCCTCCAGTTACTATCGGTCGTCTGAGCCGAGGGAGAGTGCAATAATTTTGTCTAACATGATTATTTAAATTGATATGTTTTTAAGAATTCTAACTCCTGCAAGTTTATGCCTCTATTTAGTGACTTTGTATTTGCAAAACAGTCCAGTTTGTGAAGCAATGGCAATCAAGAGGCAAACACTTGCATATTTCTAATATTATAAAAGAGATTATTGTACTACCATTCTTCTAAAAAACACTTATTTATGTACTTTGATCACACGAGAATAACTACGGATTTACCTGTTAATTAAGTTAGACCAGTTCTAAGGCAGTCCTTAACCTAGAAACGACATTAAGGAGACAAAAAATAACGAGGAACCCAAATTTTCATTTAGAATAATAATTAAAATTAAGTTACTGGTGATTAAAAATTAGCAAGATGTTGCATTTATGATAAAGTCGGATTTAAAACTAGCGAGATTGGACATATACTGTCGGGTCACTCCACGAGCTCACCGTCCATCTCGTAGAGGATTGATTTGAGGGGGATCGTGCGGTCGAATTTACGTCGGAGCTCCTCTACCGGTCTCCACCCTCACCGCCGCGGCCTCCCACTCAGCCAACGTCCCCCCTCTATCGCCACCTCTGTCACAATCAGTCTCATATCGGAGGCCTGTTGACCCGAGTTTGTTGTTCTAGGTACGGTATATGATTCGCACCGGAACACTGTGAGTCGAAAGATCCCAGACTTCTAGGTTAAGGAGACATGCAAATTTGACAGAACTACAAAGAGTGGCTCGTCTTTCGGAGTGACGTGGGTTAAGAGATATGAAACATATCACGGCATCGAGTGACATTGGCATGTGATAACGACGCTTTGGCTTCTCATAACTTAATGGTTTGGTCTGAATTTGGCGGAATGGAGGTCATGTGGTTGACATCAGTGCAACATCCATATCCCCATGCGCTTCGAACCATAGGCATTGATATGCAAGGCGGTGGCGGAGATTCTCGAGGGATAAGTGAATGACAGGACTTCTGCTTTCAATGTGATAACTCATAACCTTCCAAAGGAGATTTGACTGTGCAGACTAGATTCCCCCATCTTGTGGCCTTCACCGTAACTGCCTTGCTAGTTCTGCATCATCTGGTATGGCGCCTGAGCTAATACCTCCATGTTGGGGTTGTGGCAGCCCGAGTTTGGAAACCATCTCTTAGACTATGCCGAGCTATGAGACCGGTGATCGAGCTAGGACTCTTCGATTACTTGCCGCGACCCTTTATATTTACCTGCTTAGAGTTTTTATTTTTACCTCATTTTCCTTGGAAAACACCATTTTTTGTTCATTTCCAATTATATTTCATCTCTTACTCTCTGCTAACTCATGTTATTAGTTTCCAGAATTCATTTTTTTTTTATTTCCATTGTCCTCCATTTAAAGCCCTACCCAATTTCTAGTTTTTCTTGATCGTCTACCCAATTTCTATTAATTCTGTTTCTATTATAATGAATCAGAAACCCTATTCCATCCCTTTACATTCCCTTAGCAACCGAAGATTTCTATTCTTTTATGTGACTGAAGTCTGATAACCTCTCTCCCATTTACCATATGTCACGATCTTTGTTAACCAGCTCACATCAGACATAGTTGCTAGAGGTCAGGTATCTCGAAGTAATGAAGAGGAGTGCTGCTGTGTTGAAAGTGGACTGTGAAAGACAGGGCAGCTGGGATTATTGTTGGTGCATGATGCTTCTTGGTCTAGGTGCATAAAGTCAAGAAAACTGAGGGAGGCTGAGGTAAAAGTGTTGACGAGAAGTGATAGAAAAGATAAACAATTTTTTATCTTTACCTCAATAATTAAATTTAATTCATTTATACCTCTTAAAGTAACAATGACATCAACAGCAGCATTAACAGCAGCAACTGCAATAGTAGCTACAACAACAACAACAAGAATAATGTTATAAGAATCAGCAATATGATTTAGCCTTGCATGAACTCTGTTATGGGACTTCTTAACTGGTCCAATGATGCAACTCTTTTAAAAGATGTGCAACTGGGGTTCAAAGTGCATGTGCCATGCACCTCCTCACGTGTATATGTAGTCATGATATATTGGCATAAAAGGAAAAACAAGGTAGTTGGGAGTTTGAGCAAAACGTTGTTGTATCCCTATGTTATCAGAAATGCTTCTTTCATTTGATATACAGTTCTTAGTTTTGCTTTTGCTCCAGATCTCTTTCAAGATATCAATGCATTGAAGTTTTTTTCCCATAAAATATAAAGATTTATTAAAGAATGAAAAGGATTCAACACAGAGGGGGACATGCCACCTTACCTCCAGAGAGGACAAAGAAAATAAATAGACTGCCCACCCTAGAGAGTGTCCAAAGAGAAACCTAGATAAATATCATTACCGATATTGTTGCGGCTTCCCAACCCTGAAACCTCGAGTCTAATTCCTGTACATTTGAGGTAAGCATATTTTTCTTCTGATTTCATCCTTTTCCTACCAGTGTCAACACTGACAAGTTGATGAATAGATACCATTGAGACATCCTCCGACCAGTCGTCTTCAATTTCGGAGTTAAGATGTTGATCGAGTGACCCACGCCGTAGGTTTGTGTGGTACAGCTCCTCTTCCTCTTCTTCAGTTTGGGTTTGATCCATAGAACCCAATGACGTAGAACACGTCAAGATGCCTCGTTTGGGAATATGACTACCTCCATGGGCCCGTGGAGCTATGCCAACAAGGGCCTGATGACGAAGTAAGTCTTCAGCAATTAAATCTTCGAGCTCATCACAATTGACCTGACCATGGCCCACAAACTAACTTGAATAGTTGAATCTGCACCTTATCATATTGACCTAAATCAGCAGCCCATATGCACATTCATTTATTCTCCCTGGAACTCTCCATCAACACTCATAGTATGTGCATAGCTTCTATCTTTGATCTCCATGGCATAATGCCCAATTTATTTCTTTTGCTGCTGTGTGATCACTTATCCTTCTGTCAAATAATCTTTTCCACAACTGTATACGAAGTGTATTTATGCTTGTTAGCATGATGGAAAGCATATTCATGTTTTAGGTCAGGATAAGCTGAATACCAAGCATAATTTTCAAGCGGTTACAGGGACAGAAACCTAAAAGAAATTATAACCATTTGATAACTTGGCCCTATGCTCTAGTATCAGAGATTCAGGTATAGGATTATTGGTATATTACTTTAGTAGATTAAGGAAGAGAGTAGATCTGCTATATCTGATAGGTAACATCTAACATCCATATCCATGTGTGCGCTCAGCATAACATACTCTTTGCCTTACAATTGACCCATCCTCTCTCTCAAGTAAAGCCCCTTATTTGCATCTCTTTTCTCAATTCATTCTCATAAATCTTCTATGACTATAAGTTGTCAAATATTATTACAATTCCAGTCACCTTGACATCAAGAAGTTTCTAGCTGGCCACAGGCTGTCAGGTACCTATGAGGATTAGTTACAATGTTTTTCTAAAAGTTTTTCTTCCTCCATCTGTTTGTTTAAAGACCTATCATACTATCTTATCCATCCTCAGTAATAAAATGGGGTTTAAGATTGCACCATATTTACTAATGTTCAAAAAGTAACATTGTATGTTTTGATGAGTGAAAAAGTGTCATTTAATGGTTATAAATGTTTCTGTCCTGCATCAGATTTGGTATCAGAGCATAAGGGAATCAACTTATTTTTATAAGTTGAGGTCCTACATTTTGTAATCAGTATGCTTCCTCTTCCGATTATTTTTACTGCATATTTACCTAATGGACAACGAGCAGAAATTGATGTACATGAGTCGGAAGATAAGAATTGGATTTCACCTGACATTGTTAAGTCACTTGCTAAGACCGGAGAAATTGTTATTGAGGGTGACCGTGTATTTGTGGAGTTCTCTAAGAAGTTCAAAACAGTCACGTATGATGATGGAGCTTGGTGTGACATTGGGTCAATGTCTACACCGTTACGACCGACCTCTGCACCGCTACCACCGGTAGTAGGTATGTATACTTTCATGTATAATGCATTGTAGTATTTGTTGAAAATAATTCTTTATGTTTTTGTGTTATCTGATTCTTATTTTCACAGGACCCACGACCTCTGCACATATACCACCGACCTCTGCACCGCTACCACCGGTAGTAGGTATGTATACTTTCCCTTCATAATGCATTGTAGTATTTGTTGAAAATAATTCATTATGTATTTGTGTTATCTGATTATTATTTTCACAGGACCCACGACCTCTACACCGTTACGACCGACCTCTGCACCGCTACCACCGGTAGTAGGTATGTATACTTTCATGTATAATGCATTGTAGTATTTGTTGAAAATAATTCTTTATGTTTTTGTGTTATCTGATTCTTATTTTCACAGGACCCACGACCTCTGCACCGTTACCACCGAGGGATGCACCGCTACCACCGGTAGTAGGTATGTATACTTTCATGTATAATTCATTTGAGTATTTGTTTAAAATAATTCTTTATGTTTTTGTGTTATCTGATTCTTATTTTCACAGGACCCACGACCTCTGCACCGTTACCACCGAGGGATGCACCGCTACCACCGGTAGTAGGTATGTATACTTTCATGTATAATTCATTTGAGTATTTGTTTAAAATAATTCTTTATGTTTTTGTGTTATCTGATTCTTATCCTTACAGGACCCACGGCCTCTGCACCGTTACCACTGACAACGGGTACATTGACGGCCTATGCACCGCCATCACACATGGCGAGTGGATCTACACCTCCCCCAGCTGAGTCAGGTATGTTCATTTGCATATTTATGTTTTTTTGATAGTTTGTTTTATTTATACTATTTAATTCGTATAGTACGTGCTGATGACGAGGCGAGTCATCATGAGGGGGAGGGCTGTTGTAATGAGACGATGCGGGCAGTGTGGATAAATGAAGGGTACGTAATGCATTATTTTTGTTATTTATTCGTCATTGTGGTATTAATATTTTTAATTTCAGGAATAAAATAGAGCCAGCCCAAGCATCACAATTTATTACAAAGACAATTCAAGCACATTTTCCAGGCCCCATCCATCGCTTTGCTGATTTTCCGATGGGTGTTCAGGATTTATTGTTCTCTATGTTCTTGGTATTTATCTTATTTTATCATATTAAGTCATTTTCAATTATTATTTTAACCCACTTTGTTATGTAACATATAAATTTTTGTTGTTGTTAATATATAGAGGAATCATCGATTCACAGAACATTCAGATGAGTTACGTGCTAGATTTGCATGGACAGCTACTGCAAGAGATAATTTCAAACATCTTATGTACAATGCCCGAAGATATGCAAAAAAAGCATGTGCAAGTACTGATAAGAACATATGGAAGGAGCATGGGCCTGTGTGGATGAGAAAGGAGTATTGGACAGAGCTGTGCAACATTTGGGAAGCGGAGAAATGGAATGCCAATTCAAACAAAGCAAAGCAAAACAGAGCAGCGCATCCTGAAGCGAATTTACACACGGGTGGCTCTGTCTCCTTTGCAACACATAAAGCGAGATTAGTAAGTACACTTCTACATATATAAATTTTTTGTTTCTATTATGAAACTGTGATTTATTTGAATAACAGGAAGCACAGTTAAAGCGGCCAGCTCAATTTCATGAACTTTTTGATCGAACTCATAAGAAGAAAGGGACAAATGCTTACATTAGTGAGAAAGCTCGGGAGGTAGCGGTAAGTGTATACATTAATAGTTTTCATTTAAGATTAAATTGTAGAATAATTTGGTTTTGTTTTTTTTTGGTTTTTGCAGGACTCATATAGTAGACGAATGGATGAGAGGTACGGGGATGACAGTCAGCGTCCAGAGTTGGATCCTGCCATTTGGGTTGCAGCATCTGGGGCACCCAAGAAAGGACATGTTTATGGTTTTGGACATAGCTTGGGCACGACTAGGGTGTTATCATCATGCTCGAGTTCGGTCTCACATGCGACCTCTCCATTTACCACACCAGCAGCCCCAGATGGTTCTTCCAGTGCCGCCCCGACCATGACTCCAGATATGTTTAGGCAGATCGTCAACGAGACCGTCTCTCAGAATATCTCTCAGAATATCTCAACCATCGTCGCTCAGACCGTCTCCCAGATGCTCACATCCTTGGGAATTGATAGTAGTAGAGCACCTCCTGCACCTCCTGCACAGCAGCCTCCGGTAAGTATTTTATTTGATTGATTTTCTATTTGTTAACTCTAAATATCATCTTACAAAATATAAGAATTTAGATTGAGGAGGGGAAAATATCATTTTCTTAACTCTAAATATCATCTTACACCTATCCTCTGGATATTAGAATCAACAGGCAGACTGTTCTGCAGGATTTTCCATAGGTGTATAGAGATTTTGGTTAGAACTGAAAGTGAAAAGATATGTATAAATTCTATTCACTTGAGTGGGGGAGGATACAGATCTATAAATATTCATAAAGCTAGAATAATATAAGGAAAGTAACATGTAGACATGAATAAAATATGCCAATTTAGGTGAAAAGATCTCCCCAAAGTCTGGTAACTGTCATGGCAGGAAGCCAGGAACAGCACCTCTAAGCAAAGGAAGGGCAGTTCATACAAAGGAGCATAGGTCATAAGTTACAAGAAGTGAAGGATATTATATATAGTCGGCGGCGGCCGCCATTGGGGCGTATCCCTGCAAGGGAAAGGCGGAGAAGATACCATACAGAAATGGCTATGGAAGTTACCCAAGTTCTTTTGAATGCACAGTCAATAGATTCAGCGGTTCGCAAGCATGCTGAGGAAAGTTTAAAACAATTTCAGGATCAAAATGTTACTGGGTTCTTGCTATCTCTTTCGAGTGAATTAGCAAATAATGACAAGCCTGTTGTTAGCCGTAAATTGGCAGGCTTGATTCTCAAAAATGCCCTGGATGCAAAGGAGCAACACAGAAAATTTGAGCATGTGCAGAGATGGTTATCATTGGATGTAGCTGTTAGGGCCCAGGTCAAAGGATGTTTACTACAGACTCTCTCTTCACCGGTGATTGATGCAAGATCTACTGCATCTCAAGTTGTTGCAAAGATTGCTGGTATTGAGTTGCCTCAAAATCAATGGCCTGAACTTATCAGTTCTCTCTTGTCAAATATTCACCAACTTCAGCCAGATGTTAAGCAAGCAACTTTGGACACCCTAGGTTACATGTGTGAAGAAGTCTCCCCTGATGAAGTTGATCAAGAGCAAGTCAATAAGATATTGACAGCGGTTGTTCAAGGCATGAGTGCTTCTGAGGGAAACATTGATGTTAGGCTGGCTGCAACTCGAGCTCTGCATAATTCTTTGGGATTTGCTCAGGCAAACTTCGGGAATGATATGGAGAGGGATTATATCATGAGAGTCATTTGTGAAGCTACTCTGTCCCCTGAGGTGAAGATACGGCAGGCTGCATTCGAATGCTTGGTCTCCATATCCTCCATGTATTATGAGAAGCTTGCATCGTATATGCAGGACATATTTAACATCACTGCAAAAGCTGTGAGGGAAGATGAGGAACCTGTTGCTCTACAAGCTATTGAATTCTGGAGCTCAATATGCGATGAAGAGATTGACATCTTAGATGAATATGGAGGGGATTTTTCTGCTGATTCTGACACCCCTTGCTTTTATTTTATCAAGCAGGCACTACCTGCGCTTGTCCCTATGCTGTTGGAGACACTCCTTAAGCAAGAAGACGACCAAGATCAGGATGAAGGAGTTTGGAATCTTGCAATGGCTGGAGGAACATGCTTGGGTTTGGTTGCACGGACCGTGGGAGATGACATTGTGCCTCTTGTTATGCCATTCATAGAAGAAAACATTAACAAACCTGAATGGAGGCAGCGAGAAGCAGCAACTTATGCATTTGGTTCTAAAATCTGAAATACCGGTCGGATGGCCGTGCCGGTCATTCCAATACGACCGGGGAGATGAAAGTGACTTGTCAGAACTGACGGAATCCAAATCGGATGCCCGGTTTGAGCTCGGCGCTCAAACTTCATTTTTAAAATACACTTATTTCAAATGAACTGTTAGGACGGGTCCGGGGGTCTAAAATCTGAAATACCGGTCGGATGGCCGTGCCGGTCATTCCAATACGACCGGGGAGATGAAAGTGACTTGTCAGAACTGACGGAATCCAAATCGGATGCCCGGTTTGAGCTCGGCGCTCAAACTTCATTTTTAAAATACACTTAGTTCAAATGAACTGTTAGGACGGGGCATTTGGTTCTAAAATCTGAAATACCGGTCGGATGGCCGTGCCGATCATTCCAATACGACCGGGGAGATGAAAGTGACTTGTCAGAACTGACGGAATCCAAATCGGATGCCCGGTTTGAGCTCGGCGCTCAAACTTCATTTTTAAAATACACTTAGTTCAAATGAACTGTTAGGACGGGTCCGGGGGTCTAAAATTCGAAATACCGGTCGGATGGCCGTGCCGATCATTCCAATACGACCGGGGAGATGAAAGTGACTTGTCAGAACTGACGGAATCCAAATCGGATGCCCGGTTTGAGCTCGGCGCTCAAACTTCATTTTTAAAATACAAGATGAAATTTGAACTTATATTGTGTGTGTGTATTTATATATATGAAAATGAGCTGGCTTAAACTATTGGCATACTCTTGTTAATGCTTGATTTCTTTATTAAGTCTTGTTAATGCTTGATTTCTTTATTAAGGATTTGATTATAATTTTTTTAAATGATATACAGGATCATCCGTCGCGAGATGTTGGACGAGACGACGACCAGGATGATGTTGGACGAGACGACGACCAGGATGAGACATATGTGGAGGATTTGTGATTTTATTTTAGTTGTGTATGTTGTCATTTTATTATTATGGATGTATGATTAATTTGTGATTTTATTTTAATTGTGTGTAATTTGAGGTTCGTGGAGATTGTGATCCGTGTAGTTGATTTATTATTGTTTTATGAAATTGTTATTTATCAGGTGTTTGTATGTGATGAATTTGAGATTTGTCGATATTGTTGTCTGTGTAGTTGATTTTATATTTATGTTATGAATTTGTTATTTATCAGGTAATTTATTTATCAGTTTAAATAAATTTTTAAAAAAAAAATAATGCAAAATTAGCGACCGCATGGAGACTGAATTGCGACCGAATAGCGACTATACGTTATATTTCTTTTATTAAATAATTATACTTGGCGACCGACTGGCGACCGACTAGCCACCGAATCAATCCGATAGGTTAATTTTATTTTTAAAAATACAACAAATTTAGCGACCGACTGGCGACCGAATTGAGACCGAATAAATCCGATAGGTTAATTTTATTTTTAAAAATACAACATAATTCGAGACCGAATAGCGACCGAATTGAGACCGACTTAATCCGATAGGTTAATTTTATTTTTTAAAATACAACAAATGTAGCGACCGAATGGAGACTGAATGACGACCGAATTATTAGCGACCGGTGAGGCGACCGATTATAATCGGTCTCTGGTAACGACTGATACTGCGACCGAATTATGTCGGTCGCGATATAGCGACTATTATATAGCGACCGACATATTCGGTCGCTAGATAGTATCTGTTCGGTCGCAATGCATATTTGCGACCGATCTACGACTGAATAGCGACCGCTAGGTCGGTCGCTATCCGCGATTTTTCTTGTAGTGTCTTACTGGGCACCTAGTTGGGTCCTGAATTCGCGCGCAAATCATTGGCCATCCCATCCGTACGAGGTATCAGCCTCCATAAGCACCTTTTTGAAGGAATTGTTCCTCTCTTTTTGGTAGTGTCCCTGTGCGTGGTCCCCTACAAAGTTGGGTGACATAAATCATTTTCTGGGCGCGTGCATCGTGCATGACCTGTACGTGAAGGGTGCACGAGGCAGAAGGTGTGAACAGCTGCTTGGAAGAGAAGGAAGAGCGTCCCCATTCGAAAATAGAAAAAGGAGAAGAGGTTTTGAAGGTAGAAGTGAGAGACAAGGGAGAGTGAGATCAAAAGAGAAGAAGAGATGAGTCCTTCCTCTGGTGAGAAAAGCTCTACATAGCAAGGAGCTCCCCTCCGGTCCTTAGCTCATTTTTGTGAGCAGAGGAGGACCCATCTCCAACCTTCAGCAAAAGAAGGAGAAAGCTCCGTCCATCATTTACCATGCTAGCTGGAGAGGAGGTCATCTGTCAGGAAGCGCCAAGGACGTCTTCCAGCCCGCAGACAAGGACCTTCAACTTGTGCTTTGTTGATTTCATCTTGTCTGTTGTTTTAGCTTATCTTGTTTTTTATTTTGATCTTGTAACTAGACATTTGAAGGTCCCTACCCTGTGTGTAGGAAGACAGATAGAGAGGTAGTCTCTGATCTGTGGTGTTGGGCCCGGTGTGCCCTTTTTTAAGCTGTTTGGCAGCCTAGCAAGTTGTGACGCTCAACTGTAAGAGGATCTGTTCCTCTGTGAAGCAAGCTGTGACTCAACCGTTGGTTGAGGATTTGTTCCTCATCGTTCAAGCTGTGTGGCAGTAGGAAGCCTCACTGGTTTCAGTGGGGGGTGGACGTAGGTCTCAAGGTTGAGACCGAACCACCTTAAAGATTGTTTGTCTCCCTGTGTGGTTTACTCTTCTCTACTTGTTCTGCTTCGTTACATGAATGCATAGGGCCGCTCTATTCATAGTTCTTATCTAGCATTTCATCTTTCATTTTTAGTCCTGGTCTATCTAGTATTCCTTTAATTGATTTAGCAAAAAGTGGGTGATAATCTATTCACCCCCCTCTAGATTATCTATTCCACTACACAACAACTGTCACGCCTCGACGCGAAATATCGAGGCACGATGAGTCGTAAACATTCATGTCGATCAAGAGCATGTATAATAGGGTCCAACCATAATGGGACACAAGAAGAAAAGAATACTTTTATTTCATCGAAATAAAGGTTTACAACATTCTTTAGTCTTAAGAGGCATAATATAACTTCCAAGTACATAATTCTAGCAAGAGTAACACTCATAAACCTAGGTAACTAAGATGAACTTGATCCCTCATCTCACTCTTGCCCATCCCCATGTGTTTGGGATTCATCGTCAGAACTACCTACAATGTTAACCGAAAATGTAGGGTGAGCGAAACGCTTAGTAGGATTTATATCTCTATACCAGGCAACTTAAAGTAATTGACATTTTTGGATAAAGATATGTGCTATGTCAAGAAACGTAAATAAAATATGGAACAAGAATAGGAGAGAGAGTAAAGTAATGCAAGTAATTAGAATCACAAGTAGACAGGATATCAAGAGTAAAGTTCAAGTAGAGAATGATCATGTAGCAAGTATTATCGTGGAATTGGCTATTTCACGCAAGTATGTACAAGTCAAGTATTTCACGTAATTCAAGTACTTCATGTATTCAACCAAGTCAAGTAATTCACGAACTGTGGAATGTCATAAATCAATCTAGCAAGTCAAGCACTTCGGTGCAATGCCACACCAGGTCATTCAACTCCCATGGACACAAGTACTTTCGGGTGCTCCCCCTAGGACCAAACCGGGCCCCATTAACGCCAGGCATTGGGGTTATGGATCATAGATCCCAAGTATATTTAGACATCCACATAATCTGTATGGCCAAAGAATTTCAAGGTAAAGCTTACTAGATAAAGTACAGATCTAGCAAAATTATCATTCGAGGTATGAGTAGTATAAGATTACAAGTAGTTGAAAGAGAAGTTCAAAAAAGATTTAAGGCATCATGTTTAACGACATTAAGTCGATAAAAGATTGGATTGTCAGATAAGGCACAATTAGCCCTTGCAGAAAATCTAGTAAAACGAGTTTAGATCAAATTTTTTACAGTCGGGTGTTTAGCTAGAAAATTGAGAAATTACGGCCAGGTAAGAGGTGGGACAGTGGGAGGCTCCCCTCGCGTTCGCGATGTCTTAATTAAGAAACCACTTATCCACTTAAATCGTTTCCTTGTGGACCTCTTTCCTTAGAAATCATTTTCCTTGGAAATCTTGCTAATTACACGACTTGTTAGAAATGAGGAACAATTCTAGCGGAAATTCTATCTCATTTTTCACGGTCGGAGCTTAACTAGAAAACTATAGAATCACGGCCAGGTAAAAGGTGGGACAGTGGGAGGCTCCCCTCGTATTCACGAGGTCCTAATTAAGTAACCACTTATCCACTTAAAGTATTTTCCCGTGGACCTCTTTCCTTAGACACCGTTCTTCCTTAAAAATCTAGCGAATTACATGACTTGTCGGAAACACAGAACATGTAAATCAAACGGAAATCATTCTTGCATATTCTAACATATTCATTTGTAAAAGGATTTCAATGAAGAAAAAGACATTCAAAAAGGATGTCAAGCTTTCAGATAGAGTTTAGATCAAAATAGACAGGGTCAATCATGTATAAGAATTTTACGAAAATTTGAGCATAGTTGTTTAAATAATTAACAAGCTCTTTACGAGTTCATTCACCTAGTCATTTTTTTCTCAATAGTATTTTTAAGACAAGAACATGATTTTAAAATTTAAAATTAAAGTTTTGAAATAATGCACATAAATGAAGCAAATCGGACGTGGTTACCACGTTCAAATCATGGTCCATATGTGATCCGTGTTCTTAGATAAAAAAATCAAAACTTGTTCTTACAATAAAAACTCTAATTTTTTTGACTTTAAATCTCAAAATAAGTCACAAATATATGATTATGAAAATTTTCATAGAATTAGAATACTCATGCAAAGACACATATATGAAGATCTAATTAAGTTTTGCCTAAGAGAAAACCTACCTAGTGGAAGATTGAAGAGGAAGAAGAATAAGAACGAAGAACACTTCGAACACTCCTCCAACTTCAAGATTTTCTCCTCTCTACAACCAGCACTTCCCCAATAGATTTGTGCTTTGAATAGGGAAGATCCCAGCCCTATTTATAGGCCAAGTCCCATAATTATTTTATTGCTAATTTAATTCAATTTTTCACCTAATTTCCTATTTCATCCAGCCATGTTACTATTACACCCACTTATATTGCTAATAAATTCTAACATGTGAATGTTGAAATAAATCCCCCTCTATGACATAATGACCTCATTTATTCAATGTTATTTTATTACTAATTTAATTCTAAGTCAATTTTCCACCTAATTTTTCTATTTCACTAACCCATGTTACTATTACACCCACTTATGTGGCTAATAAAGTCTAACATAAGAATATTGAAATAAATCCCCATTTATGACATAACCAATGACCTCATTTATTCAATGATGTAAGAAATGACATCATCCACTAATTAGGATTTAATTAGAGCTAATAATTCTCTCTTAAATCGGATACTACAGTACTGACGTCTTCGCCTTCTCCGAATCATGCGGCGAATCTCGCCGTTCGTGTTAATAAGTGGGATAGGGTTCGCGTTTATATATTCTACACTTTAAAGACATAAAAAAATATTTATCATTTATTTTATTATCATCTTTCATTATTATTATTTTCGCATATAAATACATATATAAAATTTTGAGTTGCTACAACTAGTGCCTCCTCTGGATGTTCTGATGGAAGCAGGAGGCCAAGGTCCTAGCTCCTCCATGCTCGATCCGGCCATGATGAAGATGCTCCATAATTATCAACAAGAAGTTTAGATGTTAAAAAGGTGACTCAACAAGCTGAGCATGAATCCTACAGCCCCTAAACAAGTCGAGGTCCCTCTTAAAACCTCGAAACAAGGCGCTGATGAAGTTGAAGCTTCCCCTCCAATGATGGCCTCTCAATTGGCACCTAATTACACTGGGGGCATGACCCCGATACCGTAGCCTGCTCCTCAGCATCAAGGGGCTGCCGATATATCTCAAGCAACAATGTCGACGACGCCACAAATGCAGCAAGTTCACTTCTGCCTAGGCCCAGTCGACCCGGCAATGATGAACAAAATGATGATAGAACAAATAATTGAGAAGAAGCTGGCCGATCGAGGCGGTGATGACTATGCTTCATTTTATGTATACAAGGTGTCGTACCCGACACACCATGCTATCAAAAGGCTGCCTCCTGGCGTCAACAAGCCGCTGAAGTTTGATAAATTCAACGGGCAAAGATCACCCAAAGAACACATAGCCTACTACTTTAATGTGATGGGCGAGCTGGCAACAGAGGAATCCTACTTGTTGAAGTTGTTCGGATCCTACCTCACGGGCCTCGCGTTCGAGTGGTACTCAAACCTCCAAGTCGGGTCTATCAATGATTGGCCAGATATGCAACGAAAATTTCAGGAACGATTCCATGTTGCTAAAATGGAGGTCACTATGGTCGAACTATATGCCTCCAAGCAGAAGAACGATGAAACAACCTTGGAGTACATTAAAAGATGGCGGAATCTCATTATGCGATGCTGGCGTCCGCCCCATCAAGGGGATGCAGTTCAAATCTACAAACAAAACTTGAGGAGACAGATCCTCGAGAAGATGATCGAAACTGAAATTAGGTCTTTCGACCGGCTAAACAATGTGGTGGCGGAGATCGAGGCCTTCCTCTCCAGTGGTTCCTCCGTCCCTGCTACCGCAAGCCAGAAGGCCAAATCAATTAATAAAAGGCCCGCGCCTGAGGAGATTCATGCAGTCGACTTCAAGGTGTTCGAGCAGCAATAAGATAAAGGGGTTGCCCACCCTCCTCCCGCCAAACCGGCTGAACGACAAGAAGGCTCCTCCTGCCAAGCTAGGATGAGTAAGCTTTACTCCTTTTCTAAGGAGAGAACTCGGGTCCTGTTTGAGTGGGCCACAAAATTTAACAAAATTACTCCACCGGAGCCGAAGAGACCCGGTGATGCCATAAGAAAAGATGATCCCCGATTCTGCCCATATCACCGGGCGCTTGGGCACCCCATCGAAGATTGTTATGTGTTTAAAGACACTATTGAAAGCCTGATCAGGAAGGGGGAACTCCAGATGGGCGAATATGAGGTGGATCCTCCACGCCCCCATGAACTGCCCGATCTCAAGAGAATAGTCAACATGGTATCTATATACCGGAAGTTGCCTGAAGAAGTGGGGGAAGCTTGTACAACCCACACCTGTACATATGTCCCACGGGAACACTTCAAATTCCCAGACCTGATATAAGATGCAACAAAGAAATCAGGAGTGTCGAGAGCACCAAACGACCCCCTGTGGAGGCAGATGCCAGCCACAGAAGGGAAGAGAAAGAAGAAGCCAAATAATAGAAGAAGAGACATTGTTCTCTCTTGCAATACGTTGTCAGCCCTGCCCGACGCGAGCCAAGCTGATGAAGAAGAAAATGAAGAAATATGCCTTCCGCCGTCTGACGGGGAGTCATGCTACCATACCCCTCATCCACGTGAGGGCATGGGGGTAGAAATACGAGCCTATGAGGGGTGAGATGTTTGCAGCGATGATGATAAGATGTCGCTAGTCCCACCTAAAATCAAGGCGGAAGGCAGCACCATGGGCCCTTCCCAACCTGACCCTACTGTGTTATCAGAACTATATCAAAAGCTACAAGAAGTTGAAATGCTAAGAAGAAAAGTAAGCGATATGGGTTTATATCTGGCTGTACTTGGGCAGGTTGGGCCCTCATTTGAGGCTTCACAGGGTGGCGCGGAGCCACTCAAAGCCCCACCACAGCCGGCTATGCCCCGGATATCGCATGACTATGCAGGGGGCACTCTCTCCCAGCCGCTATAGCACATGCCTTTGGCACATCCTTCAGCTTTATGGGGACGTCAGAGGGCAGATATGATAAGTCATATAACATCACGGATAAACCCACTTTTGCAATCAGCAGGCTCGCACCCGAGTTTGATAGCTCCGGCAGTGATGAACAAGCCAAGGGTGGAGCGAGCAGCTAAGATGAAGCTAGACGAGGGAGAAATCACCGAGGCCGAATTACAAATGACCAAGCAAAGAGATGGTGAGTCCGCCACGAACTACATAAGAAGATGGAGAGACCTCCGTGAGAGATGCAGGCGTCCACCGAGTTATGAGGACGCCGTACAAATCTACAAAAGGAATCTAAAAAATGAAATCCTACAAAGGGTAATGGACATTGAAGTCAAAACCATTGAACAACTAAACGATCTGGTGGCTGATATTGAAGCCTTCCTGGCAAAATATTGCCCGGCAACTGTTGCCTCGTGGCGGAAGAACGAACCAGCCGGCAACCATCCGACGCAAGAAGAAATCTGTATCTCAGATTTTAAGGCCTTCGAACTACAACTGTGATGTCCGACAAATTATAAAGGTTAAAATAGAAATAATTACCTATATTTTAGAAAGAGAAAAGACAATTAGATATTTAAGTATCTCATTCTAATTCAAAAAGAAATTTAAATTATTCATTGGTGAATCAATTATGAAATAGAGATATAAATAAATAATTAAAAGATAATTGGATATTAAATTATGCCATTTAAATTTTTATAAAAAATCACTAGTAATATTTAAGATTTAAAAATAAAACTCGGGTATATTGTCTTAATAATGAATCTCATAAAATGCAGCAAGTTAAAATAAAAATTTTCCTAGGATCGAACATGTCTCTGATACCCGAGACGATAATAAAAATTAATAAGGTAGATAAATAAATAAAAACCCTTACAATAATAAAAGAAGGCCAAATAAAGAAATGCCTAAGTTATATAAATCCATATACACACAAATGGGCTATAACCTATAGTCTTGGGATTCACGTATACAAGTGAGTGACATAACAAATGATGTAAAATTATTTTAACCAAAGTCTAACTCTTAATAACCATGTACATAATATGGGCCTTGACCCATACTCACGAACTAACAAATACTAAACCCCAATCATTTCCCTTGGGCCAACCATATATATATATATATATATATATATATATATATATATATATATATATAACCTCTTATACATGGGCTCCACGTAAAGGAACTAGTGGCCCAACAGGGAGGGCCATAAGTAGTTGTAAAGGGCCTCTTATCATCAACAGCCAACCCACGTTCGATGGATAAATACATCGAATGTGCATGAGTGATAGTTTAGGGTTTTAAGAAACAAAGAAGGCAGTCGACTGGGTATATGACAGGGAGAGTGGGTTACGGGGTAATGTAAGGCAAGAAACCCTTTGCCCTTGATAGTATTCGACCCCCTTAGGGTTCCCTCCTATATATATATATATAAAAACAACCCTTCGTGAACATGCGAAAGCCTTTGATGCTGCTGCTTCGAAGGGGAACTCCGCTACCTCCTGTATCCGTGGGGAAGTCTCCCTCTGTTCCCTGTTCCTCCTGCAGTTGCTGTAAAGAGGATCTTCTCCTCTTCTTCTTCCGGCTGCTGCTACGTGAAGGAGCTGCTGCTTCTTCCTTCGTCTTCCTCCGACTTCGTGATTGCCGTGGGGCTTTTCTCCCTCTCTACTTCCTACAGCGTGCCACTGCTACCGCTACTATGTGGGAAGGCTTCTTCCCCTATGTCGTCCTTCCCTTCCTCCCGTGTGATCTCTTCACCAACCAAAAGGTAGGTTTTCTCAACGAGATAAAATCTTTAACCCGCATGCACATCAGCAGTTAGATCATGTTCAGGTCTCCTCTGCATGTTTTCTCATTTGACGTTTCAATCGTAGCATGTTTATCGTAATCAATTAATAACTACAGAAAATTTTATAATCATGTAACCATACACCTAAAATTCTAGATAAATTTGTTTTTGAAATCCTCACATTTGTCTCTTGATTATCATGTAATTAGATCCATAAAAATTAGTTAATATAAAAGTAATATTGTCGAGGTGTTTAGATTCCGTACAAGCTTTAGATATTTTTATTTTTTTAATCGGATGCAATAAAATTACGATGTTTCATGGGTAAAAATTTTAGAGTTTTCTCATATTTATCATATATTATATTTCATTAAATTCTCGATAAATAAAAAATGACACTGTTCATGTCATCAATGAACAGTGCATTAGTTCAACCTCCGTCCTAAATTTAGGGATTTTTATCTTTAAAATTAGATAAAATAAAATTATGGTATTTCATAGTTAAGATCATTAAAATTTTCTCTTATTTATCATATAATTAATTTTAATAAATTAATAATAAATGAAGAGTGACGATGTTCATATCTTGAATGAACAGTAATCATCCAATTAAAGAATAAACGACAACGTAAGTTGTCGTCAATATATAACGTAATGTTTATTAAATACTTTTTACATTCATCTTTGAAAATTTATATCTATAAAACCATGCAACATAAAATTGTAATATACATATTTTTGGAACCTCCGTATTATTCTCTTAATTTTCATGTTTCTAGATCTATAAAAATTTTAATAATTTAAAAGTAACACTATTCACCCATGACAAAATTAAAAGAATGTAGGACGCCTGACTGGACGTACATTATTTTAAAGCTTTTCCAAAACCCCCATAAAATAGCTTATCTTCTTCATGCCCCTATCCCCTTCCATCCTTATTCTGTTTAAATTCTATTTTTATCCTTATACTTTCAAATATATATACATATATATAATATATATAATAATGTGCGACGGTTTATACAGGCACTCATCCTTTTCAGTTGAATTAACACGACAGTCACTCATTGTAAATTCAATAAATCGTATTTAAATCTTAGAAATTCATACCTTATGATAAAAGTTAGTAAAAAAAATACATATTCATAATCCTTATAATTTTCTCTTAATTATCATATATTTAGTTCCAACAATTTTTTTATTTGAAAAAGATTAATGTTCATCATGATTAAATTAAAACCCAAATACACTATAAGAATTGGCGCCTCCATATACGGATGCCAATTAAGATAATTTGATTTTAGTTATGGAGTTGGTGCCTCTCTAAGGAGACGCAAATTGGAAAATAAATTGACGCATACTTTCTAGACGTGGTTTCCCTATCTCACAGTTTTTATCCGTTTTGACCCATACTGTGGGTCTATTTCGCACTCCTATCCCAGTCTGTGGATAGAGTCTATATTTTCACGTTGTTTCGTGCTTACACCTCAACTCTTGGTGATGATTGGATCCTCCGCGGGATATTCCTTTCTTCGGACTGGTGATTTCATCATAGAGACTTCCGTAAGTCTACGCTAGTCTTGGATTTCCTCAAGGCAGCCGGGCAGGTTGTACCATAAAAACCCTATACACCGAGTCACAATCATGTCTCTGTGAAGAAACATGACAAACTAGCCCTCATAGAGAGCTGTTTCTGGCCTCTTTTGAGAAATTAGTCACTTTCTGAAATTTGCGTCCAGGAAAGTAGACGCCAATTTGAACGGGCGACCGACTGCACGGACGCCAATTCTTTGTGCTTATAACTTTTTCCCAGAATGAGCGACCACAATGGTGGAAGCGAATTCTGAATCGGAGGCAACCATGATGGACGCCATTTTCCCAGATTTTCTTATGTCTCGGGTTTTTACATAAGTCATCCCTACATGAATTTTTGTCCTTGAAATCTAAAATTTTGTGAATCTACCTTATTATCTTACGAAGGCTTATTCCTTTGAAATTCCATTGGCTATAACTATAGTGGATGTCTAAATATATACATGACTCAATGCCTGTGCATATAGGGCCCAATCTGATCCTGGGAGGAGCACCCGAAAGTACTTGTGTCCATAGAAGTTGATTCATCACGGTGTGACATTACACCGAAGTGCATGACTAGCTTGATTTATGACATTCCACAATCTCTCTAGTGCTTGATATTACTTAACATGACATGTGTGACTTGCGTGGCCCGACACGGGCAGTACTTGAATGAATGAATAGCCAATATCTCATAACATGACTTGATATTACATACTTGATATCCTTGTTATCTTTGCTTGATATATCTCGAAATCTTGCTACTTCATCCTTATTATATTCTTGCTATTTCACTCTTGATATTATCTTACTTTCTCTCGTACATGATCATGGCATATTGCATAAATCGTTAATCACTTTAAGCAAGTCTGGATTAGAGATATAATTCCTACTGAGCTTTTCGCTCATCCAGTTTTATTCCAATATTTTTCAGGTAATCAGATGGCTAGCGAGGCCGTGACTCAAATGGGAAGGAAAGGTGTGCAAGAGAGCTCCAGAATGTCTTTTACTTTTCTTGAGTCTAGATTAGAAATTCTGTATTAAGTCTGGCTAGTGTGTCTTTTATTTTCTTTTAAATATTGTAATTGAGTCAATAAGTTGTAATAACAAGTTTATATCAATAAAAAATTATTTTTGTCAATTTTTGATCTTTGTGTCTCAAGATTATTGCTCTGATTGACACGACTGTATCGCTGCCACGTTCCGAGCAATGCGTTCCATTGCTATCGGTTCGGGGCGTGAGAACAATAGAGAAAAGCAAAAAAGGCAGTTGAAGCTTCTCCCGCCAAGCCTGCCAAACAAGGACCCTCGTTAAGGGACAAAATGAAGAAACCCTACTCCTTCCCAAAAGATAAGACTCAGAACCTCTTCAAGTGGGCCCAATAATACGGCAAAGTTGTGCTCCTAGAGCCGAAGGGACCAAGCGATGTTGAAAGAAGGGATGATCCCCAATTCTGCCTTTATCATCAAAGGTTGGGACATTCCATTGAAGATTGCTACATATTCAAAGATGTTATTGAAGGCCCAATCAAGAAAGGTGAACTACAAATGGGCGAGTATAGGGTGCATCCACCGCGTCCTCATCAGATGCGTGGCTTTAAGAGGGTGGCCAACATGGCTTGGATATGTCAGCCGAAGGACCGTGCACTCTAAAGGGCGTCTCGAGTTCCTCAGATTATGGCAGGAAGCCGGAAGAGAAATGCAAGATACAAATGTCATCTTGTTCTGGGGGCATCTGAAGAAAGAAATACACCCCAACCTGGGGGCATGAGAAGAAAAAAATATATATACCCCCGTCTTAGGGGTATATGAAGAAAGAAGCACACCCCGGCCTAGGGGCATATGAAGCCAAGAAATAAACCCTGGCCTGGGGGAATATGAGGCCAAGAAATAAACCCCGCCTTGGGGGAATGTGAAGCAAAAAAATGCATATACCCCGGCTTGGGGGCATGGTAAGCAAAAAGTATTTGGGCACACCGAAGACCCACCGGGGATCGTAAGCCCAGCGGGAGCCCAAAAAAAATTGATGATGAAAAGATGATGTAAATGATGTTGAAATGATCATGAAGATCATAATGAATGATGAGAAGAAAAAAATAAATATGATGGCTGATGATGAAATGATCGTAAAGATCATAATGAATGATGAGAAGAAAAGGTGAAGATGATGAATGATGCTGAAATGATCATGGAGGTTATGATGGATATATTAAAAAATGATGATGAAAAGACAATGAAAATAATGATGGAAATCATGATGAATGATGGCCGGAGATCGGTGGAGGAATGATGAATACATGAAGATGGTCGACAATGAAAAGAAAGATGCTCAACCATCGACGTTCAGGCTGATAGATGTTCGATAGTGTTCAAAGAATATACAAGATGTATGACCATCGGCGCTCAGCCCGATAGATATCCCACAACATGCAAAAATGATGAGTAAGATTCCCGACCATCGGCGTTCAAGTCTATAGATGTTCGATAGTACTTAAAGATGAGCAAGATGACTAGCCATCGGCGCCCAAGCCGATGGATGCTCAACAATGTTCAGAAATACCAAAGATGATCTAATCATCGGCATTCAGGCCGGTAGATGTTCAACAATATGCAAAAAGCATCCCAGATATCCAGACATCGGGGCTCAAACTGACAGATGTCCAACCATTGGTGAGCAAGCCAATAGATGATCAACCATCAGCCCAAGCCGACAGATGTGCAATCATCGGTGGTCACACCGACAGATGTCCAACCATTGGCGATCAAGCCAACAGATGTCTAGCCATCGGGGCTCAAACCGACAGATGTCCAACCATTGGCGAGCGAGCCAACAGATGATCAACCATCGGCCCAAGCCGACAGATGTGCAATTATCGGTGGTCAAACTGACAGATGTCCAACCATTGGCGAGCGAGCCAACAGATGATTAACCATCAGCTCAAGCCGACAGATATGTAAACATTAGCAATCAAGCCAACAGATGATCAACCATCGATGCTCAAGTTAACATATGTACATCCATCGACATGTAAGCCGACAGATGTTCCACCATCGGCATTAAGGCCGATAGATACCCAACTGACAGCCTAGACATTCCGTTAAAGCCCGCCTTCCTTGTCTTGGCACTGATGCTATATAAAAAAAATTGATGAATGAAAAAGAAGAAGAAGAAGAAGAAGAAGAAGAAGAAGAAGAAAGAAGAAGAGAAGAAAAAAGGAAAAAAGGAAAACAAACAAACAAAAAACAAAGAAAACAAACAAAAAAAAGAGAAGGAAAAAAAGAGAAGTAAAATCGCCAAAGTCACCGGGGGATGTCGATTCACCAAGTCCCACCGGAATTCAAACATTTCTCCTCCGGCCCATATTACTTATCCTAGCCGAATAAACCAAACAACTGCATGCCATGTAGTAGCAAAACCCTCAAGAACAATATCCCATCTTGTCCCACCGACACATAAACCTCTGACTTGGACCTTCCGTCCAAGTCGGTAAACAAAGACCCTTTCTTTGACTCGGACCTCCCATCCCGGTCAATGAGTGAGAAGACCTCCTTCCTTCGGCCCAAATCCTCCATCTGGAGTCGACGAACAAAAGGCCCCCTTTACTTTGACACTAATCCTGTGTCAACGAATAAACCACCTCAACATTACAACATTTTGTCCCTCCGACGAATAAACCTGTGGTCTGGACCTTCCATCTGAAGCCATGGACAAAGAGGCCCCTTTCACTCTGGATCGGACCTTTCGTCTAACTAGAGAACAAAAAGACCCCCTTTTTCACTCTAAGTCAGACTCTCTGTCCCAGCTAGAGAATAAAAAAACCCTTCATATAGTTGGCATCGCCGACGCATTAGAGAACAAAAAGACCCCTTACTTTGACACTAACCACGTGTCAATGAACAAACCACGTCAGCTTTCGACACCCTGTCGATACTGACGAATAAACTTGTGGCCCAGACCTTCCGTCTAAAGTCACGAACAAAAAGACCCTTGCTTTATCTTGGACCTTCCGCCCAAATGAACAAATACACGAACTTTCCCCCATCAGGCCCATTACAAAGCCTTGACCTAGACCTTCCGTCCAAATCAATGAATAAACAACCCTCTTTAACCCAACACAAGCCGCCAGTCCCCCTCGGGATTGGCCTTACCACGCTGGCTTAGACCTTCCATCTAGGTCGTGGCATGAAACCCTGTCTCTTTGCTTCGGCATCGACCCCATGCCGATGACTAAACCTCTCTCAACTAAACTTCTCGGCCCGCGTGCTTTCCGCGGTGAAGCGAACACCTCATCCCTTCGCTGAAGGGGTGAGCACTTTCCTAAAAATTTACACCGGACTGGCGACCTACCGGCTCGGAGAATAAAATAATATGTTGAAGAACTCTACACCAGCGGGTCCCGCGCACTCGTCTCTCGCTTGTGCTACCCACGGGTGGGGGGCATTTGTGGACACCTAAAATCCAAAGGCAAGAACTCCAGACCGAACAAGAGCAATGTAGAAAGAAAAGAAGAAGTATGTCGACGTGCCTCACAAGCCGCGCGCCGCAGCCCCGGGGTGTGTCGACACACACACACACCGACGCACGAGAGAACAAAAGAGAATGAAGAAGCAACAAAAAAAAGAGAAAGAAAATAAGAAAAGGGGGGGTTTCCCCTTGATACAACAGCCAAGGCTCCATAGCCGGCGGCCAAAGCCTCCCCTCCTTGTGAACCGGCAGTAGATGAAAGCGAAAAAAACAAAAAAAAGGGAAGTGGAGATGAGCCGGCGGCTAAGGCCTCCCCTCCCTTTGATCTGACGGCAGCCAAAAGCACAACACAAAAAAGGGAGGATCCAAGGCCCTCAACCCTTCATCTGGCGATAGGCAAACAAATATGAAAGCAAAAAGAAGAGTGAACCGGAGGCCCCAGGAAGCCCTCACCCGACGGCAAAGAAAAAAAGAAGAAAAGGCATGATCCGGTGGCAAGCCCGGCACCACATCCGGCGACAAGAGCAATCAATTCCCGTCCGTTGGTTAACGTAAAACCCCTACCAAAAGAAGATTACCTCCCCATCAATCGGTAGGTAAACCCCTGGTTCCCCCAATAGACCGGTGAACAGACTCTTCTCCGTCGCTTCAAACCTCCAAGAATGAAAAAGGCTAAGAACCTACGAGCCCCTGTCTGTAGCTATAAGGTCGCACCGATCACCATCAGCCAATCTTAGTGAGGCACCTTGCCTACCTCCTATCCCCCTACGGCTTCGATCGAAGTGAAGAGAGAAGGAGGGTGGGGGTTCGAAGGCCCTTACATCCTCCCCTATAAAAGCAACGCAAGCTCCGTCAAGAAAAGGGTCTGGGTCTCTCTAGCCGGCTGAATGTGTTGGCTACTAGAGAGGGGATCAGCAAGAAACAAAAAAATCCAGAATTGATGTGCCTGCATCTGCGGAGTGAAGAAAAGTGAGGGAGAGTGGGAGAAGAGAGGTGAGGTTGGGGGGGAGAGGAGCATATGCTCTGTTCTTCCCCCGTTGTATCCTTTTTTTTTCTTCCGTCTGTGTCTTTTCCCTTTGTTAAAAATGTATGCCATTTGTACTCTATCGTTCTTACAGAGAATGAAAAGAAGCTTCTTGATTTTAAATGAGAGGGTCTCCATTTTATTTTCCTTCTTCTGTCCTGAGCATGCCTCCATCTCCCTCGTAGCCAGTTTCTGGGCGTTTCTCTCTATTTCTTTTTCTCCTACGGAGCTATCGCTTTCATGTTTCACTGCGCTTGGCACGCTTGGGCTCTCCGCACTTCATGCGTGTCTGCTCCCGGTGTCTATCGCATAAACTCATGGAGGGGCCTCTCCAGGTGGAGGTCCAGGGCCTACCCGATACCATGGGTATGGTTCTGGATCTGGACCCTTGGAGGCCATTCTACCTCCGCAATCTTTCTACACCCACGAGTTTCGACCCGCCGTTCCTCCAAATCGGACGTCGTCGCTTTTGCGCACGTTTATGCAAATCTGGGGCTGTCTCGGACTTTCGGGGATGGGCACCCGCTTAACCCCCGCCCCCAAACACTCCGAATGCGGGGGAGATGCTGCCGGATTTTTTTCGAAACTTGAACTAATTGCTAAGCTTGTCAAAATTATGTAAATGGGACAGAATGGTGGTAAAAAAAAAAGCCAGAATGCCAACAAAAAAGAACTGCTGAATGAGGAGCAAACTCAAGGCCAAAAAAAACTGTCATCCCGCTCGAAGCCATGTTGCACATGTGCATTTGCATGGGCATTTCTGCCTAACTTCCAGAACCAAGGCAGAGAATTTCTGAACTTTGAGCATCCCTTCTTGTATACATTTGGGAATGGCATCCTTATGCATGAACCCGTACCAGAGCATATCTCTGCAAAATATCCAAGCATGCATCAAACTACATATCGACCTCTTACTGCCTAACTTCATGAACCAAGAACAGAAATCTTTGCATATCAAACACCCCTCTCGCATAAACATTGAGGCATGGCACCATCCTTGGTATAAGTTTGCACAAAAGGGCTCGGCAAGCTCAATGCACGCACTAGACTATAGATAAACTCCCCTGCATCTCTAAGCATTCACGCATATCAAACTCCACCTAAATTTCCTCCTGCCCCTTTTCTGAACAAGTATTAAAAGAATGAAAGAGACTCATATGTCCATCACAAACAAAAAAACAAACAAACAACAATCAGAATATGATGAAACAGTTAATAAAAATAGGGGGTCTTAACAATCTCCCAACCCCATAATCCCTGAACAAACCAAGCAAAAAAATCTGTTAAAGGAAAAGGGAACAAAAAATTTGAAATCTAGGTCTGTCTGCCGTTTCAGTTGACCGAATGGGGCCTTCGGTCGACCGATCGGCCCCTGGGTCGATGCCCTGCACAGCTCAGGTCAACTTCACCTGTAGCCCTTCTTGCTTCTGGGAGATTCGGTCAACCGATCCCATGATTTTGGTCGACCGAAGCCCCCGATTTTCTAAAAAAAAATGCTGAGAGAAAGAGGTGATCCGGCGGCAAACACGCGCCGAATCACTACCTTCTCTATTTGCCGCCGTGTCACCCCCTCCTCTACTCGTCGCCGTGTCACCCTCTCATAATAAAAAAAAACAAAGAAAGGTGGGAAAGAGGTGATTTGGCGACGCTTTGCGTGCCGGATCCCCTCTCTCCCCCCTGCCATCTCATTCCCCCCTCTCATCTCTCTCTCTCACACCGCATACATAAAAAAATGGTGATAACGGGAGGGCGGGGGTGATCCAATGGCAGTTGGATCATTCCCCCCTCTTTGTGTTGAAATAAAAAAGGGGGGAAGCAAAAAAAAAATACAAAGGGAAACAATATAACAACAACAAAAAAGGAACAGCAGCAACCAAGGTAAAAATCAATCAATAAAAAAAAATCAAAACCAAACAAAAAAACAAATGGACAATAGATGAATTAAATCGCATGTATGCATCCAAGTAAAAAAAACTGTAATTAATGGAATAATTCCCAAACTACGAAGTGAAACAAAACAATGCGTAAAGGTGCAAATAACCAAATGAAAATTATTATAATGACGATAATAATAGATAAATAAAAAATGATGCATCCATGCATCTAAAAGGAAATATATAATAAATGAATACATCAAATAACCAAATAAAAAAAAACATAACAATGTCCCCTCCGGATCTCCGCTTCCCCGGACTCGGTACGAAAGAAATATCAATGATGTCTTGGTAAGATGGGTTTGGGCCTCGAAGACCATCCCGATATGGCCATGACTTGGCACTACCCCAGGCCGATATCTCACTAAACCTGACCCATTTCCATTGGGATCCAATTCCATGCTCCTATCAAACTTGCCGTATACCCGGCAAACATTCACACAGGTTTTATCTACGTCTTCGTCGTGCTTTCAAAACGGACTTTCGTCCGAACATGAAATGGTCCGTGAATGACCAACATTTCGAATGTTTGCACCCCATTTGGGGGCATTTTAATGCAGTCCGAGATTTCATTAATCTCATTTTGTTAATATTAATTTTAGGTCATAGGGCCCCTTTTCCTGACGATCAATCAAGGGTTTTCTCCTCTCCGAGGAGATGCAATTAACACCATGGCCTTTATGGCACGTCAGATTTTTATCTCGACACGCAATCCACTATCGTTTGATCAATCAGACGACGCGCACCAGTGGCTTCTTCGAAGCCCGAATAAATCATCACTTTATGACGGGCACGCCCACGCACCAAATAAACCAAATAAATGAATAAACAAACAAATAAATGAATAAATAAAAGAGATCACCGAAAGTGCATCCACAGCCGTGCCGTTACACCACGGATGTTTGCCCCCACTGCTGGGCGAGGTGAAGACTTCTTTTTGCTCTTCGCAAGGACCTACTGCCATCCCTACTACTCTTTTAAGGGCGTCAGAAAGCACGCGTCATAAGTGTGTTGGGTGCAAGCTTCTGCAATTTCTTCGGGCAATGCATGGTATAAGGACGTCATATTCACAGCGGCCCTATTCATAGGGGCTTCATGGGGCTGCGGAGGGTCAACTTTGTATTCCCCCATCAGAAGTTCACCTTTCTTTATCAGGCCTTCAATTACATCTTTGAACAAAGTAGTTTTCAATTGGATGTCCCAACATTTGATGATAGGGGCAAAATCTTGTGCTATCCTTTCTCTTCAAGTCCTCCGGCCTCTTCGGCTCAGGCAGGGTAATCTTACTATACTGGCTGGCCCAGTCGAAGAGGACCCTAGTTTTATCTTTAGGGAAGGAGTATGCCTTTTTCATTTTGTCCATGAGGGATGGGCCACCTTCTTTTCATCCATCGTGACAGGAGGAGGGTCGGCTTCCTTCTTGCCCCTGTCCCTTTATTTTTTTTTAAATCAGGCCAATACCTGCAAGGCAAGGTGAGGGAGAGCGACACCCCTTTAAAGAAGGGAAGGGATGCTCCACCCCAGCCACCAGACAGGGAAATTTTCATAGATGTAATGCAAAAAGAGGAAGAACAACAGAGTCCCTTTGTTGTTCAAAAGCCTTTAAGTCAATAGTGTTTGCTTCTTTCGGCACTGGTCGCCGATCTACCGCCTTTGCCTTTTGAGTGATGGTATTTGTTGCTGGAGAAGCATGCTTCGCTAGGAAGGCTTCAATTTTAGCCACTACATTATTGAGGCGGTCAAAAGACCTTATTTCCATTCCTATCATCGGTTGTACCTCTGTGGTTTTGATGATGTCAGCACTATGATTAATCTGGTGTTGCATTAGTATAACTTTGTGGTTTTTATGATGTCACACTATGGATCATCTGCATTAGTCATACTTGTAAGGCAGGTCGGTGCAACCTCCGCTGAGGTCGGTGCATACATTCATTACATTATTACCTATTAACGTCGGTGCATTACATTGTTACCTATTAACGTCGGTGCATTACATTGTTGAAGTCAGTGCATTTCATTGCTTAAAGTCAGTGCATGTCACTGTTCGTGTGCATATAGGTCTGTGCATTTCAAGGTCTGTGCATTCACTTACGTTCAGCACATTATGTCGATGCATACTCATGGTTCAGCAGGCTAAGTCAGTGCACTTCGGTGTTTAAGTCTGTGTAGGGTCATTTGTCTAAGGCCAAAGTTCGTGCACATCTTAGTTAGACTGCACAACAAAGTCAGTGCATGTCACTGTACATGAGCATTTAGGTCTGTGCATTCTAGTCTGTGCACTACCTTGGCAGATGTAAGTCGGTGCAATCCATGTATCCGGCTGGCATCATGTCGGTGCAACTCTTGTGCAGCACGGTAGCCAAGTCGGTGCAAGATCGCACTGCGGAGATTACGGTTGATGCATATCTGGCTTGTGCAACACTGTACTCGGTGCAATTTGCATTGTATGCATTCACAAGGTCGGTGCAACTCTTGCCGCTGCACGCAGGCCAAGTCGGTGCATGGTCTGTTGATCGCGTAATAGAGTTGGTGCACATCTTGTGTGACTGAGTGATGGAGGCATCATCCACAACTCCCTTTGGCTAGGGTCTTCTTCACACTCCGACATCGTTTGAGTTCGGGCCTCTCTATAAAGGCCCAATTATCCCTTTTGTGCTATCTATTTGAGTCATTTTGATGTAATTTTCCTTTTATTTGAGTCACGTCCCTAGGTCTTGCATTTATTTTCCTAAGTTTGAGTGTCATTAGATTGTGTAATGTGCTATTGGGCCCAATTCTTCGGGCTTGGCCCAAGAGCCCCCCCTACCCCTTCGGTTATTTGTCATTGAGTCTTTTGTAAGGGACTTATTGTAAAATGTGGGTTTTCTATATATAGGGCCCCATTTCCTTCATTTGAAAGTAATGAATCATTGAATGAGAATTGCCATTTTAATAGTCCACATTGGAGAGATTCTATTAGTTAGGGTGAGAGACCCTTGGGAGAGATTCCCACCCACCTTCCACTCTCTCTCTCTCTCTTTCTCTCTCTTCCCCAAGCAGGGTTCGCCCCCTTCCTCTCTCCTCCCATCCCCAACCACCTCCACCTCCCACCTACCCCATTAAAGGCCCTCCACTTCCCATAGCTACCATTTCTCCACCCCCATAGTCCCAAGGTAGAATTTCTACCATTCCAACACAATCTCCCCCATTCCAACAAAATCTTCCCCCTTCCAACACAATTCCCCCTCTTCCCCACACATTCACCCAACTTCCAAAGCATATTTGAATTTGAAAACAACCTTCCCTCCACTTGACTTGGCCGCCCCTCTCCAATTCTATTAGGCTAGGTTCGCCCCCTTCCCCTTCACTCCACCCCACCATCCACCCTCCACTCCCCCTTCCTCTAGCTGAACCTGCACCCTCCCCCCTTCTTCCTTCACCTCCCCTCTACCATTAGCAACCCTCCACACCTCCCATACCTCCCCTCCACCTTTCTTCATTCCCCTTCACCATATACTGCTCTCTTCTTCTTCTTGCTAGATCCATTGGGGGCTTTGTCAAAGTTGCAGGTTACTGTTCAGAAGATGCAGCTGTACCTGTAGCTTGCAACAGCCACCCCGGTCACCCCCCTGCGATTTTGAAAGCCCAAGAGGCATCCACGGAAGCGGCTGCCTGTCCTCTTCGTAACGGCAATGGTTTCGTCACCATCGGAGTTCGGTGCTGCCCAGGAAGCCCATTCTTCCACGACTGCGTCGGTCTGCCCCTGTAGAGGTCCTGAGCCGGGGACAAAGCTTCACCACGACGAACCTAGGAGGAATCAGGCCATGAGCTCTTCTCCAAATTCTCCTTCCTGTCTACTTTCAGAATCAAGAAGCGGAATCCCGTTCAGTATCCGGTAGCAGAAGTTATCAATTTTCTTCCTCGACAGTTCCACTCTGCTTCCCCACAGTCTGCACCGACCTCTCCTCACTCTTCTGGATCCACTGATCATCTCCGGCATTGTTTGGCGTCCCCGTTTGTTCTGCTGTAAATAGGACTCGTCCAAAATTCCAACGATTCTGACGGCACCTGATTTGGAGTTCGGGAGCGGCCAGGGCAACTTCTTCTTCCTGCTGTTAGTAATCTGTTGCTGTCAGTCCAAGAATCAGTGACCCTGTTCGAGTTCTCGCCCATGCCAGCAGCGACCCCTGAAGAAATTGACAAAATTCTGAAGCATTCCAGCCCCGGTAACGAAGGGTTCCCCACTGGTCTCGCCCTCGGCAAAATTCCTGATCGAGTTCTGCAGCTTCAACACCAACTGTCAGTCCCCTATTGCAGAGGGCAGGCAGATTCGGTGCCATCACTTAGTCATCTCTCTTTGCTCTAATTTCCCCGCCCCGCTTGGCCGGCTGAAGGCCCCTCCCTGCGTGGAGGTAGTATTGATTGTAATATCATTAACCCCCACCCCAAGGTCCCCCTCCTGCGAGAGGTGTAGTGTTGTAAACCTTTGAGCAGGTCAAGCAACACCGACGCGGCGTGTGGGGATCCACTCGCCTCCCCGCTCGCCCTCGTCTCCGATCGGGACCGATTTCTTCAAACCGGTCGAGTAAGTGTTCACACCTTCACTCCATTTAGTGCTTGTCTTTCAATATTAGCTCTTAATTCCGCTGGTTATGCGAGTGAGAGCCCGATCCTCAAGCCCCGTTGTCTTGAGTGATCACCGTGGGAGGAGTGCAACCGGTGCCTTTGGCACTTTGTCGGCCCCCTTGAATTGGGCATCCACACCCATTGGGAATCTCATCTTGGCCTTGCTGGCCCTCTACCAGCAAGGGCCCAACCCCTCAGCCTCACCTTGGCATTGCCAAGTTACCTTGGGCTTGGGTGAGCGATGAGAGAGCGGTGGCCCAAATTGGCCCGTTTTGATTGCAAATATGCTTGTTTGCCTAAGTCTTAGGTTGTGTCACATCAATTGGTATCAGAGCAAGTCATTGACTTGTCTCTATCAAGTCTAAGTCCTAGGACCTTTGCATTGTGTGTCCAACTCCATTTGTCCCTTGTCTTGCATGTCCACCCGTAGTGGTGCTAGTTACCGACCCGATCCTTCATCTTCAAATCCACCAATGGATCCCAATCCTCAACTCAACCAAGATGCTCCTAGGGAGAAATCCCAAGGCCAAATGAATAGGGTAGACGCTGCCCTTACCAACATTCTTGCCCAACTTGAGTCCCTTTCCACTCGAATTGCTCGGCTAGAAGAGCATGAGTTCCACCCAAGGAACAATGAACCTAGAGTCCACCCTCCACATGTTGAACCTCATAGGGAAGACCCTCATCCAAGGAATAATGAACCAAGAGCCCATCCACCACATGGTGAGCTACATAGGAATGAGTTCCACCCAAGGAACAATGACCCAAGAGTCCACCCTCCCCATGTTGAGCCTCATAGGGATGAGTTCCACCCAAGGAACAATGGACCAAGAGCCCATCACCCACATGCTGAAATTTATAGGGAGGACTTGGACCTTGACCCCTACCATGACTATGAGAGGCCTCGCCACCATCACATTCATGAAAGGCGTCCACGGGACGACCCGGATGACCCTCTCTTAAGGATGATTAAAGTAGAGGCCCCAAACTTTGATGGTTCCCATGAACCAAGTGTCTACTTAGAATGGGAGACCGCCATGGACCAATACTTTGAATGGTACCCTATGACCGACCAAAGGAGGGTAAGATTGGCCAAAATGCATCTCACTAAATTAGCCAAAATTTATTGGCTAAACCAAGAGGGTCTAAGAAGGATTAGGCGGGAAGAGCCTATTGATACTTGGGAGGGTATGAAGAATCAACTTAGGAACAAATACCTTCCCCAATCCTACCATCAAATGCTCTTAGATGAATGGCAAAGTCTCACCCAAGAAGGGAAGACCGTGGTAGAATATATTGAGAAGTTTGACTCCAATCTTTTGAAGTGCGGAGTTCATGAGGACCCGGCCGTTACCTTGTCTCTCTTTAGGAATAGACTTCAAAGTCACATCAAGAGAGAACTTTTTATGAGAGATGTTGATAACCTTGAGCTAGCCTATCAAATAACAAGGGATGTAGAAAGATTCTCTAGGATCCCTCGATTTGCTACTCCCCGACCGACCGATCCCAAAAATATGGGACCACGACCCATTCCGGCCACCCCCATGAAAGCCCCAAATCCAAGTGGGAGTACCCCATTAAGGCCTTACAACCCCCCTCCCACCATCACTCCAAACAAGCCCACCCCTAGTCACCCTCTCCCACGGAGGGAAGACAATCCCAAAGGCCCAATGATGGGGCATCAAAGGCGATTTCATTACACGGGTGAAGTGTATTTGTGTGTTATGGCTTGTATAAGATTGTAATTGTGTATTTTCTTTCTTTTGGGCTCCTTGTAAGGCTTATATCAAGCCAATGGGCCATTTGTTATGTCAAGTCCAAGGCTAGGTTGCCATTAGTAGAGTCCATTAGGGAGCTTATGCCATATTGGGTCATTAGGTTGTTAATGGGTCATTAATGCACTTAAGGCCCAAATTGGGTTACACTCCTTCATGGGCCAACTAAGTTGGAAGGCTCTAGCATGGTTGGTGGGCTGGTTACATGGCCTTTAACCACACTTGGCCCAAGAAGAGGCCCATGAATGGGGCGCCCCCTTCTTTGGCTCTATTAGGCTAGTTAGGTGTGTATTAGGTGGTGTTTGAATGGATCTAGTCCAAGGTTGAATAAGCATGGTCAAATTAGATTAAACTAATGTATTAAAAGTGTGATTCACATTGTATCCCAGCCCTTCAATCCTAACCCCTAGATCCAAGGGTTGAGGTTGAGTTTGGTTGGCATCCTATATAAGGTTGTATTTTTCATATTGAATGAAAAAAATGAAGAGAAAATAGGCATTTACCCCTTGGAGATTTGCGCCCCTCCCCTCTCTCTCCCTGGTTCCTCCACCCCCTCTCCCCTTTCTAGAGTGTAATCCCTTCCCCCTTGATCCCCTCCAGCATCTGAAGCAACTCCGGTGATCGCCGCCGCCATCGTCTCGCCGCCGACGCGTCGTCGCCAACGGTTTCGGTGTTCTGTCCACTCAGGACAGACCCTTCTTCTCCGAATTCCTGCTCTCACTCCCTTCGTCTTCTGAAGCTCAAACTTTCAGGGTTGGTTCCCCTCTAGCACCCTTATCCCCACAAAACAAATCACGTCAAAATTCATCCTTTAGATATTTTTTGATTTTCTTCCAAGTCCAAGTTCCAGATCTGTCCTGATTCTGTTTACTGTTCACCAGCTCTGAGTTTACCCCATTAGAACCATCTTTTGATTTCTTTTGGGTCGCCCAAATTTACTGGGATCTCTGTCCACATCCCTCTACCACCGAGAATTTTATTAATTTTTGGTTCACCCTCCAAGTATTTTTAAAATTTTGTCCAAGTTCCCAAGAACAGTCTGCCCACAGTTTCCCAGATCCGACCCAGGTCTAGTAACGAAATCCCATAAAATCCATTTCGTCTCCAATCAGAAAACCAAAAATAGTCCCGGATTCCTCTCTCAGAGACCTTCAACTTTGCTGAAGAAATTATTTCAAGATTCGGAGGTCTTCTCCCGGTCAACGTTGATCTTCAGAGAAGTCAGAACCTGCCCCTGCAGTTCTGGCCAGATTCCAGCAAGTTTGTAAAATGCATGATCAGAAATACAGATCTGATTATTTTTTTTTAAGACCCCTACGTCGAGGTATTCTGAGTCAGCTTTCCAACGGCGCTAACCTCGTCGCATTCCGACGACGGGGCTGATCGCAGCAGCAGTTTTCTCGGAGTTGCGCGCCTGCAAACAGAATTTTCAGATTCGTGGCCGAGTTCCCGCGAGCGTCATCCGAGGGCCGCCCGGCGTCCGACGGTCGTTCCAGCAGCTCGCCATCCCAGGGGTACGCTTTCCAGGTGTCTCCACCACAGAGGAGTCATCAGGCCCCACACGACCCCTCCGGTCAATACGTGGGCCCCCACTAGCACGAGTACGCGTGAAGCCGAAGCATTGCCCGAAACCGCCCGTCAACCCGAACTTGGTCCTCCCGGGCCCACTTGTGTCGCCCTTTACCTCCCTGCGTGGAGTGGGCTTATTTGTACTGCTGTAAACATAATGTACTAAGTTCCCGGGAGTACGAGCTTCGGCCGGGTGCCATCTTCGCCACGCCGAGAGCGTGGAGGTATCGCCTTCACCCTTACACTTGACATTGGCTTAATTCTTTATATGCTTGTTTATGCCGCTGCTAGAGAGCATGTGTAGGGATACCTAGCTCGCCTTCAATTTATAATATCACTGCTGCGAGAGAGAGCGAAGCCGTCCCGTGACCCGATCCGGGCGCAAAAGAGAGCCGACCACCCTAGCTCATTGCCGGTTTCTCAACCGCGCACATCCGACGCTTCCCTCGTTAAGGGACGATCGCGAGCTTGTCGTGTCCGTGGTCCCGTCCCGCATCAATTTGGTATCAGAGCGAGGTTGAGTCTAGGGTGTTTGCATTCAAAAAAAAAGAGTGTCATGTAGTCATTAGTCGGTCTAAGTCGTGTTTAGGATCATCATATTTTTAAAACAACAAAAAGAGTCATTTTTGGATCGCATACATCCCTTTACTCGGTATATAAAAAGGTGTTGTCCGACCGTTAGGTTACGCCTATCGGGAAGGCCGCACACTTGTGCGAGTGACCTTCGGGTCGATTGTCTCCGCCCCGTACCGAGTCTTGGTTTACGTCTAGGGTCCTTAGTGTGCATTAGTTAGTGCATTCCAACTTTGCATTACTTAGTATCGTGTCTAGTGTTTTGGTCCGAATGTCGGCATGGCCATCCACTAGTTTCCCCGTGTCCCATGGAGTCCCAAACTCCCGGATGGTGGCGATACTATCTCAAATGGAAGGACCACCCGAACCACCCCACGAGGCCCGAAACCCGGGATTTCTACGGGTCCGATGACCCGAGTGTCTATCTAGAATGGGAAGCCATTATGGATGATTACTTCGAGGTGTACATCATGTACGGGCCCATGCAAGTCGATGTTGCCAAAAGGCGACTTTTTGGTGAAGCCGCTGCAACTTGGAGGGACATCAAATATTGGAGGGAGGATAGGAATCTAAGGCCCATCGAGTCATGGTGGGAAATGAAGAGAGTGCTTAGGAGGGCCTACGTTCCCCGCCCACCTACCTCCAACCACGGAGGTCATTCCACTCACCAACCCCACCAACTCACCCACAATCAAGTGGGCCACACCTCTACCCAATCCTACCCTTTCACCGTCGTCCAAGCCCACCAAAGTGACCCCAATCTAGTGGCCCGCCCATGCACCACCAACCAACCTCCCCTTGGCACTCCCATCCCAACCCACTCAAGCACCTCCAACCGAGTGGAAGTCCCACTTATAACCGAGCCTAGGCCCACACCCGAGCCGAGAGTTAAGGAGCTAGTCCACCCCAAGGTCCCTCCTCCAACCCGCTCCTTAGAGGAAATAAAGAAAATGATTTCGGATTGGTGGGAAAGAACACAAGCTACTCCACCACCCATGGATGCTCCATTGTTATCTACCTCCGGTCTTCATTCGAAACCATCAAAGTGGGAACTACCAAAGCCCGAGCCACCCGTGTTTCTTACGGGAACACTTTACATAGCCGAGCCACTTCTTAGATGGCTCAAGGATGGCTTGGTCCCACATCCCTTCCTGTCCATGGACCCCACCTTACCTTTAGTGCCAGTCAACTCATTCCATACCACCTTTCGATCTCGTCACCATGTTGACACATTGGACGATCTTGTCATGGGATTGGATTCACAATGGGAGTTGACGCACCTTTTGGCCCGAGGCTTTGACCAACCCACTAGTCTTAGCCTCACTCATCCGGCCTTAGGGTCTATTACCTCCGAATGCACCGTGGGTTGTATCACCACGGAGGTCCTCTTACTCCTTCCCTTACCGGACGAGCCTGAATTCATACCCTTTTGTCCGAGGGAGGAATCATACTTCTTGCCTACGGTCCCCGTCCCACCCATCACAATTCAAGAAGGTGATTATCCACACCTTCAAAACTTCTACACGTGAGACCGTGACTTGTGGGAACCCACCACAAGGGGTCACACATTCTTTGACCCATTTGACCCCTACTCTAGTGGGCCCCGTGACCCATCACTTCCCTCATACCTTATCGGGGAAGTCCACTTTCATACCCCTTTCCTACGGGCCGGGTCCTCCATACCCACCAAGCCCGTCCACGATACACCTACACCCAGCTCTTCCACACCCGGCTTTCCTAGCCCTCTCAAGTCTCCCAAATCTAAAGGGCCGTCCATGCATGACTGGGTCATACTTGGACATTTAGGTGTACCTCATGCCACCCATCTCCGGTTACATAACATGCATGCATGGCACACATTCGGGTGTCCTGGTCCGCCATCACCCATGTACGGGTCGGACTAACATTAGGTGTGTCTAGGGTCATAGTTGAGTCGATGTGTTTTCTTTGTGTGGTTTGTTTGTGTGGTGATTTTGAGTCGATTGTTTGTGTGATTTTCATTCATGTGTCAGTGCATGGTGAGTCTGCATGTGTCTTGTGCAAGCTCGTGTCGTTCTCTTATGAGTGTGAAGTGAGTCGACTCACTCGATGAGTATGGGATCGGTTCTACATCTATACCCGGATCAGTCACCTATAGGGACTCAGCGGTGATTCCTAGTGAGTCTTCGAGCTGTTTCCTTCCTTTTGAGAGTGCCCCTTCGGAGTGACCACCTTTAGCCATAGCAGTGCGCCAATCGAGTATATATGGAATGAGCAGGTGCTGATCACTTGGAGTGGAGCATACCCGCGCTACTTAGCACGGTGACGGATCCGCCGGAGTACCAGAGCAGCCATACCCCTACTCGACGGGGTCGAGTTACTCCCACCCGGGGAGAATTGATGGGGCATCAAAGGCGATTTCATTACACGGGTGAAGTGTATTTGTGTGTTATGGCTTGTATAAGATTGTAATTGTGTATTTTCTTTCTTTTGGGCTCCTTGTAAGGCTTATATCAAGCCAATGGGCCATTTGTTATGTCAAGTCCAAGGCTAGGTTGCCATTAGTAGAGTCCATTAGGGAGCTTATGCCATATTGGGTCATTAGGTTGTTAATGGGTCATTAATGCACTTAAGGCCCAAATTGGGTTACACTCCTTCATGGGCCAACTAAGTTGGAAGGCTCTAGCATGGTTGGTGGGCTGGTTACATGGCCTTTAACCACACTTGGCCCAAGAAGAGGCCCATGAATGGGGCGCCCCCTTCTTTGGCTCTATTAGGCTAGTTAGGTGTGTATTAGGTGGTGTTTGAATGGATCTAGTCCAAGGTTGAATAAGCATGGTCAAATTAGATTAAACTAATGTATTAAAAGTGTGATTCACATTGTATCCCAGCCCTTCAATCCTAACCCCTAGATCCAAGGGTTGAGGTTGAGTTTGGTTGGCATCCTATATAATGTTGTATTTTTCATAATGAATGAAAAAAATGAAGAGAAAATAGGCATTTGCCCCTTGGAGATTTGCGCCCCTCCCCTCTCTCTCCCTGGTTCCTCCACCCCCTCTCCCCTTTCTAGAGTGTAATCCCTTCCCCCTTGATCCCCTCCAGCATCTGAAGCAACTCCGGTGATCGCCGCCGCCATCGTCTCGCCGCCGACGCGTCGTCGCCAACGGTTTCGGTGTTCTGTCCACTCAGGACAGACCCTTCTTCTCTGAATTCCTGCTCTCACTCCCTTCGTCTTCTGAAGCTCAAAATTTCAGGGTTGGTTCCCCTCTAGAACCCTTATCCCCACAAAAAAAATCACGTCAAAATTCATCCTTTAGCTATTTTTTGATTTTCGTCCAAGTCCAAGTTCCAGATCTGTCCTGGTTCTGTTTACTGTTCATCAGCTCTGAGTTTACCTCATTAGAACCATCTTTTGATTTTTTTTGGGTCGCCCAAATTTACTGGGATCTCTGTCCACATCCCTCTACCACCATGAATTTTATTAATTTTTGGTTCACCCTCCAAGTATTTTTCAAATTTCGTCCAAGTTCCCAAGAACAGTCTGCCCACAGTTTCCCAGATCCGACCCAGGTCTAGTAAAGAACTCCCATAAAATCCATTTCGTCTCCAATCAGAAAACCAAAAATAGTCCCGGATTCCTCTCTCAGAGACCTTCAACTTTAAGAAATTATTTCAAGATTCGGAGGTCTTCTCCCCGGTCAACGTCGATCTTCAGAGAAGTCAGAACCTGCCCCTGCAGTTCTGGCCAGATTCCAGCAAGCTTGTAAAATGCATGATCAGAAATACAGATCTGATTATTTTTTTTGAAGACTCCTAAGTCGAGGTATTCTGAGTCAGCTTTCCAACGGCGCTAACCTCGTCGCATTCCGACGACGGGGCTGATCGCAGCAGTAGTTTTCTCAGAGTCGCGCGCCTGCAAACAGAATTTTCAGATTCGTGGCCGAGTTCCCACGAGCGTCGTCCGAGGGCCGCCCGGCGTCCGACGGTCGTTCCAGAAGCTCGCCATCCCAGGGGTACGCTTTCCAGGTGCCTCCACCACAGAGGAGTCATCAGGCCCCACACGACCCCTCCGGTCAATACGTGGGCCCCCACTAGCACGAGTACGCGTGAAGCCGAAGCATTGCCCGAAACCGCCCGTCAACCCGAACTTGGTCCTCCCGGGCCCACTTGTGTCGCCCTTTACCTCCCTGCGTGGAGTGGGCTTATTTGTACTGCTGTAAACATAATGTACTAAGTTCCCGGGAGTACGAGCTTCGGCCGGGTGCCATCTTCGCCACGCCGAGAGCGTGGAGGTATCGCCTTCACCCTTACACTTGGCATTGGCTTAATTCTTTATATGCTTGTTTATGCCGCTGCTAGAGAGCATGTGTAAGGATACCTAGCTCGCCTTTAATTTATAATATCACTGCTGCGAGAGAGAGCGAAGCCGTCCCGTGACCCGATCCGGGCGCAAAAGAGAGCCGACCACCCTAGCTCATTGCCGGTTTCTCAACCGCGCACATCCGACGCTTCCCTCGTTAAGGGACGATCGCGAGCTTGTCGTGTCCGTGGTCCCGTCCCGCATCACCCAAGTGTAGGAAACACTCCGGGTAGCGGGCGACAACAATGCTATAGGTGTCAAGGGTTTGGCCACTTTGCGGGGCAATGTCCATCCAAGGGATTATCTAGCTTGCTTATTGAGGAAGAAGCTCCCCCACCCCAAAAGGAACTTGAGAGTGTTGTTGAGGACCATGAAGCCTCACTAGATTGGGAAGAAGAGTATGAGGCCCAATACCTTGAGTCGGGTCTAGATCACACCACTCTATCTACCAACTCCCATCTAGGAGTGATTATGTGCACCTTCACCAAACCCCAAGAAGAGGATTGGCGCCGAACTTTAATCTTTCACACCTTTGTCAAGATAGGGAGCCATGTAAGGAAAGTGATCTTGGATAGTGGGAGTTGTGTCAATGCCGTATCCCCCGATACCGTTAAGCTTCTTGGGCTTATTATCACTCCCCACCCAAATCCCTATCGGGTCTCATGGATCAACAACAACTCCATCCCGGTCAACACCCAATGTCTTGTGCCCCTCACCTTCTCTTCATATCATGGTCAAATATGGTGTGATATCATACCCATGGAAGTAGGTAGCATCCTTCTAAGAAGACTTTGGCTCTATGATGTAGATGCCACCATCTTGGGTAAGAGCAACATGTGCACCTTTGAACATGAGGGAAATACTATCCGTCTTAACCCCTCCCCACCTCGTCCCATGACCAAGAGAGACACTCTCCCTCAAGGACAACACCCCATCACCCCACAAGTCTCGGGGAACTCCACCCCTCCAACCCCATCCCTCACCCAAACTCCCAAATAAAGTGGGACCTCGGGGTTGACCAAGGGTCTTCATCTCATCACTAGGAAAGAACTTGAAGAAGAGATAGTTCAAGGAGTACCACTATGTGCGGTGGTCATTTGCCTAGGAGAGCCCACTCCCACCAATCCACATCCCATAAAAATCCAACAACTCCTAGAAGAATTCCATGATGTGTTCCCAACGGAGCTCCCGGACCAACTCCCTCCCATGCGTGATGTGCAACACGCAATTGATCTAGTACCGGGGGCCACTCTCCCAAACCTTCCTCATTATCGCCTCAATCCCACGGAACATGCTGAACTTCGGAGGCAAATAGAGGAACTCATTAGGAAGGGCTTCATTCGCATTAGCAAAAGCCCATGTGCCATGCCGGCCCTTCTCACTCCTAAGAAGGATGGGTCATGGAGAATGTGTGTGGATAGTCGGGCCATTAACAAAATCACCGTCAAGTATAGGTTTCCCATCCCTAGGCTTGATGACATGCTTGATATGTTAGCCGGAGCCACCATTTTCTCCAAAATTGACCTTAAGAGTGGCTATCACCAAGTTAGGATAAGGCCCGGGGATGAGTGGAAAACGGCTTTCAAAACCAAAGATGGTCTCTTTGAATGGTTAGTCATGTCTTTTGGGCTTTCAAATGTCCCAAGTACTTTCATGCGTCTTATGAAGGAGGTCCTTAGGCCTTTCATTGGGATCTTTCTAGTGGTCTACTTTGATGACATACTCATCTATAGTCAATCCCAAGAGGCCCACCTTGACCATCTTAGGCAAGTTTACACCGTCCTCCGACAAGAGAGCCTATTTACCAACCTAGGGAAG
Organism: Amorphophallus konjac; assembly: GCA_022559845.1. Classification (NCBI taxonomy): domain Eukaryota; kingdom Viridiplantae; phylum Streptophyta; class Magnoliopsida; order Alismatales; family Araceae; genus Amorphophallus; species Amorphophallus konjac. The sequence goes on along the minus strand of CM040125.1, from coordinate 251,581,449 downwards.
TGCCACTTCATGACCATATCCATCACCTTCCTAGGATTTGTGGTGTCTATCAAGGGTGTCTCCATGGACCCCGATAAGGTCCAAGCTATTCTTGATTGGCCGGAACCTCACACCCTTCATGAGGTTCGAAGTTTTCATGGATTAGCCACATTCTATAGGAGGTTTATTCGTGGGTTTAGCACTATCACCGGCCCCATCACTGATTGTCTCAAGAAGGGAGCTTTTGTGTGGACCAAATCGGCCTCTAAAGCATTCCAAGAATTTAAGGAGAAGTTGACCCAAGCCCCGGTCCTATGCCTTCCCGATTTCTCTAAAGTCTTTGAAGTCACATGTGATGCATCTGGGATAGGGATAGGAGGGATTCTTAGTCAAGAGGGACACCCGGTAGCCTTCTTTAGTGAGAAGCTATGTGATGCTAGGACAAGATACTCCACTTATGACAAGGAGTTCTACGCCGTGGTGCAGTCCCTCCGACATTGGAGACATTACTTGTTGCCTAAAGAGTTTGTCATCTTTTCCGACCATGAGGCCCTCAAATACCTCAACTCCCAACAAAAGTTAAATGTCCGACATGCTCGATGGGTTGAGTTCATCCAATCCTACACTTTTGTCATCAAACACAAAGCCGGGAGTGAGAATCGAGCGGCGGATGCCCTTAGTAGGAAAGTTTCCTTGCTTTCCACTATTCAAGTGGAAGTAACCAAATTTGATAGGATCAAGGATGAGTACCCTAGCTGCCCCGACTTTGGGCACATCTTCACTACCTTGACCACCCATTCTAGCAAAGAACATGAGGGGTTTGTCTTAGAGGATGGGTTCCTCTTCAAGGGACCCAAGCTTTGCATTCCACGGACCTCACTCCGAGATTTCTTGGTTTGGGAATTACATGCGGGAGGGTTAGCCGGTCATTTTGGGGTTCACAAGACCATTGCTCTAGTTGAGGGTCAGTTTTATTGGCCAAGTCTCAAGAGAGATGTAGGTAAAATAGTGGGTCAATGTCGCACATGTGCTTCGGCCAAGCAGGTGAAGCAAAACACCGGCTTGTATACCCCACTTCCCATCCCCGACCGGCCATGGCAAGACCTAAGCATGGACTTTGTGCTAGGATTACCCAAGACTCAAAGAAAGCATGACTCCATCTATGTGGTAGTTGATAGGTTTTCCAAGATAGCCCATTTCATCCCATGCTCCAAGACCTCCGATGCCTCCCATGTGGCCCGATTGTTCTTTGATGAGGTTGTCCGTCTCCACGGGCTACCTAAGACCATAGTCTCCGATAGGGATGTCAAATTCACTAGCTACTTTTAGAAAACTCTTTGGCACATGATGGGCACCCTCCTCAAATTCTCTACTACCTACCACCCCCAAATAGATGGTCAAACTGAGGTGGTCAATCGGAGTCTAGGAAACCTCCTTAGATGTCTTGTTGAGGATCGATCGGGAAATTGGGATCTCATTCTACCACAAGCTGAGTTTGCATATAACAACTCTATCAATAAGTCAATAGGGATGAGTCCATTTGAAGCCGTGCATGGGTACAAACCAAGAAAGCCTTCCGATCTCATTCCCCTTCCCCAGCATGCTAGAGTGTCCATTTCAGCCGAGTCTTTTGCACAACATGTTAGAGAATTGCATGAAGAAATTCGCAAGCACATCAGCAAAAAGAATGAGGCTTATAAAAGGCTGGCCGACTCTCATCGGCGTCACCAAGAATTCCATGTGGGTGACTTTGTGATGGTAAGGACGGAGAGGCTCTCCCCGGAAGCCAACTCTAAACTGAGGCCACGTGGGGCGGGTCCCTTCCAGGTCTTGAGGCTCATTGGTGCAAATGCCTACGAGTTAGATCTCCCTGAGGAGTATGGAATAAGTCCCACATTCAATGTCGCCGACCTAGTGCCATATAAGGGACCCACGGTGGTACCTAGTGAGGAGATTGAGCCTACTTCTTCCATTGAGAGAGCACCCACCCGTGAGGAGAGACCACCAACCAAGAGAGCCCAGCGTGAACAAATTAAACAAATATTGGATGTACAAGTCACTACCACTAGGAGCAAGGTATATGAGCGCTATCTCGTCAGGTGGAAGGATCGGCCTCCTTCAGAGGATTCTTGGGTGAGTCGGGAGGATCTCCAGCGGTTGGATCCAGACATCCTCGAGCAGTACCACGGCCGGATGGACCCCTACTCGACGGAGTCGAGCTCTTCACAGCCCAGGGGATTTGATGGAGGCATCATCCACACCTCCCTTTGGCTAGGGTCTTCTTCACACTCCAGCATCGTTTGAGTTCGGTCCTCTCTATAAAGGCCCAATTATCCCTTTTGTGCAATCTATTTGAGTCATTTTGATGTAATTTTCCTTTTATTTGAGTCACGTCCCTAGGTCTTGCATTTATTTTCCTAAGTTTGAGTGTCATTAGATTGTGTAATGTGCTATTGGGCCCAATTCTTCGGGCTTGGCCCAAGAGCCCCCCCTACCCCTTCGGTTATTTGTCATTGAGTCTTTTGTAAGGGACTTATTGTAAAATGTGGGTTTCCTATATATAGGGCCCCATTTCCTTCATTTGAAAGTAATGAATCATTGAATGATAATTGCCATTTTAATAGTCCACATTGGAGAGATTCCATTAGTTAGGGTGAGAGACCCTTGGGAGAGATTCCCACCCACCTTCCACTCTCTCTCTCTCTTTCTCTCTCTTCCCCAAGCAGGGTTCGCCCCCTTCCTCTCTCCTCCCCTCCCCAACCACCTCCACCTCCCACCTACCCCATTAAAGGCCCTCCACTTCCCATAGCTGCCATTACTCCACCCCCATAGTCCCAAGGTAGAACTTCTACCATTCTAACACAATCTCCCCCATTCCAACAAAATCTTCCCCCTTCCAACATAATTCCCCCTCTTCCCCACACATTCACCCAACTTCCAAAGCATATTTGAATTTGAAAACAACCTTCCCTCCACTTGACTTGGCCGCCCCTCTCCAATTCCATTAGGCTAGGTTCGCCCCCTTCCCCTTCACTCCACCCCACCATCCACCCTCCACTCCCCCTTCCTCTAGCTGAACCTGCACCCTCCCCCCTTCTTCCTCCACCTCCCCTCTACCATTAGCAACCCTCCACACCTCCCATACCTCCCCTCCACCTTTCTTCATTCCCCTTCACCATATATTACTCTCTTCTTCTTCTTGCTAGATCCATTGGGGGCTTTGTCAAAGTTGCAGGTTGCTGTTCAGAAGATGCAGCTATACCCGTAACTTGCAGCAGCCACCCCGGTCACCTCCCTGTGATTTTGAAAGCCCAAGAGGTATCCACGGAAGCGGCTGCCTATCCTCTTCGTAACGGCAATGGTTTCGTCACCATCGGAGTTCGGTGCTGCCCAGGAAGCCCATTCTTCCACGACTGCGCTGGTCTGCCCCTGCAGAGGTCCTAAGCCGGGGACAAAGCTTCACCACGACGAACCTAGGAGGAATCAGGCCACGAGCTCTTCTCCAAAGTTCTTTTCCTTCCTGTCTACTTTTAGAATCAAGAAGCAGAATCTCGTTCAGCATCCGGTAGCAGAAGTTATCAATTTTCTTCCTCGGCAGTTCGACTCTGCTTCCCCACAGTCTGCACCGATCTCACCTCACTCTTCTGGATCCACTGATCATCTCCGACATTGTTTGGCGTCTCCGTTTATTCTGCTGTAAATAGGACTCGTCCACGGTTCCAACGGTTCTGACGGCACCTGATTTGGAGTTCGGGAGCGGCCGGGGCAACTTCTTCTTCCTACTGTTAGTAATCTGTTGCTGTCAGTCCGAGAATCAGTGACCCTGTTCGAGTTCTTGCCCAGGCCAGCAGCGACCCCTGAAGAAATTGACAAAATTCTGAAGCATTCCAGCCCCAGTAACGAAGGGTTCCCCACTGGTCTCGCCCTCGGCAAAATTCCTGATCGAGTTCTGCAGCTTCAACACCAACTGTCAGTCCCCTATTGCAGAGGGCATGCAGATTCTGTGCCATCACTTAGTCATCTCTCTTTGCTCTAATTTCCCCGCCCCGCTTGGCCGGCTGAAGGCCCCTCCCTGCGTGGAGGTAGTATTGATTGTAATATCATTAACCCCCATCCCAAGGTCCCCCTCCTGCGAGAGGTGTAGTGTTGTAAACCTTTGAGCAGGTCAAGCAACACCGACACGGCGTGTGGGGATCCACTCACCTCCCCGCTCGCCCTCGTCTCCGATCAGGACCGGTTTCTTCAAATCGGTCGAGTAAGTGCTCACACCTTCACTCCATTTAGTGCTTGTCTTTCAATATTAGTTCTTAATTCCGCTGGTTATGCGAGTGAGAGCCCGATCCTCAAGCCCCGTTGTCTTGAGTGATCACCGTAGGAGGAGTGCAACCGGTGCCTTTGGCACTTTGTCGGCCCCCTTGAATTGGGCATCCACACCCATTGGGAATCTCATCTTGGCCTTGCTGGCCCTCTACCAGCAAGGGCCCAACCCCTCAACCTCACCTTGGCATTGCCAAGTTACCTCGGGCTTGGATGAGCGACGAGAGAGCGGTGGCCCAAATTGGCCCATTTTGATTGCAAATGTGCTTGTTTGCCTAAGTCTTAGGTTGTGTCACATCACCGAGCATAAGGTCCGTGAAACCTGTGTTGCTACATGCAGAACAGATCGGTGCAACACTCACTGTTGTATATATGAGTTAGTGCATCTTACATATTAGAATCTGTGCATGTTTTGACTTGTGCTTAATAGAGTCCGTGCAGATCATTATAGTATAGCTATGCATCTCGGTGCATTCTTTGCATCTTGCACATACCTTCTTCCTACTTTTCATCAATGACTGTGCATGTGTCTATATCATTACCTATGAAGTCTGTGCATGTCATGCAGTGTATGTGCATGTCTCATAATAAGTTCCACAAGGTCCGTGCACATTTCGTTCTCCTGTATACATAGTCCATGCTGGCTGCACCTTGTGCATAATGGGGTCAGTGCACATCTCATCTTTGCATATAGTAGGACCGTGCATGTTTTTATAAGGTCTGAGCATATGAAGGATGAATCTCATGGCTATAACATGCTTGACAAACTACTTTGTAACCTATTGACAGGAGTCTAAGTCACAACTGGAGCATGAGTTCGTGAGGATAGTAGAACCAATAATTGGCACGTGATCCAAGGCGGATCATCCTTCGAAGAAGCTGCCACGTGGATAGCTAAAGCGCCAAGATTCTGACACGTGGCTAAGGGATTCCTGAATTCTCTTGGCGGGAGTGCTCCCTCCACGTGCCCAACCTGTTAGCTCATGGGTCCCAGGCTTGAAGTTATATAAAACCCTTCTTCTGCGATCAAAGGAGAAGATGATGAAGATAAGAGATCTAAGGAGGGACGCAGAGAAAAGAGAGATTAGAGCTAAAAGAGAAAGAGCCAGAGAGAGAGAGAGATCAGAGACAGTCTGAAGGAAGAGCACGAGAGCAGTGAGAAGAAGGAAAGAGGAAGAGACTGAGAGTTCGAGGAAGAGGAAGGAAAAAGGAGAGAGAGAGAGCTCAAGGAGAGGAAGCTGAAGCCTTTGCTGAAAATCCGATTCTACTGGTCTTTAGATCTGATCCAAGCCAGTCAGCTCCTGCGAGAGTAACATTTGTGTTAAGATCGTTTCCAACTTTCCGGTGCTGTGATTTTCCATCTTTTGTTATTCTGTTTAAACCTTTGTTCTGAAAGCAAGTTGTGTTTCTCAACGTTGCAAAGGATCGATTCCTCTGGAAAACAAGTTGTGTTGCTCAGCGTTGCAGGGGATCGGTTCCTCTGGACAGCAAGCTGTGATTGCTCAGCGGAAGCAAGCTCTGTTGCTTAGCGATTGTAGGCAAGCTATAATGCCCAGCAGTTTAAGCTGTGTATCAGGGGGAAGCCTCACTCTGGTTTGAGTGGGAGATGGACGTAGGTCTGCGGGCAGCAGACTGAACCATCTAAAATTCCATGTGTTCTGTGGTTTGCGAGTGTATGTGATTCATTATCTTCTACCTCCTTCACTGGGTAATTGATTTTGATCAATTTGCCTCTACTGCGAAAATGTGTCTGAATTGTGTACTTAATATAGAGGCAGTGGGTTTCATAGCAGTAAATTTTAGTACCAGTCTTCTGCTACATTTAGAGTTCATATAGTGCTTGATGCATGTTCAGTGTTCGAAGTTGAACCTCAACAGTTTATCCGTTTAGCTGAGCCATCCAGTTCTATCTCGGCGTGATTTACATCATGAGTTTTTTAATCTAAGCAAAATTTTAAAGGGGAGATTCTTTCACTCCCCCTCTGAATCTGTGTCTAGCACCCCAACACTTGGTATCAGAGCGGGTCTCTAACTATCCAGATCCAACGATCTGCAGAGGATCTTGCCATCTTTTGGTGCAATTTTATGAGACTTGGTTTATCGGTTTGAATTCACTGCTTTGAATTGGTATTGATCTGTGTTAATGGCTCATCCTCCGGTACTCGATGGTTCAAGTATTAAATTCTAGCTATATCTAATGCACAAGCATGTTAACTCTGTTAATCCACAACTGTGGAAGGTTATCTCTCACAGTCCACATAAAATCCCTAAGGATGAGTCCAAGTGGACTTATGATCACAAGATGAAAAATGATGATACTGTGAGAGCTATAAATCTAATGAAGGCTGCAATTAATTCTGATGATTTTCCTTTTATCTCAGGCTGTAGCATTGCAAAGGAAATTTTGGATGAACTGCTTCGTATCCAAAAAGGAGAGAAAGAAGAATGTCTGATGGCCAGCCGGAGTGATCACATCAGTGATCAACAGGAGGAGACATCATCACAGGTAAGTACCGAATCCGATGAACTTACTTTTGATGATTTAATGATTCTGTACAATGGTCTCTTAGGCAAGTATAAGTCTATCAAGTCTGAAAAGAAGAAAATAAGGAAGGTCATGACTTCTGACATAAAGTCTTTGAAGTCTGAAAATGAACACTTGAAATCTGAAATAAAATGGATTGAAAATTCTTGTGATAAGTGTATCTCTGTAAAGAATTTGAATGATGACCTTCAATCCGAACTAAAAATGCAAGAAGAATTAATTGACTCTCTAAGAAAAGAAAATGAGAAACTGGAACAAGAAATTGAAAAGCACAAAACTGCAAACAAAGTATTGAGTGAATGCCTTAATTGTAGTGAACAAGAGATTGCTAGCTATGAGATACACATCGCATCTTTAGAAAATAAATTTAAAAAGCTTGAAAGACTGTGAGAAACTTGATGCTATTAAAGCTGAAAATGAAAAACTCCAAAAGAATCTGGATGAGGCCAAAACAAATCTGAAACAAGGAATGAATGAACATGATCAGATTCTCATAAATGAACTTGTGCAAAATGAAAAGCTGATGAAGGAAAATGAAGAATTGAAGCATCTGAATACTGTCATATCAGATAAGCTTCTAATGCTTGAAAAGGGAGAGTGCACATCTGATGATGAGTCTGAGAGAGTGAGTGCATTAATGGAAGAGAATAAAAATTTGAAGGAACAAAACAAGAAGCTCATGGTATTAAATACTGTCATGGGAGATAAATGGTTGACTTCGGAAAAAGGAAAATGTGTGCTAATGGAAGAAGAAGTTAATAAGGAACATGAGCTCAAATAGGAAATTTCTACTTGGAAGAGCTTGAATGACGCTTTGCATCAGCAAGTTATTTCCTGTGAAACTGAGATTGCTGGTTACGAAGCTAACACTGCTGATTTGAATTATGAGATTCATGATCTGAAAAACTTATTATCTAAATTTATTAAGGGAAAGGACAATCTGAATACACTTTTTGGAACAAATGCTAACTTTCAGAAAGAGGGACTGGGTTACAGTCCAGTCAATAAAAGGACAGATGGAAATAAAATGACTAATGTGTTTGTGAAGAGTTCTGAGCAAAACAAAATTCATGTTCCATCTATATTTCAATTTACTGCACAGAAAACTGAAAAGCAAGGTAAAAATATGAAAGTTGCTTTCAAAAAGAAAATTTTTAATAACAAGAAAGGCAGTAAGCAGGAAATGAGAAATAAACTCTACACAACTTTTGTGAGTAGCTCAAACATAGCTAGTGCTTCTGTCTCCTCCTCCTCAAAACAAGTTGCCACTCAAGAGAATCAGAAAACAAATCAAAAAAGGAAAATATTGAAAAAGATTGATGAGAATAACCATGCTGAGAAAGCTCAGGCCAACAAATTTCTTATCAAGAATATTGAATGCTTTTACTGTGGAAAGGTTGGTCATGAGATATGTGATTACTTTATTATGAAGAAGGATGATCTGAAAATTTGTAGAATTCATGCTAGGAATTCTCATGCTAAGAAACCTTCTTTTGTTCAAAAGAAAAGAATTCACTGCTTTTACTGTCATGAGATAAGTCATCTCATGCATGAGTGTAGACATATGAAATTAGATGACCTAGCTGCTGTAGGAATGCATGACAAACAACTCCATGCTAAATATCATGTAATTCTTAAAAGGAAACTTCATTACTTTCATTGTGGCAAATTAGGCCACATTGCTGCAAAGTGTTGGCATGTTAAGGGAAGAACACTTAACTCCAAACCTGCTAAAATCCCTGTAAAAAGACATGCATTTTATGAGAATTTTAACAGAATGAATTCTTCATGTTTTGAATGTGAAAAACCTGGCCATAAGCAAATCAGTGCCAATTGGCAGGTTTCAAAAACCGGAACTTTCATGTGCATAATAATAAAAACTTTAATATTCATGCACATAGATTCAATGATCACAATAATGTGCATAAAAAGAGCTTGAAATATGTTACTTGCTATTATTGTGGTCAGTTTGGACATTCAATGTCCAACTATAAGCTGATGGATCTTGATGATCTTAATGCTCAAAAACTGTGGAGAGCACCCTTCAAAGGTGCCACTATCACTTCAGGACCCAAGACTGCTTGGGGTGTAAAATAGTTTGATGTTTTGCAGGTGTGCCTTGGAAGGAAATAAACAAAGGGTTAATAAACCAAGGCACTCAAGTGTGAAAACACCACGGCTGCAATTTTCAGGTCAACTCTATGAATTCTGTTTAAGGTTTGTCATCTGAGTTTTCTTTTCTGTTTTAGATGGTTGCACAAAATGTTAATTCGTTTGTGCATATTCTAACTGAACTTTTCTAAAAATCCGGAATGCACATGATAATAGAATGCACTGCATATCTATTTTATGAGTATAATTCATGAGTTTTCTTGCACAATGATCTATGTGTCTGTGGCACTTAAATGTCAGCTTCTTAATGCATTTAGTCAGGGGGAGTTTGGCTGCCCCTGCAGGATGACTCATGCCACTCATTGCATACGCATACATGTAGTGAATTGCATAGCACTCCATCAATGTTGAAAATTTCAAAAAGGAGAATTGCATTGCATTAATTGAAAACACCAAAAAGAATGTTGAGTGCATGCATTCAGGGGGAGCTCACGAGTACTCATGCTTCATACTTATCATTTTCCTCATTATGACATATACAATGCGCTTGATATCTCTTGCATTTAGTCAGGAGGAGCCTTTGTATTGTTTATAAAACTGTTGGCTATTCTTGTGTTTTCTCACTGTCAATTCGATAGACCTGAACTGCTCATTCAGTCAACCGATATTTCTTTTGACTAGCCACATTCTCAATTTTTATGCAATCTCTGCTCTCCCTACAACTCATGTCTTGAACCTGAAATTTCTCTATGCTACACCTTAATTTGCTGAAGAAGAGCCTCACTTAAACTCTTGTCACTACTGTCAAACTGATCTGTCTGTATTCCAGACTCAGCTATTGGTTTCTAAGCTGAACTACTCAAGTGCATACCCCTTGCTACATCATTGTTGTCTTCTACTCTCTCTCTCAATGAAAATTTCTTATTGTTCCTACTGATTGGTTGCATTGCCAATGTTGATTCATTTGAAAGTTGGAAGATTTTAATATGTGTACCCTAATCATAAATCAGACATATTCTAAAATGAAGAATCTTCTATTATAGTGGCTTAAGAATGTCTGATGAATCAAATTGATTTAAGTCTAATGTATTCATTAAGTTTGGATGTAAAAGACTTGAAAATATCTGAATCATTATTTTAATAAATCTTAACCAAGTGTCTCATGTAATTTCATGCAAAATCTTCTGAAATCTGAAACTTTAAAAACATGGCTTCCTTTGGATAAAATACATATAGTAAGTATTATTCTTAAACATTTCAATGTACTGAGCATTGTCTAAAAAATATGAAAATATTTGAAAGAAAACTAAAGTCAGAGCAACGACCTTGGCCACAGAGAAACTGGGTTCGCTATCAAAGAAATAGAGTCAACCCATGTCATGAAGTGTCATAGTTACCTCTGCTATAAAATGATTGAAAATCTGGCAGAGCAATGGCATGGTTGTGTTGAGTAACTGGGGATTCTTGCCTCTGATCAAGGTGTCTCCTCATGTAAAAAGACACTCCAAATTGCTAACTCTGTTCTCATTGAGAGGTAATGTGGTTGTCACAATGAGTAACTGGGTCACTTCACCTAAGACGTGTTGTGCCTCACGTAAAAAGGTGTTGATTTAACCAGACTTGCTCAAGAAAAATAATGTTGCTGAAGGTTAAACAAGAATATCATATGTGCAATTGGTTCATCTTTATTAAAACTTGATTTCAGATATGAGTATTGATTTTCATTGATAAACTTTGCATACATCATAATTAAATCATGCTGGTCAGCTTAGACTCATTCATAATCTATTATAATAGAAGAGTCTGAAATTTGCTTATCAAGATTTATGAATTTGGTATCCTGTTGAGAATCTTTCTGCCTTATCTATTCATTGGCAATCCAGTCAGTTCTGTGCTCCACTCTTGCTCAATATTCTTAACATAAATTGTCATGATCTGAATTTTGTTGACAACTCACCTCCAATTCAATTTTTGTCTGATTACTCACTCTGAAGTCTGAATGTTGATTTATCTTGTGAAATTCTTGTACTTAGTCTCTAGCTGTTGTTCGACCTGAAAAATTCATCGGTATCCTTTGCTTACTAATATTGATGCCTCTTGAGTTCGACATGGAAAATTCTAGGACTTCACATGTGCTTTTGTTGATATCACTTTTCATCACAATTGGTATCAGTCTACTGAGTTTATCAACTAGTGGTATCAGACTTAATTCTGCTTGTCCGACAATAGTTTTGGAAGATTGACTCATCAGCTTTTGTCTGAGATTAAGGGGGAGATTTGCCTGATTTCTCCATGATTAATACTATTATTTCCTTTTTGATGAAGTCAAAGGGGGAGAAGAATGGTCTGATATGAATGAGTATGACTCATAGTGTTGCCATCATCAAAAAGGGGGAGATTGTTGTACCCCTGTGGTTTTGATGATGTCAGCACTATGACTAATCTGGTGTTGCATTAGTATAACTTTGTGGTTTTTATGATGTCACACTATGGATCATCTGCATTAGTCATACTTGTAAGGTAGGTCGGTGCAACCTCCGCTGAGGTCGGTGCATACATTCATTACATTGTTACCTATTAACGTCGGTGCATTACATTGTTGAAGTCAGTGCATTTCATTGCTTAAAGTCAGTGCATGTTACTGTTCGTGTGCATATAGGTCTGTGCATTTTAAGGTCAATGCATTCACTTACGTTCAGCACATTATGTCGATGCATACTCATGGTTCAACAGACTAAGTCAGTGCACTTCGATGTTTAAGTCTGTGCAGGGTCATTTGTCTAAGGCCAAAGTTCGTGCACATCTTAGTTAGACTGCACAGCAAAGTCAGTGCACGTCACTGTACATGAGCATTTAGGTCTGTGCATTCTAGTCCGTGCACTGCCTTGGCAGATGTAAGTCGGTGCAATCCGTGTATCCGGCTGGCATCATGTCGGTGCAACTCTTGTGCAGCACGGTAGCCAAGTCGGTGCAAGATCGCACTGCGGAGATTACGGTTGATGCATATCTGGCGTGTGCAACACTGTACTTGGTGCAATTTGCAATGTATGCATTCACAAGGTCGGTGCAACTCTTTCCGCTGCACGCAGGCCAAGTCGGTGCATGGTCTGTTGATCGCGTAATAGAGTTGGTGCACATCTTGTGTGACCGAGCATAAGGTCTGTGAAACCTGTGTTGCTGCATGCAGAACAGATCGGTGCAACACTCGCTGCTGTATATATGAGTCAGTGCATCTTGCATATTAGAATCTATGCATGTTTCGACTTGTGCTTAACAGAGTCTGTGCAGATCACTGTAGTATAGCTATGCATCTTGGTGCATTCTTTGCATCTTGCACATACCTTTTTCCTACTTTTCATCAATGACTGTGCATGTGTCTATATCATTACCTATGAAGTCTGTGCATGTCATGCAGTGTATGTGCATGTCTCATAATAAGTTCCACAAGGTCCGTGCACATTTCGTTCTCCTGTATACATAGTCCATGCTGGCTGCACCTTGTGCATAATGGGGTCAGTGCACATCTCATCTTTGCATATAGTAGGACCGTGCATGTTTTTATAAGGTCTGAGCATATGAAGGATGAATCTCATGGCTATAACATGCTTGACAAACTACTTTGTAACCAATTGACAAGAGTCTAAGTCACAACTGGAGCATGAGTTCGTGAGGACAGCAGAACCAATAATTGGCATGTGATCCAAGGCGGATCATCCTTGGAAGAAGCTGCCACGTGGATAGCTAAAGCACCAAGATTCTAACACGTGGCTAAGGGATTCCTGAATTCTCTTGGCGGGAGTGCTCCCTCCATGTGCCCAACCTATTAGCTCGTGGGTCCCAGGCTTGAAGTTATATAAAACCCTTCTTCTGCGATCAAAGGAGAAGATGATGAAGATAAGAGATCTGAGGAGGGATGCAGAGAAAAGAGAGAGTAGAGCTAAAAGAGAAAGAGCCAGAGAGAGAGAGAGAGATCGGAGACAATATGAAGGAAGAGCACGAGAGCAGTGAGAAGAAGGAAAGAGGAAGAGACTGAGAGTTCGAGGAAGAGGAAGGAAAAAGGAGAGAGAGAGAGAGCTCGAGGAGAGGAAGTTGAAGCCTTTGCTAAAAATCCGGTTCTACTGGTCTTTGGATCAGATCCAAGCCAGTCAGCTCCTGCGAGAGCCACATTTGTGTTAAGATCATTTCCAGCTTTCCGGTGCTGTGATTTTCCATCTTTTGTTATTCTTTTTAAACCTTTGTTCTGAAATCAAACTGTGTTACTCAGCGTTGCAGAGGATCAGTTCCTCTGGACAGCAAACTGTGTTGCTCCGCGTTGCAGAGGATCGGTTCCTCTGGACAGCAAGCTGTGATTGCTCAGCGGAAGCAAGTTGTATTGCTTAACAGTTGTAGGAAAGCTGTAATGCCCAGCAGTTTAAGCTGTGTATTAGGGGGAAGCCTCACTCTGGTTTGAGTGGGGGATGGACGTAGGTCTGCGGGCAGCAAACTGAACCATCTAAAATTCCATGTGTTCTATGGTTTACGAGTGTGTATGATTCCCTATCTTCTACCTCCTTCACAGGGTAATTGATTTTGATCAATTTGCCTCTACTGCGAAAATATTTCTGAATTATGTACTTAATATAGAGGTAGTGGGTTTCATAGTAGTATATCTTAGTACCAGTCTTCTGCTGCATTTAAAGTTCATATAGTGCTTGATGCATGTTCAGTGTTCGAAGTTGAACCTCAACAGCTTATCCATTTAGCTGAGCCATCCAATTCTATCTCGGCGCGATTTACATCAAGAGTTTTTTAATCTAAGCAAAATTTTAAAGGGGAGATTCATTCACCCCCCTCTGAATCTGTGTCTAGCACCCCAACATCATCTTCTCCAGGACCTCCCTCCTGAGGTTCTGCTTGCAGATTTGTACAACATCCTCCTGGTGTGGGGGCCGCTTGCATCTCATTCCAAAGTCTCTCCACCTTTTGATATAATTCAGAGCAATCTCTTCATGTCTCTACTTTGTAGAGTAAAGGTCGGCCACAGTGACCTCTCTCTCGGTGACATGGAATCTTTCCTTGAACTTTTTCTGCATATCCTGCCAATCACTAATTGATCCTGCCGGTAGGGTTGTCAATGGGCCGGGCCGGCCCGACAGGCCCGCAGGCTTGGCCCGATTTCGGGCCCGACCGCAAGGCCTTTTTCGGCCCGTGGGCTCTTAGTCGGGCCTAAAAACCCGACCCGACTAGGCCCACGGGCCGGGCTCGGACTTTAAGTTCGGCTCGCGGGCCGGCCCGTCCCGTTCTCTTTTTTTTTCTTTCAAATTTTAAAAACTATTTAGTTAAAATTATATTGTTTTACTTAATTAGAAAATTCAAAACTCTATTTTCATACAAATTATGTAATTAATATCAAAACTTTAGTTAATTTAGTGATATTATATGCTTTCCATTATTAAATGTATTAGTTTTCCATTATTTTTATTTTTTATTTAAGTTGTCGGGTCGGGCCGGGCCTTAGTCGGGCTTTACAATTTTTTAACAATATCGGGCCCGGCCCGGCCCGACATAGCTCGGGCTCGGGCCGGGCTCGGGCCATAATATTGATAAGTGGGGCCCGGGCCGGGCCGACCTAAGCCCGACCCGGGCCCGGCCCATTGACAGCCCCACCTGCCGGTAAGCTCGAGTACAATTCATGTAATATCCCGGACCTTTCAGATCCTTTCTTTCTGGGTTTCGGATTTGTTTTCTCGGAGTGTCCAGCTCTGCTGTGTCTGAAATTTTATTTCGGACATCTTTCATGTTTGGATCGGCGCGATCCGGAGTTGTTTCGGAGGCCCGGAGTGCGTCCGCGGCTTTTCCGCGCGTGTTTTCTGATTTCCGGTACAGGTTCCGATAAATCCTTCGGAACCTCGTTGCGGGTCAACCGGGTCGTTCACCTAGGCACGGGTGGTACCGTTGCGATCGGTGCGTTCCGAGGATCGCGGAAACATGATTTTATATTTTTTGGTATTTTCCAGATTTTCCAAATTTTCTATAAATACCCATCTCTTTTCTCTCACCCCCACCTTCTCTTCTTCTTCCTCTTTCTTCTTCCTCCCACCGTGAGCACCCCCCTCTTCCCCTCTCTCTCTCATTCGACCGCGGCGGGCCTCTCTCCGACTGCAGACGGCGGCGGGGTGACGGTGCGGCGACGTGGGCGGCGGCGAGGCGATCTCGTGGGCGTGCGGTGTTCGTGGGAGGCGTGAAGGAGTGAGGATTATAAAAGCTTTCTTCGTGAGTTGTGGACGATCCGGCATGCCTCGAAGCAAGATTGAGGTAGGGTGACGTTCCCTAGCTGCCCGCGTTCCATTCCCGTGGTTTCTAGCCCGAGGGGAGGCCGAGAGATGGGTTTCCATGCCGGGTTGAGATTTTCCATGATTTGGGGAGAGTTCACCCGATCTATATTTTTAGGCCACGATTCGCCATTTTTATGGCTTAGATGTAAGCTAGGGGTCCTTAGGGGGCTTCCCCCTTGATTTCCCCCTCTCCTATGGAGCATGGGAGCGTGGTTGGTATTTTTGGGCGTTTCACGCCGTTTCACCGTCGGGTCGGTGTGACGGTCCTTCCAGTGACCATCACATCCTGTGACGCCCCAAGGTGGGTGCGTCACAGCTCTGCTTTGGCCAACTGGGGGTCTATGGGCTGTGACGGTCCCACGATAGACCACCACGGCACTGTGACGCGCCTAGGTAGGACTGTCAGGTGACGATCCGACCATTGGCACTTGACTGTTGGGGGTTAAGGCCTGTGACACACCCAGGGTGGCACGTCACAGCCTTGTAATGCCCCTGTGTGGGTGCGTCAGAGCTGACGCATTTCCACCCTGTAACGCACCAGAGTTGGTCCATTACAGCCTGTGACGCACTGAGTGGCACGCGTCACAGTTGATTTCCTCTTGGCTTGTGACGCACCAGGGTGGGCGCGTTACACCCAGTTTTGCACCGAGCGTCTGACGCCCCTGTGTTGGGCCGTCATACGGCTGTGACGGTCCAGCGATAGACCGTCAGAGCCTGTGGCGCATCTAGAGTAGACTGCCAGGCTCAGGACTGCACTGGGTGGTTTACAGTCCCGTTTCTTCTCCGACAATGGTCACCGTGCGACAGTGCTGGTACGTGGGATGGTCCCCGTACGTCGTCGAGTGCAGACGTTATTTTTCGTTGACTTGAGAGTCTACTCCGTAGTGACCCTCCACTAGTCATAGCCTGCTTACACGTTTAGTGGTCCCACCGTGGAGAGGCTTACCCAAAGGATGGTTTTAGACTGGTTTTCATCGGGCCCCGCGTCTAGCAGCCAGAGTCCGGCTGAGGGGAAAACCGATCAGAGGGCCAGACGAGAGACGGACGGTCTGTGTGTGCACACGTGGTTGGGGGCGGTTGGACCCACGTCGACGGGCGTGACCCCAGCTAGTCACTTGTTTGTAGTTGCTTGTACGGTGTCTCAGTTCCCGCTGGGCCGGAGGGAGACACCTGAGGCGTGGACTAAGACGTTAGTGGACGCATTCGGCCTTGCTTCTGGTGGGAGGTACTCCTGTCGAGTCGGGAGTGACAGGCTATCAATCAGTCTTTGTGACTTCGACCTTCGGGTTTTTCATCGGATTGACCGATGAGTTCCGATTATCTCACCGTGGCGTGTGTGTGGGTTTTCGCGCCGCGAGACTGGTGTTGTAGTTGCAGGGCTTTCCCTTTTGAGGTACTCGCTTAGCCGCTAGCGTAGTGGTTTCTCGTTTCGCGAGGTAGGGTTCGAGTGATCCCTACTGAGTCTTGTTCCGAGACTCATTCCCTACGTATTTTCACCGTGTTTTAGGTGAGGCGCGGCCTCAGGGGAGCGCGACTGAGGCTCAGCGTGGTTCAGGTGCCCAGCGTTAGTGCCAGAGGTCAGAGCCGGGGTATGTCCTGTGTAGCTGTACTTTTCTTTCTTGTCTCTATACTAGTTGTGGACTCCTGTTGTTATTTTGTTTATCTTGTGGACCATGTATCATGTAAAATGTTAATTTATTTTCCTGCTTAATTATATAAACTATTTATTTTCTACAATTATTTGTGATACTTGTGTAGTCTACACACCATCCTTTTAACCCTTCCGAGTCTTCGGGCTCGTGGGTGGCAGTGCAAGTCTCGGGTTATCGGGCCTTCCCAGTAATCAGTTTCTCGGGTCGTTACAGCTGGTATCAGAGCGCGGTTGTGGAATTATACGAGAATATAAGTAATTGTAGTGGTCCACTAGTCCACAACGATGATGTACAGTTGACGCTGGCATCGGGCACCATGTGTTTTATTAACCTTGCCATTTCCGTGTTTTCTATCTTTTGCTTTAGGAGAGAGCATGGCGTCGAGGCAGAGCACTCGCTCTCAGCAGGGGCAGTCGGCTGGAGTTCAGGAGATCCATCAGGAGGTTCGGCAGGAGGTTCGTGAGGAGCAGGAGGAGCAGAGTAGAGTGCCACCTGCGGCCACTGAGGCAGTGGATATTGTGAGATTTTCGGGGCCCGAGGATTTCTTCCGTGGCTTGTACCAGCTTATGTCGCAGCAGTTCGGCGGAGAGGCTGGTGAGGGCTCATCGACCAGGGGTGGGCCAAGCCATGCAGTGAGGGATTTCATGCCGTTTCATCCACCTTACTATGGCGGTCAGCCAGACCCTGATTTGGCTCAGAGTTGGCTCGACGAGATGGAGTGGGTGTTCAGTTCCATGCGGTGTATTGCGGAGGACAAGGTGATGTTGGCCTACAACCAGTTGCAGGGTACGGCTCGGGCGTGGTGGTCTTCCGAGTGGAAGACGTCTTTTCAGTCACGTCCCCTTGAGCACATTACGTGGAGTGACTTTGTCAGTGCTTTCAGGCGTGCCTACTATCCAGAGTATATTGCCACGCAGAGGATGCGTGAGTTTCTGGAGCTGGTCCAGGGCGACATGTCCGTGTTGCAGTACAGGGCCCGATTTGTTGAGCTGGGTCGTTATGCACCTCATATGATGGATCATGAGAGGGTGAAGACCGCACAGTTCGTATAGGGCTTGAGGGAGGAGCTGAGGCACCATTTGATCGCGAACGCTGCCACTGATTTGGAGACAGCGTCTCCTGTGGTGGCATCCTTGGAGATGGATATGTAGAGGACTCGAGGACCGATCAGCCAGGGGCAGTCCTTGTCAGGCCGCATTCGGCAGTCGGCTACCCAGTAGCAGGGCTCTTTTCAGCATGCGACGGGTGGTTTAGGAGCGTCGTCACCAGCAGCGTCAGCGACAGGATTCGTGTCTTTTGGCTTGAAGGTCAAGAAGTTTCTCAAGAAGAGTTTTCGTAAGAAGCCCAAGGATCAGAGACATGCGTTATCAGGCAGTGTATAGCAGCCGGTCCCCTTTCAGCGTCAGGGATCAGCGGGTGGATCGCGAGGATCGTGTCCCCGGTGTGGCGAGTCCCATCCAGACAGGCCGTGCACGGCGCCGGTGATCTGTTTCAGGTGTGACCTGCCAGGGCATATGGCGCGTGACTGTCTTGAGAGGCAATAGCAGTAGCAGTTTCCCCTGCAGTAGAGGCCACAGCAGCAGCAACAACAGCATGGACAGTATCCATCGCTACCCAGGTCAGAGAGTGTGGGAGGCAGGCAGAGAGCTCGAGGCCAGAGTACTCACATGACCAGGGTAGAGGCAGTGGCATCGCAGCTCGTGGAAGGTACCGTTCAGATTTTGGGTTGCGCGGCTCGAGTTTTGTTTGATTCTGGCGTGTCTCATTCGTTCATTTCGGAGGATTTCGCGTTGAGTATCGAGGAGCCGGTGACCCAGTTGTCTTGTGATTTGACAGTGGAGTTGCCCTCGGGTGATTTTATGATCACTCTGTATTATTTTGATGAGGTTCCGGTGTGGGTTGAAGGGCGGAGTTTGCCGGCCATGCTCTACGCGTTGCCGCTTCAGGACTTTGATATGATTTTGGGCATGGATTGGCTCGAGACACATCATGCGTTGGTGGATTACGGCTCGAAAAGGGTTTATTTTCGGCGACTTCGTAGACCCACCTTCTATTTCCAAGGTATTAGGTCTTCCTCTTCCCGTTTCCTTATTTCTGCGATTCGGGCTCGTCGTTTCCTTGGTGCGGGTTGCCAGGGTTTTCTCGCTTCTGTGATCATGGCAGACCAGCCGTGTCCGGATGTCGAGGACATCCCGGTAGTGTGCAAGTTTCCCGATATTTTTTTTGGAGGATTTACCTGGATTGCCT
The DNA here is from genome assembly GCA_022559845.1 of Amorphophallus konjac. Taxonomy (NCBI): domain Eukaryota; kingdom Viridiplantae; phylum Streptophyta; class Magnoliopsida; order Alismatales; family Araceae; genus Amorphophallus; species Amorphophallus konjac. The sequence goes on along the minus strand of CM040125.1, from coordinate 251,562,283 downwards.
CCCCAGCGGGAGATCGATTTCGTTATCGAGATTGTGCTTGGTACGGGACATTTGTCGAAGGTTCATTACCGTATGGCTCCTGCTGAGTTGAGGGAGTTGAGGGCGTAGTTGCAGGAGTTGCTGGCCAAGGGGTATATTCGTCCTAGCTTTTCCCCTTGGGGTGCGTCAGTGTTGTTTGTGAAGAAGAAGGACGGTAGTCTGAGGCTGTGCATTGACTACCGGCAGTTGAACGAGGTAACCGTTAAGAACAAGTATCCGTTGCCGCGGATTGATGACTTGTTCGACCAGCTTCAGTCTGCTCGAGTCTTCTCGCGGATTGATTTACGGTCTGGTTATTATCAGTTGCGGATTCGAGAGTCTGACGTGGAGAAGACTGCGTTCAGCTCGAGATATGGGCATTATAAGTTTCTGGTGATGCCGTTCGGGCTCACCAATGCCCCCGCAGCATTTATGGATTTTATGCAGAGGGTGTTTCATCCCTATCTGGACCAGTTCGTGATCATGTTTGTGGATGACATCCTTGTTTATTTGCGATCTGCTGAGGAGCACGCGTACCATTTGGGTGTGGTGCTGCAGACGTTGCGAGATCACTAGTTGTATGCAAAGCTCAGTAAGTGCGAGTTCTGGCTTCGTGAGGTGCACTTTCTGGGGTACGTGATTTCTGGTGATGGTATTTCCGTGGATCCCGCCAAGGTCGAGGCAGTAATGCAGTGGCCAAGACTGAGGTCTGTGACGGAGATCCGGAGTTTCTTGGGGCTTGCGGGTTATTATCGAAGGTTTATCCAGGTTTTTTCTCGCATTGCGGCCCCGATGACCAGACTCACGCGGAAGGATGTGCCCTTCGTCTGGACTGATGAGTGTGAGCAAGGCTTCAGGGAACTGAAGAGATTGCTCACCTCGACTCTGGTGTTAGTTTTTCCTTCTGGGTCGGGAGGTTTTGTGGTGTGTACAAATGCTTCCGGGGTCGGATTGGGTGCTGTGTTGATGCAGCATGGTAGAGTGGTGGCTTATGCTTCGCGGCAGCTGAAGCCCCATGAGGAGAACTACCCCACCCATGACCTTGAGTTGGTGGCTGTGATCTTCGCGTTGAAGATCTGGAGGCATTATCTGTACGGTGAGAAGTTCACTGACCATCAGAGTTTGAGGTACGTGTTCACGTAAAGGGACCTTAACCTCAGGCAGAGGAGTTGGATGGAGTATATGAAGGATTATGACTTCACCCTGTCTTATCAGCCGGGCAGGATGAATGTCGACGCCGATGCTGAGTCGGAAGGTCGCGGTCAGTGCCTTGATGTTGAGGAAGTGGAGGCTCTAGGAACAAGTGCCCAAAGTATCTTTCAGGCTCAAGATTCCCCAAGAGCCAGGGTTAGCGGTGCTTGCGAGCTTGACTGTCACGCCTGTTATCTGTCATCAGGTGACAGAGGCTCAGTATGCAGACCATGAGTTGTCCCGAATTTTGGCTATGGCTGATGTGGAGCTCGATGAGGACGGAGCCGTGAGATTATGTGGTAGGCTGTACGTCCCAGCCGAGGAGCAGGTTCATCATGCGGTGTTGCGCGAGGCTCATGGGAGCAGATACACCCGTACACTCGGGCACGACGAAGATGTATCGGAACTTGCGGAGGTAGTTCTGGTGGCCTGGCATGAAGAGAGATGTGGCCGAGTTCGTGGCTAGGTGCCTGACCTGTCAGCAGGTGAAGGCGGAGCATCAGCGACCAAGAGGTACTCTCCAGCCCTTGGATGTTCCCGCGTGGAAATGGGACCACGTGACCACAGATTTTATGGTGGGATTGTTGAGGACTCCGAGTGGGCAGGACAGTATTTGGTTGCTGGTTGATCGGTTGACGAAGGTGGCTCGGTTGTTACCAATCAAGATCAGCTGGAGTGTACCCAAGTTGGCTCGTCTTTATGTGGAGCAGATCGTTCCGTTGCATGGAATTCTAATTTCCATTGTGTCAGATCGGGATCCGCATTTCACTTCTGAATTCTGGAGGAGTTTCCAGCGAGCTCTTGGCACGGACTTAGCATTTAGCTCAGCGTACCATCCTCAGTCAGACGGTCAGTCAGAGAGGACCATTCAAACTTTGGAGGATATGCTGAGATCATGTTGTTTGGAATGACAAGGGAGTTGGTTTCACCACCCACTATTGGTGGAGTTTGCCTACAACAACTGCTATCATTCGAGCATCGGCATGGCTCCTTATGAGACGTTGTATAGGCGTCCGTGTCAGACTCCACTTGATTAGTTTGAGGTTGGTGAGCGTGTTTTGATGGGACCAGAGTTGGTGTATCAGTGTGTGGATGTCGTGCACCTGGTTCATCAGAACATGTTGGCTTCCCAGAGTCGGCAGAAGAGCTATGCTGACCGTAGGCGGCAGCCTCTCACTTTTGCCGTTGGTGATTGTGTGTTTTTGAGAGTTTCTCCGATGAAGGGGGTAATGCGCTTTGGACGGTGTGGGAAGCTGAGTCCCCGCTATGTCGGTCCTTTCCTTATTGTGGAGCGCATTGGTGAGGTATCCTATCGGCTGCGGTTACCTCCTGAGTTGGCATCGGTGCATGACGTGTTCCACGTCTCGATGTTGCGGAAGTACATGCCCGATGACTCTCATGTGCTTGAGGATTCTGTTTGGCCCGAGGTGACTCCAGATGCTTCTCTCCCAGAGTTTCACATCCGCATTGAGGATAGGCAAGAGCAGCTCCTGCGGAACAAGGTCATTCCCTTGGTCAAGGTGGTGTGGCAGTGGCACTCTGGTGGTGAGGCTTCTTGGGAGCGTGAGAACAAGATGCGTTAGCAGTTCCCTTACTTGTTCGAGTGAGTCCCCTCTTCTTCCCCTGAGTTTTGTTCTTAATTTCGAGGACGAAATTAATTTCTTTAAGGGGGGAGGGCTGTAATATCTCGGACCTTTCGGATCCTTTCTTTCTGGGTCTCAGATTTGTTTTCTCGGAGTGTCTGGCTCCACTGTGTTCGAAATTTTGTTTCGGACATCTTTCGTGTTCGGATCGGTGCGATCCGGAGTTGTTTCGGGGGCCCGGAGTACGTCCACGACTTTTCTGCGTGTGTTTTCTGATTTCCGGTACGGGTTCCGGTAAATCCTTCGGAACCTCGTTGCAGGTGAACCAGGTCGTTCACCTAGGCACGGGTGATACCGTTGCGATCGGTGCATTCCGAGGATCGTAAAAATGTGATTTTCTATTTTTTGATATTTTCTAGATTTTTCAGATTTTCTATAAATACCCCTCTTTTCTCTCTCCCCCACCTTCTCTTCTTCTTCCTCTTTCTTCTTCCTCCCACCGTGAGCACCCCCCTCTTCCCCTCTCTCTCCCATTCGACCACAGCGGGCCTCTCTCCGGCAGCAGACGGTGATGGCGCGGCGACGTGGGCGGCGACGAGGTGATCTCGTGGGCGTGCGGTGTTCGTGGGAGGCGTGAAGGAGCGAGGATTCTAAAAGCTTTCTTCATGAGTTGTGGACGATCCGGCGTGCCTCGAAGCGAGATTGAGGTAGGGTGACGTTCCCTAGCTCCCCGCGTTCCATTCCCGTGGTTTCTAGCCCGAGGGAGGCCGAGAGATGGGTTTCCATGTTGGGTTGGGGTTTTCCATGATTTGGGGAGAGTTCGCCCGATCTATGTTTTTAGGCCGCGATTCGACATTTTTATGGCTTAGATGCATGCTAGGGGTCCTTAGGGGGCTCCCCCCTTGATTTCCCCCTCTCCTAAGGAGGCATGGGGGCGTGGTTGGTATTTTTGGGCGTTTCACGCCATTTCACCTTCGGGTCGGTGTGACGGTCCTTCCAGTGACCGTCACATCCTATGACGCCCCAAGGTGGGTGTGTCACAGCTCTGCTTTGGCCAACTGGGGGTCTGTGGGCTGTGACGGTCCCACGATAGACCGCCACGGCGCTGTGACGCGCCTAGGTAGGACCGTCAGGTGACGATCCGACCGTTGGCACTTGACTGTTGGTTTTGACCATTGGGGGTTAAGGCCTGTGACGCACCCAGGGTGGCGCGTCACAGCCTTGTAACGCCCCTGTGTGGGTGCGTCAGAGCTGACGCGTTTCCACCCTGTAACGCACTAGAGTTGGTCCGTTATAGCCTGTGACGCACCGAGTGGCACGCGTCACAGTTGATTTCCTCTTGGCTTGTGACGCACCAGGGATGGCGCGTCACAGCCTGTGACGCACCAGGGTAGGCGCGTTACACCCAGTTTTGCATCGAGCATCTGACGCCCCTGTGTTGGGCCGTCATACGGCTGTGACGGTCCATCGATAGTCCGTCAGAGCCTGTGGCATGTCTAGAGTAGACCACCAGGCTCAGGACTGCACCCGGTGGTTTACAGTCCCGTTTCTTCTCCGACCGTGGTCACCGTGCGATGGTGCTGGTATGTGGGATGGTCCCCGTACGTCGTCGAGTGCGGACGTTATTTTCTGTTGACTTGAGAGTCTACTCCATAGTGACCCTCCACTAGGCGTAACCTGCTTACACTTTTACTGGTCCCACCTGGGAGTAGGTGGAGAGGCTTACCCAGAGGACGGTTTTAGACTAGTTTCTGTCAGGCCCCGCGTCTAGCAGCCAGAGTCCGGCTGAGGGGAAAACCGGTCAGAGGGCAAGACCAGGGACGGACGGTCTGTGTGTGCACACGTGGTTGGGGGCGGTTGGACCCACGTCGATGGGTGTGACCCCAGCTAGTCACTTGTTTGTATTTACTTGTACGGTGTCTCAGTTCCCGCTGGGCCGGAGGGAGACACCTGAGGCGCCTACTTAGACGTCAGTGGACGCATTCGGCCTTACTTCTAGTGGGAGGTACTCCTGTCGAGTCGGGAGTGACAGACTGTCAGTCTGTCTTTATGACTTAGACCTTCGGGTTTTTCGTCGGATTGACCGATGAGTTCCGATTGTCTCATCGTGGCGTGTGTGTGGGTTTTCGCGCCGCGAGACCGGTGTTGTAGTTGTAGGGCTTTCCCTTTTGAGGTACTCGCTTAGCCGCTAGCGTAGTGGTTTCCCGTTTCGCGAGGTAGGGTTCGAGTGATCCCTACTGAGTCTTGTTCCGAGACTCACTCCCTACATGTTTTTACCGTGTTTCAGGTGAGGTGCGGCCTCAGGGGAGCGCGACTGAGGCTCAGGTGCCCAGGGTTAGTGCCAAAGGTCAGAGCTGGGGTATGCCCCGTGTAGCTGTACTTTTCTTTCTTGTCTCTGTACTAGTTGTGGACTCCTGTTGTTATTTTGTTTATCTTGTGGACCATGTATCATGTAAAATATTAATTTATTTTCCTGCTTAATTATATAAACTGTTTATTTTCTATAATTATTTGTGATACATGTGTAGTCTCCACACCATCCTTTTAACCCTTCCGAGTCTTCGGGCTCGTGGGTGGCGGTGCGAGTCTCGGGTTATCGGGCCTTCCCGGTAATCGGATTCTCGGGTCGTTACAATTCAAATGCAAGTCATGTCAACGAGGACTCGAAGAACTTCAGTAAGTTTGACTCGTCCGCTGCCAAGTCACCTATAACAGTCATATAATATGCAATATGCTCCTTCGGAGATCCCTGCCCGTTAAATTTGTCAAATTTGGGTGGCTTGCTAATCCCCGGAGGTAGCCGCTTTCAAGCATGGTAGTGTGGGTACGGGACCCGATAGACAATGAACATGGCATAATCTCTTTCGTCCCGTTCGGCAAGCTTCATCTCTATCATTCGCTACACCATCAGCTTATTTACAACGGCCGGGTTAACCGATTCTGTGTAGAAGTGTGCCGACTACAGGTGATAAGTGCTTAATTGTCAATGCTTATTCATATCACACGCATAATTTTTTGTTCTTTAACGAAGATAATTATGTAATTTTTCATGTCAATCCCGGTCTCACATCAAATTGAGAATTTGCTATAATTAATGGGACTTGAGGCATTTTGAAAATAAAAGAATTGCATGTTAATGATGTGTTTTCTACCAAGGTCACATTGCATGAACTAGAGAGGGGTTAAAAAAGGCAAAACATATATATTCCTTGACTTTAATTTTTGAGGGGCTTATATATAATTTTTTCATGATTTCTTAACTTTGTGAATTGGGTCACCCTCGCATGGGCTGGCAACCGCAGAACCGACCCCTCTTGTGTGAACAAGCGTCTCCCCCGCTGCGTTCTTCCAGATCTCTTACAACACCGAGCATCAATGGGCAGTGCATACAGGATGAGATCGTCTGGGGACTTGGCGAGATCCAGGCAGCGGGCATGTAGGCATAGGCAGAGCAGAGCATGCATGGTGGACATGGGAGCCGGCAGATCTTGGCGAGATCTCTTGCAGCGGCAAGATCCTCTGGCAGCCGTAGGTGGCAGCAGTAGCAGCATGCAGGCTCAGGCATGGGGCATGCACACGGCAACGGCGCCTCCTCACGGCGACAACTCTGGAACAGCAACGGGGCAAGGCTTGCACGTGCGGCAATTAGTTGGCAGTCCCTATGGCAGAGTAGCAAGCATCGGCATTCAAGCCAGCATGCAGCATGCAGGAGCAGCTGCAGTTCCAAGCGATCGACCCCTTCATGTGAACAAATACCATGCAGCGTGGCAGGGCATTCCGGCTGTATGGAGGCGATTGCATGGAGAACGGTGGCCTCGTTCATCACCACTCCCCTATAAAAACCCAACATTCTTACTTCCTCAAGAGATCTTCTTCCCCTCTCCCCTCCTCTCTTTCTCCTGCGGTTTCTCCTCCTCCTCTTCCCTTATTCTCCTCCTAACTTATTCCCCCTTCACTCCCTCCCAGTCCGGCGCCCCTGTTCAGAATAGAGGCACCGTGGCATAGCTTCTCTCCGCCTTCACTCCCTCTATCTACTCTCCTAACTCTCACTCTCCCTCTCCCTCTCCCTCTCTGTTCTCCTCCCTTCCACAGCATCGCGGCCTTCTCTTTCCCGTTATCTCCTCTCTCTGATCTCTTCCCTGTCTAAGCTCTTCTCATCGTGTTGCCCTCCCTCTCTCATCCTCTCTTTCTTCCCTGCACACCTCTCTCTCCCACCATTTCTTTCATCTTCGGTTACCCACTTCTCCCCCACTCTTTCTCTGCTCTCTCTCTCTTGACTACACACCGGCGTCCTGCACCCTCTACACAGCCGCTGTACCCTCCTCCCAAGCGTCTCTCTCTCCTCCCTCTCCCTCTCTCTCTCTAACTCTACTGTTTCTCTCTCCGTCTCTCACTTCTCCACCCCTCTCGATCTCTCACTCCCTCTTCTCTCTTCTACACACTCACCTGCACCACTAACCGCCGGTTTCCTCTCATCTCACACCCTCTCACCCTTTCTCCCGTTCGGCCCCTAATGTCCCCCTCCTCTTTCTCCTCTACACACTCACCGCACCACACTCGCTTCACGTAGCCACTCACCCTCGCCGTTCTCCCACTCTCACCCCCTTTGCAGTCCCGCCTTCTCACATCCCTCTCTCCATCTCTCACCTTCTCCACTGCAACCGTTACACCCACAAACCCTCCGCCTTCACCTGCAAACCTTCACGTACGCTGCTAGCCCTTTCTCCCGTCACCGTTCTCACCTCTCGCCCTCTCGTCCCACTCACGTCTCTGCACACACCACCGCCACCGTTCTCACCTCTCGCCCTCTCGTCCCACTCACGTCTCTGCACACACCACCGCCACCGTCCGGCGTCGCCATGCACGCCTCCTGCTAGTCTCTCTCTCCCTTCTACTCCACCCACGCCTACACGTCACAACGCACACACGCCCGCGACACTTGCATGCATAGGCGGCCTCTCTTCCTCTCTCTTCTGTGAGCAGACACCCACACCGCACTCCCCCCCTCCAGCTGCTCTCTCACACGCCTTCATTGCCTTCTCACTTGCGGCACGCTGGCCGCATCCCTATCGGCACGCACAGTGCCATGCACGGCCATCGGCCTCCCGTTCTCACCTCCCTCATGTAGCTCTCTCTCTCACTCCTCTTCACACATCACCTTCACTCCACCTTTGGCCCCCCCTCTCATACACACACACACACACCTCCACAGTTGATCCCCCTCATCCCCACCTCCCTCTCTCTTCTCACGATGACTCTCTCTCCCTTTCTCTCTCTCTCTCTAACACTCCCCCTCTGTCTTCCTCTTCTCACACACCGTATTTTTAACTCAATCCTTTTTTCTTTTCTATTTTCTTCTTGTATTTTCATTAACCCTCTCTCCACCTCTATTCTCTCTCTACACCTCTCCACATGTCTCTCTCTAAATTTCTCTCTCTAAAGCTCACTCACGGCAGCGTCTACTCCAAGTTGGGCGGCTCTCCAAGACCCAAAGACGTGGGCGACGATGACTTCGTCTCACCGGCTACATCCTCTCCTCCTTAGTTCTTTAATTTTCAATTTTAGTTAAATTTTATTTCGAGTATTGTACTTGTTTCTTGAACTCCTATGTGATGTAATCTTTTATTTTGGAAGCATTACAAATTAGTGAGTGTTATTGTCTCTCCAAATGCTTGTCTCTCTCTCTCTCCCTATGTCTCTCCTCTAACCCTCTAAGTTTCTTTAGATATATTTTTATCTTGTGCTATTTCAATTGTTTCCCATAAAAAATCCTTCCAACAATCTATTTTGCTTCCGTTATAAATAAAAGAAGAATACAAATTTCAACCTTCAAAATATTAGTCTCTCCGTGGATTCGACCCGTATTTATCACTATATTCAAAATCTAAATTTTATTGTGAGTACAAAATTTGTGAAATTGAGTGCGCGTGTTTTTAACGACGAGCTTCGCGTTCGATCAATTTTTGACGTTGTTGTCGGGGATGCTTGTGATTTTTGAGTTGAAATTTTTATTTTTCTTTCGTATATATTTGTGCTAATCTATTTTCTTGTCTTTTCTTATTTTTGCAGGAAAAAAAAGAAAAAATCAAACCATAAAATCAAAAAAAATCTGTCAGAAAAATCTGTCGCAGAAACCTGAAACATAGGTACAGAGTGCAGATTTCAGAAATTTCAGAGAAAATAACTGTCGTAGAAGATCTGAGAAGAAAATCAAAAAATCAGAGAAAAAATGGGGGCAAAAAAAGATTAGAAACATTGAGATGTTTTTCTCAGGGTTTGCTGTCCCGGTCGTACCGGCCGTCCCGATCGCGTCGTAGGACGGGATGGTACGGCCGGGACGGCCACCGTATCGGTACGCTCGGCGAGAAGGTGAAAAGGACGTGATTTTTTAAATTTGTTAATTTTATTGAAAAATCTAATAAATTTTAAAATAATACATGCATTGAAAATTAATAAAATGTTAATTTTTTTATCATAGATACATATTAAATTACATAGAATTAATTACATAGAAATAACTTATTCTACTTCAATTAAAATTGTTATTTGAAGAGACAAAAAAGATATCGTAATATGTTAAAGTTAATATATACATAATAATGACATCATTCAACTCCAGTCATAAAGTACAAAATGTCAAATCTCACTCATCTGTAAATTCATTGTCCCAATCAGAATCAGATACATGAGAACCATGACCCGTATAATCTAACTCTATCGTAGTGGGTGGGTGAGTCTGAAAATATGTACCCATCTGCACAAATAATGGGTCATGTGTAGCAGTGGAGGGTACATGAAATCCTATAAAAAAAGTCCTCACTACATATATACATTTAATTCTATCATATGCTACTGGTGCGACTGGTGCTGGTGATGCTCGAACTGTGGACGTGGAAGAAGATCCTGATATTTAAAACTATACTGGTGCTGCTCGACTGGTGCTGGTGCTGCTCTATACATTCACTACATCTAAATATTCTAAAACTATATTATTCTAAAACATGATCTAGAATTAAAAATATTATTTTTAATGTTCTACATCTAATCAATAATTTAAATTTTTAACAGATGTAACATGAAAACTATTTCTACAACATGTAAAACATGGAAATTATAAATATTCTAAAACTATATTATTCTAAAACATGATCTAGAATTAAAAATATTCTAAAAGTAATATTTTTAATGTTCTACATCTAATGAATGTGCAATAAAATTTTTAACAAATATAACATGCAAAATATTTCTAGAACATGTAAAACATGGCAATTATAATTATTCTAAAACTAAATTATTCTAAAATATGATCTAGAATTAAAAAAGAAATAAACATAATATTTTTAATGTTCTACACATCTAATTAATAATTAAAATTTTTAACAAACATAACATGAAAAATATTTTTAGAACATGTAAAACATGGAAATTATAATTATTCTAAAACTAAATTATTCTAAAACATGATCTAGAATTAAAAGGCTTCTACAAATAATATTTTTAATATTCTACACCTAATGAATACTTAAAATTTTTAACAAATAAAACATGAAAAAAAAATCTAGAACATGTAAAATATTAAAATTATAATCATTCTAAAACTAAATTATTCTAAAACACGATCTAGAATTAAAAATATTCTGAAAATAAAAAATAAAAATTAGAATTATTTTTAAAAATAATATTTTAAATATTTAATTTTACACCCACCCCACCGGCCACCCACCACCTTGTCCCACCCGCCACCCACCCTCCCACCGCCCTGTCCCACCGGCCACCACCGGTGACCGTTGCCCATGGCCTCCCACCGGCGACCACCGCCCACCGTCGTCCCCCCCACCATCTCTCTCCCCCCATCCCCCGGTGGGAGGCAGGTCACTATCTCCCCCGTGGCAACCCCCCCCCCCCCCGTCGATCACCCCCGGCCACCACCTCACACGGGCCGGACCCCCCGTCTGATCCCCCCTGTCCGTCCCCCCCACCACAATCATTCCCCCCCGTGGCACCCCCCGTCGATCACCCCCGGCCACCACCTCACACGGGCCGGACCCCCCCGTGGCACCCCCCCGTCGATCACCCCCGGCCACCACCTCACACGGGCCGGACCCCCCGTCTGATCCCCCCCGTGGCACCCCCCCCGTCCATCCCCCCCCACCCCAGTCGTTCCCCCCCGTGGCACCCCCCGTCTGATCCCCCCGACCACAACCCCACCTGCAACGGCCAGACCCCCCCCCCCACGCCCCCCCCCCCCGCCCACCACCCCACCTGCAACGGCCTGACCGCCCCCCCTCCCCACGCCCCCCCCCCCCACGATCCCCTACCGGCCACCGGCACCCACGGCCTCCCACCGGCCACCGCCGCCCCCCTCCGGCCTCCGGATGACCAGATCAGGTCGGAGACCTTCGATCGCCCGCCAACCTCCGGCCTCCCTCCTCTTGAAAAAAAATCTAAATATTGAAAATTTTTAACTAACCTCACAGGAGCCCTCCGATCGTCCGTCTCCGCCGGCCTGCACCGTCGATCGCCGGCCTCGACCCCCCCTCGCCGCCGCTGCAACGCATGAAGCCTGGTTCGCCTACCCCGCCTACGGCTAGCTTTTAACGCCGAACAGGCACGAACGACAGATCCCGCACGTACCAGCCCGGTCCCACCACGAACCAACATGGTACACGGCGGGACGGACGGGACGGTGTGGGCCAACGCGTCCCGGCCATGTCCCATGGCCTGTCCGTCCCGCAATCTGCCTGGGACAGTCCGGGACGGCTGGTTCGGGCCGTCCCGGAATGGTTTGGTAAACCATGGTTTTTCTTCCTTTCCTTTATCTTTGAATTTAGTCATTAAAAATAAAAAACGAGAGATTATGTATCAAGTAAGTCTTCAAATTTATCCCTCTCATTTTATCTTTTATTACATTTTCTTGGTTAGATAGATTCACAAAAAAATATCATCACTTGAACTCAATAAAATCTTCATTTCAAGATTAGAAACCACACCATCCATGCTTAGGTTATGCATCATTTAGAATAGAATTATTCCTTATTATTTAATTTTTGCCAATTACATTTTAGAGATCGCGAGGGGTAAGGTACGTTCTACTTATCTTATCTTGAGCATGCATTATTGCATAAGAACCCCTTGTTTGAAATTATGGTGAGTATTTCATTTTAAAAATATTCTAGGGCAACACCCATAAGTAAGATAAGGTGGAGATTTCATCACCCTTCCTTAACCCACAAACAATATTTCCCTTGCATCTTTGTATGTTCTAAGCCTTAAATAAAATTCAGTAGACATTGGCCCTAGGTTCACACTGTGGTTCTTGTGCTATTTGGGTTTATCCTCTTATGGAAACCGCTAAGGTAAGACGGTCGGACGGCAAACGCCTTAAGAGGGAAAGTGATTTTTAATTAGGACTCTACGAAAGTAGGGGGAGTCTCCCACTATCCCACCTCTTACCTGGCCGGTGAAAATATAGAGGGAAATTTAAGCAGGTCTAGATGGCTAAAAAGATCTAGCATGTTCAGCCACCTGCACCCATTTGCTGCAACTCCACGCCTGTCGAGACGGGGAGGAAAAAGAAGAAGGGGTTCGGCCCGAAGATAGATGACACGTGTAGTACCCGAGAGTTTTATCATGATTCATAAAGAATATTTTATGTCAATAATTTGGTTAAGTGCTTGATATATTACTTAAGTAAATAAATTAATTAACTAGTATTTTGGTTGAACTTAATAATTAAAGAGTAATCAAATTTCTCTTGATCATAAATGAAAATTTGAGTAATTAAAATTATATAATATAACATATTTTCTTGCATATTTTGTGTGTACATACATTTGTTTAGTTGATAACAAGAGATAGAATATTATATTTTATCCTTTTTCCTTAGAAGAAAAGCTCACATAATAGTAGAAACATGTGAGAGTTAGTGGGTTTTAACGTTACTATTCATTTCGGAGGTGATTTTCATTTCATGAGTTTTTAATTATTTTATATTTTTGCATGATAGATTAAATGGAGGTGAAAATGGATAACAATTAGTTTTTGTTAACTCTTTTTATATTATTAGTTTCGATTTTTCAAAGGGACGGATGAACAGTGCCCCGTTTCTTACGTTCGAACGTGGGTTTTCCTTTCCTTGTTTTTCTCCCACGTAACCATGGGATTCTCTGGGCTATTAAATTGATCTCTATCCCTTCCTTAATATTGGTAACCGTCGGAGGTTTTGGAAGAAACCCCAGCCCATTTTATGGGAAGTTTTATCCCTCTTTTCTTTTCCTCGCGCTGGCTTTTGCGTTCTGGGTGCATGGTGTGATTTTGAAAAGCCCAAGAGAGAGCCAAGGGTCGTAGGAGAGGAGGAGAGATCATCCTTGCTCGTGGGTAATCTCCTCGGTCATTTGGTTGCTGCTGGATCGAGGTTATCTGAGAGGCGCTTTGTCTTCCTGTCTCTGGTTGGAGGCGGAGGGTTTCTCTCATTTCATTGGCTTCAAGGCAAGATCTGAAATCTCCATCTCTCTTTTGTGCTTGTTATAATATATTGAAACCTGAGTTTTAATCCTAGGGTGTGTATGAAAAACGCGTTTCTACTTGGATGTTCAGCTTGGTTTCTGGGTGCTCGGATGAACTGGCAGATAAGTGTAGTGTTGGTTGTTGAATAATGCACTATCTTGGAATCCAGATTCATGTATGATGGTTTAAGTATGTAATATGTATGGGTTGAGTTGGAAATATGTATGGTTGAATGTGGAATACGTGGTTTCTTCCTTGTTGAAGTTTGGTTAAATTCTGGGTACCCGGGCGAATGGCGAGCATGCAAGGAATTGTTCCTTTTCTGGACGCACTGCATTGCGTTCTGTCTGTAGGCAAGTGTCGACACCTACCCCTAGAAGTGTCGACACCTATTGTGGAATCCTGCCCAGTCCAGTTCTGTCTGTAGGCAAGTGTCGACACCTACCCCTGGAATTGTCGACACCTCCTGTGGAATCTTGCCCAGTCCAGTTTCTGGATGCAGCAAGTGTCGACACCTACCCCTGTAAGTGTCGACACCTACTGTGGATCTTGTCCAGTCCAGCTTCTGAATGCAGACAGAAGTCAACTTTTGGCCCGGTCAGAGTCGACTTCTGCCCTGCCTGGGTTGTTTCAGCGTGTTCCGGGCATGGGGAATAGTAGTCTTATGCTTTGTAAAAGCTATCCTTTCCGCTGTGCCACCGTTTTGCTTCCTGTTACTGACTGTCTCATTTGGATTTTCCTCCACCCCCTTCGTTACATGCTAAGAATTTATAAATCAGTAGGGTTACTCAATGATCTAGTTCCATCATGTAAGCATTTCCCAAATTCATTTGTTATTGCATCTTTCTTGCATGGTTGCACCTTTAGGAATTCCCAATTGCTAACCTTCAATGCACTTCTTGTATTGCACATTATTCATTGTCCCTACATTACATAGTACTCGTTCTTGTGTTACATATTACCCATTGTCCTTGCATTGCATATTATTCCTTGTCATTGTGAACCTCTTATGCTATGAGGCAAATCCTAGACCAAAGGGACACTGCTGCCATGAAGGGCTTGGAGCCAAACCGTAGAAATGCCCCTGTGGGGAGGCTCAATATGTTTATGACCCCGAGGGCACGGGGGTGAAATCCTGGAGGTGGACAAGTTCCACTGGTTAAGGTGGGAAAGATTTTCCTCAGATTCTGCACAGTTAATCAACCTCATCGCCATTGCCTAGGTGATTTGGTATCCGTATATGACCTTCTAGTGGTGGTTTGGGCAATGTGTCTGGGTCCTCCGTTCAGCTCAGAACTTCCGATAAATTTTGATCAGATTATGGCCATTTGACTCTGTTATATGTTATTTGGCATATGTATTCGTTTGTTAGATCTGAGCTGACCTCTGAAACTAACTTGTAACATCTGAGCCCTATTTCCCTTGTGCATACATGTTCCATTCAGTTCTGAATTCTATTTTAAAACATGATTTCTATTTCCTTCAGGCTGCACACTTAGCATATGGATCCGGTTCAAAACTTTGCTATGCACTTTTATTGCATGACTAGATATTTTCGAGTGCACTATTGCATAGCCTATCCATAGTTGCATATTAATTGGCGTTGCCCTTGTGATGTGTTTTCAATATTCTGGAGCATGTACTTGATTTCTGAAACCATGTGTTTATTTTCTGCAACTGGGTAAGCCTTAGGGAATTGTATTGGTTAAAAGATGGTCAAATATATTATGCTTGTGCAAGATGTATGTTTGAGTTTCTGAATCTTGCTAACTCTATTCGTAGACTTACACTTGATAATTTTCCAGGCGAGTCCGCTAGTGAGGATGAGGACTTAGAGCCAAGTGAGTCCTAGTCGGAGGCCCGTACGTGATCGTCATTAGCTTTCTTTTTCTGTCATTCGAGGTAGCTTGGGAGAGTCTATTAGAGGCTTGAATTTATGAACTCTGGTTATTGTAATTACAAGTTGGAACTTTATTTCTATTGGACTATTGTGATGTTGGTATTTGGACTTTCGCTGATGTACTACATTCTTCTTCTGCTGTGAATTCTGCACTTTTATTTGTGTAAATCTCAACCCGTCTCTGTTCTGTTGGGTGGTTCCCACTGTGGCGTTGCCTCCTATATCTGACGAGAGTGATATACTGGACCATGTATAGGGTGGGGCGCTACAGAGAGTGGTATCAGAGCCCACAGGTTGAGAGTTTACATAAGTAAAATCATCAGCTAAGTCCATATCCCAAGATCTAGATAGTTCCACTGGTAAGTGGCTAAAGAATATAGGGAAACAAATAAGTAATAATACTAAGGAATCTAACTTGGCTTAACTAAATTATTCCCTTCAAGGTTATGGCATCCCGTGGTCGTCGTGCTGCTGCCCCAGCTCGTGAGGAGGAGTCAAGGAGAGAGGCGGGTGAAGGTCAACAAGGATTACCGGTACCGCCACCGCCGCCGTTGGTCGACTATGGTACCTTCATGCAGGGATTGGTGCAAGTGATGCAAACACAGGCGAATGCATAGGCGGCATTGCAGGCTCAGGTGCAAGCTCAGGCCCAGGCTCAACCGCATCTAGAGGTAGTTCTGAGGATGGCTGAAGGACCGTCAGTAATGGAGAAGATCCGGAGGATGAACCCACCTTCTTTTAAGGGGGAGAGTCAGGCCCTTGTTGCAGAGCATTGGCTGCGAGCGGTGGAGAAGATTTTTCAGAGCATCCGTTGCGATGAGGATGAGAAGGTTAACTTGGCAACATTCATGTTGGAGGAGCGTGCTGATGTTTGGTGGTCTTCAATTCTGTGAAATCAATTTGGGGACGGAGCTAGAGAGGTGTCGTGGGGAGATTTTGTTCGCTTGTTCCGGGTGAAATACATCCCCGAGCATGTTCAAGACCGGATGGAGCAGGAGTTCCTCACTTTGACCCATGGGTCTATGACGGTGCTGGAGTATGAAGCTCGTTTTGCGGAGTTGGCGCGTTATGCACCTTATATAGTAGCGGATGAGCGGAGGAAGGTGAAGAAGTTTGTATCGGGTCTTCGACCGTCGTTGAGGATGAAATTGGTTGCTTTCAGCCACCGGACGATGAATGAAGCTCTCGGTGCAGCGTGCCGGCAGGAAAGTTACATGGAGCAGTACCAAGAAGAGAAGAAAGCCCAGCTGAAGAGGTCGTCATCATCTTTCCAACGTCAAGATCGCAAGAAGAAGCCCTCTACTCAGTCGCCTGCTTATACACCATCAAAGCCGGATGCGACGCAAGCAAGAGGATCAGGAGGATCATCGGCTGAAGTCAAAAGTGAATGCAAGCACTGCGGGAAATGGCATGGTGGTAAGGAGTGTTGGATGGTAGATGGGAAGTGTCTCATGTGCGGAAGTTCGGAGCACAAGATCAAGGATTGTTCGAAGATGCAACTGCCTTCTCCAACTCAAGCCCCTACAGCTGTTGCCGCCGCAGCACCAATGAACTCAACCAGACGCCCTCGAGCGTCGGCACGAGTGTTTGCGTTGGCCAGAGAAGATGCAAAGCAAGCAGACAACGTGACAGAAGGTACACTTCTAGTGTCATGTTTCCATCCTAGAGTTTTATTCGACACCGGTGCTACTCATTCGTTTGTGTCCGAGCGATTTTCCAAGATGTTGTTTGATGATTTGGGCTTGATGCCATCGAGTTTGGATGTGCCTCTCTTAGTGCACACGCCCGCTGGAGTTATGTCCACTGAAAAGAGATATCCTTCCTTTCCAGTGGTTATCGGAGGAAAAGTGCTAGCTGGACACTTCTATCTTTTAAAGATGAAGGATTATGATGTTATTCTTGGGTTGGATTGGCTCGAGAAGTATTATGCTCTCATTGATTTCCGGAAGAAGCGAGTGGTTTTTCGCATCCCGGGCGAGAAGGAATTTTTCCATCCTTTGCCTCATATTGGGTCGGGGAAATTTGTAGTCTTGGCCATGAAGGCAGCTCGGATGTTGTGTAAGGGTGGCAATGCTTTTCTTGCTTGCGTGGTAGACTCAACTGAGGTTTCTCAGGCCCCATTGCTGGAGGAGATTGAAGTGGTTCGGGATTTTCCCGATATCTTTCCGGAGGATCTAGCAAGGTTGCCACCAGCCAGAGAGATTGAGTTCTCTATTTACCTTGTGCCCGGTACAACGCCGATATCCAAGGCCCCGTATCGAATGGCACATGCAGAATTGGCAGAACTAAGGAAATAGTTACAAGAACTAATAGATAAGGGTTTCATTCGACCGAGTGTCTCACCTTAGGGAGCCCCAGTCTTGTTCATGAAGAAGAAGGACGGATCGCTTCGCCTCTGTATTGATTACCGGAAGCTCAATCAGGTGACTATAAAGAACCGCTATCCTTTACCCCGTATTGATGATCTCTTCGATCAATTGCAAGGTGCTTCAGTGTTCTCGAAGATCGATTTGAGATCGGGTTACCATCAGCTCCGGATCAAGGAGGATGATATTTCCAAGACAGCCTTTTGAACTAGATATGGGCATTACGAATTTCTGGTTCTACCCTTTGATCTAACGAATGCCCCTACAGCATTTATGGACCTAATGAGTCGGGTGTGTCACGCCCCAAATCGATAGCAGCGGAACGTGTTCGTTTGCTCGGAACGTGGTAGTTAAACAGTCGTGTCAATCAGAACATAGTCATTAGACAAGATATAATTTGAACAAAATATAATTTCATTTCAAATATAAGTTCATTACAATTTGGACCCAATAAAAGAAAAGACTGAATAAAACAAAACTACAATAAGACATAAGACGCAAGATAACCAGACTAGACGGTTCATCTAGATGTCAGAGTTCTCTTCACTATTGCCCTTGCCCATCATGTTCGGTCTCGTCATCACTAAGGTCATTACCTGAAAAATATTGGAATACGTAGGGTGAGCGAACGATAAGTAAGACTTAATATCTCAAGCTCCAAGCAAGCTTTAAGTGAATTACATGTTAACATGCTCATGCAAGTCATGCAAAGTATAAGAAATCAAGAGTTATAACGGCGCGAAATAAAAACAAGAACTATAAGGACAATCAAGAGATATGAGATCAATTAGATAAACCTATCACGAACTATTGTGGTAAGAAAACGAGTACTAACATTAAGGTAGTTCAAGAACATTCACGATGAATAATATAGAAGTAAGTCAATCACTTCTACTAGCACTATATAGAGTTTGCCAAGACACTAAGGAGAAGTCACGATAATATGATAGCTCCTCTAATAAGGTAATTCAAGATCTTATCATGATGAACAATAAGTTGTGGAAGGATGTACTATGATGGCAATTGCTCCCGATCATCACTATCACGTGAGCTTTTGCACATCTAGCACTACATAGGATTGGCCAATGCGCTAAGGGGAAATCACGAAGATATGACTGCCCCTCATAGAAATAAGTTATAGACAACTATAGGTGGTGAATGCCAGCACTCGATCATCGTATACCGGTAAACGTTTAGACTTTGCCTCACCCAATAGGGTCAGATCATGACTCGTAGTATTTAAAATGTCATTTTATTGGGACCCATACCCTCTGACATTTTTGTCTAGACTAATTCCATATTAATCGCCAAAAATTTTAAGGATCAAGCATTTACGAACAATAGGGTAGATTTCATTTAACAGAGATTCAAGATAGACCTCGACAAGTCTAGTACGATGACACACGAAAACTGAGATAATTCGAGAAATCTGGGAGATTTACGTCTCGTCAGAGCACCGTATATTTAGGAAGTCGCGCCCACAGTGGTGGTCACTCATTCCGTGAATAAAGTATTGAAGAATTGGTGCCTCCACAATACGGTTGCTTTTACACTAAGCGTCCGCCAATAAGGTCACCCCTTCAACATTCTCACGATAGAAAACGACGATAACCAATGTAGTCGCTAATCAAATTAGCACCTTATAAGTCAGATAGAGACAGATCTCTCACAGAGACGCCATAATAGTATTCTATGAGGGCAGGGTGTCATGTTTTCTTTAGAGTGACATGACTAACAGGGTTCCAGGGTTCTTGTGGTACAACCAGCTCAGTCGGCCTTGAGGGAATCTAAGGTTACGAGGAGACTTACGGAGGTCCCAATGACTAACTTGCCAGTCCGAAGGAACAGAATATCCAACGGAGGGCTCGTATGTCACCGAGAGTTGAGGGTGTATCGGGAAACCAACGTGAAAGGTGGGACTGCGTCTACGGATTGAGACGTAGTGTCAATATGATCCACGGTACAGATCAAATCTCGAGAAAAATAAAATAAATTGCGTCCATGCAAGTAGGTGTCAATAATAACATCCCTTAAAAGGACAGATACTATTTTTAGAACAAATCACATGGTAATCAAGGGAAATTTACAAGGGTCACGACTATATATATGTTGTAATTTTTACCAACTTTGATCGTAAGATATGAATTTTCTAATATTTAAACATGATATGTAGTTTTTTATTTAATCATGATGAATAATATTTTTTTCAAATAAAAGAATATTTTTAGAACTAAATATATGATAATCAAGAGAAAATTACAAGGATCCTGAATATATATATTTTTTGTAATTTTAACTAACTTTGATTGTAAGATATAAATTTTCTCAAGATTTAAACATATTTTATTGAAAGTAAATCAACGATAAAAGTAAAATAAACTAGCGACCTTTTATATGGTCGCACATTCATAATATATATATATATATATATATATATATATAACAGAATCAACGACAACTCAGTTGTCGTCATTTAGTTAATGAATAATGTCTAGTTTTTAAACTTTACGTTCTAGATGTACACACGTCGGAATTATGCAATCTATATATCAAAATGAAGAGCTCGAAAAACTCTACCTAACCTGATGTTCAAAAATATTTTTACTTGAGAGGAGGGCTACTTTGGGTTAGGAGGATCGGAAAACAGAGGTACCACCCTCATTGTCTCGGTCTCCATCCCAATAATACGCCCATAAAATTTCATGGCCAAAGGACGCTCCGGCGCCCATGAAAAGACTATGAAAGTAAAATCTTATAACTACTATGATACAGTAACAACCTGATTCGCCGTGTTAACTATTTTAATATATTTATTTAGTAAATCTAATTGTTAACTAGTTATTATTACCATTTAAAGGCATGAAAAATTTAAAGAAAATAGGGAGATTCTAGTCATGTATATTTTATGATTTTTAAATACTTAATTACACAGATAAAAATTTTCAAGCATGCTACAATTATTAATTACCTAATATAAATCATGCAAACGACTGAAACTAAACCATGCAGACATTGAACATGACTAACTTCTAACCCTTATGCTATTAGGGGTTTGCGCCTGGGAGATTGCCTACCTTTATGTTGATGTTTAAACAGAACGAAGAAGAAAAATAAGAAGAACGGAAGATGACGATGAACTCCTAGCTGTCCTGCAACGGCATGGACGATGATACCCGCAATTGCACACAGCGGCAACAGCCTTCGCGTACAAGAAGAATATGAGAAGGAGCTGTCTCTGCTTCCCCTCATCGTGAAGCAATGGCAGCCACAACACCGCAAGACCACGGCGGCAGGAGGGAGTACACCATATAGGAAGAAAATAAGAGGAAGCCTTGCTTCCCTTCTTCTCGGCAACGGCGACAGCGTGCAGCGGCAGTAGCTCGCGGCAGTCACGCGAGGGGGACGGTTTCGTCGTTCAACAGCAGCAGGTTTTGATGGCTTCGCCATCGCCCGAGAGTCTTATTTTCATAGGGTTTAATGCGTGTAAACCTACTTGAATTAAACCTTCCATTATAGCATCCTATTGAGTTTCAACTTTCCCTGTTAATCCCCTTTCTATCGCCAAGACCTCTGCCTCCTTCCATATCTCATTAAAACCCCAAATCCTTGCAGCTTTCGAACATGAAAGGGCATGACTTAAAACTTTATAATAATAGTATTTATATATATAAGCCATTACATAGCCCTAGTTCTTTTACCCATTTTAGAGTCTCAAGGTCCATCTATGTTTCAACGTAGCCCTCTGAAGCCCTTTATCGTGTGGGTAGGAAGTTGGACTTCGATGGAAAAAAGCCCAAGAGAATGGGCTGTGGCTAGCTCACATGGGTTTAAGCCTTGGTTTCCAGTGGCCTGTGCACATGAGGCCTTCTTCATGGGTTGGTATGCTGTGAGCGTAACCATTGTTGGGTTAGATGGACGCAGTCTATCTCCACAGATTGTGGATCTAGAGGGGGGTGAATAGATCAACTTGCCTAATTTAAAACTATTGTAAGTTCTAAAGCGGAATTTAGGCAAACGTCAGTTAAGCTAAACAAAGGATGCTAAACAAAAGGTCGAAAGCTAGACATGAGCATAAGCGATGCAATCAAATAAGCTAAGCAAGAATTTCCCATCGCACACAGATCACACAAAAACACAAACACACTGCACACATAATTTTTAGGTGGTTCGGTCAACGACCTACGTCCACCCCACACTCAACCGAGTATGGCTTCCTGCTGCGCAACACAGCTTGCGTCCGCTGGGCTTTACAGCTTGGCCAAACAACCCGCTGATACACAGCTTCGCTGGGCACTACAGCTTGCCGACCATAGGATCTAATCCTCTGCAACCGCTGGGGAAATACAGCTTAACCCGTCCAGTGGAGACCACCACTGCAAGACCGCTGACACACAGCTTGAAGAAACAGCATTCGGAAATGAAAGACAGAATCAAAACGAAAATAGAAAAGCTCAAAAACAAACAATGTAGCTCTACGAGCAAAGCTGAGCTCTGGTTTTGAACCACGAGACTGAGATACAACCACTCTCACTCTCTCTCAACTCAATCTCTCTCAATCTCTTCCTCTCTCTTTTTCTCCTTCTTCTCTTCTTCTTCTTCTTCTTCTCTCTTTTCTCTCTGTGGATCGAAGGCTCACTGCTGTATAGACTTTCTCTTCTTTTCTTTCGATCAATCTTCATCTGTGGACGAAGGCTTCAATATATAGCAGCAACAGGTGGATAAGGTACAGAATGCGTGTGCCTCCCACACTCAATCCAGAATCTTCTTTCCACGTGCCCTTATAACATTGGATCCTTTAGTATTGGATCACGTGCAGCCTAGACACTGGGGAATATTCTTCCTCGGACCACCTTCTTCTTTCTATTTTTCTTCTTCTCCTACAAAGAGATTAAAACCATTAA
This sequence comes from Amorphophallus konjac, assembly GCA_022559845.1. Classification (NCBI taxonomy): domain Eukaryota; kingdom Viridiplantae; phylum Streptophyta; class Magnoliopsida; order Alismatales; family Araceae; genus Amorphophallus; species Amorphophallus konjac. The sequence continues at coordinate 251,539,818 of CM040125.1, read as the reverse complement.
ACTCAGGCCCACAAAAACTAACACTGCATGAGGTATGTGATAGCAATACGAGATGCACTATACTGAGAACGACACGAGATACACAAGGTGACTACAACATGAAATAAAGAGAGAACGACACGAGGTACCACAGTAACAAGGCTATCACTACAACGAGAATGACACGAGGTCAGATGAAAACAGCACGAAGTGAGAAGGAAATAACACGGAGTAAAACGGTGGTAAAACACGCGATCAGAGGAAACCTTGACGAAGATAGAAAAGAAGCAACACGAAGACATAAACAAAAACGACACGAATACGGAAGACTCGAAGACATAGGGGTGACACAGATGGAGCGACACGAGGTGGCACAGAAAGCATCACGCGGTGCTGCAGTGTTCAGCACGCGATGGAACAACTAACGACACGAAGACGAGGACAACACGGACTGAAACCAACTCGAAGACGAAAAATAGAACCCTACACGAAGTGTGGTCACAAAGCAAAAAAGGACACGGGGTCTAAGAAAAACAACATGAAGATAGAAGACAGGAACGGCTACAACGACACGTGATAAAACAGTGAAAGCAGGAAAACGACTCGAGTAACTACAATAAATGACACGAAAATAAGACTCAAAGACAGACGATGTATAGAGATCCCAGTTCACCCGTCAGTGTGTAGACTTGAAAGTCTTGAACCCAATGTATGGACTTGAGTAGCAGAGGCCAGTGTACAGACTTGCCACCGACCATTATGTAGACTTGATCAGCATGAGGTACAGTATAGACATCAACTCTGCACATCGAATGTATGGACTTCAAGTGTGAAGACCATTGTAGAGACTTTGGTTTCGAAGACAATGTGCAGACATCGAGTTTGAAGACCAATGTCCAAACTTCAAGTAACAGTGTGAATGTACAGACTTGATGTAACAGACCAAAGTACAGACTCTGAGGTTCAAGGCCAACGGCTGTACAGACTTAGAATATTAAGACTGATGTCCAGACTTCAAACGTTAACGCTGTACACACTTAACCAATTCAATTGAGATGCAGTGTGTGGACTTCATCTTGAGCGAAATGTAAGTGATGAATGTATAGACTCAAGAGAGTAAGAAATTGCAGACAGCAGTGTATTAAATGCAAAGAACACATAGTCAATCTGATAGAGCAGTTTCATCAAATCAAAAATAGTTATCAATCAATCAAAACAATGGTGTTGCCAATGAAATAAAGCAAGTGTCAACATCATCAATCATAGAGGGGTCACAACAACCATGAGTTTCTACCTATATCATGGTTTGGGCTTCCAATAGGTCCATTAAGGCATATGGGTTTAGCCCATGGCATATGTGAGTTATATATATAGATGCACATATATATATATATATATATATATGAGTGAATGCAGGGATTTATAACTATACGTATATGAGTGGTTTAAATATACGATTTACAATATGTATATATTTATATAGAGTTTGTTTATATACATGTTTATGTGGGTTTAATATTTATATACAGGTTTGATATATATATATATCTATGTCTCGGTGAAGATATATATATATATATATGTCACGCCCCGATGCGGAAAATCGGAACGTAATAGTTTATATCAATCATGTCAATCAGAGCATACATTGCCACAAGAGACTAAACCATCAAGCTAAATAATAAAGAAACAATTAGCCCATCTTTATTAATAATAATAAGAGAAAGTATTCAATTCAACCGACTCCTTGTGGACTTCTATCTCATTAATGGAAAATACAACAACACTAGATAATAACTAATCCAAACTTGACTTGAACATAAACTCTAAATGGCTCGCTCCTTGAATCACCCGTCCCTGTCCCCATCAGAACGCACGTCCTCATCCGAGCTACCTGAAAAGGATTGGAAAGTAGGGGTGAGCAAAGCTCAGTAGGATTTTATATCTCTATCATCAGGCATAATTAAAGTGATTAACCATTAATGAATAACGTTATAAAAAAAACGATGATAAATAAATGACAAGAGATAGATAGGAAAAAGAACATGAGCTTTCAAGTAAAGAGTAAACACAAGTATAACAAGAACTTTTCATGTCATGAAATGATAAATGGAATTGACCATATCAAGCACGCATATCATGTCACACAGGAATTTCAAGTAATTGAGTAAAAGTGGAAATGTCATAGATCAATCACACTAGTCATGCATTTCGGTGCAATGTCACACCTTGTCACGGGACACAAGTACTTTCGGGCGCTCCTCCCAGGACCAGACCGAGCCCTTTATGATGCGTTGGCATTGAAGGTTTGGATCAAAGATCCTAGTCTAGACATTCATCACATTAATTGCCAAGAGTTCCAAGGTTTAAGCTCACGAACTTACTTCTAAGATTAAGAGAAATTCCAACAAAATTGGAATGACATCAAGTAGAAAGACTATGAGTCTTTAGGTAACAAGGATGTAAACAAGGATTTCACATGATCTCACAGTTCAAGGACAACCTTGATAACTGCTTCATGATGATAAAACAAGAAAACCTTATTAATAATTTATCTGTAACGGTCTATAACAGGGCCGTTACATGAACGTGACGGTCGTACACAGGGCCGTTACATTGATGTGATGGTCCAATCTTGGGCCGTTATAGGACACAGACCAGTTTAATTTGAACTGGCCCAAAACACAATTCAAACCATGTTCATGGGTTCAGGTCTTTAGGGTACAACCTGCCCGGCGTCCTGGTGGGAATCCCAGACTCACGGGGTCTTACGGAGGTCTCATAATAGTGGTCCTAGTCCGACGGAAGGAATATCCGGCGGAGAGTCCCATCTATTACAAGAATTGAGGCTAATAAACACGTAAACCAAGACGGTGCGGTCAGTCAATCCCACCGGAGTGGCATGACTGTCAAACAATAAAGCTAAGATCAAATATATATATCTTACATAAATCAAACTTTATACATGTATTAACTAAGGGTTTTTATCAAATTCTTCATGATCATTCAACTTAGGATTTTCTAAACATCTTTCAAGTAGATCAATGAAAAATTAATGTTTATGATCATAATACAATATTAACATCACGTTCTGCCTTGCTTATAGATCAAGATATCATACTAACATAGTAAGTTTCTGATTTTAAGAACGCATAATCAATAGTTTAAAACACTGTCAGGAGAACGTGATGGTCTAAAGAAGGGGCGTTACAAGCACGTAACGCTCTATAGTAGGTGCGTTACGTACCAGAAAATAAATAGATTAAAATTTCAAAATTTTAAAACACATGGGCATGTGACGGTCTGTCGTGGGGCCATCAGGCTCATGTGACGGTCTGTCGTGCGGCCGTCAGGCTGTAACGGCCTCTGAAAGATGCGTCACATGACCTGGAACCCGCCGACGATGAACTTCGACATGTTACACTAAAACTTCGATTGCTCATGATAGAATGAATAAAAATTAGGGGAAATGCTACAATTCGAAAGAGCATAAAAATTCGTATAAAATAGCATGCTTTGATTTAGATCTAACACAACAAGATTCAATCTTTAACTAATAATCATGAAAGTTGCCCTTTTGATACACCTCGGAGTAAAACGTGAAATTCGAACAGCATGATGAACGAAAATTGAGCAATTAGGTATCAAACGAAAGAGCTCATGGAGATGCACAATATGGTATTATTAGATTTCCGTTTGGCCTGAGAGATACCTACCTTTGCTTGAAGGAAAGAAGGATGAAGAAGAGGGGTTGCCGGAACGCTAGGTACCGCTCCTAGAACGCCCAAATTCTCCCTCGTCCGGTCACGAACGGCCACGCTGCCTGATGCTGGTGCAAATAGGGTTTTAAGATGTCAAAAGCCCTCTATAAATAGAACATATAGGGACTCCTAGAGATCGAATTTGGTTGAAGAGTCCTAAGAAGAAACTCCGGCGAAAACTTCGGATAAGGTTCTAATCCGCCGCCACCGCCGCCGGTAGAAGCATCTAGACTTAGGGTTTTCGAAGAGAAAGCAAAGACCTATCAATGGGCTAGGGTTTGGCTCGAATCGGAGCACAATTGGGCTAGAATTACGATGGTTAAACTAGGTCTTCTAACCCACGAGAAACTCCTAAAAACGTGAAATTGGGCCTACACGTATTTTATTTTGGGCTCTTACCTGAAGATAAAGTTATTAAAAATTTAATTTTACACTAGATTCATATTTTTCCAGAATTTTAATAATTTATTTAGAAGTTGAGCCAATAAATAATTAATTTATATAGAAATATTATAGTAAAAAAGACAGGGTGCTACAATATATATATATATATATATATTATATACCATGTGATTATTTAAAGGTTTTATTTTTATTATTGTTATATCTCAAAACCCACTTGTCATTTACTAAATGGCTTCTATCTGTTAATAGTCTTGTATAATTATATATATATACATGTGTATATGTATAAGGCCCATTGGCCTTAAACTAAGCCCATTTCCAATTGCGAGTTTGCTTAAGGTATATAGGGATCTTATCCCTCACAGTTTCATTTACTATAATTACATTTTTAGTCATTGCCATGGGTATCAGAGTCGGGTTTGATCCTATGAAAACCTTTATATGTATGTGTACGTATTTATTCTTGAATTATAAGTTTAATTTAAAAACTAAAATAGATAAAGGTTACACTAATTCCTATTTATTTATTTATACTTTTGTCAACGTTTAGTTAATTATCACTTTTCTTTTATCAAAATTTAATTTCCATGACGAATATCAATAGTTATTATTATTTTTTATTCTATATTTAAATTGTCATGGTGCTACACCCTCCCCCACTTAAAAGAATTTGGTCCCCAAATTCACATGATTTTCATCCATAGCAGTGGGGTAAAATCACCAAGTCCGAACATGCATTTTAGCTAGATCATTCTTATAGCATACTAAGTGCTATGATCTGGTTAGTGCAATTTATAGATGAGACAGGTTTATCGAGTTACCTGACACTTCTTCTTTCAAAAGTGGACAACGAGTAATTTTATGATCTCCGCTTCTGCAATGGATGCACTTTCCGAGTTTGTACCAACACTCGTTTGGGTTGTGCCTTCCTTTCTTGCAATGCTTGCATTTTCCCTTAGCCGGAACAATTTGTTGTTCATCATTCATGGGTTTCTTGTTCTTGCGGAAACCGTTCCCTCCATTAGGTCTCTTCTTGCCATTCACCGATTCCGTATTCTTGGATTCGTTTGCTTGCTCCTTCTTGGCGATCTTTCCTTTGACTCGTTCCATCATATCCATGGCATCCTCCAAGAGTTGTACTTTTCTAACCATCTCCGTATATGTTTGGATTTCCAGCAGAGCTAATTGAGGAATAAACTCCACCTTCAAGCCATTCATAAATCTTCTCGCTTGCATCTTCTCCGTGCAGACTAAGTGTGGTGCATAGCGGGCTAATCTAGAAAACTTTGTTTCATACTCTGCTACAGATAGACTACGTTGTTTCAAGGCCGCAAACTCCATAGCCTTTTTCTCAAGAATCCGTTCCGAGAAATACTTCTCATTGAAGTGTTCTAAGAACTCTGCCCAAGTCACTTGATCGTCGGGCAAAATCGCTACTATGGATCCCCACCAAACTCGAGCATCCTTCTCCAGTTTATAGGTTCCCAATAATACCTTTTCTTCATCAGTGCATTGCATGATCCTAAAGGTTCTTTCTATCTCATGCACCCAATTCTCCGCCTCATCCGGGTCGGTAGACCCGCTAAACTTCGGAGGATTCATCTTTTGGAACTTCATATGTAAATCCCCATCACCATGTTGTGCTCCTCCTTGTGCAACTTGTTGTAAAGCTTGTGTTAACCCTTGTATAGTGCATTGCATCTCTCTCCATTGAGCTCTCTCGGCAGCCATTTTTAGCCTACAAAATGAATTCTTAAATTAATAATCACTCATCTCTTGGCATTTATCTAACGTGGATGTAACATATTTTACTGTTTAACCCATAGCTCTACCCAACTCTCACGGGGTTCCTATAGGATAACTGACAAGGATGACTGAATCTAGGACTTGGACTTGATGACCTAGGGATTTAGAAAGCCTAGGCTCTGATACCACCTTCTGTCATGGCCCGAACCGATAGCAGCGGAACGTGATCATTTGCTCGGAACGTGGCAGTTAAACAGTCGTGTCAATCAGAACATAGTCATTAGACAAGATATAATTTGAACAAAATATAATTTCATTTCAAATATAAGTTCATTACAATTTGGACCCAATAAAAGAAAAGACTCAATAAAGGAAAATTACAATGACACATAAGACGCAAGATAACCAGACTAGATGGTTCATCTAAATGTCAGAGTTCTCTTCACTCTTGCCCTTGCCCATCATGTTCGGTCTCGTCATCACTAAGGTCATTACCTCAAAAATATTGGAATACGCAGGGTGAGCGAATGCTCAGTAGGACTTAATATCTCAAGCTCCAAGCAAGCTTTAAGTGAATTACATGTTAACATGCTCATGCAAGTCATGCAAAGTATAAGAAATCAAGAGTTATAACGGCGTGAAATAAAAATAAGAACTATAAGGACAATCAAGAGATATGAGATCAATTAGATAAACCTATCACGAACTATTGTGGCAAGATAACGAGTACTAACATTAAGGTAGTTCAAGAACATTCACGATGAACAATATAGAAGTAAGTCAATCACTTCTACTAGCACTATATAGAGTTTGCCAAGACACTAAGGAGAAGTCACGATAATATGATAGCTCCTCTAATAAGGTAATTCAAGATCTTATCATGATGAAAAATAAGTTGTGGAAGGATGTACTATGATTGCAATTGCTCCCGATCATCACTATCACGTGAGCTTTTGCACATCTAGCACTACATAGGATTGGCCAATGCGCTAAGGGGAAATCACAAAGATATGACTACCCCTCATGGAAATAAGTTATAGACAACTATAGGTGGTGAATGCCAGCACTCAATCATCGTATACCGGTAAACGTTTGGACTTTGTCTCGTCCAATAGGGTCAGATCAGGACCCATAGCATTTAAAATGTCATTTTATTGGGACCCATAGCCCTGACATTTCTGTCTAGACTAATTCCATATTAATGGCCAAGAATTTCAAGGATCAAGCATGTACGAACAATAGGGTAGATTTCATTGAACAGAGATTCAAGATAGACCTCGACAAGTCTAGTATGATGGCACATGAAAACCGAGATAATTTGAGAAATCTGGGAGGTTGGCGTCTCGTCAGAGCACCGTATATTTAGGAAGTCGCGCCCACAGTGGTGGTCACTCATTCTCTGAACAAAGCATTGAAGAATTGGTGTCTCCACAATACGGTTGCTTTTACACTAAGTGCCCGCCAATAAGGTCACCCCTTCAACATGCTCACGACCAAAAACGGTGATAACCAATGTAGTCGCTAATCAAATTAGCACCTTATAAGTCAGATAGAGACAGATCACTTGTTAGCGCAACAAGAGTGATATATATAGAAGGGGGGGATGAATACATCACTCCCAATTTGTAAAAACTTAGGCGGAAAATTAATTCTACTGCTTACGCCCCTCCTGAACCCGCACACAGAGAAATGCAAATGCAGTCACCAAACAAGACAGTATAAGTAAATGAGAATGAAGAACTGATCACATGGAAGCAAAGAGACAAGCAGATGGAGAGCGCAGATAATAACAGCAAACCACAGAAGAGGCACTCGATTTTTAGGTGGTTCGATTGCAGTCCGCAATCTACATCCACCCCTCACTCCAACTAGAATGAGGATTCCACTAGACAATGCTAGAACACTGCAGACTCAGTCTGCGAATAACATGCTGCCACACAGCTTGAACAACCAAGGGAAACAAATCCCTCAACCAAGCTCTGCTACCCACAAAACTTGAAACCTGTTCTAGCTACCAGCTAGAACAGAACCGGAGACACCTCTCCCTTCCTCCACACACCGGAGGGAACCTGCTAATGACAACCTGTCACTAGCAACACCAGAGATCACCGATCTCTCTTCCTCTGCAACCCAGAGGGAAACCGGAGTAACACTCCCTTCCTCCACACACCGGAGGGGAACCAATTCGAATCAGAAGAATGAACAAAATAAAAGGAAACGAAATAGAAATAAAGACCAATGAAGAAGCAGTCGGTTCTGAAACCAATACAAATGTAGCTTCAAAGGAAGCAATTCATCAAACCACAGACACTGCTCTCTCTCTCTCTCGAACATACTCCTCTCGGATCTGGACACTATGGAACTCTTTGCTCTTTTTCCTTTCTGGATCGTGCAGCCTCACACATATGCCTTCTGCTTTTTCTTTTCACGATCAAACTTCTACTGAAGGACGAAGCTCCATATTTATAGCAGATATTAGGCGTGTGGCTTCCAGGTTCCCGCCCAAGAACGTTTTGCCAGATCATTTGAATTTCGACCACATGGCAGCATCCTGACTAGGTTGCCATCTACGTGTCATGTTCCTGGTTTCTTGGATCACGTGTCAGGTGCCAACCTCGGATCACGTGCCCAATCATCAGCCTGAATCACCTGCAGACAGAGACAGAAGGAATGTATATACTTAGTTAGTTCAGGCTATTAACACGAGTGTATATACTTCAGAAACAGCAACTGAGTAAGTGTGTACAACGTGAGAGAGTGTATAGACTTAATGAATAAAGCGCATGTGAAGGCAGTGTATAGACTTAATGAATAAGCGCATGAATGGCAGTGTATAGACATGTGATGAACAATGCATGAACTAGCCTTACCAATGTGTAGACTTTACATTGCTCAGCCACTGTGTAGACTTCATGAAGCCTAACCAGTGTACAGACTTGGAACGAGTGTGCTGTGAGCACTGAAGACTCAAGTTATAACAACCGAATGTATAGAGTTGTGGTCGGACAACCCAATGTATAGACTTGAAGCAAGAGGCCAGTGTTCAGACTTTGAAGAAGAGATGCACTGTTCGCAATGTACAGACTTGAAAGTGTAAGACTCTTAATAAGACGGTGAACAGTGTATTGACTTGATGCCCAACGGTGATGTATAGACTTCGACAAGCTTGAGCCAGTGTATAGACTTTGCCAGAGTGAGACGATGCATGAGACGCTGGGCTGTACAGACTTGAATCACTTGAAGCGATGTACAGACTTGGTGAGGCTCAAGCAGTGTACAGACTTGTGAAGGCTTCAGCGTTGTACAGACATGGAAGTACCACTGTGGATGTATAGACTTGATGAACCACTGTGGATGTATGGACTTGAGCGAATGAAGCCGATGTACAGACTTGTGAAGGCTTCAACGTTGTACAGACATGAAAGTACCACTGTGGATGTATAGACTTGATGAACCACTATGGATGTATGGACTTGAGCGAATGAAGCCGATGTACAGACTTGCCGATTCGAAGCCTCTGTACAGACTTTGAAGAGCAGTTCAATGTATAGACTTGAAGCCCCTGAGGTAATGTATAGACTTCACGCTGTACAGACTTTGAGCTTTGATCGTTTGAGCAGAATGCAATGTACAGGCTTAATGATGTATATACTTGGCCAGGAAAGCGTAGGGAAATGTATGAGTGTATGGACTTGGCCAAGCGTAGGAAAAGATGTGGAGTGTACACACTTGGTAAAGCAAAGTCCAGTGTATAGACTTGGAGAACAGTTCAATGTATTGACTTAGCATTGTATAGACTTGGCTTTGAACGCTTGAGCTGAAGACAATGTGCAGACTTAGCGATGTATAGACTTTGCCCAAGGAACCGAGTGTATAGACTTTGCCACAGTCTAATGTACAGACTTTGCAAAAGTGAACGAGACAATGTATAGACTTCAAAAGAAGCAGTCCGATGTACAGACTTCAAGAACTCTAGACAACGGACGCTGTACAAACTTCAGCTAAGTAGGCCACAGGCCGATGTGTAGACTTAACTGGTCGGGCAGTGTACAGACTTAGAAAATTAAGACCAGTGTATAGACTTCAGTTAGAAGGTGCCCGATGTACAGACTTGAAGATGATATGCCAATGTACAGACTTAATCGATCAAGCTGGTGTATAGACTTTGGTACCCAGACACTTAATGTTCTGATGCGTCGACCCACCCTTGCTGATGCGTCGACCCACTACTTGTTCATTCTAACTTAGCAGAGTGTATATAGATGAACTTATGAAACATCAAATGAACTGTACACACTTACATGATGAACCAGCATAAATCTAGAGATCGTAGATTGATTTATAGTGTGAGACATCATCAAAACCATAGGGATGCAACAATCTCCCCCTTTTTGATGATGGCAACACTATGAATCAAGCAATATCAAAGTTCAACAAGAAATTAATATCAGCTGCAACAAACAGAGTAAATTCAAGTCATGCTCATGCAGATGAATTAATCATTCCCTACCACACACTCTCATCTCCCCCACAACTCACACTACAAGAAAAAGTGGCTATAGCGACCGCATTAGCGACCGCTTTAATCGGTCGCTAGTCGGTCCCAAATAGAGACCAATTCGGCGACCGAAATAATCGGTCGCACATCTGAGACCTATTGGCGACCGAACTAAATTCGGTCGCCAATCGGTCGCTGATCCCGTTATACTCCCCCCTGCGACCCCCGCCCGCCCGAGCCCCTCCCCGCCCGAGCCCTCCCTCCCGCCCTCCACCCTCCCGACCGAACTAAATTCGGTCGCCAATCGGTCGCTGATCCCGTTATACTCCCCCCTGCGACCCCCGCCCGCCCGAGCCCCTCCCCGCCCGAGCCCTCCCTCCCGCCCTCCACCCTCCCGCCCGAGCCCCCTTCCCCTGCGGCCCCCTCCCCCTGCGGCCCCCTCTCCGCCCTAGCCCCCCCTCCACCCTCCCGCCCGAGCCCCCGCCCGAGCCCCCTTCCCCTGCGGCCCCCTCCCCCTGCGGCCCCCTCTCCGCCCTAGCCCCCCTCCTCCGCCGGAGTCCCCCCTTCCCCTGCGGCCTCCCGCCCGAGCCCCCCTCCGCCGGAGCCCCCCCTCCCCCTGCGGCCTCCCGCCCGAGCCCCCCTCCTCCGCCCGAGCCCCCCTCCCCGTGCGGCCTCCCGCCCGAGGCCCCCTCCGCCGGAGCCCCCCTCCGCGCCGCTCGCCTCGCCGTCGTCGCCGCGCCGCTCGCCTCGCCGTCGCCGCTCGCCGTCGCCGTCGTCGCCGGCTTCCTCTCTCTCACACACAGGTACCTCTCTCTCTCTCTCTCTCTCTCTCTCTCTCTCTCTCTCTCTCTCTCTCTCTCTCTCTCTCTCCAACCCGCCGCTGCCCTCTCTCTCTCTCTCTCTCTCTCTCTCTCTCCAACCCGCCGCTGCCCCCCCCAAGGTACCTCTCTCTCTCTCTCTCTCTCTCTCTCCAACCCGCCGCGGCCCCCCCCCCCACAGGTATCTCTCTCTCTCTCTCTCTCTCTCTCCAACCCGCCCCCCCACAGGTACCCCTCTCTCTCTCTCTCTCTCTCTCTCTCTCTCCAACCCGCCGCGGCCCCCCCCCACAGGTACCTCTCTCTCTCTCTCTCTCTCTCTCTCTCTCTCCAACCCGCCCCCCCACAGGTACCCCTCTCTCTCTCTCTCTCTCTCTCTCTCTCTCTCTCTCTCTCTCTCTCTCTCTCTCTCTCTCTCTCTCTCTCTCTCCAACCCGCCGCGGCCCCCCCACCCCAACCCCCTGCAGGGAATTTAATGTGAAAATTTTGTTTAGGCCATGCTAATTTTTTGTTTAGGGCATTTCATAGTCCATGTTATTGTTAATATGATAGAATATTATTTTGTGCACTTTTCAGGTGTTTGGGTGCTTTATATTGCCTTTATTAACAGTCATATGGACCTTCCATTTTTTGTAGTAAAATACCAGTGCATGTAAATAGTCATTTTTGTGTGTTAGCATGATAATATATTCACAAACATGTGTTGTATTTGGATTGGCCTCACCTCTCCTTTCCTAATGATTAGTGTAAGGTTTTTAAGGGTTTAGTGTTTAGTGTTTAAGGTTTAGGGTTTTAGATTTAGGTTTTAGGTACTAGATTTAGGTTTTACTCTTTTAAGGTTTAGGATTTTTAGGGTTTAAGGTGTTTAGGGCTTTTAGGGTTTAGGGTTTAGGATTTTAAGCTTTATGGTTTAGGGTTTGGGGCTTTAGGGTTAGGATTTAAGGGTTAGGTGTTAGGGTTTAGGAAGGGTTTCAGGGCTACAGGTTTTTGGACTTCGATTTTAAGTGTGGGTTTTTCGGTTTACGGTTGCTAGGCTTAGGGTTGAGGGGCTGTTTAGTGTTTAAGGTTTAAGGGCTTACGGTTTTAAGATTTAAAGTTTAAGGTTTGACAGTTTTGAGGTCTAGTAGTTTATGTATTAGGGGTGGGGTAAGGGGTTCAATGTGGGTTTAGGATTTTAGTGTTTTAAATTTTATGGTTTTTAATTATTTTAGGGTTTTACAGTTTAGGGGGTTATGAGTTTATTTTTTTATGTTTAGGGTTTAACATATAGGGTTAGGGTTTAAGGTTTAGGGTTATTTAGGGTTTAGGTTTTTGGGTTTAGGGTTAGTTGTTTGGTGTTTAGGTTTGTTTGCATTTTATATTTGGCATATGAGTTTAGGGTTTTGGATTTAGCATTTGGGGGTTTTGGTTTAGCGGTTAGGGGGGTGGATTACGGTTTTGAGAGTTTAGGCTTTAGGGGTTTTTGGTTTAGTGGGTCTAGTTTCTAAGGATTTTAGGTTTTAGGGTTTAGGGTTTTTCATGTTTTTAGGGTTTATAGTTATTACAATTTAGGATTTTTAGGGTTTAGGGTTTTTCGAGTTTTTATGGTTTATAGATATTATGGTTTCATATTTTTAAGGTTTAGGGTTTAGGGTTTAAGGTTTTCAAGATTTATGGTTTAATGTTTTGAGTTTAGGGTTTAATGTTTTTAAGGTTTAAGGTTCTTGGGGCTTTTAGGGTTTTACATATAGGTTTACATTTTTGGGTTTCTTTTATTTAGGGTTTGATGTTATTAGTGATTTTAGGGTTTATGATTTTAAATTTATGGTTTATGGTTTAGAGTTTATAGTATTAAGATTTTTGATTTTTAGGTTTAGGAGTTTTAGGGTTTAAGGTTTAGGATTTAGGGTTTTTCAGATTTAGTCTTTTATGTTTGTGGTTTTTAAGGATTTTAGAGTTTCTAGTTTTAGGGGTAACTCAAGATTTAGGGTTTTAAGGTTTAGGGTTTGGGATTTTTAGTTTGAGGGTTTGGGGTTTAGCAATCGGTGGTTTAGCAGTTTAGGAGTTTAAGGGATCGTAGTGGGGTTAGGGGTTAGGGGAGGGTTTAAGATTTATAATTTTTAAGGGTTTTATGGTTTTATGATTTAGGGGGTTCGGGGTCTGCAGTTTAGTGTTTTTAGGGGTTTTAGGGCTTACGTTTTTTTTTCTATAGGGTTTACAATTTTTACGGGTTTAGGGTTTAAGGTTTAGGGATTTGGGAATAGGTTTAGGTTTTAGGATTTTAGATTTAGGTTTGAGCAAATCGCTCAAAAGTGCAATTTGCAAATGCACTTGGTTTATAATCAAAGCCGTCGGGGTCCGGGGGTCCAGAATGTGAAATACTGATCCGATCGGCATTCCGATCATTCCAACACAACCTGGGAGGTAGACGTGACTTGTCAGAGCTGACGGATTCTAAATCGGACTACCGGTTTGAGCCCGACGCTCAAAAGTGCAATTTGCAAATGCACTTGGTTTATAATCAAAGCCGTCGGGGTCCGGGGGTCGAGAATGTGAAATACTGATCCGATCGGCATTCCGATCATTCCAACACGACCTGGGAGGTAGACGTGACTTGTCAGAGCTGACGGATTCTAAATCGGACATCCGGTTTGAGCCCGACGCTCAAAAGTGCAATTTGCAAATGCACTTGGTTTATAATCAAAGCCGTCGGGGTCCGGGGGTCCAGAATGTGAAATACTGATCCGATCGGCATTCCGATCATTCCAACACGACCTGGGAGGTAGACGTGACTTGTCAGAGCTGACGGATTCTAAATCGGACTACCGGTTTGAGCAAATCGCTCAAAAGTGCAATTTGCAAATGCACTTGGTTTATAATCAAAGCCGTCGGGGTCCGGGGGTCCAGAATGTGAAATACTGATCCGATCGGCATTCCGATCATTCCAACACAACCTGGGAGGTAGACGTGACTTGTCAGAGCTGACGGATTCTAAATCGGACATCCGGTTTGAGCCCGACGCTCAAAAGTGCAATTTGCAAATGCACTTGGTTTATAATCAAAGCCGTCGGGGTCCGGGGGTCCAGAATGTGAAATACTGATCCGATCGGCATTCCGATCATTCCAACACGACCTGGGAGGTAGACGTGACTTGTCAGAGCTGACGGATTCTAAATCGGACTACCGATTTGAGCAAAACGTTTAAAATTATCATTCGTCAATTTCACTTCAATGAAAAACATCTTGCTTTTAATTTTCAAGAATAATTGATTTCTTTATTAAAGAATTGATTTTAATTTTTTTAAATGATATACAGGATCATCCGTCGCGAGATGTTGGACGAGACGACGACCAGGATGACACATATGCGGAGGATTTGTGATTTCATTTTAGTTATTTGTATGTTGCCATTTTATTATGGATGTATGATTAATTTGTGTGTTTGTATGTGATGAATTTGAAATTTGTGGAGATTATGAGTTGTGTAGTTGATTTATATGTTTTTATGAAATTGTTATGTAACAGGTTATTTATTTTATTAAATTGTTATTTATCAGGTGATTTATAGTAGCTTTATATTAATTTTTGAAAAAAAAAAATTTAATTAGCGACCGTATGGAGACCGAATAGCGACCGAAGTTATTACTTATTTTATGAAAATATTAACTTTGGCGACCGCATAGCGACCGAATAGAGACCATATAGTCGTTTATATAATTTTTTTTTAAAAAAATACTACAAAATTGGCGACGGAATGGAGACCGAATAGAGACCGATTGACTCTGGGACCGTTCTTGCGACCGAGTTATATCGGTCTCTATGCACGACTGATTCGGCGACTGAAGTTATTCGGTCGCCATCAGCGACCGTATCCGCGACCGACTTATGTCGGTCGCAATTTAGCGACTAGTATATAGCGACCGAAATATTCGGTCGCTAAGTGGTGTCTGTTCGGTCGCTATTGGATTTTGCGACCGAAGAACGACTGAATAGAGACCGAATATGTCGGTCGCTATTTGCGAACTTTCTTGTGGTGTCATAAACATATCTTCCCCGAAGCAACATGACTCCCCCAAAGCTCAAGATAAATCCAAGACTCACTGATATTACAGAACTTCTCTCCCCCTTTGACATCAGCAAAAAGAAATACATGATGTATGACAGTGCTGGAAACATGAAGAATAAGGGCAGTAACTTCTTAGTGCAGACAGTCACTAGTAGGTCTTAAGAGAATAAGTGAGTTTCTAATCTCAAGAGAAGATTCTTTAAACTCCAGTACACAATAGAGAAGTAGAATGATAGACAAGTTTATCAGCATACATAGTGGATGATTTAGAGCAGGAGTTAACAAGTATGGCTAGATATAGCTGATCATTCAACTATCCCACAAGACAGCAAGAGACGAAATCAGAGAGGTGTTCTCAAGGTATTGAAGACAAGCAATCCATTAGTTGCATAACAACAAGGAATTTTTATTTTTGAGATGATTTTCAAGAAGATCAATGAGTAAGTTGGTAGTTCAAACCTTTGACATTAGGGAGACACCTTGATTAGAGGCCTGAATCCCCAGTTACTCAGAGTGAGTACCTTATTACTTCCTCCTTTTTTTATATTAAGGAATAGAGTTAGTAACTGTGATTTTTGACATGAGGAAACACCTTGATTAGAGGCCAGAGTCCCCAGTTACTCACCAGCAAGCCACCATTGCTCTGTCATCTCTTTTCATTCATTTTAAGCATTTGACATCTCATGACATGGGAGAAATATTCATTTCATCGATGAAGCTCCCAGTTTCTCAGTGATCAAAACAGAACATGTTTGTTCAGTTAAGCCCTTGAGTTAAAGAGATAGAATGATTGAAAACAATACCAAAAGGACTATTTCTTGAATTGAGTCTTGAAGTCTAGATTTCAAGTTGATTGGGTCAGATATCAAGACATACAGGTTTTGGCCTGAACCAGAATCAATGACAATGTAGGAAGATATACTTTATGCAATTAGTCTAGATCTCTGAAGGAGTACCAAAGGAAAGATTCTAACTGGAGATTAGAGTCACTGACTTATAGACTTAAGAGATAAGTGACACTCTACTGTCTGAGAGAACCACACTAGATCAGTCATGCAAGACCAGCAAAGTTACACATATGGACAGCCCTTTTGAATCTGTCAAAGAACTTCTCTTCTCACATTCCAACTCAGCTCCCCCTAAGACATAGCATTCCTCAATAAAACAATCCAGCATAATCTCAAAGCTTCCCCTTACTCAAAGCATTCCTGAAAGCTAACCAGTAAGCATTCTGAACTCCCCCTTAAACCAGCATGAAAGAAGGCTAAACATCAGACAAACACAACTCCCCCTCACAACAAGAACAGGCTTCATAATTAAGACAATTTGTATAAGCCTAATTCTCTTCTCAATGTGGTGAATTTTTCATTATCTAGAGGTTTTGTGAATATGTCAGCAATCTGATTATCTGTGCCTACATGAATCAGTTCAAAATTATTCTTAGACACCTCATCTCTTATAAAATGATGTCTTATCTCTATGTGTTTGGTTCGTGAATGCAAAACAGGATTTTTAGCAATATTGATGGCACTAGTATTATCACAGTAAATTGGTGTGCACCCCAGGTCTACTTGGTAGTCCTGAAGCTGGTGTTTAATCCATATTACTTGTGTTCCACAACTCCCTGCAGCCACATATTCAGCTTCTGCAGTGGAGAGGGCCACAGAATGTTGTTTCTTGGAGCCCCAAGACACTAAACACCCACCCAAAAATTCACAATGGCCACTAGTGCTTTTCCTGTCTAGTTTACAGCCTGCATAATCAGCATCTGTGTATGCTACTAAGTTAAGTGTGTGAGATGCAGGAAACCATAAACCAAGAGAATGAGTAGCTGACAAATATCTGAAGATTCTTTTAACTGCAGCAAAGTGTAATTCAGTAGGTCTAGATTGATACCTTGCACACATTCCTACACTGAATTGTATATCTGGTCTAGAGGCTGTCAAGTAAAGAAGTGATCCAATCATACCTCGATAAAGTTTGGCATTTACTTCTTTACCTGTCTCATCTGCATCCAATGAGGTATTGGTGCCCATGGGTATTGTAATGTGCTTTAAGTTTTCCATACCAAACCTCTTGAACAGTTCCATTGTGTATTTGGTTTGGTTGATGAAGCACCCATCCTCTAGCTGCTGTACCTACAATCCAAGAAAGTATTTTAGTTCACCAACCAAGCTCATTTCGAATTCAGCAGACATCATGGTAGAAAATTCATCACATAGTTCATGCTTAGTTGATCCAAATACAATGTCATATACATATACCTGAACTATGATGAGATCTCTATTTATGCCCTTGGTGAATAAAGTTTGATCAACTTTACCTCTTTTGTAGCCCTTGCTGATCAGAAATTCAGACAATCTTTCATACCATGCTCTTGGAGCCTGCTTTAGACCCTACAAGGCTTTGTTTAACCTGAAAACTTGGTTAGGTTGAGGAGAGTATTGAAATCTAGGAGGTTGTTCAACAAAAACTTCTTCTTTAATGACTCCATTTAAAAAGGCACTTTTAACATCCATTTGTTGGAGTTTTATATTCTTTGAGCAAGCAAAGACAAGCAACAATCTTATAGCTTCCATCCTAGCAACAGGTGCATAGGATTCATCAAAGTCTACACCGAATTCCTGACAGTAGCCTTTGACTACTAATCTGGCCTTATTCCTCGAGATGATTCCATCTTCATTCATCTTATTTTTGAACACCCACTTGGTTCCTATGATATTAATACCATCTGGTCTTGGGACAAGCTCCCAGACATTATTCCTTTCAAACTGACCTAATTCCTCACATATAGCATTGACCCAAGCTTGATCAGCTAAGGCCTCTTCTACTGTTTTGGGTTCAATTTGTGAGACTAAAGCAATTAAGTCATCATTATTCACATTTCTAAAATGAGACCTAGTCCGAAGAGGATCTTCAGGATTGCCTATGACTTTATCTAATGGATGGTCTTTAAGAAATCTAACGTTTGTTGAAGACTCACCTGTTACTCTTGGCCCTTCCTGATTGGGGGAATTTGTTTCTCCAATCGGCTGAGTCTTCTCTTCTTCTTGTTGGTCTTCTAGAAAATCCCCATCATGATTGGAATCCCTGTCAAGATTTTCAACATTAGAGATATCTTTCTTTTCACTAAAAAGGATGTGTGGAGACTCTTCCACTTTCTGATCTGATATGTTAAATACCCTATATGCCATTGACACTTCAGAGTAACCCAAGAATATTCCTGGGGAGCTTTTAGCTTCAAACTTGTCTAAATCTTTCTTATCATTGTTATGAATAAAACATTTTGCTCCAAAAATTCTGAAATGAAATAAATTTGGTTTCTTACCTTTTAGAAGCTCATAGGGTGTTTTCTTGTGTATGGGTCTTACCATGGCCCTGTTGATTATGTAAGTTGCTGTATTGGCCGCTTCTGCCCAAAACCTTCTAGGTAATTTACTTTCAATCAACATGGTTCGGGCCATCTCCACCACAGTTCTATTTCTTCTCTCCACAATCCCATTCTGTTCAGGTGTCCTGGGAGAAGAAAACATGTGAGTTAGTCCCTCTTTTTCACAGAGATCAGTAAACATGGAGTTTTCAAACTCACCTCCATGGTCAGATTGAATAGAACAGACCTTGTATTTTCCTTCTTGTTTGACCTTATTGAAAAACAGATTAAACTTTTGAAATGCATCACTCTTATTTGCTAAGAAAAATATCCATGAATATCTAGAGAAGTCATCTATGATGACATAGCTAAACCTGTTTCCATTAAGACTCTGAGTTCTAGTGGGACCGAAAAGGTCCATATGAAGAAGTTCCATTGGTCTAGAAGACAATGGCTCAGATCTTAATTTAAAGGAATTTCTGGTCTGTTTGCCTACAGCACAGGCATCATATGTTTTTGATATCGAGTTGAATTTAATTCTAGGCATGCCTCTAACTAAATCATGCTTGACCAATTTATTTAAAGTTGTAAAGCTAGCATGACCTAGACGTCTATGCCATTCAAAAGCATCATTTTCAGAGTTGGAAGATAAGCAAATAGTAGATTCAGATTCCTCATCTAAGTCTACAATGTAGACATTATTAATCCTGTTGGCTACAAATTTAACCACATCAAAATTTGTTTCAAGGATTTTGCATGAACTATCATCAAATACAACCCTGTGACCCCTGTCACATAACTGACTAATGCTGATCAGGTTGTGTTGAAGCCCTTCCACAAGTAAGACTTTTTCAATGGAGTTTGTGAAAGAATTACCTACTGTACCAACTCCAATTATTTTACCTTTGTTCTTTCCTCCAAACTTGACCAGACCCCCTGGCTTCATCTCTATCTTGCTAAACTTGGATCGGTCTTCTGTCATATGCCTGGAGCAGCCACTGTCGAGGTACCACTTGTTGTCTTCAGCTGCCAGGCCGACCTACACAAATACATCAAGCAGAGTGATTTGGAACCCAAGATGAGTTGGGTCCAAGGACATTGTTCAAATCTCTGATCAAGTGTTTAGGTATCCAGATTTGCTTCAGCATGGTTTTCTCTGGCACCTTCCTTTCTGGTTTATTAAAGTTGAATCCAGCTGGACTGGAGAAGTGAGTTCTATTCCATTCATTAGTCTTCCTATTCCTAGGAAATTTCCTGTAAGCTTGTTGATTAACATATTTTTGACCATGAAAGTTATTTCTCCAGTAGGTCCTGTTTGGACCCATCTGATTGTTGTAATTCCAGCTCTTATTTTGATTCACTTTCTTGGTCCATCTACCATTTGTGTTCTGGTAAGTGGGCTTAGTGTTATTCTTCATAAAATTCATTCCCATCTTAAATAGTTGTCCAGTACTGATTTTTGTGTTTTCTTTAGGACTTTGAATTCTCTTAGAGCTGTTTGAGCTAGATGGTGTGTCCAGCTTCTCTTTTCCCTTCTCTGGGCAGAAGGTGATGGTCTTGAATTGTAAGGGTCTCTTGTTGGTTGGGTCATAGCCTAGACCCTCCTTATTGAAATTGACCCTAGTCCCTAATATAGCATCTAAACTAGTCTTTCCTTGGACAAACTTTTCTAAGACTTTCTGTTTGTCTTCTAGCTCCTTTTGAAGGGACTCAGAATTTTTTAGGAGTTTAGCATTTACCTTCTTCACAGCTTCATATTTCTCTGAGTTCACTCTAATTTCATTCATGCTTTCTTCAATTTTAGTTTTGCTGTTTTTGACTTTCTTGAATTTCTCCCTTGAGCTTATCATTTTCTTTCCTTAGTGAGGTCATTTCTTCTAGTTGTTCTTTTAGCTTCTCATTTTCCTCACAGACCAGAGTTTGTTCTTCAACATTTGTGTTAAATTTTATTTTCAGAACTCTGTACTCTTTACTAAGAGAATTAAATTTATCTAACAATTCACCATAAGCATCCTCCCAGTCATCAATTGAGAAATTTTCAAAAATATTTATTACCTCCTCTTCACTGTTTGCCATAAGGCAAATTCCATCTTCATATTCTTCTGAGGAAGCGTCTTCGGGGTCTTCTTCTTCCTCGCTCCATGTGCAGACCATCGCCTGTGGCTTCTTCTTCTTCTGCACCTTTATGTTTTTCTTCTGAAGATAGGGACCCTTCTTCTGGAGGTCTGGGCATTCGCCTTTCATATGTCCCTGTTTATTACAATTAAAACAAGTCAGTCTCTTAGGATTTCTATCCCTGTAACTAGTAAATTCAATACTCTTGTTGAAAGAGTGTGGCTTCTTCTTCCTAAAGGTCTTTCCCTTTTTCTTCAAAAATTTTCTGAACTGTCTAGTGAACATTGCCTGCTCCTCCTGGTCGAGATTTGAAAAACCTTCAAGCTCGGACTCGGACTCGGGGCTACTGCTGCTGCTCCCACTGTTGCTACCCTTGTTGCGGGATGCCCTTAGAGCCACATTCTTACCCTTCCTCTCACTTCCTTCTCCACCTCCTTGGAAATTCATCTCATAGGTCATAAGGGATCCTATGAGTTCATTCACAGTCAAGATAGTCAGATCTTTTGACTCCTCAATCACAATGGCCTTAGTGTGCCATGCCGGGGATAAAGATCTAAGGATTTTCCTGACTATATCTGCCTCAGCAAGATCCTTCCCTAGCCCTTTAAGTGTGTTTGTGATCAAGGACAACCTGGCATACATTTCAGTTATATTCTCATCTGCATTCATCTTAAACATTTCATACTTAGAAGTGTAGAGGTTTACCTTCGAGGCTTTCACTTGAGCTGTACCTTCATAGATAAATTGCAGCTCATCCCACATTCGCTTGGCAGTCTTGTAGGCAGATATACGGGCATACTCCTCTGGATGAACAGCACACTGGATGATGTTCAGCGCCGTCCAGTTGAGTGAAGAGAGCTTGACATGGTCATCTGTCCAAGCGTCCTCGTTTGGTGGCAGATCATATGGCCCCACCGTAATTACTCTCCACAGTTTATGGCTCTGAGCCCTGATAAACACTTCCATCCTGTTCTTCCAAAACAGATAGTTACTACCATCAAAATATGGAGGGCGACTAATAGATTGACCTTCGGCCATGAAGGTTCTATGACCACTAGCATTTCCTTGACCGTTCGTCCACATGGCGTAAACCTGCTCTGATACCAAATGTTAGCGCAGCAAGAGTGATATAGAAGGGGGGGATGAATAGATCACTCCCAATTTGTAAAAACTTAGGCGAAAAATTAATTCTACTGCTTACGCCCCTCCTGAACCCGCACACAGAGAAATGCAAATGCAGTCACCAAACAAGACAGTATAAGTAAATGAGAATGAAGAACTGATCACATGGAAGCAAAGAGACAAGCAGATGGAGAGCGCAGATAATAACAGCAAACCACAGAAGAGGCACTCGATTTTTAGGTGGTTCGATTGCAGTCCTCAATCTACATCCACCTCTCACTCCAACTAGAATGAAGATTCCACTAGACAATGCTAGAACACTACAGACTCAGTCTGCGAACAACATGCTGCCACACAGCTTGAACAACCAAGGGAAACAAATCCCTCAACCAAGCTCTGCTACCCACAGAACTTGAAACCTGTTCTAGCTACCAGCTAGAACAGAACCGGAGACACCTCTCCCTTCCTCCACACATCGGAGGGAACCTGCTAATGACAACCTGTCACTAGCAACACCAGAGATCACCGATCTCTCTTGCTCTGCAACCCAGAGGGAAACTGGAGTAACACTCCCTTCCTCCACACACCGGAGGGGAACCAATTCGAATCAGAAGAATGAACAAAATAAAAGGAAACAAAATAGAAACAAAGACCAACGAAGAAGCAGTCGGTTCTGAAACCAATACAAATGTAGCTTCAAAGGAAGCAATTCATCAAACCAAAGACACTGCTCTCTCTCTCTCTAACATACTCCTCTCGGATCTGGACACTATGGAACTCTTTGCTCTTTTTCCTTTCTGGATCGTGCAGCCTCACACATATGCCTTCTGCCTTTTCTTTTCACGATCAAACTTCTACTGAAGGACGAAGCTCCATATTTATAGCATATATTAGGCGTGTGGCTTCCAGGTTCCCGCCCAAGAACTTTTTGCCAGATCATTTGAATTTCGACCACATGGCAGCATCCTGACTGGGTTGCCATCCACGTGTCATGTTCCTGGTTTCTTGGATCACGTGCCAGGTGCCAACCTCGGATCACGTGCCCAATCATCAACCTGAATCACCTACAGACAGAGACAGAAGGAATGTATATACTTAGTTAGTTCAGGCTATTAACACGAGTGTATATACTTCAGAAACAGCAACTGAGTAAGTGTGTACAACGTGAGAGAGTGTATAGACTTAATGAATAAAGCGCATGTGAAGGCAGTGTATAGACTTAATGAATAAGCGCATGAATGGCAGTGTATAGACATGTGATGAACAATGCATGAACTAGCCTTACCAATGTGTAGACTTTACATTGCTCAGCCACTATGTAGACTTCACGAAGCCTAACCAGTGTACAGACTTGGAATGAGTGTGCTGTGAGCACTGAAGACTCAAGTTATAACAACCGAATTTATAGAGTTGTGGTCGGACAACCCAATGTATAGACTTGAAGCAAGAGGCCAGTGTTCAGACTTTGAAGAAGAGATGCACTGTTCGCAATGTACAGACTTGAAAGTGTAAGACTCTTAATAAGACGGTGAACAGTGTATTGACTTGATGCCCAACGGTGATGTATAGACTTCGACAAGCTTGAGCCAGTGTATAGACTTTGCCAGAGTGAGACGATGCATGAGACGCTCGGCTGTACAGACTTGAATCGCTTGAAGCGATGTACAGACTTGGTGAGGCTCAAGCAGTGTACAGACTTGTGAAGGCTTCAGCGTTGTACAGACATGGAAGTACCAGTGTGGATGTATAGACTTGATGAACCACTGGGGATGTATGGACTTGAGCGAATGAAGCCGATGTACAGACTTGTGAAGGCTTCAACGTTGTACAGACATGGAAGTACCACTGTGGATGTATAGACTTGATGAACCACTGTGGATGTATGGACTTGAGCGAATGAAGCCGATGTACAGACTTGCCGATTCGAAGCCTCTGTACAGACTTTGAAGAGCAGTTCAATGTATAGACTTGAAGCCCTTGAGGTAATGTATAGACTTCACGATGTACAGACTTTGAGCTTTGATCGTTTGAGCAGAATGCAATGTACAGGCTTAGTGATGTATATACTTGGCTAGGAAAGCGTAGGGAAATGTATGAGTGTATGGACTTGGCCAAGCGTAGGAAAAGATGTGGAGTGTACACACTTGGTAAAGCAAAGTCCAGTGTATAGACTTGGAGAACAGTTCAATGTATTGACTTAGCGTTGTATAGACTTGGCTTTGAACGCTTGAGCTGAAGACAATGTGCAGACTTAGCGATGTATAGACTTTGCCCAAGGAACCGAGTGTATAGACTTTGCCACAGTCTAATGTACAGACTTTGCAAAAGTGAACGAGCCAATGTATAGACTTCAAAAGAAGCAGTCCGATGTACAGACTTCAAGAACTCTAGACAACGGACGCTGTACACACTTCAGCTAAGTAGGCCACAGGCCGATGTGTAGACTTAACTGGTCGGGCAGTGTACAGACTTAGAATATTAAGATCAGTGTATAGACTTCAGTTAGAAGGTGCCCGATGTACAGACTTGAAGATGATATGCCAATGTACAGACTTAATCGATCAAGCTGGTGTATAGACTTTGGTACCCAGACACTTAATGTTCTGATGCGTCGACCCACCCTTGCTGATGCGTCGACCCACTACTTGTTCATTCTAACTTAGCAGAGTGTATATAGATGAACTTATGAAACATCAAATGAACTGTACACACTTACATGATGAACCAGCATAAATCTAGAGATCGTAGATTGATTTATAGTGTGAGACATCATCAAAACCATAGGGATGCAACATCTCTCACAAAGACGCCATAACAACGTTCTATGAGGGCCGGGTGTCATGTTTTCTTTATAGTGACATGACTAACAGGGTTCCAGGGTTCTTGTGGTACAACCAGCTCAGTCGGCCTTGAGAGATTCCAAGGCTACGAGGAGACTTACGGAGGTCCCAATGACTAATTTGCCAGTCTGAAGGAACAGAATGTCCAACGGAGGGCTCGTATGTCACCGAGAGTTGAGGGTGTATTGGGAAAACAACGTGAAACGTGGGACTGTGTCTACGGACTGAGACGTAGTGCCAATATGATCCACGGTACAGATCAAATCTCGATAAAAAAAAATAAATCGCGTCCATGCAAGTAGGCGTCAATAATAGCATCCCTTAAAAGGATGGATACTATTTTTAGAACTAATCACATGGTAATCAAGGAAAATTTACAAGGGTCACCACTATATATGTGTTGTAATTTTTACCAACTTTGATCATAAGATATGAATTTTCTAATATTTAAACATGATATGTAGTTTTTAATTTAATCATGATGAATAATATTTTTTTTTCAAATAAAAGAATTTTTTTAGAACTAAATATATGATAATCAAGAGAAAATTACAAGGATCCTGAATATATATATATTTTGTAATTTTAACTAACTTTGATGGTAAGATATAAATTTTCTCAAGATTTAAACATATTTTATTGAAAGTAAATCACCGATAAAAATAAAATAAACTAGCGACCGTTTATATGGTTGCACATTCGTAATATATATATATATAACAGAATCAACGACAACTCAGTTGTCGTCATTTAGTTAACGAATAATGTCTACTTTTTAAACTTTACGTTCTAGACGTACACACGTCGGAATTATGCAATCTATATATCAAAATGAAGAGCTCGAAAAACTCTACATAACCTGATGTTCAAAAATATTTTTACTTGAGAGGAGGGCTACTTTGGATTAGGAGGATCGGAAAACGGAGATACCACCCTCATTGTCTCGGTCTCCATCCCAATAATATGCCTATAAAATTTCATGGTCAAAGGACGCTCCGACCCCCATGAAAAGACTATGAAAGTAAAAACTTATAACTATTGTGATACAGTAACAACCTGATTCGCCGTGTTAACGATTTTAATATATTTATTTAGTAAATCTAATTGTTAACTAGTTATTATTACCATTTAAAGGCATGAAAAATTTAAAGAAAATATGGAGATTCTAGTCATGTATATTTTATGATTTTTAAATACTTAATTACACGGATAAAAATTTTCAAGCATGCTACAGTTATTAATTACCTAATATAAATCATGCAAATAGCTGAAACTAAACCATGCAGACATTGAACATGACTAACTTCTAACCCATATGCTATCAGGAGTTTGCGCCTGGGAGATTGCCTACCTTTATGTTGATGTTCTAACAGAATGAAGAAGAAAAATAAGAAGAGCGGAAGATGACGATGAACTCCTAGCTGTCCTGCAACGGCATTGACGATGATACCTACAGTTGCACATAGCGGCATCAGCCTTCGCGTACCAGAATAATATAAGAAGGAGCTGGCTCTGCTTCCTCTCGTCGTGAAGCAACGGCAGCCACAGCACCGCAAGACCACGGCGGCAGGAGGGAGTACACCGTATAGGAAGAAAAGAAGAGGAAGCCTTGCTTCCCTTCTTCTCGGCAACGGCGACAACGTGCAGCGGCAGTAGCTCGCGGCAGTCACGCGAGCGGGACGGCTTCATCGTTCAGCAGCAACAGGTTTTGATGGCTTCGCCATCGCCCGGGAGTCTTATTTTCATAGGGTTTAATGTGCGTAAACCTACTAGAATTAAACCTTCCATTATAGCATCCTATTGAGTTTCAACTTTCCCTGTTAATCCCCTTTCTATCGCCAAGACCTCTGTCTCCTTCCGTATCTCATTAAAACCCCAAATCCATGTAGCTTTCGAACATGAAAGCGCATGACTTAAAACCTTATAATAATAGTATTTATATATATAGGCCATTACATAGCCCTAGTTCTTTTACCCATTTTAGAGTCTCAAGGTCCATCTATGTTTCAACGTAGCCCTCTGAAGCCCTTTATCGTGTGGGTAGGAAGTTGGACTTCGATGGAAAAAAGACCAAGAGAATGGGTTGTGGCTAGCTCACATTGGTTTAAGCCTTGGTTGCCAGTGGCCTGTGCACTTGAGGCCTTCTTCATGGGTTGGTATGCTGTGAGTGTAACCATGAGTTTCTACCTATATCATGGTTTGGGCTTCCAATATGTGCATTAAGGCATATGGGTTTAGCCCATGGCATACGTGAGTTATACATATATAGATACACACACACACACACACAGATATATATATATATATGAGTGAATGCAGGGGTTTATAACTATACGTATATGAGTCGTTTAAATATACGATTTACAATATGTATATATTTATATAGACTTTGTTTATATACATGTTTGTGTGGGTTTAATATTTATATAGAGGTTTGATATATATATATCTATGTCTGGGTGAAGATATATATATATATATATATATATTATATACCATGTGATTATTTAAAGGATTATATATTATTTATATATCTCTAAACCCACTTGTCATTTACTAAATGGCTTCTATCCGTTAATAGTTTTGTATAATTATATATATATATATATATATGTATATATATATATATATGTATATGTATATGTATAAGGCCCATTGGCCTTAAACTAGGCTCATTTCCAATTGCGAGTTTGCTTAAGGTATATAGGGATCTTATCCCTCGCAGTTTCATTTACTATAATTACATTTTTAGTCATTGCCTTAGGTATCAGAGTCGGGTTTGATCCTATGAAAACCTTTTTATGTATGTGTACGCATTTATTCTTGAATTATAAGTTTAATTTAAAACTAAAATAGATAAAGGTTACACTAATTCCTATTTATTTATTTATACTTTTGTTAACGTTTAGTTAATTATCACTTTTCTTTTATCAAAATTTAATTTCCATGACGAATATCTATAGTTATTATATTTTTTTATTCTATATTTAAATTTTCATGGTGCTATACCCTCCCCCGCTTAAAAGAATTTGGTCCCCAAATTCACATGATTTTCTTCCATAGCAGTGGGGTAAAATCACCATGTCCGAACATGCATTCTAGCAAGGTCATTCTTATAGCATACTAAGTGCTATGATCTGGTTAATGCAATTTATAGATGAGACAAGTTTATCGAGTTACCTGACACTTCTTCTTTCAAAAGTGGACAACGAACAATTTTATGATCTCCGCTTCCGCAATGGACGCACTTTTCGAGTTTGTACCAACACTCGTTTGGGTTGTGCCTTCCTTTCTTGAAATGCACGCATTTTCTCTTGGCCGGAACAATTGTTATTCATCATTCATGGGTTTCTTGTTCTTGCGGAAACCGTTCCCTCCATTAGGTCTCTTCTTGCCATTCACCGGTTCCGTATTCTTGGATCCGTTTGCTTGCTCCTTCTTGGCGATCTTTTCTTTGACTCGTTCCATCATATCCATGGCATCCTCCAAGAGTTGTGCTTTTCTAACCATCTCCGTATATGTTTGGATTTCCAGCGGAGCTAATTGAGGAATAAGCTCCACCTTCAAGCCATTCATAAATCTTCTCGCTCGCATCTTCTCCGTGCAGACTAAGTGTGGTGCATACCGAGCTAATCTAGAAAACTTTGCTTCATACTCTGCTACAGATAGACTACGTTGTTTCAAGGCCGCAAACTCCATAGCCTTTTTCTTACGAATCCATTCCGAGAAATACTTCTCATTGAAGTGTTCTATGAACTCGGCCCAAGTCACTTGATTGTCACGCAAAATCGCTTCTACGGATCCCCACCAAACTCGAGCATCCTTCTCCAGTTGATAGGTTCCCAGTAATACCTTTTCTTCGTCGGTGCATTGCATGACCCTAAAGGTTCTTTCTATCTCTTGCACCCAATTCTCCGCCTCGTCCGGGTCGGTAGACCCGCTAAACTTCGGGGGATTCATCTTTTGGAACTTCCTATGCAAATCCCCAGCACCATGTTGTGCTCCTCCTTGTACAACTTGTTGTAAAGCTTGTGTTAACCCTTGTATAGTGCGTTGCATCTCTCTCCATTGAGCTCTCTTGGCAGCCATTTTTAGCCTACAAAATGAATTCTTAAATTAATAATCACTCATCTCTTGGCATTTATCTAACGTGGATGTAACATATTTTATTGTTTAACCCATAGCTCTACCCAACTCTCACGGGATTCCTATAGGATAACTGACAAGGACGACTCAATCTAGGACTTGGACTTGATGACCTAGAGATTTAGAAAGCCTAGGCTCTGATACCACCTTCTGTTACGTCCCGAACCGATAGCAGCGGAACGTGTTCATTTGCTCGGAACGTGGCAGTTAAACAGTCGTGTCAATCAGAACATAGTCATTAGACAAGATATAATTTGAACAAAATATAATTTCATTTCAAATATAAGTTCATTACAATTTAGACCCAATAAAAGAAAAGACTCAATAAAGGAAAATTACAATGAGACATAAGACGCAAGATAACCAGACTAGACGGTTCATCTAGATGTCAGAGTTCTCTTCACTCTTGCCCTTGCCCATCATGTTCGGTCTCGTCATCACTAAGGTCATTATCTGAAAAATATTAGAATACGTAGGGTGAGCGAACGCTCAATAGGACTTAATATCTCAAGCTCCAAGCAAGTTTTAAGTGAATTACATGTTAACATGCTCATGCAAGTCATGCAAAGTATAAGAAATCAAGAGTTATAACGGCGCGAAATAAAAACAAGAACTGTAAGGACAATCAAGAGATATGAGATCAATTAGATAAACCTATCACGAACTATTCTGGCAAGATAGCGAGTACTAATATTAAGGTAGTTCAAGAACATTCACGATGAACAATATAGAAGTAAGTCAATCACTTCTACTAGCACTATATAGAGTTTGCCGAGACACTAAGGAGAAGTCACGATAATATGATAGCTCCTCTAATAAGGTAATTCAAGATCTTATCATGATGAACAATAAGTTGTGGAAGGATGTACTATGATGGCAAATGCTTCCGATCATCACTATCACGTGAGCTTTTGCACATCTAGCACTACATAGGATTGGCCAATGCGCTAAGGGGAAATCACGAAGATATGACTTCCCCTCATGGAAATAAGTTATAGACAACTATAGGTGGTGAATGCCAGCACTCGATCATCGTATACCGGTAAACGTTTGGACTTTGCCTCGCCCAATAGGGTCAGATCAGGACCCGTAGCATTTAAAATGTCATTTTATTGGGACCCATAGCCCCTGACATTTTTGTCTAGACTAATTCCATATTAATGGCCAAGAATTTCAAGGATCAAGCATGTACGAATAATAGGGTATATTTCATTGAATAGAGATTCAAGATAGACCTCGACAAGTCTAGTACGATGGAACACGAAAATCGAGATAATTTGAGAAATCTGGCAGATTGGCGTCTCGTCAGAGCACCGTATATTTAGGAAGTCGTGCCCACAGTGGTGGTCCCTCATTCTTTGAACAAAGCATTGAAGAATTTGTGCCTCCATAATACGGTTGCTTTTACACTAAGCGCCCGCCAATAAGGTCACCCCTTCAACATGCTCACGATAGAAAGTGGTGATAACCAATGTAGTCGCTAATCAAATTAGCACCTTATAAGTTAGATAGAGACAGATCTCTCACAGAGATGCCATAACAGCGTTCTATGAGGGCCGTGTGTCATGTTTTCTTTAGAGTGACATGACTAACAGGGTTCTAGGATTCTTGTGGTACAACCAGCTCAGTCGGCCTTGAGGGAATCCAAGACTACGAGGAGACTTACGGAGGTCCCAATGACTAACTTGCCAGTCCGAAAGAACGGAATGTCCAACGGAGGGCTCGTATGTCACCGAGAGTTGAGGGTGTATCGGGAAACCAGCGTGAAACGTGGGACTGTGTCTACGGACTGAGACGTTGTGCCAATATGATCCACGGTACAGATCAAATCTCGATAAAAGTAAAATAAAGCGCCTCCATGCAAGTAGGCGTCAATAATAGCATCCCTTAAAAGGATGGATACTATTTTTAGAACTAATCACATGGTAATCAAGGAAAATTTACAAGGGTCACGACTATATATGTGTTGTAATTTTTACCAACTTTGATCATAAGATATGAATTTTCTAATATTTAAACATGATATGTAGTTTTTAATTTAATCATGATGAATAATATTTTTTTTTTCAAATAAAAGAATTTTTTTAGAACTAAATATATGATAATCAAGAGAAAATTACAAGGATCCTGAATATATATATTTTTTGTAATTTTAACTAACTTTGATTGTAAGATATAAATTTTCTCAAGATTAAAACATATTTTATTGAAAGTAAATCAACGATAAAAATAAAATAAACTAGCGACCGTTTATATGGTCGCACATTCGTAATATATATATATATATATATATATATATATATATATATATAACAGAATCAACGACAACTCAGTTGTAGTCATTTAGTTAATGAATAATGTCTACTTTTTAAACTTCACGTTCTAGACGTACACACGTCGGAATTATGCAATCTATATATCAAAATGAAGAGCTCAAAAAACTATACCTAACCTGATGTTCAAA
This sequence comes from Amorphophallus konjac, assembly GCA_022559845.1. NCBI lineage: Eukaryota > Viridiplantae > Streptophyta > Magnoliopsida > Alismatales > Araceae > Amorphophallus > Amorphophallus konjac. The sequence continues at coordinate 251,508,512 of CM040125.1, read as the reverse complement.
AATATTTTTACTTGAGAGGAGGGCTACTTTGGGCTAGGAGGATCGGAAAACTGAGGTACCACCCTCATTGCCTCGGTCTCCATCCCAATAATACGCCCATAAAATTTTATGGCCAAAGGATGCTCCGGCCCCCATGAAAAGACTATGAAAGTAAAAACTTATAACTACTGTGATACAGTAACAACCTGATTCGCTGTGTTAACTATTTTAATATATTTATTTAGTAAATCTAATTGTTAACTAATTATTATTACCATTTAAGGGCATGAAAAATTTAAAGAAAATATGGAGATTTTAGTCATGTATATTTTATGATTTTTAAATACTTAATTACACGGATAAAATTTTTAAGCATGCTACAGCTATTACTTACCTAATATAAATCATGCAAACAACTGAAACTAAACCATGCAGACATTGAACATGACTAACTTCTAACCCATATGCTATTAGGGGTTTGCGCCTGGGAAATTGCCTACCTTTATGTTGATGTTCTGACAGAACGAAGAAGAAAAATAAGAAGAACGGAAGATGACGATGAACTCCTAGCTGTCCTGCAACGGCATGGACGATGATACCCGTAGTGTTGGGAGAATGTTGTGCTCAAGTTGGGCATGTGTGGAACGTGAGTGTTTCTATTGTTTTGATGATGTCCAACTATGACTCAACTAATGATTGGTTCTATTGTTTTGATGTGATTCCAACTATGACTCAACTATGACTCATTTCTAGTGCTTTGATGATGTATGTCCTTAGAGTCATTTTGCTATTTATTATGCTTTTGCTATGCATTTGATAAAATCCATTTGCATACATTTAGGTCATCATATTGCCAACTCAACATATCAAGAATGGCTTGCAACGCTTAACCAATTGGCCACACAGAAATCAAGATAGATCCAAAGGCGCCAAGCTCACTCAAGATGCAAAGTGAAAAGGAAGTGCAACAAATCACTCAAGACTCAAGATGCAAGTGCAAAAGATCACTCAAGATACAAAGTGGAAGCTCAGCAAGATAGAAGCTCAACAAGATAAGCCATATGTCAAAGGTGAAAGCTCGTTGAGCTAAGCCAAAAGAAATGGAGTGAAGATGTCAAGGTGAAAGCTAAGGAAGAAGAACTCTTGTCATGTGATAAACCATTGGATGGTGAATGACTGGAATGAAGTTGGCACGATGAAAGGAACGCGTCTAAGAAAGGAAGCAAGCTTCTACAAGGTCCGAGCATTCATCCAACATGATCAAGGTTCAAACACTTGGTTTACATGTTCCAAATCCAAGGTCAATGCACAAAGAAGTATAGCCAAGAGAATCCAAAGCTAAAGACTGCGTTGATACGTTCAAGACTATCAAGGGAGATGCCACGGACATGAATGGGCTGCAAAAGAAGTCAAGCGGCGGAGTTAGATCGGCTAACGGACCAACCCGGGGTGAACCCGGTTCTGCCCAGCTGGCGGTCGACCGCCAGCACAGGGGCGGTCGACCGCCCCAGCCAGGGACCGCCCAGCTGCAGTTCTGGCAGCTGGCGGTCGACCGCTAGCCAGTGGCGGTCGACCGCTAGTCCCAGGGATCGCCCGTTTTCAAGTTTTACAGTAGCGGTCGACCGCCAGGAGCTGCAGGTCGACCGCCAGCCCCGAGCCAACCATGTTTGACCTCGAAATCAACCTCGTGGCCAGCCCCTTTCCATGGTTTTGTTTAATCAAACCTCACCTAACTTCCCATGATTTGTGGATCTGGTCTGGGGCTTGTTTATAGACCATTCAAAGTCTATAAAACCATTACAAGAGGGTTAGAAACCCTAGTTGATGGAGTTGATGAAGTGAATCAAGGGAGGCCATTTCGAGAGCACTGTAGCACCTCCGTGAATAGTGTTTCGAGCAGAACATCTTCATCCTTCCAAGAGATTCAAGCCTAGATCTGAAGCTATCTCAATCTCCAAGGAAGCAAGAAGCATTCAAGGCTCTCAAAGGTGATCAAAGCTGCATCCATAAACCGCTTCATCAACTCAAGAGGATCAAGAGAAGATCAAAGCTACATCCAATATCCTCTCCATCAACTCAAGGTGATTCAAGCTCATATCTCAATCCAACATCCTCCAAGAAAGAGTAGAAGCAAGTAAGGCTAAGAGGGAAGATCAAAGGAGGCTTCAAAGGGGTGTTCAAAGCAAGAGGAGTTTGAGTTACTGTTCACGTGAACAGTACTCTGTGAAGAATATCTTCATCCAATCTAAGGTATTCAAGCTCATATCAAAGAAATCATCTTCCAAGATCTGTGAAGAAGGAAGCAAGGATCAAGATAGCATCTATTCATTTCTTCATCCAATCAAAGAGATCAAAGAGAGAAGATCAAGAGAGGAGATTGGAAGAACAGTTACTGTTCACATGAACAGTACTCCATGAAGAACAATCATCCATTCAAGGGTGATTACAAGAAGATTGATTTGCAAGAAGAAGATATCACTGCTGTTGATCAACAAAGCATATCGATACAAGGGCCAATTCCTTCTTACTCAATCTCTTGTTTTAGTTCCTTCACATTTGTTTTACTTTCAATATTGTTAAACATTTGAACTTGTGAATCGTCCCTACCGGTGGTTAGTAGGATGGCAATTGGAGGGTGTTCCAATTTACGGTTGACGTCCCTACCAGGTGGTTAGTAGGAAGGCAATCGGGAGTTCTCCGATCTGCGGTTTAGCCGTCCCTGCCGACTTTGTGTGTAGGAAGACAGAAAGAGGGTTTTCTCTATTCTGTGGTTTGGGGCGTGTCCCCAGGTCAAGCTGTGAGTCAGCAAGGAAGCCTCACTGGGTTTTGGTGAGGGGTGGACGTAGGTTGCAGGGTTGCAACTGAACCACCTTAAAAATCCCTGTGTTGTGGGTTGTTTATTTTGTGTGATTGCTCTATATCTTCTAACCCCATTCGCAGGTTCGTGTGCTTCCATACTTGGTTATCTTGCTCACATACATATGTACTTTGAGTGATCAACATAGCATACACACACACACACGGTTGTTGCAAGCTATTGCATGTTCATCTATGTGTTATGCTTTGTAATTCACTTAAAGAAGTGTGGACGTTTCATAGCTTGTAATTCAAGTCTTTTTCATTTGAGCCACTCTACTTAATTCCGCTGTGCATTGTGTCTAAGTGATTCATTCACTTAATAAGAGTGGTTTAAGCTTCCGCTAGCTAAGAGTTTTTAAATAGGCCAAAGTTTCTGATAGGATCTATTCAACCCCCCCCCTTCTAGATCCGTTTACACCTCACGGGACCCAACACGTAGTTGCACACAGCGGCAACAGCCTTCGCGTACAAGAAGAATATGAGAAGGAGCTGGTTCTGCTTCCTCTCGTCGTGAAGCAACGGCAGCCACAACACCGCAAGACCACGGCGGCAGGAGAGAGTACACCGTAGAGGAAGAAAAGAAGAGGAAGCTTTGCTTCCCTTCTTCTCGGCAACGGCGACAGCGTGCAGCGGCAGTAGCTCGCGGCAGTCGCGCGAGGGGGACGACTTCGTCGTTCAGCAGCAGTAGGTTTTGATGGCTTTGCCATCACCCGGGAGTCTTATTTATATAGGGTTTAATGTGCGTAAACCTACTAGAATTAAACCTTCCATTATAGCATCATATTGAGTTTCCACTTTCCCTGTTAATCCCCTTTCTATCGCCAAGACCTCTGCCTCCTTCCGTATCTCATTAAAACCCCAAATCCATGCAGCTTTCGAACATGAAAGGGCATGACTTAAAACCTTATAATAATAGTGTTTATATATATAAGCCATTACATAGCCCTAGTTCTTTTACCCATTTATGAGTCCCAAAGTCCATCTATGTTTCAACGTAGCCCTCTGAAGCCCTTTATAGTGTGGGTAGGAAGTTGGACTTCGATGGAAAAAAGCCCAAGAGAATGGGCTGTGTTTAGCTCACATGGGTTTAAGCCTTGGTTGCCAGTGGCCTATGCACATGAGGCCTTCTTCATGGGTTGGTATGCTGTGAGTGTAACCATGAGTTTCTACCTATATCGTGGTTTGGGCTTCCAATAGGTGCATTAAGGCATATGGGTTTAGCCCATGGCATACGTGAGTTATATATATAGATGCACACACACACACACACACACACACACACACACACACACACACACACACACAGATATATATATATATATATATATATATATATATATATATGAGTGAATGCAGTGGTTTATAACTATACGTATATGAGTGGTTTAAATATACGATTTACAATATGTATATATTTATATAGACTTTGTTTATATACATGTTTGTGTGGGTTTAATATTTATATACAGATTTGATATATATATATCTATGTCTGGGTGAAGATATATATATATATATAGGTTATTATATACCATGTGATTATTTAAAGGTTTTATTTTTATTATTGTTATATCTCTAAACCCACTTGTCATTTACTAAATGGCTTCTATCCGTTAATAGTTTTGTATAATTATATATATATACATAGGTATATGTATAAAGTCCATTGGCCTTAAACTAAGCCCATTTCCAATTGCGAGTTTGCTTAAGGTATATAGGGATCTTATCCCTCATAGTTTCATTTACTATAATTACATTTTTAGTCATTGCCCTGGGTATCAGAGTCGTGTTTGATCCTATGAAAACCTTTATATGTATGTGTACGTATTTATTCTTGAATTATAAGTTTAATTTGAAACTAAAATAGATAAAGGTTACACTAATTCCTATTTATTTACTTATTATACTTTTGTTAACGTTTAGTTAATTATCACTTTTATTTTATCAAAATTTAATTTCCATGACGAATATCTATAGTTATTATATTTTTTTATTTTATATTTAAATTTTCGTGGTGCTACACTCTCTCCCACTTAAAAGAATTTGGTCCCCAAATTCACATGATTTTCTTCCATAGCAGTCGGGTAAAATCACCATGTCCGAACATGCATTCTAGCTAGATCATTCTTATAGCATACTAAGTGCTATGATCTGGTTAATGCAATTTATATATGAGACAGGTTTATCGAGTTACCTGACACTTCTTCTTTCAAAAGTGGACAACGAGCAATTTTATGATCTCCGCTTCCGCAACGGACCCACTTTTCGAGTTTGTACCAACACTCGTTTGTGTTGTGCCTTCATTTCTTGCAATGCTTGCATTTTCCCTTGGCCGGAACAATTTGTTGTTCAACATTCATGGGTTTCTTGTTCTTGCGAAAACCGTTCCCTCCATTAGGTCTCTTCTTGCCATTCACCGGTTCCGTATTCTTGGATCCGTTTGCTTGCTCCTTCTTGGCAATCTTTCCTTTGACTCGTTCCACCATATCCATGGCATCCTCCAACAGTTGTGCCTTTTTAACCATCTCCGTATATGTTTGGATTTCTAACGGAGCTAATTGAGGAATAAGCTCCACCTTCAAGCCATTCATAACTCTTCTCACTCGCATCTTCTCCGTGCAGACTAAGTATGGTGCATACCGGGCTAATCTAGAAAACTTTGCTTCATACTTTGCTATAGATAGACTACATTGTTTCAAGGCCGCAAACTCCATACCCTTTTTCTCACGAATCTGTTCCGAGAAATACTTCTCATTGAAGTGTTCTAAGAACTCGGCCCAAGTCACTTGATCGTCGGGAAAAATCGCTACTACGGATCCCCACCAAACTCGAGCATCCTTCTCCAGTTGATAGGTTCCCAGTAATACATTTTCTTTGTCGGTGCATTGCATGACCCTAAAGGTTCTTTCTATCTCCTGCACCTAATTCTCCGCCTCGTCCGGGTCGGTAGACCCGCTAAACTTCAGGGGATTCATCTTTTGGAACTTCCTATGCAAATCCCCAGCACCATGTTGTGCTCCTCCTTGTGCAACTTGTTGTAAAGCTTGTGTTAACCCTTGTATAGTGCGTTACATCTCTCTCCATTGAGCTCTCTCGGTAGCCATTTTTAGCCTACAAAATGAATTCTTAAATTAATAATCACTCATCTCTTGGCATTTATCTAACGTGGAAGTAACATATTTTATTGTTTAACCCATAGCTCTACCCAACTCTCACGGGGTTCCTATAGGATAACTGACAAGGACGACTCAATCTAGGACTTGGACTTGATGACCTAGATATTTAGAAAGCCTAGGCTCTGATACCACCTTCTATCACGCCCCGAACCGATAGCAGCGGAACGTGTTCATTTGCTCGGAACGTGGCAGTTAAACAGTCGTGTCAATAAGAACATAGTCATTAGACAAGTTATAATTTGAACAAAATATAATTTTATTTCAAATATATGTTCATAACAATTTGGACCCAATAAAAGAAAAGACTCTATAAAGGAAAATTACAATGAGACATAAGACGCAAGATAACCAGACTAGACGGTTCATCTAGATGTCAGAGTTCTCTTCACTCTTGCCCTTGCCCATCATGTTCGATCTCGTCATCACTAAGGTCATTACCTGAAAAATATTGGAATACGCAGGGTGAGTGAACGCTCAGTAGGACTTAATATCTCAAGCTCCAAGCAAGTTTTAAGTGAATTACATGTTAACATGCTCATGCAAGTCATGCAAAGTATAAGAAATCAAGAGTTATAACGGCGCGAAATAAAAATAAGAACTATAAGGACAATCAAGAGATATGAGATCAATTAGATAAACCTATCACGAACTATTGTGGCAAGATAACGAGTACTAACATTAAGTTAGTTCAAGAATATTCACGATGAATAATATAGAAGTAAGTCAATCACTTCTACTAGCACTATATAGAGTTTGCCAAGACACTAAGGAGAAGTCACGATAATATGATAGCTCCTCTAATAAGGTAATTCAAGATCTTATCATGATGAACAATAAGTTGTGGAAGGATGTACTATGATGACAATTGCTCCCGATCATCACTATCACGTGAGCTTTTGCACATCTAGCACTACATAGGATCGGCCAATGCGCTAAGGGGAAATCACGAAGATATGACTGCCCCTCATGGAAATAAGTTATAGACAACTATAGGTGGTGAATGCCAGCACTCGATCATCGTATACCGGTAAACGTTTGGACTTTGCCTCGCCCAATAGGGTTAGATCAGGACCCGTAGCATTTAAAATATCATTTTATTGGGACCTATAGCCCTTGACATTTTTGTCTAGACTAATTCCATATTAATGGCCAAGAATTTCAAGGATCAAGCATGTACGAATAATAGGGTAGATTTCATTGAACAGAGATTCAAGATAGACCTCGACAAGTCTAGTACGATGGCACACGAAAATCGAGATAATTCGAGAAATCTGGGAGATTGGCGTCTTGTCAGAGCACCGTATATTTAGGAAGTCGCGCCCACATTGGTGGTCACTCATTCTCTGAACAAAGCATTGAAGATTTATTGTCTCCACAATACGGTTGCTTTTACACTAAGCGCCCGCCAACAAGGTCACCCCTTCAACATGCTCACGACAGAAAACGGTGATAACCAATGTAGTCGCTAATCAAATTAGCACCTTATAAGTCAGATAGAGACAGATCTCTCACAGAGACGCCATAACAACGTTCTATGAGAGCCGAGTGTCATGTTTTCTTTAGAGTGACATGACTAACAGGGTTCTAGGGTTCTTGTGGTAGAACCAGCTCAGTTGGCCTTGAGGGAATCCAAGGCTACGAGGAGACTTACGGCGGTCCCAATGACTAACTTGCCAGTCCGAAGGAACGGGATGTCCAACGGAGGGCTCGTATGTCACCGAGAGTTGAGGGTGTATCGGGAAACCAACGTGAAACGTGGGACTGCGTCTACGGACTGAGACGTAGTGCCAATATGATCCACGGTACATATCAAATCTCGAGAAAAATAAAATAAATCGCGTCCATGCAAGTAGGCGACAATAATAGCATCCCTTAAAAGGACGGATACTATTTTTAGAACTAATCACATGGTAATCAAGGGAAATTTACAAGGGTCACGACTATATCAATGTTGTAATTTTTACCAACTTTGATCATAAGATATGAATTTTCTAATATTTAAACATGATATGTAGTTTTTAATTTAATCATGATGAATAATAATTTTTTTCAAATAAAAGAATTTTCTTAGAACTAAATATATGATAATCAAGAGAAAATTACAAGGATCCTGAATATATATATTTTTTGTAATTTTAACTAACTTTGATTGTAAGATATAAATTTTCTCAAGATTTAAACATATTTTATTGAAAGTAAATCAACGATAAAAATAAAATAAACTTGCGACCGTTTATATGGTCGCACATTCGTTATATATATATATATAACAGAATCAACGACAACTCAGTTGTCGTCATTTAGTTAATGAATAGTGTCTACTTTATAAACTTCATGTTCTAGACGTACACACGTCGGAATTATGCAATCTATATATCAAAATACAGGGCTCGAAAAACTCTACCTAACCTGATGTTCAAAAATATTTTTACTTGAGAGGAGGGCTACTTTAGGCTAGGAGGATCGGAAAACGGAGGTACCACCCTTACTGCCTCAGTCTCCATCCCAATAATACGCCCATAAAATTTCATGGCCAAAGGACACTCCAGCGCCCATGAAAAGACTATGAAAGTAAAATCTTATAACTACTATGATACAGTAACAACTTATTCGCCGTGTTAATGATTTTAATATATTTATTTAGTAAATCTAATTGTTAACTAGTTATTATTACAATTTAAGGGCATGAATAATTTAAAGAAAACATGGAGATTCTAGTCATGTATATTTTATGATTTTTAAATACTTAATTACACAGATAAAAATTTTCAAGCATGCTACAATTATTAATTACCTAATATAAATCATGGAAACGACTGAAACTAAACCATGCAGACATTGAACATGACTAACTTCTAACCCATATGCTATTAGGGGTTTGCGCCTGGGAGATTACCTACCTTTATGTTGATGTTCTGACAGAACGAAGAAGAAAAATAAGAAGAACGAAAGATGACGATGAACTCCTAGCTGTCCTGCAACGGCATGGACGATGATACCCGCAGTTGTACACAGCGGCAACAGCCTTCGCGTATAAGAAGAATATGAGAAGGAGCTGGCTCTGCTTCCTCTCGTCGTGAAGCAACGGTAGCCACAACACCGCAGGACCACGGCGGCAGGAGGGAGTACACCGTAGAGGAAGAAAAGAAGAGGAAGCCTTGCTTCCCTTCTTCTCGGCAACGGCGACAGCGTGCCGCGACAGCAGCTCGCGACAGTCACGCGAGGGGGACGGCTTCGTCGTTCAGCAGCAGTAGGTTTTGATGGCTTCGCCATCGCCCGAGAGTCTTATTTATATAGGGTTTAATGTGCGTAAACCTACTAGAATTAAACATTCCATTATAGCATCCTATTGAGTTTCAACTTTCCCTGTTAATCCCCTTTCTATCGCCAAGACCTCTGCCTCCTTCCGTATCTCATTAAAACACCAAAATCCATGCAGCTTTCGAACATGAAATGGCATGACTTAAAACCTTATAATAATAGTATTTATATATATAAGCCATTACATAGCTGTTGTACCCGGACTATTTCCCAGCCAAAATAACAAGGAGTAAGGTCTCGGGCATTTCCCCGAACACCTTCAAGGCACGGGCTATCTCGCCCTTTATACAACCCTGCGGGTCCCCACAAGGGTCCCGACCAACTTGCCGTGACACGCGGCGACACAAGCAATTGTCCGGGGTCAACCCCGGCCACTCTCATAAGGGCTTTGCTCGTACCCTACATGGCCGCCCGGGACCACCCAGGGGCGCCCCGACGTTAAGCCACGCCACGTGGCATCCAGTGAAAGAGCCACGGGCTCACTCTGAGGCACTTCATTCAACCCTCCAAGGTCAAAGGGAGACCCGAGCAAGTCAACCACATGCTTTGGAAGCCCGCAGCACGTGCATACGGCTCACACATGTGTGTTCGACATTTTTCCGAACACCTAGTGGGCGTGTATATTTCAACCCTTCTACACCAACCCACGGGCCACCCCGTGGTTCTAGTACACTGATTGGGCTCTACAACGCCCCCCAGCAAGTCGGGACCACCCCCGACCCTCAGACACATGGCAACATGCCACTCAACTTTAGCTCTCGGGCCAACCCGAGGCTACCCTGCCAACCCACCGTACAACATGGCACGTAACATGAGGTGAGACTCATGGGCCCAAGGTGCCTCCTCCCAGCCCCTATGGACTTCTACCCTTGACCCTAGGCCAAATCCAAGGCATGTCGGACACCTACGCGGCTCGTTCGGAAACCCGGAGTATGTCGGGCATTCGCCCGAACACCTTGCCAGCGGCTACTACGACTCGAAGAACAACGGCCCTACGGGCCCATCCCAGCCTCCCGAAGTTCAAAGTCCGTCAAAGGTAGTCCCTAGGCAACCCAAGAAGACCCCCGGGGGCCACCCCCCGGGGTTACGGCCAGCCCGGGGCCTGTTCACCCCGGGGCATGGCCGCACGCCCCAAAGAGGGCGAACTCCATGGGGGCTATGCCCTCCCTCCAGCCCGGTGGTCCCATGACCCCACTAAGCCCCGGTTCGTTCGATTTACGGTCCTACGACGCGATTCGTGTGCCGTACCAGTTCGAGAAGGTGACCCGTGGACGCGGGAGCGCAAAGCGACAGCACGCGGGAACTCCACAAGTCGACGCGCACACAAGCCTCCGCAAGCTCCATGTATCCTTCCACCAAGTTGTCCTTTTCTTTCTTAGCCAATTTGGGAAGAAAAAAGACCAAAAAATTGGATTTTATAGGGTGGGACCACCCCCTCTCTCTCTCCTTGGAGCGAATCCGCTGGTCCTTCTAAACCCCCCATGTGGGGGTTTACGCGGACTAGCTCACCCCCCATGGCTGGTCCGCGTAAACCACCCATTCAATTAAAAAATTTAATTTTTTAAGAAAAAAAAGAAAAGAACCAGCCCGCCTAAACGCCTTGAGGCAGGGGTTTTACGTGGACCAGCCCAGGCCCCCTGGCTGGTCCTCGTAAACCCCCATCCAAGGGGGGTTTACGCGGACCAGCTCAGCCCCCTGAGCTGGTCCGCATAAACCCCTTCCCTCTCTCTCTCTCTCTCTCTCAGTCCGTAACTCCAAGTGACACTATTCACTTGGGTTTACGCGGACCAGCTCACCCCCCTTAGCTGGTCCGCGTAAACCCCTTGTGACCCTTCAACTTCCCCTATAAAAACCCCTTAGGGGCTCAAGGGGCAAGCATGCAATATAGATCATCCATCCAAGCTCCGGCTGTTGTGCCCCTTGTGCCTTGATGATGCTGTGATGTTTTGATGATAGCAACATTAGTGTCACCACATAAGATTGCATGATTAATCTATGATTGAGTGCTTGATCTGTATGTCTTGATGATGATTTAACTGATGAGCATTCAGTTGTTGCTTTAGGTTGGTGCATTGTTCTGTGCACTGTTTTGCTTGCTGCATTAGGTTTAAACATGTCTACACATCAGTTAAGTCGGTGCACTTATGTTTTGTCTAAGGCTAGTGCATTTTTGTCAGTCCGACTGCGCAACAACCTCGGTGCATGTCACTGTTCATAGGCATTAAGGTCTGTGCATTCCACTCTCTGTGCACGCAATCTTGGCGAGTGTTAGGTCGGTGCATTGCTTATTCTGCGTCTCATGGTGGCATGGAGTCAGTGCATGTGTGCGTAAGTCAGTGCATGTGTGCGTCCCACACACACCTTAAGCCGATGCACATGAGCCTTTACGGTCGGTGCAATGCAATGGTTGCTATGGGCTAGCACTACGTCGGTGCATATTCCTATTGTTGTGCTCGTTTTCATGCTAGTTGGTACATAGTCGGTGCACATCTCACCAAGGTCCGTGCACGCTTGCCACCTCGCATTCTCAAGTCTGTGCATATATCTGCTTTGTTAAACTTGAGCTCGTGCATACATAATCTCATGCTAAATCAAGTCTGTGCCCACCTCATAACCAATTCAGTGCATAAGAGATTCATGCATCTTAGTCCATGAAATGTCTGTAGCCTGCATAGTCAGTGTATCTATTAGTCTTATGCTGCAAATAAGTCTGTGCATATCCTAGTGTGACAGTACTGAACTCATGCATATAATACCCAATGTCCGTGTACATCTTTCGTGATTGAATGAAGTCTGTGCATATTTTATATATAACTGAAAGACACTTATGCAACATGTCAATAGCTCATGTTCTTCAAGAAGGGCACGTGATCCAAACAGGTCAATAGCTCGTGTTCTTCACGAAGGGCACGTGTTCCAATGATGATCCTCACTCAAAGATGCTGCCACGTGGACCCTGAAGCTTCCAGATTCTGACAAGTGGGGATTATCTCTTGAAGCTTCTAGGCCGGAGCGTTCCCTCCACACTCCTAGGGCAAGAGCTCGTCAACCTGACTTGATGGAGTATATATAGTCTGCTTCCTACAATCAAAAGGACATCTCTCGAAAGCAGTAGAAGAAAAATAAAAAGAGAGAGATCGAGAGCAGCAAAAAAAAATGCAGAAGAAGAAGAAGTAGACAGGAAGAGAGAGAGAGATCGAGAGTTTGAGAAGAGAAGAAGAGAAGCTTCATCTGAAGATTAGTCCCTACTTGAATCTGGATCAATTCAAATCCAGTCAGCTCCTTGAGAGCCATATCTGCGCTTTAGTGTTTACAACTTTCAGTTACTGTCATTTTTCGTTTCTTGTTTTCCTTTTTATTGTTATTTCAAGCTGTTTGTCAATAGAGCAAGCTGTGTTGCTTAGCTGTAGCAGAGGAGGATTCCTCTGGACGGGTTAAGCTGTAAGCCCCAGCGGTTGCAGAGGTGTGGTGTCCTCTAGATGGCGAAGTTGTAATGCCCAGCGGGTCAAGTTGTGTGTCAGCAGATGGGCAAGCTGCATTGCCGAGCAGAAGCAAGCTGTGATGCTCAGCGGATGTAGGCAAGCTGTGAGGCCTAGCTGTTAAGCTGTGTATCAGCGGGAAGCCACACTCTGGTTGGAGTGTGAGGTGGATGTAGGTCTGGAGGACCGAACCACCTTAAAATCTTCTGTTCATCGTGGTTTGATTGTTTCTTCTACTCCGCTAGATGTATGCTTAGGAACGTTCATGATAGTCTGATCTTATATCTAGTGAGAGATAGGGTTGCACACCGTGCGTTTGATTCTGATCTTGATAGAGTCTAGTTGATTAGATGAACTGAGTCATCTCTTTAGTCTATATGGAGTAGATCAGAAGTACAGTCTCTCTGATCTTCCTTCCATCTTTCGAAGGGTGCATCTAAGCTGATTAAGGCACCCGTGGGTTTTGATTCTGCATCTTTGTTTGTTATAAGTTTTAATTGGGCATAGTTTTAGAGAGGGTTTCACCCCCCCCCTTTCTGAATCCTTCGCACCGGTCCCATCAAGTGGTATCTGAGCATACCATCTACACCAACACCGGCATCCAGCAAGCACTGGACTTCAAGCGCGGCTCCAAGCAACGAGCAAAGGAGAATTGCGCGTGGGTGACTTGTTCGGCGGTCTAATACGCCGGGGGTATGTCGTTTGCACTCTCCCCACGCCATATATAACCATCTCACACAAGTCAACACCCACCATATGTGAGGCATTACGACATGGGCGGATGTCCGCTCATGTCGGGATTTCCTCTCGCGTGCCCGTCGGTTGCCACCACACGCGTACCATGACATCATGCTCTCTCGTAGTCACGAGGCCATGTTCGACCGCTCAATTCGAGTCGTGATCGACCCTCGCCCAGATACCATATCGATGTATCCCTCCAGTCATCCAGTCACAGGCCCCCGTTCGACACCACGGCCCTGGCCCACGCCACGGGAGGAACCCTCTGTAAAACGCATATGCGCTCATTCATCACGCATCGACCCGGGGACCGACTAGCACGTCGGAGTTGTCCCGTGGCATGTGCCAGTTGTACCTTGGCCATTATGGCTTTCCTGTAAAGAAGTATACACCTCAGTATAACACGACCGATTGGATGAGTGCTCTCGCACCCACGTTCAGGCCCCCAGTTTTCTATCCACACCACTTGGCATCCATGCCTAACACCCTAACCCCAGCAAACACCCCTCAGTCTAACGCGCACCCATAGCTGCTGAATGCCCCCAGCCCTCCACCCATGACTTTAGACATATATACAGACTTTTCTTCAGCTTGGAACGAAGGTATTTAGATTCAATCCGATGTAAATAAACACCGCTTGCTTGCGGCCGGTGGGGAAAGACGTCCCGTACACGATTCCCGCAATCGCCTACGCACTCGCACCCATGGAACCCCTTCTCTCCACGTGTCGCTCGATCACCCGAGCCCACATGCCGCGCCCTAGTGGCACTTCCCCGGTCAACCCTTGGTTCCATGAGTGATTGTCGAGAAATCGACTGGCACGCCCGCACCCTGTCCGGTTAACTCTTATCCCGACATTTCCGTGCCGTTCGACCCTTCTCAACTTTCCGTGTAAGGAGAGTGCCCGATACTGCCGTGAGAGGCATGCAACCGTAAGGAGGATGCTCGAGATATATCAAACTCCCGTATTTTCCTTCCCCGCTGTATCCCTTCCTTCACCCCGGTAATCGGCATAAAAAACCTGTGCAACAATAGCCCTAGTTCTTTTACACATTTTAGAGTCTCAAGGTCCATCTATGTTTCAACGTAGCCCTCTGAAGCCCTTTATCGTGTGGGTATGAAGTTGGACTTCGATAGAGAAAAGCCCAAGAGAATGGGCTGTGGCTAGCTCACATGGGTTTAAGCCTTGGTTGCCAGTGGCCTGTGCACATGAGGCCTTCTTCATGGGTTGGTACGCTGTGAGTGTAACCATGAGTTTCTACCTATATCATGGTTTGGGCTTCCAATAGGTGCATTAAGGCATATGGGTTTAGCCCATGGCATACGTGAGTTATATATATAGATGCACCTATACCTATATATATATATATGAGATGCAGGGGTTTATAACTATACGTATATGAGTGGTTTAAATATACGATTTACAATATGTATATATTTAGATAGAGTTTGTATATATATATGTTTGTGTGGGTTTAATATTTATATACAGGTTTGATATATATATATCTATGTCAGGGTGAAGATATATATATATATATATATATATATATATATATATATATATATATATATGTTATTATATACAATGTGATTATTTAAAGGTTTTATTTTTATTATTGTTATATCTCTAAACCCACTTGTCATTTACTAAATGGCTTCTATCCGTTAATAGTTTTGTATAATTATATATATATACATGTGTATATGTATAAGGCCCATTGGCCTTAAACTAAGCCCCTTTCCAATTGCGAGTTTGCTTAAGGTATATAGGGATCTTATCCCTCACAGTTTCATTTACTCTAATTACATTTTTAGTCATTGCCTTGTGTATCAGAGTCGGGTTTGATCCTATGAAAACCTTTATATGTATGTGTACGTATTTATTCTTGAATTATAAGTTTAATTTGAAACTAAAATAGATAAAGGTTACACTAATTCCTATTTATTTATTTATACTTTTGTTAACGTTTAGTTAATTATCACTTTTCTTTTATCAAAATTTAATTTCCATGATGAATATCTATAGTTATTATATATATTTTATTCTATATTTAAATTTTCATGGTGCTACAAGGTGTTTAGGCTGTATCTGGATGGCTTTGTGGTTGTGTTCATAGATGATGATTTGATATACTCTCCAGATGAAGCGTCTCACAAGGAACATTTGAGGATTGTTTTGGAGACTCTTCGGGCGCACAAGCTTTATCCGAAGTTCAGCAAGTGCGACTTCTGGATGAAGGAGGTTCATTTTTTTGGCCATGTGATATCAGGAAGTGCCGTGGCAGTTGACCCAGCCAAGGTTCAAGTTGTATTAGAATGGGAGGCTCTTAAATCCCCCACTGAAATTCGGAGTTTTCTCGATTTGGCCAGTTACTACAGGAAGTTTATTAAGGGTTTTGCTTCTATTGCGGCACCTTTGACGAGGCTAACAAGGAAAGGAGTAAAGTTCATGTGGTCCAAGGAATGTGAGCGGAGTTTCCAGGAGTTGAAGGATCGACTGACGTCAGCACCACTCTTGGTCCTACCCAATAGGATTGATATGTTCACTCTCCACTGATGCTTCACGGATCGGGATCGGTTGTGTTCTGATGCAGAATGGTAGGGTGGTCGCATATGCCTCTAGGCAACTCAAGGAGCATGAGAAGAATTATCCTACGCATGACTTAGAGTTGGCCACCATTGTCCATGGATTGAAGATCTGGAGACATTACTTGTATGGAGTCAAGTTTGAAGTCTTCACGGACCACAAGAGCCATAAGTATTTGTTTTCTCAGAAGGAGCTGAATTTGCGCCAGAGGCGATGTGTCGAATTCTTGAAGGACTATGATTTTGAGCTACAATATCATCCTGGAAAGGCTAATGTTGTGGCCGATGCCCTTAGTCGGAAGTGGACCTTGATGCAGCAAGACTGGAAGATGATTGCGGATGCTGTGTGTTCCATGGCATCGATTGAGCCTCAACTTTGCCAGGCGTTCGTTGCTCAGCTATGCATCAGGTCAACCGTTATGGATCGAGTAATAGAAGCTCAGCGAGATGACCCTCAGTTGCAGGGTATGATTGGTAAGACTAGAATTGCTTGAGATGAAGATGGTGTGGTCAGATTTCAGCATAGAATTTGCATGCCTGATGTGGTTGAATTGAAGAATAAAGTGATGGAGGAAGCTCACAGATCAAAATTCTCCATTCATCCTGGTTGTAATAAGATGTATCAAGATTTGAAGCGGTCCTTTTGGTGGCCAGGTATGAAGAAGGAGGTGGCGGAATTTGTGTCTAAATGTTTGGTTTGTCAGCAGGTTAAGGCTGAAAACCAAAGACCGTTTGGGTTGATGCAAAGGATCGAGATACCACAATAGAAATGGGAGGATATCACCATGGATTTTGTTACAGGCTTGCCTCGATCATCGAAGGGCAATGATTCTATTTGGGTGATTGTGGATCGATTCTCGAAGACTGCACATTTCCTGGTCATGAAGAAGAAGCAATCGGTGGAGAGCTTGGCACGTCTCTATATTGAGAACATCGTCAAATTGCATGGAGTTCCGAAGTCTATTATCTCAGAGCGGGATCCTCGCTTCACATCGAGACTTTGGCAAGGATTGCAGAATGATTTTGGGTCCCAGTTGAAGCTCAGTTCGGCATATCACCCCCAGACAGATGGTCAATCAGAAAGAACTATTCACATTTTGGAGGATATGTTGAGAGCCTGTATTCTTGATTGGAGAAGAGATTGGGAGCGACATCTACCGTTGGTAGAATTTGCTTACAATAATAGTTATCATGCAAGTATAGGCATGGCTCCATTTGAGGCTTTGTATGGGAGGCCATGTAGATCTCCCCTATGTTGGGAAGAGGTTGGTGACAGGTAGTTGATTGGGCCCGAAGTGGTACAAGGAACATATGAGAAGATTCAGCAAATTCAACAAAGATTGAAAGCAGCCCAAGATCGACAGAAGATCTATGCAGATAATAGAAGGAAGGATCTGGACTTTGTAGCAGGTGAGCATGTTTTCCTCAAGGTGTCACCAATTAAGGGAGTGTCAAGATTCGGCAAGCGAGGGAAGTTGCAGCCAAGATTCATTTGACCTTTCGAGATTCTGGACAAGGTAGGGAACGTGGCATATTAGTTGGCTTTACCTCCATCCATGGTGGCCATTCATCCGGTGTTCCATGTATCTATCCTCCGTTAGTATGTCCATGATCCATCACACATTATCAGCTACGAAGGGTTGGAGTTCCAACCGGATCTATCATTCGAGGAGCAACCAGTCAAGATTTTGGATCGCAAGAAGCAAGTCCTCAGATCGAAATCTATTCCATTGGTGAAGGTCCTATGGAAGAATGTGTCTCACGAGGAGGCTTCGTGGGAGCTCGAAGATGAGATGAAGAAGAAGTATCCCCATCTTTTCGGTATGTGCTTCACTTTAAACTTCGGGACGGAGTTTCTTTTAAGGGGGAGAGGGTGTAGTACCCGAGAGTTTTATCATGATTCATAAAGAATATTTTATGTCAATAATTTGGTTAAGTGCTTGATATATTACTTACTTAAGTTAGCAAATTAATTAACTAGTATTTTGGTTGAACTTAATAATTAAAGAGTAAGCAAATTTCTCTTGATCATAAATGAAATTTTGAGTAATTAAAATTATGTAATATAACCTATTTTCATGCATATTTTGTGTGTACATACATTTGTTTAGTTGATAACAAGAGATAGAATATTATATTTTATCATTTTTCCTTAGAAGAAAAGCTCACGTAATATTAGAAACATGTAAGAGTTAGTGGGTTTTACCGTTACTATTCATTTCGGAGGTGATTTTCATTTCATGAGTTTTTAATTATTTTATATTTTTGCATGATAGATTAAATGGTGGTGAAAAATGGGTAGCAATTAGTTTTTGTTAACTCTTTTTATATTATTAGTTTTAATTTTTCAAAGGGACGGATGAACAGTGCCCCGTTTCTTACGTTCGAACGTGGGTATTCCTTTCCTTGTTTTTCTCCCACGTAACCATGGGATTCTCTGGTCTATTAAATTGATCTCTATCCCTTCCTTAATATTGGTAACCGCCGGAGGTTTTGGAAGAAACCCCAGCCCATTTTATGGGAAGTTTTATCCCTCTTTTCTTTTCCTCGTGCTGGCTTTTGCGTTCTGGGTGCACGGTGTGGTTTTGAAAATCCCAAGAGAGAGCCAAGGGTCGTAGCAGAGGAGGAGAGATCGTCCCTGCTCATGGGTGATCTCCCCGGTCATTTGGTTGCTACTGGATCGAGGTTATCTCGAGAGGCGCTTTGTCTTCCCATCTCTGGTTGGAGGCGGAGGGTTTCTCTCGTTTCATTGGCTTCGAGGCAAGATCTGAAATCTCCATCTCTCTTTTGTGCTTGTTATAATATATTGGAACCTGAGTTTTAATCCTAGGGTGTGTATGAAAAATGTGTTTCTACTTGGATGTTCGGCTTGGTTTCTGGGTGCTCGGACGAATTGGTAGATAGGTGTAGTGTTGGTTGTTGAATAATGCACTATCTTGGAATCCAGATTCATGTATGATGGTTTAAGTATGTAATACGTATGGGTTGAGTTGGAAATATGTATGGTTGAATGTGGAATACGTGGTTTCTTCCTTATTGAAGTTTGGTTAAATTCTAGGTACTCGGGCGAATGGCGAGCATGCAAGGAATAGTTCCTTTTTTGGACGCACTGCATTACGTTCTGTCTGCAAGCAAGTGTCGACACCTACCCCTGGAAGTGTCGACACCTCCTGTGGAATTCTGCCCAGTCCAGTTCTGTTTGCAAGCAAGTGTCGACACCTCCTGTGGAATTCTGCCCAGTCCAGTTCTGTTTGCAAGCAAGTGTCGACACCTCCTGTGGAATCTTGCCCAATCTAGTTTCTGGATGCAGCAAGTGTCGACACCTACACCAGTAAGTGTCGACACCTACTGTGGATCTTGTCCAGTCCAGCTTCTGAATGCAGACAGAAGTCGACTCTTGGCCCGGTCAGAGTCGACTTCTGCCCTGCCTGGGTTGTTTTAGCGTGTTCCGGGCGTGAGGAATAGTAGTCTTATGCTTTGTAAAAGCTATCCTTTCTACCGTGCCACCGTTTTGCTTCCCGTTACTGACTGTCTCATTTGGATTTTCCTCCACCCCCTTCGTTACATGCTAAGAATTTATAAATCAGTAGGGTTACTCAATGATATAGTTCCATCTTGTAAGCATTTCCCAAATTCATTTGTTATTGCATCTTTCTTGCATGGTTGCACCTTTAGGAATTCCCAATTGCTAACCTTCAATTCACTTCTTGTATTGCACATTATTCATTGTCCCTACATTGCATTGTACTCATTCTTGTGTTACATATTACCCATTGTCCTTGCATTGCATATTATTCTTTGTCATTGTGAACCTCTTATGCTATGAGGCAAATCCTGGACCAAAGGGACACTGCTGCCATAGAAGGGCTTGGAGCCAAACCGTAGAAATGCCCCTGTGGGGAGGCTCAATATGTTTATGACCCCGAGGGCACGGGGGTAAAATCTTGGAGGTGGACAAGTTCCACTGGTTAAGGTGGGGAAGATTTTCCTCCCGTTCTGCGCAGTTAATCAAGACCTCATCGCCATTGCCTAGGTGATTTGGTATCCATATATGACCTTCTAGTGGTGGTTTGGGAAATGTGTCTGGGTCCTCCGTTCAACTCATAACTTCCGATAAATTTTGATCAGATTATGGCCATTTGACTTTGTTATATGTTATTTGGCATATGTATTCGTTTGTTAGATCTGAGCTGACCTCTGAAACTAACTTGTAACATCTGAACCCTATTTCCCTTGTGCATACATGTTCCATTCAGTTCTGAATTCTATTTTCAAACATGATTTCTGTTTCCTTCAGGCTGCACACTTAGCATATGGATCCGGTTCAAAACTTTGCTATGCACTTTTATTGCATGACTAGATATTTCCGAGTGCACTATTGCATAACCTATCCATAGTTGCATATTAATCGGCGTTGCCCTCGTGATGTGTTTTCAGTATTCTGGAGCATGTATTTGATTTCTGAAACCATGTGTTTATTTTCTGCAACTGGGTAAGCCTTAGGGAATTATATTGGTTAAAAGATGGTCAAATATATTATGCTTGTGCAAGAGGTATGTTTGAGTTTCTGAATCTTGCTAAGTCTATTCGTAGACTTACACTTGATAATTTTCTAGGCGAGTCTGTTGGTGAGGACGAGGACTTAGAGCCAAGTGAGTCCGAGCCGGAGGACCGTATGTGATCGTCATTAGCTTTCTTTTCTTGTCATTCGAGGTAGCTTGGGAGAGTCTATTAGAGGCTTGAATTTATGAACTCTGGTTAATGTAATTGCAAGTTTGAACTTTATTTCTATTGGACTATTGTGATGTTGGTATTTGGACTTTCGCTGATGTATTACATTCTTCTTCCGCTATGAATTCTGCACTTTTATTTGTGTAAATCTCAACCCGTCTCTGTTCTATTGGGTGGTTCCCACTGTGGTGTTGCCTCCTATATCTGACGAGAGTGATATACTGGACCAGGTATAGGGTGGGGCGCTACAACACGACCATAGATTCCCTATGCCATACTGCTTTTAAGGCCTACGCATGACAGGCCGATGTCCCTATAGCAAGAAGAAGGTATAATTAGCCCGCAAGGATGTCACAACTGGTGTATATGCCTCCGGTGCGAGGCCAACAGCTGTCTCCCATCCTCCCACGGGGACGAGGCCAAGAAGAAATGATCGATATGGTCCGAAGTTATTTTTGGGCTTTGGGAAACCCCTCATTGGGCCAGCAGCGACTGCTTCGAGCGGTGGTTACTGAAGAAGAGGAAGAAGAAGAGTATTTGCCAGTGGTGGGTACAGAAGAAGAAGAAAGAAAAAGGGCATCGTCTGTAGATGACAATGGATATGAAGACGGCCTGGAAGACGGAGCTGATGAAGGCCTTCCGCAGCAGGAGGAAGAGAAGAGAATATCAATGTTTGAAAGGCTGGCCTTCCCCTGTCAAACAAGAAGAAGAGTCTGGAGACAGAAAAGAGGAATGCAACTTTTTACTTGCAATATGGGCAAATTGGCCGGCAGATATGGGGCTCTACCCGAGGAGCCCGAAGAATTGGCCAGAATAGCCAAAAGGCCAGGGCCGAATACCAGAAGAAGCAAAGCCGCGGAGGAAATGCTAAAAGTGACAAAAGGAAAACAAGTCATCACTACGTTGACTGCTAATGTAGTGACATGTGAAGAAGAAGAGGTTATGCTGACTACCTCACCTGAGGTGCTTCGGGTGAAACTGTAGCGACCCGGATTCCGGATACCCGGCATACTCGGTAGGACTACCGGATACACGTGATACCGCATGGAACCCGCGAGGCCTCCCAAGAGCGGGAAAGCTCCGAAGGGAAAAAGGCACGTGTAGAGTACATTGAAGCCACAGAGATAGTACAGTAAGCAATTAAATTTCATTAGATAGGTTTGCTAAAGTAGCAGAAATAAAATTACTTTTTAATTAACTGTTCAAATTAACTATTATATCCCAGAGTCAGTCCAAAGCTAAAGACAACAAGTCTAGCACAGTACAGTCGATAGAAAGGAAAAACGTACCAAAAGGTCAGGAGAAGCCCGACGCAGGTACCAACTGGATGCAACGGCACGCAATGAGCACGCACACTCCAGGAACCACGCGGAAGCAGAACGAACAACGCCACCCCACCTGAAAGAGCAGGGGTGAGCCACGTGTCACTGGCTCAGTAGGGGTCACGCGGATCCCCACTGAAAAATACGCAGTAACATAGAACAACAAAAAAAATAACAAAATAACAGGTGTAGCAAAGCAGGAAAAGCTACACTACAAAGCTGTAAAACTACGCTACAAGCAGTAGTAAGCAGACGGGAAGTAGGAGTAGGGAACAAGTACGGAAGGGGAAGAACCCGCGCCAGACAAGCGGTGGCCGAACTAACCTCGGCACCCCAAACTACTCCAAGCAACAACAGAAGGGCGACTCTGATCCAGCAAAGTCAGAAGTTACCGATCTGTCGACCCGACACCAGGTCCAAAATGAAGACCTACAAGGACGGATAAAACAACCACAACAGCCTACACGATTGGAACATCGTGTACGCAACCCCAGGCTCATCTTGGACACAGCCAAGAACAGACCACACAGCTAGGGAAGCAAATCTTGGGCAAGGCCAAGACTAGCCGACACGGAAAGGAGAACACCGGCTCTGATAAACGCGAGAGTCGCCGGTCAAGTGATAGGAGTACCCTCACACTAGAAGAACAGCCAGATGCATCCACTGACGTCTTACACTGCGCCACAAGTGTCACGTCTACCAGACCGTGTGCAACACGGAGGAGACTAGACACACCAAGAACCAGGTCCAAGGAACAACGACGTTCCAAGGAAAAACGGCACCTCACGGACACAAGACCGCAGTACCACGCTGCGAGTGACTAGTCAGGGTCACGCCCATCGACGTAAGTCCTCAGTCCCTGACCACGTGTGCACACATTGACCACTACCTAGGCCAGGCCTCTAGCTAGTATTCCCCTCGGTAGGACGCTACAGTTGGCTGGGGCCCACGGAACTAGCTTAAAAACCGTGTAACGGGAAACTGCCCATCCACCACTCCCGGTGGGTGACGTACTAAAAAAAAGCCTACGTCACAGGCTATGACTAGGGGAGGTTCACAAGGCACGGACTCCAAAACACAAGTGCTAGAGTACAGACAGTCTATGGAAGCCCTGTCACACATACCACGAAGCACCACTGGCAGTACAACCACTGCCAACCGACTCAGGACCAAGCAACTAGACCTACCACGTAACGATCCCGAGTCGAACGACTCAAAGGCAAGATCGTCACAACCCGCGGAACAAGCCGCCAATCGGTCTAATCCTAAGCCACAAGAAACGACACTCCGTAGAAAACAACTCACGGAGACCTGAGGGAACACCGAAGACCCTCAGCACACGTCTGGACACACGGACCGAGGTGAGGCAACACCTCGAGGCATCCAGAACCAGTGTCTCGGACTGGATAGAACCGCCAAGACACCCACACACAAGGTCGCCCGTCAACCGCTGGGTCACCCCGGGTTGACCAGAACCCAACCAAAGACACACACAAGAGTAGGATAGAGAATCCTACCACAAGCAAGAAGACTCCTGGCTACCTTACAACGTAGTCCTAGCCCTCATAGGACGTCAGGAGACATCCACGGGACAACGGGCAGACCACAAGGCCAAGCCAAGACAAGCAGAAATTGGAATCATGGAAATCGGAGCACAAGGCATGTAACGCACCACCCTTAGACCGCTACATGAACCTGACGGTCTAAGCGTAGGCCGTTACACCCAATGTGACGGTCGGGGAACAGGCCGTCACATACACCGCCCTAACCAACTACAAAAACACAAAGGCACGTAACGGCCAGCACCGGGCGCGTTACACCAGCCTGACGCGCCTGACCGGGGCCGTCAGGGCCAACAACCCTCAAACTCAAAACACACTCGGACCATGTAACGCGCCAGACCGAACGCGTTACAGCCACCTAACGCGCTAGGACAAGCGCGTCAGGGCCAACAAAACCCAGAACAACTACTGGCTAAGAGGCATGTTACGGTCCCAACCGGACGTGTTACAATCACCTAACGCACGGGGACGAGGCCGTTAGAGACAACGACGCAACCACCCCAACTCAGCCAAAAAAGCATGTAACGGCCTGGGGCAGGTGCATTACACACACCTAACGCACGGGAGCATGGCCGTTAGGCGAATCGACTCACTCGGTCAAACACGGTCAAACAGAACGTAGTGGCCTGGGGCAGGCGCGTTACGCACACCTGACGCGCTAGGGCAGGCGCGCCAGGGGAACCGCCTC
Source organism: Amorphophallus konjac (assembly GCA_022559845.1). NCBI lineage: Eukaryota > Viridiplantae > Streptophyta > Magnoliopsida > Alismatales > Araceae > Amorphophallus > Amorphophallus konjac. The sequence goes on along the minus strand of CM040125.1, from coordinate 251,484,068 downwards.
AAAAGGTCAACGCCAGTCAACCAGAATGTAACGGCCTGGGGCAGGCCCGTTACACTCACCTGACGCACAGGGGCAAGCGTGCCAGAGGAACCGACTTAACCCAAACATAAAACGACAAAATAGGCGTAACGCGTCTCACGGGACGCGTCAGAGAGATGTGACGCGCCACCCCTGGGCCGTCACACTCTCAAAACCCCGAAGAACTCAAATCAACCCAGACGATGTAACGGTCAGTCGTGGGGCCGTCAGGGCATGTGACGGTCCCTGGAACGACCGCCACACCAGTTACGGCGGGAAAACGGAGGGTTGGCCAAATCGGCCCGTTCCACACCCCATTCACGCCGAAGCGCAGGGGAAACAACCCTCGACGATGAAAAACCACTCTAGGAGGCTAAAAGGCCCACATGCAAGCACAAAAACACAAGATCAGGGCGATTCCAATGAATCCACCCTAAATGGGTCAACGAGGTTCCCGGGCTCCTACCGGCCTCGAATGACCACCGATCAACACGAAACTAGCATGGATGGGATCCTAACATCCCAACGGTCAGTTCAACACTAACCGAGCTACAAATGGTTGCCATTTTCCGGCGAACCCTACAAAACCCGAAAACCACGATTTAGGCTAAACAAGCCCAAACTCGGCCGTTTCCGCGCCAAACGAAGTGCCAAGGGCAGGGAAAACGGAGAGAGGGAAGTGAGGAACCATCACCCTACCTCCACCGAAGAAACCGTGCCCCGAAGGGACAAAACCGTGCCGAAAACCACGCCGCGAGCTCGAACACCGGCTTTGAATCCACCGTTCGGGATCGCGCCAAAACCACTCCATCTTCGCTCCGTCGCGCACCCAGCCAGCTCCACAGCATCCCCAACACGTGCCCGTAGGCCCTCCGTCTGCAGCCGAAGCCAAGGAAGCTCGAGAGGAGAGAAAACGGGAGAGAGAGACGGAGGCGGCGAATGAGAAGGAGGAGAGAGGAAAAGGAAAGAAAAAGGAAAAGAAATTAGGAATTTTCCTAATTTCTGGAAAATATGATTTTTGGCCCTATCTCCGAAAAATACGCAAAAATAGTCGAAACGACCGGCTTGACGAGTACATCGTCGCTGTAGCATCCGCGAGTCGATGAACTGGCAAGTAAACTCACCGTAGGGTTCCGTAACTAGTACGAGAGAAAAACCCACACGGATCGTAAAACTCAACTCGGAAGCCACAAAAGCGAATCGAAACTCACCGAAACCAATCCAAAAGATCCAATGAAGATCCAGCAAGACCTACCAAGGATCCAGGGCATTACAGAAACAGTGGAAGGTGTCCCTAGTATGGCGGCCTTAGACCCGTCGATACTAATGTTGTTACAGAAATACCAACAAGAGATAGAGCTTCTTAAGAAGCAATTAAATGAAAGGACGAAGCATACCCCGACATTCAAACAACCGAAAATGCAAGCAGAATCGTCACGGCGAGGTGCCAACCTAGGTGATCTTCCACCATCATGCACTCTATTTCAGCCCGTAGAGCATAGCCAGGTTGCCACTCAGCAACGCCAACCTCAACCGTTGCTACCGCGGGCGCTGCCTCAGCTACATCAAGCACCGCTACTGCGCCCTGCGCCGCAGGCAACTACTCTGATTACCCCTTACCTGTTGATCGAATGCAAAGCTCGTTGTTAAAACCCGCGCACTCAATTTCACAAATTTCGTACTCACAATAAAATTTAGATTTTGAATATAGTGATAAATACGGGTCGAATCGACGGAGAGGCTAATATTTTGAAGGTTGAAAATTTTATTCTTTTTATATTTTTAAGGGAAGTAAAAGAGATTGTTGGAAGGATATTTTTATAGGAAGCAATTGAAATAGCACAAGATAAAAATCTATCTAAAGAAACTTGGAGGGGTAGAGGAGAGAAATAGGGAGAGAGAGAAAGAGAGAGAGACAAGCATTTGGAGAGACAATAACACTCACTAATTCGTAATGCTTCCAAAAAAAAGATTACATCACATTGGAGTTCAAGAAACAAGTACAATACTCGAAATAAAATATAACTAAAATTGAATATTGTTGGCCCGGTTAGGAGGCAATTGAGAGGGGGGGTGAATTGATTTCCCACCCTTTTTCACAAATATTAAAAGCAACCCATACAAGCCACAGATATGAGGAATAAATCTAAGACAGAGGCTTGATTAATACAACTGAAATTAGATCAAGCAAGCTCTCACAACTCCCCAACACACAGATGTACTCACTCGGACAACAATATTCGGACGGACAGTTGAGAACACTCACGCCTCACCGTCTCACACTCGTACAGTGAGCGGAAAAATAGATATCAACCAATACCAACCAAGCAAACCACGGCACAATATTTTTAGGTGGTTCGGACGCACAAAGTGCCATCCTACGTCCACCCCTCTCACCTCGAGAGGATTTCACTATCAACGCTGCGCGACGGCAGCAACCACACACACGGGCTTGACGGCCCACACACGTGGATTCTCGCACGATGACGAGACACCCCACACACACACTCGGAGCAAGCTCTGAAATAGTCAAGATATGAAAGTAGAATGAAAAATACAAGCCCAGTTCAGAGAATAACAATCTATGCACAAAATGACTAAGAGAATGATTAACAAGATGGATCTTCCCCTAATCTTTCAACCAAAACGGAGATGAATGAAGGGTGCTTGAGAATGATGACACAGGAGAGAGAAGAATGGCCCCCTTTGTCGAAAATCACCCATGCCAGGAGATGGAGGAGAGCAGGGACGCCTTCCTTCCAACTTCAAGGTTGGGGTCGAGTGAAGCAAGCTTGGCCGCAGGGTTCTTCCTCCCAGAGCAGCACCGTTCCTCTCCTTCTTCCTGCAAGAACAAGATGAATACGTTAGAAGCACAAGAGATGGGTTCCGATCGAATGAAGGGCTGCACTATGTACAAGGGGATTTGATCCTCTAAATGACATAAAAGCCCACTCCAAACCCTATTAAAACAACATACAAGACATAAGGGACGCCCTAAGGTCATTAGGGTCATCAACCATGCCAAATGGATCCAAGCTCAATGGGTTCAAAGGAGATCCGGAAAACCCGCAAGAACGTTCAGAAAAAGTGTCGACCCATGGGGTCGACTCTTTTTCCTGAAAGTTTTGCCAGAACATTTATATAAGCAAAACCGAGTCACGAGTGTCGACCCATGGGGTCGACACTTCTTACGAAGTGTTCTGGCCTGCGAAAAAGAACATAACATTCGTGATGAAAAGTGTCGACTCACGAGGTCGACACCTTTTCAAGAACATTTTATTTTCACAGAATTGAACATACTTACCTGAAAGTGTCGACCTTCAGGGTCGACACTTTTTCACGAGAGTTCTGCCTTAGCAAAACAACAGAATCCTGGTGAAAGTGTCGACCCCGTAGGTCGACACTTTCTGCCAGCGTCCTATATTTCAACGCATGGCAGAGACTCCACAAATAAGTGTCGACCCCTGAGGTCGACACTTTTACTGACAGCAGCAAAACTTCAATAAATGCAATTGAAACCTCCATAAATCATAAACATGTATCACAATCGATCAAAGGAGTTTATACAACTTAGATTTACATGATTAAGCATGGATTTCACCCAGATCTTTCCATTCACACTAAGATCCAAAAATTCATGTGTTGATACCTTGGCCTTGAGAGTTGGAATGAAAAATTTCACAATTAACCTGCATTCAATTTGCCAGTCAACTCATCATCTCAATATATCAACTGAAACTTTCTCAATCATCACAAAGTAAATGCCATATTCAAAGCATCCATTCATTTTGTGACTCACTAAATGACCTTTTCATTCACTGCTTCATTCAACATATAAGTACAACTTCATTCATCATAGTCATGATTGAATATTTCTCATGTTATGTCAAATCATACATTTAGAATATGAAATTCAACAAGGTGTTTTAGATCAACTCCATATCCCATCATTCAGCAGATAATTTGATCAATCAAGCAAGTTTTCGTTCAAGGCAATCATTCATCAAACATGTATTCATGCAAATTCATTGAACCCGAAATCAATACATATCATTCAGAATCTTCGTCAAAACAGTCCGGGGCACAACAATCTCCCCCCTTTTGACGAAGATAAAACCATTTACTCATGCACGCCAGTTGCATGACTTCCAGTCATGAATTCATAACTTGCTGAATCAACATGTAAATATCCTTTTTGCCAAAAACACAATCTCACCCTTTTTGCCAAAAACATAATCAATCAAAAACAAAGTAAGTCATAAATTTTCATTCAATCCAATGCAACAACAATGCAAATTATTTCTCCCCCCTTTTGTCAGAGTCAAATAGGGGATTATTAACGCTGAAAAGGATGAAAGTTAAGTCTCAATATGCACAATTAACTCAATGAGATGCATATGAAACGCAAGAATGAAGCAGTCAAGCACATATGCACTCATCAGTGTATAGTATAGCAAGCAAGTTCTCTATGAACAGGATGGGAAAAATGCGATAGACCGAGAACATGAATTTCATGTGCAATAGTAAAAGGGTAGTGCTTACAAGAAGTGGTACTGCAAGACTCATGAAATATGACTGATTCAAGGTGTACATTCATACAATCACTCCTTAGGTAAATATGTGAAGTATGAGCAATGAAATCTAGATAGCATGGATTTTCAGATTTTCTAAAGAACAAAAATAGGAACTTTTCTTCCCTACACTTTCATACAACGAGCTCGACTTTTGGTAGCTTCGCACAACCCCAAGATTATTTTGCATTTTTAATGACACGATGACTAGCCTTTTGACACGAGTCATGCCCTTTGTTTCAGGGGCACTTCCCGGTTACTCAGCATCGTCACTTATGATTATGTGGATAGGACACTTTTCAATGCGAGTCTCCTCCTTTATCTCAGGGGGGATTCCCGATTTACTTCATGTCAAATCACACTTATTGACTATTTTTGACGGGGCTGACAGCTTTTTCCTCACAAGTCACGTGATTTCCATGTAGGGGTTCCAAAGTCCTAAAGTGTGTTAAGTGGAATAAGTGAAATCCTTATTAGTTAGAATCATTAACTCACATGTGCAAAATGTGTGAGAGATTGCGTAGAATGTAAGAGATGAATTAGCCTATTCATGGTGATGTCTCCCCCTAAGTGTATGCACCGTTATAGCAAAAACCTCCCCCTTAATATGTGCCATGTTAAAACATGTCCTAGTCAAGGCATTTTATTCAGCAAGGGCGTAAGGTCATAGAAGATTTCAACTGAAAGGTGTGTAGTATATATACATTCAAGCATTTCAAAATGATGTTTTCAAGCAATTCGATTACCGGTATGTGGCGGAGTACTTAGGTCCGAAGACCACACTCACACATGATGAAAGCTTCCAGGTGGACTTGATCCACCTTTCCACTAACACTATTTGATATACCGGTAAATCATGGCATTCATGCACACATTGATGAAGTATATGCATTTATGTACATGCGGATGCAAAAGGATAAAACATGTATAGTAACCAGATGATTATTCAGTGTGTTATGCACAAGTGGCAAAGTTTGAAGAGTAAGGAGAATGAAAACTTTTATGTGCAAAGCAAAAGGTAATATGAACAGTTTCTTTATGAAAAAGATGATAAGAGTGTATGTACAATTTAGCTCAAAATATCTAAGTGTCTAATCTGCACACTCCTAATTCTCTTCTTAGAAAGTAAAATTGTTCAGAATTCAAAGGTTTTGTAAATATATCAGCAAGTTGGTGTTTTGTATCAATAAAAATAAGTTCAAAATCACCTTTATTGATATGATCTCTTATAAAGTGGTGTCTAACTTCTATGTGCTTAGTGTGAGAATGTTGGACAGGATTCTTGGACAAGTTTATTCCAGAAGTGTTATCACACATTATGGGAGTTTTTTTTAAAGAAAAACCAAAATCTAGCAACCGATGTTGGATCCAAAGCACTTGAGTCGCACAACTACCGACAGCCACGTACTCGGCTTCGGCAGTTGATAAAGCCACACAATGTTGTTTCTTTGAGGCCCATGAAACCATGCAGCCCCCAAGAAACTGACGGTGACCGCTTGTGCTTTTTCGATCCATTTTGCAACCAGCATAATCAGAGTCAGTGAAAGCATGTAAGTCAAATGAATTATTCCTTGGATACCACAAACCAAGGTCAAGAGTTCCATTCAAATACCTGAAGATCCTTTTCACGGCTGTTAAATGAGAGTCCCTAGGACAAGATTGGTATCTTGTACAGAGACAAACACTGAAGTGTATATCAGGCCTACTAGCAGTCAGATAAAGCAAGGATCCTATCATACCCCTAAAGAGTTTTTAATCAATTTTGTTACCTTTTTCTTCTTCCATTTTCTGTGAGGTGGACATCGGTGTAGCAAAGGGCTTGGCAGTCTCGAGTTGAAATTTCTTGACAATTTCTTGTGTGTACTTCTTCTGGTTGATAAACATGACGTCGTCCATTTGTTTTATTTGTAATCCCAAGAAGAAGTTGAGCTCTCCCATCAAGCTCATCTCAAACTCCCCCTGCATTAGTTGGGTAAATTCATCATTCATTTTTGAATTGGAGGCTCCAAATATTATATCATCTACATAAACTTGAAAAATTAATGAATGATCATCACAAGTTTTTGTAAACAATGTTTGATCTATGTTATCTCGTTTGAAGCCGTTTTCAATAAGAAATGAACTTAATCTATCATACCATGCCCGGGGAGCCTGTTTCAAACCGTATAGTGCCTTGTCCAATTTGAATACGTGGTCTGGAAATCTTTCATCTTCAAAGCCCGGTGGTTGCTCCACGTACACTTCTTCCTTGATCACTCCATTGAGGAAGGCACTCTTCACGTCCATTTGAAACAGTTTCATGTTCCTATGACAAGCATAAGCAAGTAAAATTCTAACTGCTTCCAATCTAGCCACAGGTGCAAATGATTCATCAAAATCAATGCCAAATTCTTGAGAGTAGCCCTTGGCTACTAATCTTGCATTATTCCTCACAACCACCCCATCTTCACTAAGTTTGTTTCGGAAAACCCACTTAGTTCCAATGATAGGATGGTCATCAGGTCGGGACACGAGGAACCACACTCGATTCCTTTGGAATTGGTGTAGCTCTTCTTGCATGGCGAGAACCCAAGAATTATCATTTAAAGCATCATCTAATGATTTAGGCTCAATGCTGGAAAGTAAAGCTAGATTATCGTGAATTTCTACTTCCCTCATTGAAGCCCGAGTTCGAATTCCTTCATCCACAGCGCCGATCATGTTCTCCAATGGATGGTCCCTGTGCGTGGTCCATTGGTGTGGAAGGTTCGGATCTTGTTCTTGATCCACTTCTTCTTGTTGTTGTTCTTTTTCTTCTTCTCGATTTGCTGCCTCACCTTGTTTGCTTGACTCTCCCTTTTCAACTTCGCCCTCACCTGTAATAAGAAAATGATCAACATTCGATTTCCTCATTGTGAATTCTGTTGGGACATGTGCGATGGATTCAGAGGGGGGTGAATGAATCTGTCCTTCAAAATTTTTGCCTAATTTAAAAAATTAGAACACTCAGAGATGTGAAGCTAAAGACAGATTCAGTTCTACCGAATCTTAAATACTGTGATGTGTTCAATCAACCAGTAGACGTGCAATCAATGAGCTCAATGGACATATGAAGATAGATCGAGCCTAAGCATTCATCTAGCGGAATCAGATATGACAATCAAACCACAGTAGACGAAGGATTTTTAGGTGGTTCGATCCGCAGACCTACGTCCACCCCACACTCAATCCAGAGTGTGGATTACTGCTGACCAACAGCTTGAAAACCGCTGGGCGACACAGCTTGCCTACATCCGCTGGGCAATACAGCTTAGCCATCCGCTGGGCAATACAGCTTGGCCGCCCAGAGGAATCCTCCTCTGCCTGCTGAGCAACACAGCTTGCTCTGCTGACAAACAGCTTGAAATAGAGTTCAAAAGAAAAACAGGAAATGGGAAATCACAGCGACAGAAAGTTGTAGACGATAAAACACAAATGTGGCTCTCAAAGAGCTGACTGGCCTGGATTTGATCCACGGTCCAGTATAGACAAAGCTTCAGTTCTAAACTCTTGATTTCTTTTTCTTCTTCTTGTTGTTGTTTACTGCTCACTCTTTCTTTTTCGAACACTCTCCTCATTTGCTCTTCTTTTGCTCTCTCTTTTCTTCTCTCTTCTTCTTCTTTCTTTCTCTTTTTCTGGATCGTGCAGGTTCTCTCTCTCTCTGCTTCTGCTCATCTAATGTAACTTTTGATCCTCTCTGCACGAGCATCTTCTCCAGATGGAGAAGTCTTCTTTTTATAGCAGGAGCAGATAGGTGGGCGTATGTCCTCCACAATTCCCGCCCAAGAGCCTAGACCACGTGGCAGCATTTCACTTACTGCATTACACGTGTCACGATCTTGAGCCATCTTTATTCTTGGATCACGTGTCCTTATTAATCTCCTCGAGCAGCAGTCCTGTTAGAACAGACTTGTTATCAGTGTGAATTAATCTGAAAGGAAAGAAAGGATGCATCGAGTAAGTTTGATATTTGAACTGAGCCTGTACAGATTTGATGCACAAAATGCAGTGTGCATATAAGAAAGTATGTACAACGAGAATGAATGCACGGACATGTCATCCATGAGTGTACAGACTTTGAATGCATGTAATGCATTTTGCATATGGAGAAGTATGCACATTGAAAGTGAATGTACAGACATGCCATCAAGGAGTGTACAGACTTTGCGTGCAATGTACAAACGATGTACAGACTTTTCGTGCCTAACGCTTAAGCCTGAATGCATCATGTATGCAACATAATGTATAGACTTTGAATGCCGGGTGAAGAGTGTACAGACTTTGTCTTGAAAGATGTACAAATGCATATAAGAAAGTATGTACAATGACAATGAGTGCTCAGGCATGCCATCAAAGAATGTACAGACTTTGCGTGCATGCGACAAGATGATGTACAGACTTGCTAAAATGACGCATGGACATAACAGCAAAGAATGTGCAGACTTTGTATATGCCTGAAACAACCGAATGCACTGACTATGCTCATGAATGTATAGACTTAGTGTGCAGACTTAGTGTATGTGCGAGACAAATCAATGCATAGACTATGTAAATGCATGAAGAGCACTGGCTGTACTGACTTGGTCGAGTGAAACAATGGAGGTTGTACACACTAGCCACCAAAGAATGTACAAACTTGAGTTGATGTAGTCTAGGTAAAACTCTGTACAGACTTTATAGCGTGCAAAGAAATGTTGCACCGATTTTCAGTGACAGGACCTCATATGCAATGAGCGTGCTTCAGTGTAAAGACATCATATGTAGTGAATCATGCATCGACTATATGGTGTGCAACTGATGAATGCACCGATGCAATCTACACTCACTTGTTATGCAATGCTATAAATATGCACACTCAATCAGTCAATCTTTCATACTCATAGTGCTTGCTGACATCAAACTCATTCATACTCATAGTGCTTGCTGACATCAAAACCACAGGGGCACACCTTCCTAATTTAGGAGTTTCAAAACTCAATTTAGGAAGACCTCTGACTAAATCATGACGGTTCAACTTCCTAATTACATTAAAGCTGGCATGCCCAAGACGGCGATGCCACAACCAAACATCTTCACTTCTATTAGCAACTAAACACAGTTTCTTAGGTGCAAGCTCATCAAAATCGACTTGATAGGTGTTGTTACATCTTACACCTATGAACTTAATTTTCTGTGTGTTAGCATCAATGATTGTGCAGTGTGAAGATTCAAAAATCACTTTGTGACCCTTGTCATAGAGTTGACTTACATTGAGCAAATTATGATGAAGACCTCTAACTAGTGAAACATCTTCAATGCAATGGTTAGGGTCCTTACCAATTCTCTCAATTCCTATGATCTTACCCTTGTCCTGTCCTCCGAAAATTACCGTTCCACCATTCTTCTCAGCAAGGTCTGCAAAGAGGAGTTTATTTCCAGTCATGTGTCTGGAGCATCCGCTATCCAGGTACCATTTATTGTCTCCCGCCTTCATGCAGACCTGCACCAATTACCAACCATGCTCATTTTGATTTGGGTACCCAATCAAGCTTAGGTCCCTTCACGTTAGCATTCCCAAGTGGCTCATAATATCTACTGAAAAATAATTCATCATCATATTGCATGAGTTGGGATATGTACATGTCATGTCCTATTTTCCTACAATAAAAACACGTAGGTCTTCTCCTACCAAAATTTCTTCTTTTATTTTCATTTCTGAAGGTTGAGGGGAATTTGGAATTAACAGTTTGCTTTTCGAAGTGTGTGTGTGAACATTCTCCTTGATGAAATGATTTCTTTGCTACATAATGAACATGATTCTTGTTGCTATACATTACTCTTTGATTCTTTTCAACTTGTTTTCCTTTCTCTCTCACTACCTTTCCATTCTCATTTTTTAATTTTTCAATTTCAATAACTAAGCTCTCATTCTTCACTTTCAAGTTTTCTTTCTCTTTTTCACATTCACTCATTTGGACATGCAATTTTTCAAGTTTTTTGTTTAAGAGGTCATGCTTTTCTTGGATTTCATCTTTCAGCTTAAATACATTCTTCTTCTCTATGTCCAAGCATGTTATTTCCTCTTCAAACAAAGCTAGCTTGGTTTCCAAAGCATCATTTCCATTTTTCAGACTTTTGATTTGTATTTCAAGCAAATTACATTTTTCACATGAATCAGATGAGTGTACAATTTCATTAATCTTTTTCTTTAAAGTCCTATTATCATTTTTAATTCTTCTGTACTTCTCATCTAATTCTTCACAAGCAAATTCCCACTGTTCATTTGAAATGGCGTCAGTGTCAGAAATTACCTGTTCGCTGTCGCTGTTGGCCATCAAGCACATCGTCTTCACGAGTTCTTCAATATCATGCTTCTCATCATCGGTCGTGAGATCATCCTCATCCTCGTCGCTCCATGTCGCCTTCATGGCCTTCGGCTTCTTACCTTTGACAACCTTTCCCTTTTTCTTTTGGAGCTCGGGGCATTCTGCTCGCATGTGCCCCGCTTTCTTACATTCATAGCAAATGATTTCGGCGGCCTTGGATGGTTCATTTCTTTGTCTTGGCTGCCTCTTCCCTTTCCTGAACTTCTCGCCAAATCTTCTTCTTTGGCGCAAGAATTGTCTTACCTTTCTTGTTAGCATAGCAACCTATTCATCGTCGGTGGTTCCCAACGATTCCTCTTGGCTCTAGATACTCTCCGGGAGTGCTTTCAAGGCGATTGGCCTTTTCTTCTTCGGATCCTCTTCCGTCCTTTTGATCACATTGATCTCATAGGTCATTAATGACCCTATGAGTGCATCCATGGTGAGAGTTGTCAAATCCTTGGAGTCTTCTATCACGGTCACTTTGGTGTCCCAACTCGATGACAGTGACCTCAACACCTTCCACACCAATTCCTTGTTGGTGAACTCTCTTCCGAGTGACTTCAGTCCGTTGGTGATCTCCATAAGTTGTGCGAACATCTGGGAGACATCTTCTTCATCTTTCATTTTAAAGAGCTCGTAGTCACGGGTCAGCATATTCGCCTTTGTCTCCTTGACTTCTGTGGTGCCTTCGTAGATAAGCTTGAGCTTATCCCACATTTCATTTGCACTGCTGCACATGGAGACACGAGCATACTTGTTAGGGTTAATAGCACACTGAATTATATTTAAAGCATTAAAATTCACAATGGCTTTCTTGATAGCATCATCATCCCACATATCCTCATCGGGGTTTACAGCATAAGGACCATTTCTAATAACAGTCCATATTTCATGACTTTGTGCTCTAAGAAATACGGTCATCCTATTCTTCCAGTAAGGGTAGTTACTCCCATCGAAGAAGGGTGGCCGTTGAATAGAATGCCCTTCGGGCATCATCCCCTTGTTGAGGTTGTTGGCCATTCCTAACAGATCACTCTAAAACCGCTAGGTTTTCTAAAAAGCAGAGCCGAGGCTCTGATACCAATTGTTGGCCCGGTTAGGAGGCAATTGAGAGGGGGTGAATTGATTGCCCACCCTTTTTCACAAATATTAAAAGTAACCCACACAAGCCACAGATATGAGGAATAAATCTAAGACAAAGGCTTGATTAATACAACTGAAATTAGATCAAGCAAGCTCTCACAACTCCCCAGTGCACAGATGTACTCACTCGGACAACAATATTCGGACGGACAGTTGAGAACACTCACGCCTCGCCGTCTCACACTCGTATAGTGAGCGGAAAAATAGATATCAACCAACACCAACCAAGCAAACCACGGCACAGTATTTTTAGGTGGTTCGGACGCACAAAGTGCCGTCCTACGTCCACCCCTCTCACCTCGAGAGGATTTCACTATTAATGCTGCACGACGGCAGTAACCACACACAAGGGCTCGACGGCCCACACACGTGGGTTCTCGCATGATGACGAGACACCCCACACACACACTCGGAGCAAGCTCCAAAATAGTCAAGATATGAAAGTAGAATGAAAAATACAAGCCCAGTTCAGAGAATAACAATCTATGCACAAAATGACTAAGAGAATGATTAACAAGATGGATCTTCCCCTAATCTTTCAACCAAAACGGAGATGAATGAAGGGTGCTTGAGAATGAAGACACAGGAGAGAGAAGAATGGCCCCCTTTGTCGAAAATCGCCCAAGCCAGGAGATGGAGGAGAGTAGGGACGCCTTCCTTCCGGCTTCAAGGTTGGGGTCGAGTGAAGCAAGCTTGGCCGCAGGGTTCTTCCTCCCAGAGCAGCATCGTTCCTCTCCTTCTTCCTGCAAGAGCAAGATGAATACGTTAGAAGCTCAAGAGATGGGTTCCGATCGAATGAAGGGTTGCACTATATACAAGGGGATTTGATCCCCCAAATGACATAAAAGCCCACTCCAAACCCTATTAAAACAACATACAATACATAAGGGACGCCCTAAGGTCATTAGGGTCATCAACCATGCCAAATGGATCTAAGCCCAATGGGTTCAAAGGAGATATGGAAAACCCGCAAGAACGTTCAGAAAAAGTAGTGTCGACCCATGGGGTCGACTCTTTTTCCTGAAAGTTCTGCCAGAACATTTATATAAGCAAAATCGAGTCACGAGTGTCGACCCATGGGGTCGACACTTCTTACGAAGTGTTCTGGCCTGCGAAAAAGAACATAACATTCGTGATGAAAAGTGTCGACTCACGAGATCGACACTTTTTCACGAACATTCTATTTTCACAGAATTGAACATACTTACCTGAAAGTGTCAACCTTCAGGGTCGACACTTTTTCACGAGAGTTCTGTCTTAGCAAAACAGCAGAATCCTAGTGAAAGTGTCGACCCCGTAGGTCGACACTTTCTGCCAACATCCTATATTTCAACGCAAGGCAGAGACTCCACAAATAAGTGTCGACCCCTGAGGTCGACACTTTTACTGACAGCAGCAAAACTTCAGTAAATGCAATTGAAACCTCCATAAATCATAAACATGTATCACAATCGATCAAAGGAGTTTATACAACTCATATTTACATGATTACACATGAATTTCACCCACATCTTTCCATTCACACTAAGATCCAAAAAGTCATGTGTTGATACCTTGGCCTTGAGAGTTGGAATGAAAAATTTCACAATTAACCTGCATTCAATTTGCCAGTCAACTCATCATCTCAATATATCAACTGAAACTTTCTCAATCATCACATAGTAAATTCCACATTCAAAGCATCCATTCATTTTGCGGCTCACTAAATGACCTTTTCATTCACTGCTTCATTCAACATATAAGTACAACTTCATTCATCATAGTCATGATTGAATATTTCTCATGTTATGCCCAATCATACATTTAGAATATGAAATTCAACAAGGTGTTTTAGATCAACTCCATATCCCATCATTCAGCAGACAATTTGATCAATCAAGCAAGTTTTCATTCAAGGCAATCATTCATCAAACCTGTATTCATGCAAATTCATTGAACCCGAAATCATTACATATCATTCAGAATCTTCGTCAAAACAGTCCGGGGCACAACAAAAATTAAAGAACTAAGGAGGAGAGGATGTAGCCGGTGAGATGAAGTCGTTGCCACCCACGCCTTTGGGCCTTGGAGAGCCGCCCAACTTGGAGTAGATGCCACCGTGAGTGAGCTTTAGAGAGAGAAATTTAGAGAGAGAGAGAGACATGTGGAGAGGTGTAGAGAGAGAATAGAGGTAGAGAGAGGGTTAATGAAAATATAAGAAGAAAATAGAAAAGAAAAAAAGGATTGAGTTAAAAATACGGTGTGTGAGAAGAGGAAGACAGAGGGGGAGTGTTAGAGAGAGAAAGTGAAAGGGAGAGAGAGTGATCATGAGAAGAGAGAGAGAGAGAGGTGGGGATGAGGGGGATCCGCGATGGAGGTGTATGTGTGTGTGTGTGTGTGTGTGTGTGTGTGTGTGTGTGTGTGTGTGTGTGTGTGTGTGTGTGTGTGTGTGTGTGTGTGTGTGAAGAGGAGTGAGAGAGAATGCTACGTGAGGGAGGTGAGAACGGGAGGCCGGTGGTCGTGCATGGCACTGTGCGTGCCGATAGGGACACGGCCGACGTGCCGCAAGTGAGAAGGCAATGGAGGCATGTCAGAGAGAAGCTGGAGGGGGGAGTGCGGTGCGGGTGTGTGCTCACAGAAGAGAGAGGAAGAGAGGCCGCCTATGCATGCAAGTATCACGGGTGTGTGTGTGTTGTGACGTGTAGGCATAGGTGGGAGTAGAAGGGTGAGAGAGACTAGCAGGAGGTGTGCATGGCGACGTCGGACGGTGGCTGTGGTGTGTGCAGAGATGTGAGTGGGACGAGAGAGCGAGAGGTGAGAACGGCGACGGGAGAAAGGGCCAGCAGCGTACGTGAAGGTTTGTAGGTGAAGGCGGAGGGTTTTTGGGTGTAACAATTGCAGTGGAGAAGGTGAGAGATAGAGAGAGGGACGTGAGAAGGCGGGACTGTACAGGGGGTGAGAGTGGGAGAGCGGCGAGGGTGAGTGGCTACGTGAAGCGAGTGTGGTGCGGTGAGTGTGTAGAGGAGAAAGAGGAGGGGGACAGTAGGGGCCGAACGAGAGAAAGGGTGAGAGGGTGTGAGATGAGAGGAAACTGACGGTTAGTGATGCAGGTGAGAGTGTAGAAGAGAGAAGAGGAAGTGAGAGATCGAGGGGGGTGGAGAAGTGAGAGAGGGAGGGAGAGATAGTAGAGTTAGAGAGAGAAAGAGAGAGGGAGAAGGAGGAGAGAGAGACGCTTGGGAGGAGGGTGCCACGGCCGTACAGAGGGTGCAGGACGCCGGTGTGTGGTCGAGAGAGAGAGAGAGCAGAGAAAGAGTTGGGGAGAAGTGGGTAACCGGAGATGAAAGAAAGGGTAGGAGAGAGATGTGTGTAGGGAAGAAAGAGATGATGAGAGAGGGAGGGCAACGCGATGAGAAGAGCTTAGACAGGGAAGAGATCAGGGAGAGGAGATAACGGGAAAGAGAAGGCCGCGATGCTGTAGAAGGGAGGAGAGCAGAGAGGGAGAGTGAGAGTTAGGAGAGTAGATAGAGGGAGTGAAGGCGGAGAGAAGCTAGGCCACGTGCCCCTGTTCTGAACAGGGGCGCCGGACCGGGAGGGAGTGAAGGGGGAAGAAGTTAGGAGGAGAATAAGGGAAGGGGAAGAGGAGGAGGAGAAACCACATGAGAAAGAGAGGAAGGGAGAGGGGAAGAAGATCTCTTGAGGAAGTGAGAATGTTGGGTTTTTATAGGGGAGTGGTGATGAACGAGGCCACCGTTCTCCATGCAATCGCCTCCATACTGCCAGAATGCCCTGCCACGCTGCATGGTATTTGTTCACATGAAGGGGTCGATCGCCTGGAACTGTAGCTGCTCCTGCATACTGCATGCTGGCTTAAATGCCGATGCCTGCTACTCAGCCATAGGGACTACCAACTAGTTGCCACACGCGCAAGCCTTGCCATGTTGCTGTTCCAGAGTTGCCACCGTGAGGAGGCGCCGTTGCCATGTGCATGCCCCATGCCTGAGCATGCATGCTGCTACTGCTGCCACCTACGGCTGTAAGAGGATCATGCCGCTGCAAGAGATCTCGCCAAGATCTGTCGGCTCCCATGTCCACCATGCATGCTCTGCTCTGCCTACACCTACAGGCTCGTTGCCTGGATCTCGCCAGGTCCCCAGACGATCTCATCCTGTATGCACTGCCCATTGATGCTCGATGTTGTAAGAGATCTGGAAGAACGCAGCGGGGGAAAAGCCTGTTCACACAAGAAGGGTCGGTTCTACAGTTGCCAGCCTATGCAAGGGTGACCCAATTCACAAAGTTAAGAAATCATGAAAAAAAATTATATATAAGCCCCTCAAAAATTAAATTCAAGGAATATATATGTTTTGCCTTTTTAACCCCTCTCTAGTTCATACAATGTGACCTTGGTAGAAAACACATCATTAACATGCAATTCTTTTATTTTCAAAATGCCTCAAGTCCCATTAATTATAGCAAATTCTCGATTTGATGTGAGACCGAGATTAACATGAAAAATTACATATTTATCTTCGTTAAAGCACAAAAAAGGATGTATGTGATATTATGATGTGACACCACCTTGGGGTGATAGCCACAAGGCCAATGCACCTTGGACCTATACTCGCAAGCAAGCAACGGATCGGCAAACTCACTCTAGCGGACTCACCCGTGTAACACACACATGTGCCCGTGGGCAACCCGGTGATGATGGAGAGGGTCCGGGGCGGGACCTTGATGCTCCGGGGGATTTGGCTAGCTTGAGGCTGAACCCCTAAGGGTCTGGGATGCCCAATTTCACAGGTGGCCAGCACGTCAAGGGCGTGGGTTGTAGGGTCTCTCTCACAACTCGCTCCGCGGTGGTCGCTCAATTTGATGACAATTTGGGACTGGGCACTCTCTCATCGTCCGACGGAGCTAAGAGACAATACTAATTAAGCAAGGAATACCAACAAAGAGAAGTGACCAGAAGCTCACCTGATCGGCATGAATACACTGATCCCGGCTGGAGACGAGGGCGAGCGGGGAGGCGTGGGTACGCACCCGCACGCCGCGTCGGTGTAGCTTTGACCTGAAATTTAAAATGTTACACCACTACACCTCTCGCAGGAGGGGGATCTCAGGGTGGGGACTTATTGAAATTACATCCAACACTACCTCTACGTAGGGAGGGACGGTCAGCCGGCCAGGCGGGGTGGGGGAAAAACTAAGCTAGAAGCCGAATTGCCGAGCTCCCCGGTTCTGCCAGCTTCAGGAACAACTTGATAGACAGTCGAGGATGGTGCCGCCACAGGCTCTGTCGTGCTCAAAAGAGGTCGAGACTGGTGCCAAAACTTTCTGAGTTGACCCAGAAGGACGCCTGAATTTTCATGGAATTTCCTGACAATGTCGTTGGCTGGGGCAGGGTCTGGAACAGGGCTGGACCGCTCTGGTTCTGGTTGCTCTCAGTCTGCTGCTGCTGGAAGATGAAGGCGCCACGAACAATCCCGGACTCCGAATAAGGCGGGATCAGAACCTCTGCAACCGTGGTCGAGTCTTATTCGAACGGAGACCAACGGGACCATTGTTGGAGGTCGAAGCTGATCGCTATGACTGGATCAGTGGAAGGAGATCGGACCAAGTTCTGGGGAGCTGACCTTGCGCACCTCGGGGAGAAAAACTGGAATTCTTGACTCCGAGCTTCAAAAATTGTTCTGCTTCTTGGAGATGGCAGGGGACTTGCAGGAGAAGCCCTCAGCCAAATGGCGCCTCAATAAGCTGAAGGTGCTGGTCATGGGAGCCTCTGAAAGTTGCTGCTGGTTGTCTGCCTGGGAGAAAATGCACAGTCTGACGAAGATGACTCCTCCGAGCAACTCCGAAGTTGAACGATGACGAGACCACCTCGCCTACGAAACAGCCTTGCCAAGCTTTTCAGCAGTATAAGGTAAACCACCTAAAGATGCGTGGTGAAGATTTGGCAGCCTCTGTAACTCGACCCTTGACTGCTGCCTGCGAACTGGGATGAACAGGGTGGTGATAGGTGATGAGAAATGGGGTAGATGGGATGGGAAATGGGGTGGATGGGTGTGGGGGTAACCCCTAGCTGTGAGGGGGTCTGGGAGGGGGTAAACCAAGGTGAGAGAGGTGGAGAATGGGGGCTGGAAGGGGGTCTAGCAGGTAGAGGGAGGGAGAGCTACGAATTTGGGTTGGGAAGGAGAGAGGGAAGGAGAGATCTCTCTCAAGGTTGAAATGTGGCTTAATGGGGGTTGTTAATGGGGGGTCTTGGGGATGGGAAGGGTTGTGTTGGGGAAGGGAAGTGGTGCTTAGGGAGTGGGGAATTCTCCCTTGGGGAATGAGAGAGGTACTTGGGGAAGGGGAGTGGGTGGTTGGTGGTTGGAGGGTGGAGTGGGGATAGGTGGAGGCTACCTTGGGGTTGGGAAGGAGTGAAGAGGGGTTGTGGGGAGTTGGGAAGGCTCTTGAATGAGGGGAGGGGAGTTAGAAAGTAGGTAGGAGGGGGAGGAGAGAGAATGGGGGCGCCCCCCCTTTGAGAGAGAGATAAGAGATAGAGAGAGAGAGAAATATCAAGAGAGATAGAAGAAAACTCCACAAAAGAATTATCTATTATATTGATCATCAAAGGTTACAAATGAGAGAGGGGAGGGGACTATTTATAATAGACTCCAAACTTTTCACATGACCATACTGACCTTGGACAATTGACATAATGACCAGACAGACCAGGGAGGGGCGCCCATGGGCCTATCCCATTGAATTGGGCCCATTATCCAGCCTAGACAATCTAATGACACTTAACTTAGGTAAATAACTCTCAAACCTAGGTATCAGACTCAAATAAAGGGAAAATTACATAGTTTATGACTTAAATAAAATATAAAAATTACATGGCTAGACTCAGAAACACATGACGAACACAATGGCACATGCCGACGAACCATCCGAGCCTCGAAAAATGCGGAGGGGCAAGGGATGCCCCCATCATACCCCCGGGGTGGGGAAGACTCGTCCCCGTCGAGTATGGGTCTACCGAGGAAGTGGTATACCAAATGCAGCTCCGGGCGAGCCACGATCTCCAAACTCAACTCAGTGTCCCTAGTCGGGGAACGGCTCTTCAGTCTCTTAAGGTAGCTCGGACACACCCTCTTGCCGGCGATGGTACCCTGCTTGCCTAGTATTGCCTCCGTGTGCTCACGTTGGGCTCTCAATCTGATTGGTGGAGGCTCTCCAAAGGTGTCACTCTCAAAGGTAGGTAGAGGCTCGATGTACTCACTAAGATCCACCGCGGTGCCCATAGAGGGTGCCGGATCCATCATGTGGGAAGTGGGATGAATCTTAAAACCCATCAGAAAGTCCAACCCGTAAGCCGGGTTGCCAAAGCCACTCAGAACTCAGGAAGGTCCAAGTCCTCGTGCCCTCGATTTGGAGGTGACCCTAGGGTAGAGCCACTCCAATGTCACCATCACCAAGTTACCTACTTGGAATCTCAAGTGGCGCTTACGAGCTATTGCCGGCTCTTTGTGATCCTCTCTGCTCGTTGCTAGATGCTTGCGTGAATGCGTATGCCATGCACTACGATGCGGTGTGGGTGTGAAAAGTATGGTGTTCAAAGGTGGACCGGGGTAGCCAAATGTAGATCGATCATACTTTGATGCTATGAAGACTTTGACAGACTTAGAGGGCCGGGGCATCCATAGATGAACCTATCATTCATGGGTGTGACAAATGTCGGGGGACCCAGACATCCATGTATGCTCCTTTCATGCGTAAGACCAATGATGAATGGGGGAGGACCAGCGCATCCAAATGTGAGCTAGTCATGCTTGGGCCTAAACTGTGTGTGACATGTATGAGATGACCGGACTTGTGACCCATGTTGAATGATGTGATTTGCCAATATAGGTGCACTCTTGTTCCAGAGGTGACGACCAAGTGTGTGGGTATGGGGTGGTCCTTAAGATCCCACTCATAAGGATCGAAGGGGTCAAAGAAGGTGTGTATCATGGAGTGGGGCACTTCCTCATTCCCAAGGTGTATGTGGCATAAGGTCATGGCTCCCATGATATAACCGATGTTTAGGAAGGGGTGGTCTTGTTTCAACATGGTAGGTGAGGGTAGGGAATAGTGGGTGGTGAGTAAGGCGGGTGGGTCACAAGGGCATCTAGGCTCCCATAGGAAGGGGCCGAAGGGATCATGGAATGGGTTTCCTAGAGAGAGGTACTCTAAGTCCTCAAGGTCCTCAAAAGATGACGAGGCATCCTCCTCCATCGGGATAATTGGGCCGATTATTTGGGTGGGATGGTCGGCCATGAATGGAGGGCTTGACGTTCTACCCGAGATAAGCAACTCCAATTTGTGGATAGCATCGGGCTCATCGGGTGTAGGGAGTAATAGAAGGAGGTCGCTAGTGTAGTGGAGAGGGGGATTCCTACAGCCCACTCAAAGAGCAGACCCAACTAGGCCCAACAAGGCCCAACGAGGTAAGCTCGCCCAAGTGACAGCCCGCAGGGCCCACTCGGAAAAGCCCAATAAAATAATGCTCGAGGAAACAACTCTCCTAGGCGGCCCCAAGGCTCAGAGAGCCCGAGCCTCGGTCAGGTCACAGGAAGACCCGCGCACGAGCTATCCCTCAGCACGAAGGGGGGAAGTGCTAGCCGGTCTATCCGACCCATCTCCTCACCGAGCTAGGCCTATCGCCCGATAGGGCCGGCCCCCTTAAGCTCGGAACGACCGATGAAATGTTCATCACTGCAGCCGTTAGAGTCCACAGCGTGCCAAATGCTAAGAAGTCCGGGAGCTCCGGCTTCCCCGCGAGGATAACGCCCCCACGATGAGGCCATCAAAGCCCATGACGAGGACGTAACCTCCACCGGAGACCTCTCAGCTTGCAGGACTCCAGAAGGCGGCGCACTATAAAAACCTGGGATACCCTCCTGCGAAAGGTAAGTCCAAAAGGGCATTGTTCCACCCCCAACTCCTGAGCAAGGATCACTTCACCCCATTGGTGGAGAGGGATCTCGCGCCTTCACCTTCTCCTCCCTATCGCTGCTCCCACCATTGCTCTACTGACTTGAGCGTCGGAGGGTTTTGCCCCAAGGAATCCCCCTGGGCCCTCTGACCCGTTTCCCTATCTTGCAGTTCATTATCTTGGTGATTACCAGCCAGCTCAGGAACCAGCGCGAGATTTCGCCTCTTCATCTGGCGCCGTCTATGGGAAACGCACGAAGAGCCTACATGGTGAGAAGGAGCTCAGGGAGGAGGTCCGCCGGTGAAAAGGGTAAGGTCATGGCTGCAGCAGGGGATGGTCCTTCCAGGGCCTCACAGAACCCTCCCTCCAACGCCAGCATCCCCACCGACGGACCACCCCCCCCCCCCCCCCCGCGGCGGTGGGGCTACCCCCCTACGGCGGCGCCGAAGCCTTCCAGGCCCTCAACGCCAAACTGGATGTCCTCGTGGATCTCATGAAGACCCAGGCGGCCAGGGATGCAAGGTCCCGTGCCCCGTCAGGGAGCCCCCCCCGCAGGAGTACGTCCCAGCACACGGCTGGGGGCCACTTCACCCTCCACGGCCAGCAGCTCATCTGTAACAGGGTCGGAGGACCCTCGCAAGCTCCACCTCCGGAGCAAGAGGCCTCCTCCACGCCGAGGAAAGGAAGGCGGGGGACGCAACGGCCAGATCCGGAAGCCGACGTTCCCAGAGACCGCAAAGGCACCCCCCTAGCCTCGCGGCACGACAGCAACTGGAGTTATCCATCCGGCTGTGAGATTTTGAAAGGCGCTTCGCTGAGCAGGAGCGCGCCCTTCGCGCCCTGCAGAAGGCCTCTTCCCCGGAAGACGAGGAGAAATCCCCATTCTCTGAGTATATCTTGAAGGCAGAGGTATCTCCCAGAGCCCCCATACCAACCTTTAAGCTTTACGACGGCCAAGGCGACCCGGCCGACCATTACGATAGCTTCGATGCCCTGATGACTCTACACGGAGCGTCGGACCCCATCAAGTGCCGAGCCTTCGTGACCACTCTGGTCCAGGGCGCTCAAGCGTGGTTCCGGGCTCTCGCCCCCGGATCCATCCGAGACTTCAAGCAGTTCGGGCGAGTCTTCAAGGAGAGCTTTGCCGGAAGTTCCCCCCCAAGGTCGGTAGCGGGGCTCTTGGCCCTCAAACAGGCGCAAGGGGAAAGGCTCCGGGCTTACGTCCACCAGTTTAAATCGGAAGCCCTCCGAATCCCCCGCCTGGATGTGGCCTCGGCCACAACCGCACTGACCGGGGGTACCCGGGACGAGAACCTCCGCCGCGAACTCATCCTCCACCCTCCCTCGACCCTTGCCGAGCTAGTGACTCTGGCTCTACGCCACGCCGAGTGCGAAGAAGTGCTCAGCACTTGCCGAGACGCAACCGGCTCGGGTCGGGAGGGGGACAAGAAGCGGGGCCCCGAGCCAAATCCTAGCTCGGGAAAGAAGCGAGACCGAGATGGAGAGCGTAAGCGGAAGTACGAGCGGTACACCCCGTTAACCGCCCCGGTCTATGAAATCTACGAAGACGTTAAAGACTCGGGACTTCTCCGTCGGCCCGAGCCGATGAGGTCGAAGAACCGCAAGCGAGACAGACATTGTCTATTCCACGGCGATCATGGGCATCACACCGGTGATTGCCACCAGCTCCAAGACGAAATCGAGCACCTCGTCCGCCTGGGGTGTTGTGCCTCTTAGGCACAAGCATGTGCTATGTTGCTTTGATGATAGCAATGCTATTTGGTTTTGATGATAGCAAGACAGTGAGTGCATTTGAGTGCATTTGATATTGTATTTTGATGATAGCAATGTTATTATGTTTTGATGATTGCAATAAACAAAGTGCATTTCTGTGCATTCTTATTCTTGAGCATTTTGCATATGATAGCAACATGAATGATGATGTTTAGCATTGATGGCATTTGTTCTTTATATATATGCATTGCATTCTGTCAGATATCATGTCTCTGCATGTATCTACAGTCTGAACAGTAGTGGGTCGACCCACCCTTGCTGATGCGTCGACCCATCAGAACATTGTTTGTCTGGGTATCAAAGTCTATACAGACTTCAGCGTAAGTGTGTACATCGGCTGTCTTCAATTTAAAGTCTGTACACTGACTCGCTTCATGTCCCTAAAGTATGTACATCCACAGTGGAATTTGAAGTCTGTACACTGACTCCTTTCATTTCCTCAGAGTCTGTACATCTACAGTGAAATCTAAACTCTGCACATTGGTCTTCGAATCCAAAGTCTATACAATGGTCTTCACACTTGAAGTCTATACATTCGATGTGCAGAGTTGATGTCTATACATTGGCCTCCATGATTCTAAGACTATACATTCATTTTAAGGCCAAGTCTGTACACTCCACATCCTTTGCTACAGGAACCAAGTCTATTCACTCTCCCGTTCAAATCCTTTCAAGTCTGTACACCGGGCATTTTCTTTGGAAAGTCTGTACAGCGTGAAGTCTACACATTGGCACTGTAGCTCGCTTTTGCAAGTCTGCACTTTGGAGTCAGTTCATCAAGTCTATACATCGGTTTGATTCAAAGTCTGTACACTGCTTCACTTCGTCAAAGTCCATACTTCGTCTGTATGTTGCTTCCCTTCTTATAGTCTGTACAGCCTGCCTTATCGATTCAGAGTCTATACATCGCTCAAGCGTTCAAAGCATCTGAAGTCTGTACAGCGTCCGTTGTATAGAGTTCTTGAAGTACATACATTGGACTGTTTCTTTCGAAGTATATACAATACAATGTACATACTTAGACCTTATAACTTCATTCTTGTTGCTGAAGGGAACAGGGTCGACGCTGGAGCTTAAGGCATCCATGCACCAGTGAAGATGCATCCACGGATACTCTTCACAGTGTCAACTCTACTCAAAGGCTGCATCAACTCAGCCACTCAAGAAGCAGAGGCCTTGTCAGAAATATTCCAATTCGTCAACGCAGCAGTGGAGCAGCGTCGACAAAACAGTTAAGAAAGGTTGGGTTGGTTGCTCACTGGAACGCATCAATGCGTCAACGCAGCATGCTGAGAGCATCGACGCAGCACGCCCATCTGCTGAAGACTTGATCACTGGATCACCGATGCGTCAACGCAGCAGGCTGATGGAGTCGACGCAGTAGTTAAAAAGGTTGAAGATCTCTGAAGGCTGCGTCAACCCTTTGGAGCAAGTGTGTTGACGCCACCTCAACTCCAGTTGCTGAGCGTACTGATGATTGGGAACGTGACCTGAAGCTGGCACCTGACACGTGATCCGAGGTGGGTGCTGAGCACATGATCCGAGGAGGAATCTTCTGGACGGAAGGCGTGGGAAGCACACGCCCTACCTCCCTACTGCTGGTGGTATATATTGGAGCCTTCGTCTTCAGATGGAGGCTGATCGTGATCGAAGCCTGGGAGCAGAAGAAGAGAAGAAAAAGCAGAGAGCAGAAGCTGAGAGAAGAAAAAGGGAAAAAGAAGAGAGAGCTTCTACGATCCAGCAGAAGAAAAGAAAAAGAGAAAGAGAGAAAAGGAGAACAGAGATCGAGAGAAGAAGAGAAGTGCAGCAGAGAAGAAAGAGAAAGAGAGAGAGTGAAGAAAGAGAGTGAGATCGAGGGAGATCTATTCTTGATGGACCGTGGATCAAATCCAGGCCATCCAGCTCTTTAAGAGCCACATTGTGCTTCATTGCTTACAGCTTTCTGATTGCTGTCTTGTTCTATTTTCTATTTTCTATTTTACATCTTTGTTCAAGCTGTTAGTCAGCGGATTGCAGAGGTGCTGCCTCTGGACGCCTAAGCTGTATTGCCCAGCGGTTTGCAGTGGAGGATTCCACTGGACAGCAAGCTGTGTTGCTCAGCGGGGCGAGGAGGATTCCTCGGACGGCAAGCTGTGTTGCCCAGCGGTTGTATGGCAAGCTGTGATGCCTAGCTGTTCAAGTTGTGAGTCAGCGGAATCCACACTCGGTTTGAGTGTGGGGTGGATGTAGGTCTGCTGGACCGAACCACCTAAAAACCCCTTGTGCATTGTGATTTGTTTTGTTCTATTGTGCTTTCGCTAGATGAATGCATAGGGGCGCTCCATGTGTTTGGCTTCTGGTTGAGCAGAAGAGTTAATTAGTCTTCTTAGAGTGTTTTAATCTGTCAAGAGAGCGAAATTCTAGTTGAGCTATATTTTGTCTAAAACTGTCTAGTTAGCACTCTAGTGATCTTAATGTGTGTTTGTTTAGTTCCGCATCTGCCCATTAGCATTTAAGCTTGTCTAGTTTGCGAACTAGTAACTCTAGTGAGCATCATATTTTAATTGGGCGAAAGATTTTTAAAGGGCTATATTCATTCACCCCCCCTCTGAATACTGCACCGAACCCAACACTTGGTATCGGAGCCGGTCTCTGACTTAACAGATCTAACAATCTGCAGAGGATCCTGCTAATTGTTTAGTGCATTTCAGAGTGGGTGTATTATGCTCGTTGTTTTGTTTCACCGGTTTAGTGCTTTACCTTGCCCATCTGGTTTTGCTGCATTTCCTGTCATTTGTTTTAGTGAGTTGAATCTGTCTGCCATCTGTCCAAATGGATCGTCCTCCAATTTATGATGGTTCTAACTTTGAAAGTTGGCTAGGAGGCCTAGCTGTGTATGTAGATTCCATTGATCCTAAACTATGGAGTTTGCTATCCAAAGGCCCACATCGATTACCCAGAGATCAGACCAAGTGGTCTAGTGAGGACACCTTTAAGAACCGTGATAATGTCATAATTCTTAATATTTTGAGAGCTGCTGTTAATACTGATGTATATTCTTTTGCTCTCAGGTGCAATTCTGGAAAAGAGATATATGACAAAGTTATCTCTGCGCATAACCAACAGAGTGATAGTTGTTTGATGGCCAACCGGGATAATGAAGATTCCTCATCCAAGGTAAATTCTGAATCTGAATCCGAAGAGATTTCAATTGATGAATTATGGGATATGTATGAGGAACGTTATGAGAAATGTAAATATTTGAAATCTGAAAATAGAAAGCTGAAAAAGAAATGTGATCAGATTAATTCGAATGCTCATTGTAAAAAATGTCAAGATCTGAGAAAATCTCATGAAATGTGCTTAGCTAATCTGAATGTGAGTAAGGAACAAAGTTCCGTTTTGGAAAACAAAAATCATGAACTCACTGCCAAGATTTCTGAACTTGAAGATAAGCTGAATTCATTAGGAAATGATCAAATCTTAACTAATGAATTAGTTCAGAATGAACTAACTAGAAAGGAGAATGAAGAGCTGAAGCTGCTTAATTCTGCTATATCTGAGAGACTTTTAATATTTGAAAAAGGGAAGAATTCAGTTGAAAATGAATATGAGAGAGTGAGTACATTGATAGAAGAGATTGATAGCTACAAAGCCATAAATATCTTACTTAATGAAAAGATCACAGATTCTGAAATGCTCACTTCTTCTCTCAAAAATGAAATCACTGAATTGAACAATTCTTTGTCTGAGTCATTTAAAAATAAAGAAAATCCAAAGGATGTTTCTAAGAAGAAAGTCTCTGATGGAGGCAGTAATCAGGAAGAAAGAAAAAGACAGCACATAACCTTTGTGCGTAGCTCTGAGTTAGCTAGCACTTTAGGCTCTTCTTCAAATATGCATGCTAATCAGGAAAACAAGAAAATAAAGAAGAAAAGAAAAGTTTTGAAAAAGAATGATTACGATCAGCATGCTAAGAAAGTTCAGGCCAACAAATCTAGTGTCAAAAATGTCAAATGCTTTTACTGTGGAAAGTTTGGCCATGAGATGGCTGATTGTTTCGTGATGAAGAAGGATGAATTGAAGTATGATAGAATTCATGCTAGGAAGCCTACTGTGAAGAAACTTTCTTCTGCTCACACCAAAAGGCATTAATGTTTTTATTGTCACAAAATAGGCCATCTCATGCATGATTGTAGACAAATGAAATTAGATGATCTATCTGCTGTTAGAATGCATGATAAACTGTTCCATGCTAAAAATCATGCATCTCATAAAAAGAACATTCAATGTTTTTATTGTGGAAAATTGGGCCACATGGTTGAAAATTACTGGCATGCTCAGGGGAAGAGATTCAATTCTAAACCTGTTAATTTCCATGTCAACAAAAATATTCTTGATAGAAATGACATTGGCTCCAAAGGCAAGCACCCAAGGTGCTTCGAATGTGGGAGGCATAACCATACAGTCAAGGACTGCTGGTATGCTCAGGTAAACCATTTTAATTCCAAATTTGTTGAATTCCCTACAAATAGAATTCTCTTGGTAAAAATAAATCTGATTTTAAAGGAAAGACACTTGTATGCCTTGAATGTGGAAAACCTGGCCACCGAGCTTCTGAATGCTGGTGGGCAGGTAATGGTAAGTCAAAATTTCATGCATATAACAGAACATTTCACGCTTATGGTCATAGGTCTCATGCTGCTGTTGACATGCACCATAGGACCAGAAAATCTGTTATATCATGTAGATACTGTGGTAAGTTTGGTCATTCTATGAATAATTGCTATCTGATGAAATTTGATGATCATGTTGCTAAGAAAATGTTTAGAACACCTGATAGGGGTAGTGCAGGACCCAAGACTGCTTGGGTCCCTGCAAGATCATACTGATTGATATGTTGCAGGTGTGCCTTGGTGAGAGAAATAAAAGGGATAATTTAGCCAAGGCACTCAAAAAGGAAGCCCCGGGATTCTACATCTCAGGTCAGTTCTGAACTTTGTTTTAAAATTCATCATCTGAATTTGTGAGTATGAAAAAATGTGAATTTCATGTTGATCTGCTTATCTGAATTTTGATGATCTCTTCACTGAATTCAATTCTGAATATATTTGATGCTCTTCTCATGCTGTTGTTTGCACTAAATGAATGAGATGCTAGATGCACTGCATTCTGCACTAGGCTAAACGGTTCTTTAATGTATAGAGTCATTGCATGTGTCTAATGTCTGCACACATTATTTGCATGACTGACTTTGAAGTTGTTCAATGCATAAACTTAAACTGATTGCTTAATTGCCTCATGTTTCATTATTGCATAGTCTGCATGTTGAACAGCCTAGTGCATAGCATAATCTTTGCATCATGATGTCAGGGGGAGCTGAGAGTTTTTCTGTTCAATTCATTGAATCCTTGCTGCTTTTCACTGTCCCCATCTAGTTCTTTCATATCTTTTGACATCAAATGCTCCAGGAACTCAATGCCTATTGCTATCACTTCCCTAACTTTCACTGAACAACAATTCTGTTTCTGGTTTAGTACATTGAATGGTGATTATTGTAATTATTCACTTATAAGAATCACACTTACAAATTGAAAGGAACTAAAGGTTTAACCTTTATAAATTGGAGAGTTAAGTGTCTGCACTTCAGAATTTGAGATAAAAGAAAACTTTTATAGCTCTTAATCTTTGTCTCATGGCTAAAATAGAAAAAGTTTTTGTAATGCTCAAATGTGTTGAACTGGATATGTCTAGAACATGTTAACAAGAGTGTGTACTGATTTTTTAAACAATCACTCTAAAAGAATTAAGGGCAGCAGTAAATAAGATCATAAATGCTATGAACTGAACATAGTGACAGAGCAATGGCTGATTGCACTGAGAAACTGTGAACTCCTCCAAAGAAGCAGGAGAATTCACATGTCATGAGGTGATTCAGAATATCTCTGTTCATAGGGTCAAATCTATAGGGGGAGTCCTCACCAAGTAACTGAGGGTATTGGCCTCTAATCAAGGTGTACCCTTAATGTCAAAAGTGAAGACTATTCTTTGTGGGTTTTGATCAGAAATAGGTCTAGTAGTTTATGCCTAGTAATTGGGGGTACCTGCCTCTGATCAAGGTGTACACCTAATGTCAACAGCATAAATGCCACTGATCTATTTACTTAGTTCAGATTCTGAAAAATTCAAAAGTGAAAATCAAACTGCTGTAACCTTTCGAAAAATCAAAAGTCAATGAGTGAAATTTTTTTATCAATACATGTTCAAGTTGCCTCTCTTGAATTTCCTTGTTTAATCACAAAAGGGTATTATTTTTGACTTATCTATTAACACCATGTGCCCTAGATTCATTGCTATAAATGGAATCTATAAACTCTTTTTTCAGGGGTCAGGTGTTTTACTCTAGATTTATCACTGTTAAACCTGAATTTTTGAAAATTGTATGTTGCTGATTCTTATACTTTAACAGTTGTTTATAATCATGCTTCCTTTCTGAACCTATGATTCAGCTGTTGTCAAGTGACCCTCCTACCTTCTCTTCCTTGTTTATCTGTTCATATTCCTTCTCAAAGGGGGAGCTATTATTTAGGGGGAGAAATAATTCAGGGGAGTCTTACATTCAGGGGGAGAATGTTCTAGAGGAATTTGCAAGCATAATGCACTTTGCACTCTTATTTTTACAATTTTTCTCTTTTTGATCTTGTCAAAGGGGGAGAAAATCTTGTGTGTGACTCACTGTCACATTGTGTTGCCATCATCAAAAAGGGGGAGAATGTTGTGTCTCTTAGGCACAAGCATGTGCTATGTTGCTTTGATGATAGCAATGCTATTTGGTTTTGATGATAGCAAGACAGTGAGTGCATTTGAGTGCATTTGATATTGTATTTTGATGATAGCAATGTTATTGTGTTTTGATGATTGCAATAAACAAAGTGCATTTCTGTGCATTCTTATTCTTGAGCATTCTGCATATGATAGCAACATGAATGATGATGTTTAGCATTGATGGCATTTGTTCTTTATATATATGCATTGCATTCTGTCAGATATCATGTCTCTGCATGTATCTACAGTCTGAACAGTAGTGGGTCGACCCACCCTTGCCGATGCGTCGACCCATCAGAACATTGTTTGTCTGGGTATCAAAGTCTATACAGACTTCAGCGTAAGTGTGTACAGCGGCTGTCTTCAATTTGAAGTCTGTACACTGACTCGCTTCATGTCCCTAAAGTATGTACATCCACAGTGGAATTTGAAGTCTGTACACTGACTCGTTTCATTTCCTCAGAGTCTGTACATCTATAGTGAAATCCAAACTCTGCACATTGGTCTTCGAATCCAAAGTCTATACAATGGTCTTCACACTTGAAGTCTATACATTCGATGTGCAGAGTTGATGTCTATACATTGGCCTCCATGATTCTAAGACTATACATTCGTTTTAAGGCCAAGTCTGTACACTCCACATCCTTTGCTACAGGAACCAAGTCTATTCACTCTCCCGTTCAAATCCTTTCAAGTCTGTACACCGGGCATCTTCTTTGGAAAGTCTGTACAGCGTGAAGTCTACACATTGGCACTGTAGCTCGCTTTTGCAAGTCTGCACTTTGGAGTCAGTTCATCAAGTCTATACATCGGTTTGATTCAAAGTCTGTACACTGCTTCACTTCGTCAAAGTCCATACATCCTCAGCTGAACCCCATGTCTGTACAACGGCCTCAATCTTCATCAAGTCTACACAGTGGTTCAACCTTCTTATAGTCTGTACAGCCTGCCTTATCGATTCAGAGTCTATACATCGCTCAAGCGTTCAAAGCATCTGAAGTCTGTACAGCGTCCGTTGTCTAGAGTTCTTGAAGTACATACATTGGACTGTTTCTTTCGAAGTATATACAATACAATGTACATACTTAGACCTTATGACTTCATTCTTGTTGCTGAAGGGAACAGGGTCGACGCTGGAGCTTAAGGCATCCACGCACCAGTGAAGATGCATCCACGGATACTCTTCACAGCATCAACTCTACGTAAAGGCTATGTCAACTCAGCCACTCAAGAAGCAGAGGCCTTGTCAGAAATATTCCAATGCGTCAACGCAGCAGTGGAGCAGCGTCGACACAACAGTTAAGAAAGGTTGGGTTGGTTGCTCACTGGAACGCATCAATGCGTCAACGCAGCATGCTGAGAGCGTCGACGCAGCACGCCCATCTGATGAAGACTTGATCACTGGATCACCGATGCGTCAACGCAGCAGGCTGATGGAGTCGACGCAGCAGTTAAAAAGGTTGAAGATCTCTGAAGGCTGCGTCAACCCTTTGGAGCAAGTGTGTTGACGCCACCTCAACTCCAGTTGATGAGCGTACTGATGATTGGGCACGTGACCTGAAGCTGGCACCTGACACGTGATCCGAGGTGGGTGTTGAGCACGTGATCCGAGGAGGAATCTTCTAGACGGAAGGCGTGGGAAGCACACGCCCTATCTTCCTACTGCTGCTGGTATATATTGGAGCCTTCGTCTTCAGATGGAGGCTGATCGTGATCGAAGCCTGGGAGCAGAAGAAGAGAAGAAAAAGCAGAGAGCAGAAGCTGAGAGAAGAAAAAGGGAAAAAGAAGAGAGAGCTTCCACGATCCAGCAGAAGAAAAGAAAAAGAGAAAGAGAGAAAAGGAGAACAGAGATCGAGAGAAGAAGAGAAGTGCAACAGAGAAGAAAGAGAAAGAGAGAGAGTGAAGAAAGAGAGTGAGATCGAGGGAGATCTGTTCTTGATGGACCGTGGATCAAATCCAGGCCATCCAGCTCTTTAAGAGCCACATTGTGCTTCATTGCTTACAGCTTTCTGATTACTGTCTTGTTCTATTTTTTGTTTTCTATTTTACATCTTTGTTCAAGCTGTTAGTCAGCGGATTGCAGAGGTGCTGCCTCTGGACGGCTAAACTGTATTGCCCAGCGGTTTGCAGTGGAGGATTCCACTGGACAGCAAGCTGTGTTACTCAGCGGGGCGAGGAGGATTCCTCGAACGGCAAGCTGTGTTGCCCAGCGGTTGTATGGCAAGCTGTGATGCCCAGCTGTTCAAGCTGTGAGTCAGCGGAATCCACACTCGGTTTGAGTGTGGGGTGGATGTAAGTCTGCTGGACTGAACCACCTAAAAACCCCTTGTGCATTGTGATTTGTTTTGTTCTATTGTGCTTCCGCTAGATGAATGCATAGGGGCGCTCCATGTGTTTGGCTTCTGGTTGAGCAGAAGAGTTAATTAGTCTTCTTAGAGTGTTTTAATCTGTCAAGAGAGCGAAATTCTAGTTGAGCTACATTTTGTCTAAATCTGTCTAGTTAGCACTCTAGTGATCTTAATGTGTGTTTGTTTAGTTCCGCATCTGCCAATTAGCATTTAAGCTTGTCTAGTTTGTGAACTAGTAACTCTAGTGAGCATCATATTTTAATTGGGCGAAAGATTTTTAAAGGACTATATTCATTCACCCCCCCTCTGAATACTGCACCGAACCCAACATGGGGCACCTGGCTCAGTTCACTACCGAGCGCAGAGAAGATCAAGGCGCCGCAGAGGAGATTGACAACGCCCCCCGAGGGGTCCACATCAATGTCATCTCTGGAGGAATAGCATCAGGAGGCGACAACAGCCGTGGAAGGAAGCGTCATGCCGAGCGGGCGAGCCGAGCCCCAGAGCCACCCAAGGCCCCGCCCCAGGTCATAGTCTTCTCCGATCAAGACCTGGAGGGGCTGAGCACCCCGCACGATGACACCCTCGTAATCTCAGCCACTATAAACCATTGTAACGTAGATCGGATTCTTGTGGACAATGAAAGTGCCCCTGATGTGTTGTCTTATGACTGTTTCCTCAAAATGGGAGAGGGTCCATCCAAACTCCTCCCGATCCGGACGCCCCTCTGCGAGTTCAATGGCCTGGCCACTCTCCCCGAAGGAGCCCTAAGCCTGCCGGTTACCCTCGGCACCCCACCCAAAACCGTTACGGTCATGGTAGACTTCATGGTGATCAAAGGGATGATAGCGTACAACGCCATTTTCGGCCGGGGAATCCTCAGTCGGATCAAGGCAGTACCATCTACCTATCACCAAAAAATGAAGTTCCCCACCAAGAACGGAGTAGGGGAAATCCGAGGTAACCAGGCCACGGCCCGAAGGTGCTACAACATCTTGGTGGAGGCCACGAGCCCAGACGGGACTAATAAGGGCCCCCGGGAAGTCGAGGAAAAATCCGCAGCTACTAAGCCAGGTGGCGAGTTGCTGACAATTTTCCTAAACGACGACCCGACCCTAGGAGTAAGGATCAGAGCCGACCTACCACCCGAGGAATAGCAGCAATATAAGAATTTTCTTTCTGAGTACATTCGAGTCTTCGCTTGGTCCGACGATCAGCTCCCTGGGATACCAGAGGAGACCGTGCTGCACCAACTCAACCTCAACCCCACCATGAAGCCCGTGCAGCAGCGCCGAAGGAAGCACGCACCAGAGAAACAGACGATCATCAAGGCGCAGGTCACCAAGGGGAAAGAGACTGGTCTTTTTAGACCGGTCCTGTACCCGACGTGGCTAGACAATGTCGTCCTAGTACCAAAGGCTTCCGGCGAGTGGCGGATGTGCGTGGACTTCACCGACTTGAATAAGGTGACCCCTAAAGACTGCTATCCCTTGCCCAGCATCGACCAACTGGTCGACTCGACATCGGGCAATGAGATGCTCAGCTTCCTGGACACCTATTCGGGTTACCATCAGATCAGAATGAATTCTGAAGACGTTGAGAAGACCGCCTTCATCACCGACTACGGCGTGTACTGCTATACCCGGATGCCTTTCGGGTTGAAGAACGCTGGAGCCACATACCAAAGACTGGTCAACCACATGTTCGAGGAGCAGCTAGGTTGGAACGTCGAGGCCTACATTGATGACATGCTCGTCAAGACCCCCAAGGCCCAGGACCACTTCACCGACCTTGTCGAAGCCTTCGGCGTCCTCCTGAAGTACAACATGAAGCTCAATCCTGCCAAGTGCGCCTTCGGAGTAAGATCCGAGAAGTTCCTGGGTTTCCTGGTCACTCAGCGTGGGATCGAAGCTAACCCCGACAAGGTCCAGGCCATCCTGGACATGCGCCCGCCCGCCTGCATCAAGAACGTCCAGCGTCTGACAGGGCGTATCGCCGCTCTCAACTGTTTTTTATCCCGTGCGGCCGAACGATGCTTGCCCTTTTTTAAACTGTTGAAGGGGCCCAAGTTGGCATCTGCTACGTTCGCATGGGATGAGGAATGCCAGAAAGCGTTCGCTGAGCTTAAGGAGTTCCTGGCTTCGCCCCCGGTGCTCTCCAAGCCCGTGCCGGGCGAAGCTTTGCTACTCTATCTCTCAGCGACGTCATCAACGGTCAGCTCGGTCCTAGTCAGAAATGACTCGGGAATCGAAAGACCAGTCTACTATACCAGCAAGGTGCTTAGCGAGGTCGAGAGGAGGTACCCCGCAACCGGGAAGCTCGTGCTAGCGCTGGTTACCTCCACGAAACGCCTCTGACCCTACTTCCAGGGGCAGCCCATCACCGTGCTAACCAGCGAGCCGTTGAAGAAGATTTTGGCCCACCCCGAGGCCTCGGGGTGACTCGTCAAATGGGCCCTTATGCTTGGGGCCTACGACATCTCGTATCGCCCGCGCTCAGCTATAAAAGGTCAAGCGCTCGCCGACTTCATCGCCGAAAGCACCATCCCGATCGAAGGGAGGCTACTGACTATGCCCGGGCCAACCTGGGAACTGTACATCGACGGTTCTTCCAACTCGGTCGGTAGCGGTGCTGGGATCCTCCTAAGATCCCCCAAAGGAGTGGAGCTGCAGTACGCCTTGAAATTCAACTTTCAGGTGTCCAACAACGCTTCCGAGTACGAGGCCCTTATATCGGGAGCACGCATGGCCCGGCGGTTGGGGGCTGAGCGAGTCAGGATCCACACCGACTCTCAACTGGTCGCGAGCCAGGTCAACGGCGAGTACGAAGCTCGAGAGGCACCCATGATCAAATACCTCCAGCTGGTCAGGAGCTTGGCCCAACAATTCGAGGGATTCGAGGTAGTCCGAATAGCCCGGGAAGAAAACTCCCGAGCGGACGCCCTCTCTCGATTGGCCTCCTCCCTAGACCCAGAAGGTACCCGATCGGTCCTCCTCGAAGAGCTAGAGCGCCCGAGCATTGACTCAGAGCTCCTCGCTGTTGACTCGGCCGTCCCGAGTGACTGGCGCACCCCCTACCTATCTTGGCTTCGAGACTCCCAAGAGCCCTCCGACCCTCGGGAAGCACGCCGAATGAAGTACCAAGCCCGGCGCTTCGTCGTCCTGGACGACACACTCTACCGAATGTCTTTCGTCGGCCCTCTCCTGAAGTGCCTCGGCCCCGACGAAGCCAGCCGAGCCATTCCAGAGGTTCATGAAGGCCTGTGCGGAGCGCACTCAGGGGCAAGGTCACTAGCCAGAATCCTGTTACGACAGGGGTACTGGTGGCCCACCCTGCAGTGTGACTGCTCGGCCTATGCTCAACAGTGCGACCGATGCCAGCGGTTCGACCACTTGGTCCATCGGTCGGCCACAGAACTCATCACCCTCGTCGAGCCTTATCCCTTCGCTCGGTGGGGGATCGACATTCTCGGACCATTCCCCACGGCTCAGTCCCAGAAAAAGTTCATCATCGTCGCCATCGACTACTTCACTAAATGGATCGAGGCCGAAGCCACTGCAAGGATCACCGAGACAGTCGTCTGGAGTTTCGTCTGGAAATCGATCATTTGTCGCTTCAGCATCCCCCGAGTGATAGTGAGCGATAACGGTCGGCAATTCGATTCTCGATATTTCTGAGAAAGATGCGCCGACCTAAACATCCGCAACCACTTCACTTCGGTCGCCCACCCTCAGGTCAACGGGCTGGTCGAAAATGCCAATAAGACTATCTTGAAAGGCATAAAGACCAGACTCGGCAAAGCCAAGGGTAGTTGGCTCGAGGAATTGCCTAGCGTACTGTGGTCACACCGAACGACTCCCAGGACGACAACCGGTGAAAGTCCTTTTCAGTTGGTGTACGGCACTGAGGCCGTCATTCCATTAGAGATCGCCAACCCGTCTCTCCGAGTCATCCGCTACTCGACCGAGGAAAACAACCAAAAGTTACTCGAGAACCTCGACCTAGCCGATGAACTCCGGGATATTGCCAGCATCCGAGCGATGGAATACCAGCGACGCCTCACTCGATACTACAACGCCAGAGTCTGAAGCAGACACTTCCGACCGGGAGACTTCGTCCTCAGAAAAGCCGAAGCCTCTCGACCACTAGAGGCGGCGGGCAAGCTGTCCCCTAACTGGGAAGGCCCCTACCGAGTGGTCGAGACGCTCGGGAAAGGTGCGTACAGATTAGCAACAATGGAAGGGGATCCCATTCCTCGGACATGGAACGCAGCCGCACTATGCAAATTCTATTTTTGAAATTGTACAACAAGAAGGACGAAATAAATTCCTTTCCATTCAAAACTATTGATACATCAGAAAGGCAAAGGCCAGTACATTGCATGACAAAAAGCAAGAAAATCCATCTAACACCGCTGCAAGGGGACATCGCTCGGTTGACTCGATCTCGATCTCCTCGTGTCCAGCCACTGACTCTGCCTCGCGTAGAAACTGGCTCGGACAAGAGGGGGCCGATCCAGTTGGCTCAGACGACCCCCGACAAAGGTGACAGGGGGACTGCAGAGAAGGTAGCCACCTTCTAAAGTCAGAGAAGGCTACCTTCCAAGTTGATGGAGGCTAGGGAGAAGGAGCGCCGTGAAGACCCCTTTTTTCCCAACCTGCCAACTCCTTGGAAGGGAACAGAGAGCAAGCAGCCTCCGAAGAGTGAAAGAAATGAAGAGCAGAAGAGGGAAAAAGAGGCTGCAGACGGAGGAAGGCTTCGGTGAGGAGGGAACTTGATGCGCCCCCCCGCCCCCCCATACGGAGGGGGAGTGGTGGCAGGCGTCCCTGATACCCCCATCCGTCCTCCGCCTCGGTGCCCGCCTGGAAGCCACGCCGAAACTGAGAAAGGGCAAGAGCCGTGCCCTCGCACGTCGAAGCCCTCTCCAGATCTGCGCGGTGACCATCGGACCCGTCTCAAACCCGCGCGGCGACCGTGGGACCCGTCCAACAAGCCAGGACAGCAAGAGCTCTCTGCTCCCCGTCGTCAGCGGCGTCACCCTCCGAAGGATCCTCCATGCAACGGCACAATGCAGAGTGAAGAAGAAGTGAGGGAAGACTGTTAGAAAAAATCCCAAGCGGTAAAGAGGGAGGGCGCCTTTCGGTCCTTCTTATAGGTCAAAGGAGGCTACATGCCTTAAACGCCCCCCCCCCCTCAAAAACACGCCAAAGGATTTCTCCCCTGAACGGTCACCTCTAACTCCTCGTTTCTCGCCCCAGCGGGATTCACGAAGCGGCCTGGCATTCAAAGCGCGAGGGAACGGAAAGACGCCCCGTCAGAAGCCTACCAAATCAGCGTGCGAAAACCACGCAGGACATATTGGCACTTTTTCAACTACTCCAGATACGCCAGCCAAATCACGGCAAGGATGGCGATCAAACAAGTAAGTCATTTATTATCTCATAAAGAGGAAACTCCCTAAAGGAGGAAAGAGAGACAAACAAGAGAAAGGGGCAAAATAAGGCAAAATACATCAGGCCTCGGGCCCACTTTGAAGCTCGAAAGCGAACGAAGTAGACGCGTCACCCCTAGCACCTTCGGTGACGGCCCACCCGGGCACTGACCTCGCCTGTGCGAGAACTGTCTCGGTCACGAGCCCTTCCGAGGCGTCCGGAGTTGGTGACCCCGCCGTAGGAGACCCCTCTGGATCTTCCCCACTCGACGCAGAGGAGCTAGAAATCGACTCATCCGAGTCATAAGCCTGGCCCAAAGGGAACTCGATCCCGGAGTCTCGATCGAAGGCGTAGTCCACCGCCCGAC
This sequence comes from Amorphophallus konjac, assembly GCA_022559845.1. Lineage (NCBI taxonomy): Eukaryota > Viridiplantae > Streptophyta > Magnoliopsida > Alismatales > Araceae > Amorphophallus > Amorphophallus konjac. The sequence goes on along the minus strand of CM040125.1, from coordinate 251,446,288 downwards.
GATAACCCTGCTTAAACCCCTTTCGGGCGCCACAGTGAAGCGCTACCTCGTAATATGGTAGGGCGGCTCTCTCCAAGTCAGCTGAGTAAGCGTCCGAGCTTCTATATCGCTTGACCGCCTCCGCCTCGATCTGCTCCGTCCTTCCAACGACCTCGACTCGAGCCCGCTCCGCCTCGGCCGCACGCTCCTCTGCTCTCGCCAGGCGCTCCTCTGCCGCGACCATCCCTCGTTCGGCCTCGCTCGACCGCCTCTTCGCCCGGACTCGGTCCGCCTCGGCCACGGAACGAAGGCGCTCCGCTACCTCCGCCCGGTCCAGTAACTCGGCCTGTTCGAGCTCCCAACGACCGTCCAGCTCGAGGTGACGCATACGCTCCTCTTCCAAGAGCTTGCTTTTCCTCTCGAGCGACTCCCGAGTCTTAGCCAACTGCTCAGTCAGCACCTCAGTTTCTAGCCGGCTCGCCCGTGCCAAGTCCCTGATCGCGGAGAACTCCCGTCGGAGCCCCTCATTTTCCTCGCTGAGGCGGGCCAGTTTCCTCTCCCCCCCCCACGAGGGCCCAGCCGAGACGCGATCACTCTGCCTCCGTCCGAGCGTACGTCTCCGCCATCAAGGCCGCCGACCGATCCATGACCAGGCCGCCCTCCATGAGGATGTCGAGGACGCCGGAGGGGGAGTGGCGCTTGTCTCCCCCACTTGTCTTTGCGGCAACCTCTCGACAAACCCGGTACAGGTCGCCCGAAACGCCGAGCCTTTCCAAAGCCTCCGGCATGGAGATACGCTCCCCACCGGACGCCCCGCCAGAAGGATCGGCCCGAGCGACGGGGCCGACCGCCCCGCGTGCCGCGGTCGGTTGGGGTTGCGACGCCTCCCCGGGCGAACCCCCAACCTCGACCGACGCCGCAGGATCGACCGCACCAAGAACTTCGAGCACTTGGGGCTGCGACCCCCTCGTAGGCGAACCCCCATCCCTATCTGTCTCGATCCGCGCCTCTCCGCCCGAGACAGCGCCGACCTCGACCGGTCTCCAGGTCTCGACGCCGGCCGCTACAGCGCCGGCCCCCTCCATCCCCGGGGAGGGGAGAACCGACCCATCTCCGCCCTCTGAGGGGCCCCCGGTCTCTTCGGCCCCTCTCGCCTGGTAGGTGGGGGAGCTGGCCCAGAAGGGTCAGCCCCACCTTGCCCCCAAGAGGGGAGCGCCGCCGAGCCAGAATCACCCCCGGCAGCAGTAGGATGGCCGGCCTTCTTGGCCCGTTTCTTGGCCTTCGCGGCTTCCCGCAATCTCCCCTCCAGGGGATCCTTGCGCTTCGCCCCGCTTGACTGCGAAGATCCCTCGGAGGCCGCCCCCTTGCCCTTATCCCGGGCTTGGGAACGACCCGCGGGAGCGACAGGCTCATCGACCGCCGAATCATCCCCAAGATCGACGACCTCGGTGACCTCTTCCAAGGGCTCCCGCCGGATGTCTGTAATGAAGAAGAAGATTCGGTTAGGAAACGAAAAGTCGACCCTCCGACCCCGCAGCAGAATCCGAAGAATGGCACCTGATGGCTTGAGCTGTGTAAGCAGATACCGCTCCACGTTCTCCAGCGTCACCAGCTCCTCAGTCGACCGGCGATTTGTCAACAAGAGAGCGGCGTACTCTTCCACGTCGGCGGGGAACTCCTCCTGGCGCGGGGGAAGATTCGGATGGAAGTTGGGCAAAACCTGGCACCTCCAGGACTCGTCCACTGCTTCCGCCTTCACCCAGAAAAACTGCCTCTTCCACCCTTTGTGCGAAGAATCCTTCGCCGCCAGCGGAATACAACTCCGATTCCTGCGTGCCTGGATAAAATAGAAGCCTTTCCCCGCCGACGGATGTGCCTTCAGCTCGAAGAAATAATGAAAAAGATCCAACGACGGGGGAACCCCCTGCAGGCGGCAGAGGATCCGAAAGGCAGAAAGCAGGAGATACGAGTTGGCCACCAGCTGAACAGGCGCCAACACGAAAAAATTGAGAAGCTTCAAGACGAAAGGCTCGAAGGGGAGGCAGAATCCGCTCTTCCACACCAGAAGAAAAGTATAAATATGGCTCGTATGGCTGTCCAAGCTCGTCTCGTATGGGGCAGCAGCTACAAAGCTATATCGGAGAGGCAGGCAAAACCGATGCTCCAATTTCTTCACATCAGCCTCCCCCAACTCGCTGCGATTGGGGACGGGCTCCCGCCTCACCTGCTCGACTTCCGAGCGCAGATCCGCCATCGAGCTGGAAGAAGAACCTTCACTAGAGCCCGAAGACACCGGAGGAGAAGGAAGCCGCCGGATCGCCTCCGCGGTTACACGCGCCAGCTCCTCAAATGCCGCCGCAAGAGCTTGCTCCCTCGCTATATCTTCACGGCGCATCAAGGAGCCCCAAAGCAGAGAAATGGTGGAAAGGCCGAAAACCCTAAAAAGACTGGGAGGAACGAGCAGCGCCCTACGCCTATAAACCCTCACGGGAGGCGGCGCGCCGTTTCAACCTCCGAGAAAAAGGGGGCCCCTTCATTTCAAAATCCGTCAAGATCATTATTACTATGGGCCCAGGCGACCGCTACACGTGGCATCATCACGCCAACAAGGATTCCACCCACCCGAGCCACGCCGGTCCAAAGCCTCAAAAAACTACTCAACCGAGCCTCCTTGGCTCGGGAGTAGGAGCGGGACAAGTGGAGAGGGGGATTCCTGCAGCCCACTCAAAGAGCAGACCCAACTAGGCCCAACAAGGCCCAACGAGGCAAGCTCGCCCAAGCGACAGCCCGCAGGGCCCACTTGAAAAGGCCTAATAAAACAATGCTCAAGGAAACAACTCTCCTAGGCGGCCCCAAGGCTCGGAGAGCCCGAGCCTCGGTCAGGTCACAGGAAGACCCGTGCACGAGCTATCCCTCCGCATGAAGGGGGGAAGCGCTAGCCGGTCTATCCGACCCATCTCCTCACCGAGCTAGGCCTATCGCCCGATAGGGCCGGCCCCCTTAAGCTCGGAACAACCGATGAAATGTTCATCACTGCAGCCGTTAGAGTCCACAGCGGGCCAAACGCTAAGAAGTCCAGGAGCTCCGGCTTCCCCGCGAGGATAACGCCCCCACGATGAGGCCATCAAAGCCCACGACGAGGACGTAACCTCCACCGGAGACCTCTCAGCTTGCAGGACTCCAGAAGGCGGCACACTATAAAAACCTGGGATACCCTCCTGCGAAAGGTAAGTCCAAAAGGGCATTGTTCCACCCCCAACTCCTGAGCAAGGATCACTTCACCCCATTGGTGGAGAGGGATCTCGTGCCTTCACCTTCTCCTCCCTATCGCTGCTCCCACCATTGCTCTACTGACTTGAGCGTCGGAGGGTTTTATCCCAGGGAATCCCCCTGGGCCCTCTGACCCATTTCCATGTCTTGCAGTTCATTATCTTGGTGATTACCAGCCAGCTTAGGAACCAGCGCGTGATTTCACCTCTTCATGTAGTATCCCACAGTGTAAACTGCGGTGATAGACCCGACACATAGGTGTTGGAGGTCAAGGCTCCTAGATTGGTTGGTCACCGGGGTCAACATGCTCATGAACTCGATTTGCCATGCTAAGCCCTTAAGAAGATCCCCTAATGTCTCCACTTGATAGGATGATTGGATTGTGGTGTGATAGGAGGAGATGGGTACTATAGGGAGGTCTAGCTTGTTGGATTAAGTGGATGGTCAAACTAGAGGGGGAGGGGGTGAATAGGTTGACCCTTTTTAATTTAAGCGAAATATCACACTCAGCTTTTAAGTAGCAGAATACTAATTCAAAATTCAGTAAGCTGAAGGTGTAGAGATCGAACCTAATCAATCATCTAGCGACACACAGATTTGCAAGAGATAGCAACCCACAAGTGAACACAGATTTTTATGGTGGTTCGGTCTCCCTATGGAGACCTACGTCCACCCCTCACTAAATTAGTGAGGATCCCTGCTGAGACTTACAGCTTAGCTAAACCGAGGCACAATCCCCTCGACAACGCTGAGCACTATAGCTTGGCTAACAAGAGGAACATATCCTCTTAACTAGTTACCCTCTGACAAACAGCTTGAGGGCGTACAAGCCCAAACCCTTTGATCCAAGCACACCCCGCTGGATCAATTCCCCTCCCTCTACTCAAACTAGTATGAGGGAGAATTACTGTAATAGAATTCAAGCTGAAATGAAAAACAAGAAACGAAATCACTAGAAGATGGAAGAAGGAGCCTCAGATCTGGGACGGTGCTGATTCTCGAGTCTCAAACATAAAGATCTGAGAGAAGAGGCGATGATGATCAACTGGCTTTCACTTCCTGGATTGTAAATGAGCTTGCGATGATCAACAGATAATAGACTTCCTCTGATCTTCAGAGGATGCAACAGCACGCCAGGAGGAAGATGATGATACGGGCGATTCTTCTCAAGAGCTTCTTCTCTGCCCTTGTTCGACTGCTGCTTCTACAACTTTCATCTCCCGCGCTCTCCCTATTCACGTGAATATTCCTTTTGTGGGCCCCAACCATATTTTCTGGTTAGCCCAATGATTGTTCTCCTCAGAGGCTTCTGGAATCGCGAGGGAAAAAGAGAGTGCATGCTCTTTTAGATGATGTGGCATCTAACGCCACTTACGGCTGGGGTTCACCCAATAATCACTTGATGAGATTCAGATGGCGTCAACCCATTTTGACTAAGGGGTTGACGCAGCCTTGAAATGCACACAGAGCCTTTCGTACATAGACCTGATGCGTTGACACATAGGGTGCCTCCGTCAACCCACTGGGCTGACCCCGAACACTCTTTTATCTCAAACATGAGCTGATGCGTCGACGCTGCGATGTTGTGGCGTTGATGCACTGAGCTATGCCAGTGATTAATGCTTCTGCCTCTTGAACTGATGCGTAGTCGCAATCAGCATCATGCGTAGACGCTGTCCTTTTATGCAAACCGCTGCGTGGACGCCTTGAGCATCCTGCGTAGACCTTGTTTCTTCCTTGCATTCAAGAATAAAGCAGATACATGTGTTAATGAATCAAGGATTAATTCATCAGTTTTGTTGAACTCAACACAAACATCTCATGGTTGTCATCATCAAAACCATGGGCACAACAATCTCCCCCTTTTTGATGATGGCAACTATGAGGTGTATGCCATTGCATCTAAATAATAATGTATTGTTCAAATCAACCAAGAAATTCACTTCAGAGACCAAAACACCAGTTCATGTCATTCATTTCATTTAAGTCCAAGGTCTAACATCAAAAAGAAGAATAGACGAACTTTTCTAACAAAAAGTTGGACATTCTCACAGACCATTTCTTTCGAACATTTCACAAAATATGTAAAAGAAAGAAAACTTCACTCAATCACATTTGATGCAGATGCAATGCAATTCCAGGCTCCAACTTGAGTTCATGTCTCTCCTCCTTTGACATCATCAGGAAGGGGAGCAAGTGAGGAAGAGTGAGACTGAAGGATGTTTGCAGACACAGTGTCCAGTTGTTGCTGAAGCTGAGTCATAGAAGATGCTAAACTGTCTAGTCTGTCCAAAAATTGCTGATCTCTTTGCAGGATAAACTTATGATAATCCTGTACTTTGGAAGTGATACTATCAAACCAGCTGTGTAAAATATCAAACAGATAGTCCACTTGAGCTTTCTGCTGAGATCCCCAATCAGGTGCAGAAGAGGAGGCTTCTGTTGGTGGAGGGCAGTACACATCACGCTGATCTTCAAGTGTGGGTGGGAAGTTTTCTTTTAGAATTTTCAAAACATCCATAACCTCATCACCCACTAGAGTGGATCGTTCAAACAGTTTAGCAAGGTCCTTACCAAAAGATGTAATCTTTTCAAACAAGGTCTGAACCTTTTCACTTAACACATTGTTCTTGTCAATCAGGGTGGAATATTTCAAATTCAGCTTGGACTGGTTTTCCTTGACATTATAGTTATATGTCTGTACAGTCTGTAGCCTATTCAGAAATTGTTGATGCAAACTTTTCAAATTGTGCATTACTGACCCAGCTTTCTGACAAACCTGAATGAGGGATTCCATGAAGTTATGAAGCTTTTTTTCGGACATGAATTTGTCATGCTTGAACTATTCCCATCTGGTGTCTAATTTCTGCTCAAGATGGGAAATCCTCATTTCCATGGTTGAGCTCAAGTGCATTATGGAAGAATCAATGTTCTTGAACTTCATTTCCAGAAATTTGATCAAAGTGGGATTAATATCGGAATTCTGATCATGCATGCCAGCATCATAATAAAAATTATCTGGCATTTCTTCCTCAGGAAAGTAGGTAGATTCATGTTCCCTTCGAGGAGAGGGTTCCTGAAAAGGACCATGTATGATCATAATGTCTCTAGTGACAGCTGGGATGGTTGGAGCAGTATCCGTGACAATATCAGCTTGGACAGGACTAGCCTCTTGTTGGTCCACTCTGGCAGGACTAGCCTCTTGTATGTCTACTCTGGCTGGACTGGCAGCTGGGATTTCCTGTGCTATTTCTCTCAGTTCTACAACAGGTGCCCCAGAGGCAGATGCATGCTTCTGACTTGGCAGTACTCTTACAGGCTGTCCATTCACAACTATGAATCCCATGAACTTCTGAATGTATGATAAGGAGTATCTATTCCCTTTGGGAATGTTTAGTTTCTTTTCATTTACAAAGTTAACTCCAACCTTTCTAAAAATTACAGTCAATGGGGCAGCATATGGAAGTGTCCTAGATTGTTTCAGACATGTACCCATGGTCTGAATGATAACATCAGTCAATGAAATCTTGATTTGTTTCAGCATACAGTATAGCAAGAATCGTTGCATCTCAGTAACTCGTTCCCTACCACTGCTCTGGGGTGTAATGATGGATGTGCAGATATGATGTAGCAGTCTATTGAAGGGAGGGAACCTATTGGCTTTCAGACTAGACAGATATGTCTGCTTGACATCTGTAGGATCACTAGGCTGTTCAGTCAAAAGAGCATAAGCTTCATGTTCATCAAAACGAAAACTGTGTAGTTGAACCCCATCCATTGGGATTTTCCATGATCTGGCAAACAATTTATTTGTTAACTCAAAATGGACCTTTCTGACTGTTGAAGAAATTTTAGGGATTTGAGGATCATATTTCAAATTTTGGTAAAATTCCCGAATGAGGGTGGGGTAATATATTCTATGATTTGTGACAAAAGACCACCAACGTTGAAAATCCAAAGTGGGAAATAACTGCGGAAAAACCTCAAGCATATCAACATCAGTATCAACAATATACCGAGGAATAAGAACTTTCAGAGGTTCTCCAGTATTGGTGAGATAAGATGAGTCAGGAGACCTTGCATGCGCATCCGAACTTCCTACAGGTTGTTTCCCTTTTTCTGCGGCTGAGGATGAGGACTTTCTGGGAGCATCGTGAGAATCCTTCTGCTTCGCTGCCCTTGATTCTGAGAGTTTTCTATTCTTTGCCGGTGAGCTCTTCTCTTTCCCTTTACGTTTCCGTGGAGCTGACTAAGACGACGTCTCCTCTTGAGTAGGTTGAAATTTGGTTCGAGGCACAATCGTGCCCTCAGCTGTGATGGGAGCTCTTCTCTTTAGACCCTTCTTCCTCGTCTTGTCCTTTTTCTCTTTTTCTGGAGGAGCCATGGTAGCGAGGTGAATCACACGGCAACAGGGAAGAGAAGTGCCGTGGGAAGAAAAAAAATGAGAGAAGCGGAGAGGTAGGAGCCAATAGGGTTTTGGAAAGAGGCGAGGAGGCTGAAGCGTTTACGCTGAGGGGTTTTAAAGAGGTGACCCCTCGGTTTCAAAAAGACAGAGCCGGTTCAACGGGATGAACCGGACTAGGTTGATAGAGCAACCACGCGACTGCGTTGACGCATTGAAGGACTGAGTCGACGCCACCAAAAAGAAATATGAAGGAAATATTGAGTTAAGAACCACAGTATTGAGGCATTCTAAAGACACTGAAATATGAAAGATGAGATTGCATTCAGGGATTTTTAATAGATAAAATTCAAGTTCCCTTATGAGAGATATGATAAGAGACCCTAATTCATTTAATGATGTGGAGAAACATAATCTTAAGAGTTTGAGTTAAGCCCTTGAACAAGAAGAGTATGTGTATGGAATAAAGATAGAACTGTTTGCACACCAGGAACTTTCTCAAATCTATCCCCTAGATAGTTCAATTTCAAGAGACCCTTATAGAAGTGAATTTAACGAGTATTGAAGATGAACTCTGTAGTATTTTATGTGAGCTTAAAGTCAACCACACAAATATATATTTGTATTGTCATTTTTTCTTTTTATTATATATATATATTTTTAATTTTCATTAGCAGTCAAGTGTAGCTAGCATCTTGACACGGGTACACATGTTTATCAGACACCAGAGTCTCCGGTTACTCAGCATAGCTAACTATTCTGCTCCAATGAAACAGAGTTGGCAACTCACATCATGACATGCCTCTCAGCACTTCATTGGTGCATGAAGGCAGTTTCTCAGTGAAAATTTACCATTGCTCTGCAACGAATTATTTTTCTTTGGGAACAGAGATAGCAGCTCACATCATGACATGCTCCTTAGCACTTCCTTGGTGCATAGAGACAGTTTCTCAGTGAAAACTAGCCATTGCTCTGTAATTTATTACATATATATATATATAGGGTTTATTCCTTCAGCTCTTATTAAACTTATTCTGAGTTTAAGGTCAATACAGATATTAAATTCATTTTGCACAAAGTGGTCTCTTTACTTTTGATCATCATGGTTCTAGAGTAGATGAGTTCACAGTTTTATTAAATAGTTCTATAGCTATTCCATATGCAAGGCACTTTTATGTTCAAGAATTTTTAACATTCAAAGATCATAAGATTTATAAGTCTCCAGCCATTAATATTACATAGAGTCAGTCAGTGAAGACCAAAACCTCTCATAAAGGAATTATCATTTTAACTCCCCCTGAATCTATGACATCAACTGAAATTCCAGAGCTCATGAACCTTCCCTCATACTAAAGATTGATAGGTTCTTCAACTACTAGCTAAAGAAATGAATAGATGAAATATGTGAAGAAGAAACGAATTGATGAGAAGTTGAGAAGACTCTAGGCTTCAGACAATCTAAGGTACTGGAAGTGCCATTTCAGAACAACTTCACACAGCAGCAGACTTTGACGCACAACAGACATTGCGTCAGCTTCTTCTCACCAAATATGTCCTCAGTAGGTAGAATTTCCAGATTGCGTTAACTCATCTCCAGTACTGAGTTAACCCTTCTTAAGTGCATTAACTCAACCACATCACAACGTTACCTCACTCAACCAATCAGCTGAACTGCCAGCACTATTTCCAGATTATTTCTATCAGTGCGTTGACCCAGCCTCATTACTGCGTTAACTCGGACTTCTTCACCAATAAGCCTATTCAATCAACTGCGTGAGCCACACTTCAGGTTCACAAAACATTAATCTCAAGGTGCTAACTTGCTCTCCTCAGCAAGTAAAATCTAGTACAAACTCCCCTCAGATCATGCATGACAAAAAGTTTTGATGAAAATGCAGTTATTAACATGATGGGCTTTTTATTTATCATGTGTTTTTCAAGACAGAGAATTTGACCAAAAATTGAACTCCCCCTAGATTTATGACTTATTTAGAAACCAAGAGCTTTCAACTTAAGCAAGGCATGTAATCAATTTATTGCTAGGTAAAGTTAACCAATCAAATTCTAAAGAATAAACTGAGCTATCAAGTTAGGCATCAAGATGAGGATTACATAGTCCAAGCTCTCTCCTAAGACAAGTAAATCTTTTATTACTCAGAGGCTTGGTAAAAATGTCAGCAATTTGATGTTGTGAGTTTACAAAAACCAATTTAAAGCTTCCTTTATTAACGTCATCTCGCAAGAAGTGATGCCTAATTTCTATATGTTTGGTCCTAGAGTGCTAAATTGGATTCTTTGCCAGGTTAATGGCACTTGTGTTATCACACAAGATTGGGACACACCCAAGATCAGTTTGATAATCTTGGAGTTAGTGTTTGATCCACAACACTTGAGTGCCACAACTCCCTGTAGCGACATATTCTGCCTCTGCAGTGGATAGTGCCACTGAGTGTTGTTTCTTGGATGCCCAAGAAACCAAACACCCTCCCAAAAATTGGCAATAGCCACTTGTGCTTTTCCTGTCAAGTTTGTATCCAGCATAGTCTGCATCAGAATAAGATACTAAATCAAGAGCGCAAGATGCAAGATACCAAATCCCTATATCTCGAGTTCCGGCAAGGTATCGAAAGATACGCTTAACAGAGCTCAAGTGGGATTCTCTAGGATCAGATTGAAAATGAGCACACATGCATACACAAAATTGGATATCTGGCCTAGATGCAGTAAGATAGAGGAGTGATCCGATCATACCTCGATAAGTCTTTGCATCCACTGATTTACCTTTCAGATCTGCATCCAGAATTGTGTTGGTGCTCATGGGAGTGTTGATTGCTTTAAGATTCTCCATTTGATATTTATTCAATAGTTCAGAGATATACTTTGTCTGGTTAATAAAGCATCCTTCCTTGTTTGGGGTGATTTGAAGACCTAGAAAAAAGTGCAGCTCACCCATTAGACTCATTTCAAATTCTGTAGTCATCAATTGTGCAAATTCCTCACACATGCTTTGTTTAGTGGATCCAAAGACTATATCATCAACGTAAATTTGAACCAGAACAATGTCATTGTTTCTTACCTTGGTGAATAAAGTTTGGTTCACTTTATCTCTTGAATATCCTTTTTCAGTGAGGTATGAGCTGAGTCTGTCGTACCATGCTCGAGGTGCCTGTTTAAGCCCATAGAGAGCTTTGTCTAATCTGTAAACATGGTTAGGGCAGTCTATGCACTCAAAACCAGGGGGTTGTTCAACATACACCTCTTCTTTTGTTAGACCATTCAAAAACACACTTTTTACATCCATTTGTTATAGTTTTATTCCATGGCAGCAAGCATATGCAAGTAATAATCTAATGGCCTCTAATCTAGCTACTGGAGCAAAGGATTCTTCAAAATCAATGTCGAATTTTTGGTTATATCCTTGTGATACCAGTCTTGCTTTATTTCTTATCATAATTCCATTTTCATTTTGTTTATTTCTGAAAACCCACTTAGTTCCAATTACTGAATGTTCAGTGGGTCTTGGTACAAGGTGCCACATTTTGTTTCTTTTGAATTGATTTAGTTCTTCATGCATTGCATTTATCCAACATTCATCTTTTAGGGCTTCAATTACATTTTTAGGTTCAATTTGAGACACAAGAGCCAAATTATCCATTTCCTAAATTATCCAAAAGTGAGATCTAGTTCTAGTAGGGTCATGTAGATTACCAATAACGCTTGATAAAGGATGATCTCTTAACATTCTAACATTGGTTAGAGAATTACCTTCATTAGCATCTGCATTACCTTGAGTGCTTGATTCTGCTAGACTCTCACCTGGCCTTGACTCTTTCTCCTGAAGATGTTGTTCTTCCTTTACTTCAAGGAACTCCCCATCATCCTTGTCCCTGCAAGATTGTTCATTTTCAGATCTAACATTCATTTCATCAAAGACAATATGTGGAGATTCTTCTACATTTTGAGTTTTGACATTTAGGACTTTATAGGCCCTAGAGTGATTAGAATATCCCAGAAAAATGGCTGGTTCACTCTTAGGTTCAAACTTATCCAAGTCCCATTTGTCATTATTTTGAACAAAGCATTTTGACCCAAAAACTTTGAAGTGAGCAACATATGGCTTCTTACCTTTCATTAACTCATATGGAGTCTTTTTAGACAGAGGTCTTACCATTGCACGATTTACAATGTAGCACGCAATGTTTACTGCCTCAGCCCAGAATTTCCTTGGAAGTTGTCCTTCGATCAGCATTGTTCTAGCCATCTCTACAAGAGTTCTGTTTCTTCTTTCCACCACTCCATTCTGTTCAGGAGTTCTTGGTGACGAGAATTTGTGTGATATTCCTTTTGCCCTGTAAAAGTCATCAAATTCTGAATTTTTGAACTCTCCTCCATGATCTAACATGATAGATGAAATAGTATACTTACCATCCTGCTGAACTTTCTTGAAAAATATCTGAAATTCTTCAAACGCATCATTTTTATGAGATAAAAAGAACACCCAAGTGAACCTAGAAAAGTCATCTACCAAAACAAAGCCATATCTATTTCCACTTCAACTTGCTGTTCTGGTGGGTCCAAACAGATCCATGTGAATAAGTTCAAGAGGTCTAGAAGATTGGTCTTCTATTCTAGATTTAAATGACTTCCTAGTGTGCTTACCTTGAGTGCATGCATCACAAACTTTGTCATTTTGTTTAAATGAGACATCAGGCAAACCGTTTACCATGTTGAATTTTGCTAACTTATGCATGACACTACAGCTAGCATATCCTAGTCTACGATGCCATAGCCAAGCCAGCTCACTTTTGTTCACAGCAAGACAGAGATTATTATGAGCAGGATCATCTAAGTCTACCATGTACATGTTGTTTATTCTTTTTCCAATGAACTTAATGTTTTCAGAATGCATTTCAAGAATGGTGCATACAAGAGAATTAAACACAACCTTGTGTCCCCTGTCATACAGTTGGCTTATACTAAGAAGATTATATTCTAGTCCTTCAACAAGTAGTACATCATCAATGGAGTTCAAGGGAGTTTTGCCAACTTTACCTTTTCCAATAATTTTGCCTTTATTGTTGCCCCCAAACGTGACATGCCCTCCTTCTTTCTCAACCAAGAAATAAAATTTTGCCTTATCGCCCGTCATATGCCTTGAGCAGCCGCTGTCAAGATACCATCTGTTGTGTACAGCTGCAAGGCACTCCTGCAATTCACATCAAACGAGGGATTTTGGAACCCAAATACACTTGGGTCCCATCAGACCATATGATCTTGTCAAGTAAGACAACATACTTTTGGGAATCCATATCTGTTGTTTTGGAGGTTTTTGAGATGTGGAGTTCATAGGTTTGAGAATTTTCTGATTAGGTTAAGGTACCCTTCGGAATGAATTCTTTGAACCAGTTCTGTTGTTAAAGAAGTGTGAATTTTTATTCTTGTTTCCACTCCAATGATTATTATGAATCCAAGAAGCACTGGGGAACCTATGACGAGAAGCTCTAGTTGAATATTTAATTCCGGATGGAATGAAGCTTTGCTACGTAGACCCTCTTGCACGGCTGCGTTGACCCATCCACCCAAACCCCATGTCATATGGGTTCTGGTACGCAGGGTGCGTTGACTCACTGTAGTGACTGCATCGACTCATTCTCTTGTTTCTGAAGGGATACCCATTCTGGAGGGGTATGTGCATTGACGTAGTATAGACATTGCGTTGACGCGGCCAGTGGTTTGTTTTAGCCTTATTTCTGTAGAAGCCCTTAGACATAGTTGAGTAGACGCAGGATGGCTAGTGCGTTGACGCGGCTATCTTGTGCCAATCCAATGACTCCTTGAATTTCCATAAGCTTGATGTTGGGTTGATGTACTAGGGTCCATGGGTTGATTTGAGGTTTTACTTCTAGACTTAGGCATATTTGTGTGGTGATTGGTATTCAAGGTAGCATTCATTTTCTCTTTGCCCTTTTCTTTGCTGGTTTCATCTGTCTGTTTTACTTCTTCTTGATTTTTCTCATGTGGCTTCACTGCAGCCATTGGGTTTTGCTCAGATGTGCCCCGTTCTGGAACAAAGGTTATTAGTCTTATCCCTAGATTCTTCTTTTTAGTTGGATTATATCCAAGTCCTTCTTTTCCAAAATTACCTTTTATTCCCATAACAGCTTCTAGGTTGTTTTTGCCTTGTGTAAATTTCTCAAGGGAGGCTTGTTTATTTAAGTTTTCATCTTCCAGTCTCTTCAAGTTTTCTTAGAGTTCTAGATTTACTTCTTGAATGGCTTCATATTTTTCTTCAGCCATTTTTACATCACTCTCCAATTTTTGCATTCTGAGTTTCAGGTCATCATGCACTTTCAGTAAAAATTCATTTTCTCTTTTCATCTCTATCAATTGATTTTTTACACAGATCACTTTCAGCAAGAGACTTTCTTAGATGAGTAATTTCAACTTCTAAGCACATGATTTTCTCATTCAAGGAATTATCTTGACTAGTCAAATTTTTCTTCTTCTTCAGTGATTTATTTTCTTTCTTCACATAATCATACTTATCTAGCAATTCATTAAATGTTTCTTCCCAATCACTGCAAGAAAAGTTTTCAAAAAAGGAGGTTACCTCATCCTGATCATCTCCCTTAGCCATAAAGCATAGCTTAACATCACTTTCTTCTTCAAAGGTACTCTCTTCTTCATCTTCATCTTTCTCCTCGTCACTCCAAGTACTCATCATAGCCTTTGGCTTCTTGTTCTTCCATTTTGGTTGGACTTTCTTCACATTCTCTGGACATTTAGATTTGATATGACCTTGTTTCCTGCATTTGTAACAAACAACCTTGTCAGATTTCTTAGAATTCTCTGATTTGCATTTTGAACTCTTACTTACCTGTGGTCTTCTGTTCCTTATAACTTTACCTTCCTTCCTTAGAAACTTCCGGAATTTTCTGGTGAGCATTGCTATCTCACCTGAGTCATCATCTGAGGTAGATGACTGACTGTCATCTGAACTCTCCTTGCTGCTAGGACCAGCCTTCAATCCAAGTGGCTTCTTCTTTTTCACATCCTCATCAGTTCTTTTGAAATTCAGCTCGTAAGTCATCAGTGATCCAATAAGCTCATCAGGGGTAGTGGTAGGAAGGTTCCTAGATTCCTCAACAACCGTGGCCTTGGTGTGCCAAATTGGAGTTAGAGATCTAAGAATTTTCATGACCAGTTCATAATCACTGTAAACTTTCCCAGACCTTTAAGACCATTCACTAATAGAGTTAGCCTAGCATACATTTCAGATATATTTTCCTCTGGCTTCATTCTAAAAGTTTCATACTCAGAAATTAACATATTAGCTTTTGTCTCTCTTACCTCTGACGTACCTTCATAAATGACTTCAAGTCTGTCCCACATTTCTTTGGCACTGGCACATGAGGACACTCGTGAAAACTCCTTAGGATGCAATGAGCATTGCATGATATTCATAGCTTGCCAATTGATGTTGGACTTCCGAATCTGCTCTTTTACCCACAGTTCTTCATCTCCTTCTAACTGATAGGGTCCTTTGCTCACGACTCTCCAAATCTCATGGTCTTGAGATCTCAGAAATACCTGCATCCTATTTTTCCAGTAAGCATAGTTAGTGCCATCAAAGAAGGGTGGCCTATTCACTGCATACCCTTCAGGCATGAGCCCCTTATTTTCCATTCCACTAAATCTCTCTGGGTTGTGAGAC
Source organism: Amorphophallus konjac (assembly GCA_022559845.1). Classification (NCBI taxonomy): domain Eukaryota; kingdom Viridiplantae; phylum Streptophyta; class Magnoliopsida; order Alismatales; family Araceae; genus Amorphophallus; species Amorphophallus konjac. Next base: position 251,430,923 of record CM040125.1, on the reverse strand, counting down.
CCTTGACAAGAGAGCCAAGCTCTGATACCACGTGTTGGATTAAGTGGATGGTCAAACTAGAGGGGGAGGGGGTGAATAGGTTGACCCTTTTTAATTTTTACGAATTATCACACTCAACTTTTAAGTAGCAGAATACTAATTCAAAATTCAGTAAGCTGAAGGTGTAGAGATCGAACCTAATCAATCATCTAGCGACACACAGATTTGCAAGAGATAGCAACCCACAAGTGAATACAGATTTTTATGGTGGTTCGGTCTCCCTATGGAGACCTATGTCCACCCCTCACTAAATCAGTGAGGATCCCTGTTGAGCCTTACAGCTTAGCTAAACCGAGGCACAATCCCCTCGACAACGCTGAGCACTACAGCTTGGCTAACAAGAGGAACATATCCTCTTAACCAGTTACCCGCTGACAAACAGCTTGAGGGCGTACAAGCCCAAACCCCTTGATCCAAGCACACCCCGTTGGATCAATTCCCCTCCCTCTACTCAAACTAGTATGAGGGAGAATTACAGTAATAGAATTCAAGCTGAAATGAAAAACAAGAAACGAAATCACTGGAAGATGGAAGAAGGAGCCTCAGATCTGGGACGGTGCTGATTCTCGAGTCTCAAACATAAAGATCTGAGAGAAGAGGCGATGATGATCAACTGGCTTTCACTTCCTGGATTGTAGATGAGCTTGTGATGATCAACAGATAATAGACTTTCTCTGATCTTCAGAGGATGCAACAGCATGCCAGGAAGAAGACGATGATACATGTGATTCTTCTCAAGAGCTTCTTCTCTGCCCTTGTTCGACTGCTACTTCTACAACTTTCATCTCCAGCGCTCTCCCTATTCACGTGAATATTTCTTTTGTGGGCCCCAACCAGATTTTCTGGTTAGCCCAATGATTGTTCTCCTCAGAGGCTTCTGGAATCACGAGGGAAAAAGAGAGCGCATGCTCTTTTAGATGATGTGGCATCTAACGCCACTTACGGCTGGGGTCCACCCAATAATCACTTGATGAGATTCAGATGGCGTCAACCCATTTTGGCTAAGGGGTTGACGCAGCCTTGAAATGCCCACAGAGCCTTTCGTACATAGACCTGATGCGTTGACGCATAGGGTGCCTACGTCAACCCACTGGGCTGACCCCGAACACTCTTTTATCTCAAACATGAGCTGATGCGTCGACACTGCGATGTTGTGGCGTTGACGCACTGAGCTATGCCAGTGATTAATGCTTCTGCCTCTTGAACTAATGCATAGACGCAATTAGCATCCTACGTAGATGCTATCCTTTTATGCAAACTGCTGCGTGGACGCCTTGAGCATCTTGTGTAGACCTTGTTTCTTCCTTGCATTCAAGAATAAAGCAGATACATGTGTTAATGAATCAAGGATTAATTCATCAGTTTTGTTGAACTCAACACAAACATCTCATGGTTGTCATCATCAAAACCAGGGGCACAACATGGCTCCATGGGAGGGTAGGCATGGGATGTGATGGGAGGGATCGGTCTCTCCTTTAGCCATCTAGCTAGGGGCCATCTATAATTATGGTGCCATTTGTGAAGGTTTGTGATTCTTGAGGATCCGGACTATTTGGAGTATTGAAGGCTTGAGACTCTTCCTCATCATTGGTGTGAACTTGGGTTTCCTCATGGGTGGGGAGAGGGTCTAGGCTAGCATCTACTCCTATGTGAGTGGGTGTGGCCTCCTTTCCCAATGGAATGGGAAGGTCTCTTGGGGATGTGGTGATGATGGTTGGTGCATGGTGTACTCGGGGTGGTGGGTAAAGGGAAACTTGGGTTAGGATAGGGAGGGGAAGTAGTGGAGGCCTAGGACATGGTAGAGTTGGGGTCAGGAGTGGGAGATGGGTTGGGTGAGGAGGTTTGGTTTGGTTGGTCTTGGGAGGTCTGTCCCTTATGGGGGAAGATGGAAGAGCGGAGGGTGGGACCATTCGGGCTTGAGTGTTGAGGGTTAGGTGGTGGGGTGTGGGGGAGGTGGCCGAGGTAGGATCGATAGGGAGCGGTGGGGTTTGGGCCATTAGGATGACCTTAGGCAGCCCGGGTGGAAGTGGAGGAGCGGTAGTGCTCCTCGGGCTATGACTACCCGGGTAGGAGGGGGAGGGTTGGGGTGTGTAGAACTTTTTAAGCTCGGCCTTCATTTCTTCCCAAGTGTTAATCAAGGCTTGCCCGCGGATCCTCCTTAAACCCTCAACCATTAGCCAATGAGTTCTGGCTTGCTTGGAGAGGTGCATTTTTGGCTAGTCTCACTTTCCTCTCTTCGGCCAAGGGGTACCAATCAAAGTATTGGCCTATCGAAAATTTCCAATCTATATAGAGGCTTGGGTTGTAGGATCCCTTAAAGGCATAGGTTTTGATTTTCAAAAGCGCCAAGAGGTGGTCATCCCAATTTTTCCGGGGGTAACACTCATCCATTCTTGGTGGGGGCCCATTTCCCTCAAGTCGGTTGAGTCGGAACTTGATGTCTTCTAGCCGATCAAAGACATTGGGTAGGGCTTTTATGACGGAGTTGATGCCGCCCACTTTGTTGGCAGCGGAGCTTCCATGAGGATTTGGGCCCTTTGGGAAAGATGATGGGGATGGGTATGACGGGTGTAAAATGGCCATTCTAGTGGACAAGGGGGAGGTATCGGGTGACTCGAAATGCATATGCGTCCTAGGACCAACTTGTGGAGAGACAAGTTGTGAACTTGCTCTGATACCAATTTGATGTGACACCACCTTGGGGTGATAGCCACAATGCCAATGCACCTTGGACCTATACTCGCAAGCAAGCAATGGATCAACGAACTCACTCTAGCGAACTCACCCGTGTAACACACACATGTGCCCGTGGGCAACCCGGTGATGATGGAGAGGGTCCGGGGCGGGACCTTGATGCTCCGGAAGATTTGGCTAGCTTGAGGTTGAACCCCTAAGGGTCCGGGATGCCCAATTTCACGGGTGGCAAGCACGTCAAGGGCGTGGGTTGTAGGGTCTCTCTCACAACTCGCTCCGTGGTGGTCGCTCAATTTGATGACAATTTGGGACCGAGCACTCTCTCACTGTCCGACAGAGCTAAGAGGCAATACTAATTAAGCAAGGAATACTAGCAAAGAGAAGTGATCAGAAGCTCACCTGATCGGCATGAATACACCGATCCCGGCCGGAGACGAGGGCGAGTGGGGAGGTGTGGGTACGCACCTGCACGCCGCGTCGGTGTAGCTTTGCCCAGAATTTAAAATGTTACACCACTACACCTCTCGCAGGAAGGGGATCTCGGGGCGGGGACTTATTGAAATTACATCCAAAACTACCTCCACGCAGGGAGGGGCGGTCAGCCGGCCAGGCGGGGTGGGGGAAAAACTAAGCTAGAAGCCGAATTGCCGAGCTCCCCGGTTCTGCCAGCTTCAGGAACAGCTTGATAGATAGTCGAGGATGGTGCAGCCACGGGCTCTGCCGAGCTCCAAAGAGGTAGAGACCGGTGCCAAACTTTATGAGTTGACCCAGGAGGACGCCTGAATTTTCGTGGAATTTCCTGATGATGTCGCTGGCTGGGGCAGGGTCTGGAACAGGGCTGGACTGCTCTGGTTCTGGTTGCTCTCAGTCTGCTGCTGCTGGAAGATGAAGGCGCCACGAACAATCCCAGATCCGAATAAGGCGGGATCAGAACCTCTACAACCGTGGTCGAGTCTTCTTCGAACGGAGACCAACGGGACCGTCGTTGGAGGTCGGAGCTGACCGCTATGACTAGATCAGTGTAAGGAGGTCGGACCAGGTTCTGGGGAGCTGACCTTGCACACCTCGGGGAGAAAAATTGGAATTCTTGACTCCGAGCTTCAAAACTTGTTCTGCTTCTTGGAGATGGCAGGGGACTTGCAGGAGAATCCCTTAGCCAAATGGCGCCTCAAGAAGCCCAGGGTGCTGGTCGTGGGAGCCTCTGAAAGTCTATGTTGGTTGTTTGCCTGGGAGGAAATGCGCAGTCTGATGAAGATGACTCCTCCGAGCAGCTCCGAAGTCGAACGATGATGAGATCACCTTGCCTACGAAGCAGCCTCGCCAAGCTTTCCATTAGTATAAGGTACACCACCTAAAGATGCGCGATGAAGACGTCACAGCCTCTGTAACTCGACCCTTGACTGCTGCCTGCGAACTGGGATGAACAGGGTGGTGATAGGTGATGGGAAATGGGGTAGATGGGATGGGAAATGGGGTGGATGGGTGTGGGGGAAACCCCTAGCTGTGAGAGGGTCTGGGGGGGGCAAACCAAGGTGAGAGAGGGGGAGAATGGCGGCTGGAAGGGGGTCTAGCAGGTGGAGGGAGGGAGAGCTGCGAATTTGGGTTGGGAAGGAGAGATCTCTCTCAAGGTTGGAATGTGGCTTAATGGGGGTTGTTATTGCGGGGTCTTGGGGATGGGAAGGGTTGTGTTGGGGAAGGGAAGGGGTGCTTTGGGAGTGGGGAATTCTCCCTTGGGGAATGAGAGAGGTACTTGGGGAAGGGGAGTGGGTGGTTGGTGGTTGGAGGGTGGAGTGAGGATAGGTGGAGGCTACCTTGGGGTTGGGAAGGAGTGAAGAGGGGTTGTGGGGAGTTGGGAAGGCTCTTGAATGAGGGGAGGGGAGTTAGAAAGTAGGTGGAAGGGGGAGGACAGAGAATGGGGGCGCGCCCCCTTTGAGAGAGAGATAAGAGAGAGAGAGAGAGAGAAATATCAAGAGAGAGAGAAGAAAACTCAACAAAGGAATTATCTATTATATTGATCATCAAAGGTTACAAATGAGAGAGGGGAGGGGGCTATTTATAGACTCCAGACTTTTCACATGACCATACTGACCTTGGACAATTGACATAATGACCAGACAGACCAGGGAGGGGCGCCCATGGGCCTAGCCCATTGAATTGGGCCCATTATCCAGCCTAGACAATCTAATGACACTTAACTTAGGTAAATAATGTTAGCGCAGCAAGAGTGATATAGAAGGGGGGGATGAATAGATCACTCCCAATTTGTAAAAACTTAGGCGGAAAATTAATTCTACTGCTTACGCCCCTCCTGAACCCGCACACAGAGAAATGCAAACGCAGTCACCAAACAAGACAGTATAAGTAAGTGAGAATGAAGAACTGATCACATAGAAGTAAAGAGACAAGCAGATGGAGAGCGCAGATAATAACAGCAAACCACAGAGGAGGCACTCGATTTTTAGGTGGTTCGATTGCAGTCCGCAATCTACATCCACCCCTCACTCCAACTAGAATGAGGATTCCACTAGATAATGCTAGAACACTGCAGACTCAGTCTGCGAACAACATACTGCCACACAGCTTGAACAACCAAGGGAAACAAATCCCTCAACCAAGCTCTACTACCCACAGAGCTTGAAACCTGTTCCAGCTACCAGCTAGAACATAACCGGACACACCTCTCCCTTCCTCCACACACCGGAGGGAACCTGCTAATGACAACCTGTCACTAGCAACACCAGAGATCACCGATCTCTCTTCCTCTGCAACCCAGAGGGAAACCGGAGTAACACTCCCTTCCTCCACACACCGGAGGGGAACCAATTCGAATCAGAAGAATGAACAAAATAAAAAGAAAACAAAATAGAAACAAGGACCAACGAAGAAGCAGTTGGTTCTGAAACCAATACAAATGTAGCTTCAAAGGAAGCAATTCATCAAACCACAGACACTGCTCTCTCTCTCTCGAACATACTCCTCTCGGATCTGGACAATATGGAACTCTCTGCTCTTTTTCCTTTCTGGATCGTGCAGTCTCACACAAATGGCTTCTGCTTTTTCTTTTCACGATCACACTTCTACTGAAGGACGAAGCTTCATATTTATAGCAGATATTAGGCGTGTGGCTTCCAGGTTCCCGTCCAAGAACTTTTTGCCAGATCATTTGAATTTCGACCACATGGTAGCATCCTGACTGAGTTGCCATCCACGTGTCATGTTCCTGGTTTCTTGGATCACGTGCCAGGTGTCAACCTCGGATCACGTGCCCAATCATCAGCCTGAATCGCCTGCAGATAGAGACAGAAGGAATGTATATACTTAGTTAGTTCAGGCTATTAACACGAGTGTATATACTTCAGAAACAGCAACTGAGTAAGTGTACAACGTGAGAGAGTGTATAGACTTAATGAATAAGCGCATGTGAAGACAGTATATAGACTTAATGAATAAGCTCATGAATGGCAGTGTACAGACTTAATGAATAAGCGCATGAATGGCAGTGTACAGACTCAATGAATAAGCGCATGAATGGCAGTGTATAGACATGTGATGAACAATGCATGAACTAGCCTTACCAATGTGTAGACTTTACATTGCTCAGCCACTGTATAGACTTCACGAAGCCTAACCAGTGTACAGACTTGGAACGAGTGTGCTGTGAGCACTGAAGACTCAAGTTATAACAACCGAATGTATAGAGTTATGGTCGGACAACCCAATGTATAGACTTGAAGCATGAGGCCAATGTTCAGACTTTGATGCCCAACGGAGATGTCTAGACTTCGACAAGCTTGAGCCAGTGTATGGACTTTGCGAGAGTGAGACGATGCATGAGACGCTGAAGGAGCGATGTACAGACTCTGAATGTGAAGGCAGGCTGTATAGACTTGAATCGCTTGAAGTGATGTACAGACTTGGTGAGGCTCAAGCAGTGTACAGACTTGTGAAGGCTTCAGCGTTGTACAGACATGGAAGTACCACTGTGGATGTATGGACTTGATGATCCACTGTGGATGTATGGACTTGAGTGAATGAAGCCGATGTACAGACTTGCCGATTCGAAGCCACTGTACAGACTTTGAAGAATAGTTCAATGTATAGACTTGAAGCCCCTAAGATAATGTTTAGACTTCACGCTGTACAGACTTTGAGCTTTGATCATTTGAGCAGTATGCAATGTACAGGCTTAGCGATGTATAGACTTGGCCAGGAAAGCGTAGGAAAATGTATGAGTGTATAGGCTTGGCCAAGCATAGGAAAAGATGTGGAGTGTACAGACTTGGTGAAACAAAGTCCAGTGTATAGACTTGGAGAAGCGAAACCGATGTACAGACTTAGAAGGATTTGAATGGGAGAGTGTATGGACTTGGTTCCTGTAGCAGTGTATAGAGTTGAAGGTATGACAATCGAGTGTGTAGACTTGAAGCGGTCGGGCAGTGTACAGACTTAGAATATTAAGACCAGTGTATAGACTTCAGTTAGAAGGTGCCCGATGTACAGACTTGAAGATGATATGCCAGTGTACAGACTTAATGATATGAACACTAAGGCATGCTATACAGACTTACTCGATCAAGCTGATGTACAGACTTTGATACCCAGACAGTCAGTGTTCTAATGGGTCGACGCATCAGCAAGGGTGGGTCGACCTACTACTGTTCATTCTAACTAAGCAGAGTGTAGATAGATGAACTAATGAAACATCATATGAACTGTACTCACTTACATGATGAACCAGCATAAATCTAGAGATAGTAGATTGATTTATAGTGTGAGACATCATCAAAACCATAGGGATGCAACAATCTCCCCCTTTTTGATGATGGCAACACTATGAATCAAGCAATATCAAAGTTCAACAAGAAATTAATATCAGCTGCAACAAACAGAGTAAATTCAAGGCATGCTCATGCAAATGAATTAAACATTCCCTATCACACACTCTCATCTCCCCCACAACTCATAAACATATCTTCCCCGAAGCAACATGACTCCCCCAAAGCTCAAGACAAATCCAAGACTCACTGATATTGCAGAACTTCTCTCCCCCTTTGACATCAGCAAAAAAAAATATAGAATGTATGACAGTGCTGGAAACATGAAGAATAAGGGCAGTAACTTCTTAGTGCAGAAAGTCACGAGTAGGTCTTAAGAGAATAAGTGAGTTTCTAATCTCAAGAGAAGATTCTTTAAACTCCAGTACACAATAGAGAAGTAGAATGATAGAAAAGTTTATCAGCATACATAGTGTATGATTTAGAGCATGAGTTAACAAGTATGGCCAGATATAGCTGATCATTCAACTATCTCACAAGACAGTAAGAGACGAAATCAGAGAGGTGTTCTCAAGGTATTAAGGACAAGCAATCCATTAGTTGCATAACAACAAGGAATTTTTTTCTTTTTGAGATGATTTTCAAGAAGATCAATGGGTAAGTTGGTAGTTCACTCCTTTGACATTAGGGAGACACCTTGATTAGAGGCCTGAATCCCCAGTTACTCAGAGTGAGTACCTCATTACTTCCTTCCTTTTTTTTATTAAGGAACAGAGTTAGTAACTGTGGCTTTTGACATGAGGAAACACCTTGATTAGAGGCCAGAGTCCCCAGTTACTCACCAGCAAGCCACCATTGCTCTGTCATGTCTTTTCATTCATTTTAAGCATTTGACACCTCATGACATGGGAGAAATATTCATTTCATTGATGAAGCTCCCAGTTTCTCAGTGATCAAAACAGAACATGTTTGTTCAGTTAAGCCCTTGAGTTAAAGAGATAGAATGATTGAAAATAATACCAGAAGGACTATTTCTTGAATTGAGTCTTGAAGTCTAGATTTCAAGCTGATTGGGTCAGATATCAAGACATACAGGTTTTGGCCTGAACCAGAATCAATGACAATGTAGGAAGATATACTTTATGCAATTAGTCCAGATCTCTGAAGGAGTACCAAAGGAAAGATTCTAACTGGATTTTAGAGTCACTGACTTATAGACTTAAGAGATAAGTGACACTCTACTGTCTGAGAGAACCACACTAGATCAGTCATGCAAGACCAGCAAAGTTACACATCTGGATAGTCCTTTTGAATCTGTCAAAGAACTTCTCCTCTCACATAACAACTCAGCTCCCCCTAAGACATAGCATTCCTCAATGAAACAATCCAGCATAATCTCAAAGCTTCCCCTCACTCAAAGCATTCCTGAAAGCTAACCAGTAGACATTCTGAACTCCCACTTAAACTAGCATGACATAAGGCTAAACATCAGACAAACACAACTCCCCCTCACAACAAGAACAGGCTTCATAATTAAGACAATTTGTATAAGCCTAATTCTCTTCTCAATGTGGTGAATTTTTCATTATCCAGAGGTTTTGTGAATATGTCAGCAATCTGATTATCTGTGCCTACATGAATCAGTTCAAAATTATTCTTAGACACCTCATCTCTTATAAAATGATGTCTTATCTCTATGTGTTTGGTTCGTGAATGCAAAACAGGATTTTTAGCAATATTGATGGCACTAGTATTATCACAGTAGATTGGTGTGCACCCCAGGTCTACTTGGTAGTCATGAAGCTGGTGTTTAATCCATATGACTTGTGTTCCACAACTCCCTGCAACCACATATTCAGCTTCTGTAGTGGAGAGGGCCACAGAATGTTGTTTCTTAGAGCCCCAAGACACTAAACACCCACCCAAAAATTCACAATGACCACTAGTGCTTTTCCTGTCTAGTTTACAGCCTGCATAATCAGCATCTGTGTATGCAACTAAGTTAAATGTGTGAGATGCAGGAAACCATAAACCAAGAGAATGAGTAGCTGATAAATATCTAAAGATTCTTTTAACTGCAGCTAAGTGTAATTCAGTAGGTCTAGACTGATACCTTGCACACATTCCTACACTGAATTGTATATCAGGTCTAGAGGCTGTCAAGTAAAGAATTAGTGATCCAATCATACCTCGATAAAGTTTGGCATTTACTTCTTTACCTGTCTCATCTGCATCCAGTGAGGTATTGGTGCCCATGGGTGTTGTAATGTGCTTTAAGTTTTCCATACCAAATCTCTTGAACAGTTCCATTGTGTATTTAGTTTGGTTGATGAAGCACCCAACCTCTAGCTGCTGTACCTGCAATCCAAGAAAGTATTTTAGTTCACCAACCAAACTCATTTCGAATTCAGCAGACATCATGGTAGAAAATTCATCACATAGTTCATGCTTAGTTGATCCAAATACAATGTCATCTACATATACCTGAACTATGATGAGATCTCTATTTATGCCCTTAGTAAATAAAGTTTGATCAACTTTACCTCTTTTGTAGCCCTTACTGATCAGAAATTCAGTCAATCTTTCATACCATGCTCTTGGAGCCTGCTTTAGACCATACAAGGCTTTGTTTAACCTGAAAACTTGGTTAGGTTGAGGAGAGTATTGAAATCCAGGAGGTTGTTCATCAAAAACTTCTTCTTTAATGACTCCATTTAAAAAGGTACTTTTAACATCCATTGTTGGAGTTTTATATTCTTTGAACAAGCAAAGGCAAGCAACAATCTTATAGCTTCCATCCTAGCAACAGGTGCATAGGATTCATCAAAGTCTACACCGAATTCCTGACAGTAGCCTTTGGCTACTAATCTGGCCTTATTCCTCGAGATGATTCCATCTTCATTCATCTTATTTTTGAACACCCACTTGGTTCCTATGATATTAATACCATCTGGTCTTGGGACAAGCTCCCAGACATTATTCCTTTCAAACTGACCTAATTCCTCACACATAGCATTGACCCAAGCTTGATCAGCCAAGGCCTCTTCTACTGTTTTGGGTTAATTTGTGAGACTAAAGTAATTAAGTCATCATTATTCACATTTCTAAAATGAGACCTAGTCCGAAGAGGATCTTCAGGATGGCCTATGAGATTATCTAATGGATGGTCTTTAAGAAATCTAACATTTGTTGAAGACTCACCTATTTCTCTTGGCCCTTCCTGATTGGGGGAATTTGTTTCTCCACTCGACTGAGTCTTCTCTTCTTCTTGTTGGTCTTCTAGAAAATCTCCATCATGATTGGAATCCTTGTCAAGATTTTCAACATTAGAAACATCTTTCTTTTCACTAAAAAGGATGTGTGGAGACTCTTCCACTTTCTGATCTGATATGTTAAATACCCTATATGCCCTTGACACTTCAGAGTAACCTAAGAATATTCCTGGGGAGCTTTTAGCTTCAAACTTGTCTAAATCTTTCTTATCATTGTTATGAATAAAATATTTTGCTCCAACAATTCTGAAATGAAACAAGTTTGGTTTCTTACCTTTTAGAAGCTCATAGGGTGTTTTCTTGTGAATGGGTCTTACCATGGCCCTGTTGATTATGTAAGTTGCTGTATTGGCCGCTTTTGCCCAAAACCTTATAGGTAATCTACTTTCAATCAACATGGTTCGGGCCATCTCCACCACAGTTCTATTTCTTCTCTCCACAATCCCATTCTGTTCAGGTGTCCTGGGAGAAGAAAACTTGTGAGTTAGTCCCTCTTTTTCACAAAGATCAGTAAACGTGGAGTTTTCAAACTCACCTCCATGGTCAGATTGAATAGAACAGACCTTGTATTTCCCTTCTTGTTTGACCTTATTGAAAAACAGATTAAACTTTTGAAATGCATCACTCTTATTTGCTAAGAAAAATATCCATGAATGTCTAGAGAAGTCATCTATGATGACATAGCCAAACATGTTCCCATTAAGACTCTGAGATCTAGTGGGACCGAAAAGGTCCATATGGAGAAGTTCCATTGGTCTAGAGGACAATGGCTCAGATCTTAATTTGAAAGAATTCCTGGTCTGTTTGCCTAGAGCACATGCATCACATGGTTTTGAAATGGAATTGAATTTAATTCTAGGCATGCCTTTAACTAAATCATGCTTGACCAATTTATTTAAAGTAGTAAAGCTAGCATGACCTAGACGTCTATGCCATTCAAAAGCATCATTTTCAGAGTTGGCAGATAAGCAAATAGTAGATTCAGATTCCTCATCTAAGTCTACAATGTAGACATTATTAATCCTGTTGGCTACAAATTTAACCACATCAGAATTTATTTCAAGAATTTTACATGAACTATCATCAAATACAACCCTGTGACGCCTGTCACATAACTGACTAATGCTAATCAGGTTGTGTTGAAGCCCTTCCACAAGTAAGACTTTTTCAATGGAGTTTGTGGAAGACTTACCTACTGTACCAACTCCAATTATTTTACCTTTGTTCTTTCCTCCAAACTTGACCAGACCCCCTGGCTTCATCTCTATCTTGCTAAACTTGGATCGGTCTCCTGTCATATGCCTGGAGCAGCCACTATCGAGGTACCACTTGTTGTCTTCAGCTGCCAGGCTGACCTACACAAATACATCAAGCAGAGTGATTTGGAACCCAAGATGAGTTGGGTCCAAAGACATTGTTCAAATCTCTTATCAAGTGTTTAGGTATCCAAATTTGCTTCAGCATAGTTTTCTCTGGCACCTTCCTTTTTGGTTTATTAAAGTTGAATCTAGTTGGACTGGAGAAGTGAGTTCTATTCCATTCATTAGTCTTCCTATTCCTAGGAAATTTCCTGTAAGCTTCTTGATTAACATATTTTTGACCATGAAAATTATTTCTCCAGTATGTCCTGTTTGGACCCATCTGATTGTTGTAATTCCAGCTCTTATTCTGATTCACTTTCTTGGTCCATCTACCATTTGTGTTCTGGTGAGTGGGCTTAGTGATATTCTTCATAAAATTCATTCCCATCTTAAATGGTTGTCCAGCACTGGTTTTTGTGTTTTCTTTAGGACTTTGAATTCCCTTAGTGCTGTTTGAGCTGGATGGTGTGTCCAGCTTCTCTTTTCCCTTCTCTGGGCAGAAGGTGATGGTCTTGAATTGTAAGGGTCTCTTGTTGGTTGGGTCATAGCCTAGACCCTCCTTATTGAAATTGACCCTAGTCCCTAGTATAGCATCTAAAGTAGTTTTTCCTTGGACAAACTTTTCTAAGACTTTCTGTTTGTCTTCCAGCTCCTTTTGAAGGGACTCAGAATTTTTTAGGAGTTCAGCATTTACTTCCTTCACAGCTTCATATTTCTCTGAGTTCACTCTAATTTCATTCATGCTTTCTTCAATTTTAGTTTTGAATTCATTGAGCTGATTTTGACTTTCTTGAATTTCTCCCTTGAGCTTATCATTTTCTTTCCTTAGTGAGGTCATTTCTTCTAGTTGTTCTTTTAGCTTCTCATTTTCCTCACAGACCTGAGTTTGTTCTTCAACATTTGTGTTAAATTTTCTTTTCAGAACTCTGTGCTCTTTACTAAGAGAATTAAATTTATCTAACAATTTACCATAAGCATCCTCCCAGTCATCAATTGAGAAATTTTCAAAAACATTTATTACCTCCTCTTCACTGTTTGCCATAAGGCAAATTCCATCTTCATATTCTTCTGAGGAAGTGTCATCGGGATCTTCTTCTTCCTCGCTCCATGTGTAGACTATCGCCTGTGGCTTCTTCTTCTTCTGCACCTTTATGTTCTTCTTCTGAAGATAGGGACCCTTCTTCTGGAGGTCTGGGCATTCGCCTTTCTTGTGTCCCTGTTTGTTACAATTAAAACAAGTCAGTCTCTTAGGATTTCTATCCCTGTAACTAGTAAATTCAACATTCTTGTTAAAAGAGTGTGGCTTCTTCTTCCTAAAGGTCTTTCCCTTTTTCTTCAAAAATTTTCTGAACTATCTAGTGAGCATTGCCTGCTCCTCCTGGTCGAGATTTGAAAAACCTTCAAGCTCGGACTCGGACTCAGGGCTACTGCTGCTGCTCCCGCTGTTGCTACCCTTGTTGCGGGATGCCCTTAGAGCCACATTCTTAGCCTTCCTATCACTTCCTTCTCCACCACCTTTGAAATTCATCTCATAGGTCATAAGGGATCCTATGAGTTCATTCACAGTCAAGGTAGTCAGATCTTTTGACTCCTCAATCATAATGGCCTAAGTGTGCCATGCCGGGGATAAAGATCTAAGAATTTTCCTGACTATATCTGCCTCAGCAAGATCCTTCCCTAGCCCCTTAAGTGTGTTTGTGATCAAGGACAACCTGGCATACATTTCAGTAATATTCTCCTCTGCATTCATCCTAAACATTTCATACTTGGAAGTGTAGAGGTTTACCTTCGAGGCTTTCACTTGAGTTGTACCTTCATAGATCAATTGCAGCTCATCCCACATTCGCTTGGCAGTCTTGTAGGTAGATATACGGGCATATTCCTCTGGATGAACAGCACACTAGATGATGTTCAGCGCCGTCCAGTTGAGTGAAGATAGCTTGACATGGTCATCTGTCCAAGCGTCCTCGTTTGGTGGCAGATCATATGGCCCCACCGTAATTACTCTCCACAGTTTATGGCTCTGAGCCCTGATAAACACTTCCATCCTGTTCTTCCAAAACAGATAGTTACTACCATCAAAATACGGAGGGCGACTAATGGATTGACCTTCGGCCATGAAGGTTCTAGGACCACTGGCATTTCCTTAACCGTTCGTCCACATGGCGTAAACCTGCTCTGATACCAAATGTTAGCGCAGCAAGAGTGATATAGAAGGGGGGGGATGAATAGATCACTCCCAATTTGTAAAAACTTAGGCGGAAAATTAATTCTACTGTTTACGCCCCTCCTGAACCCGTACACAGAGAAATGCAAACGCAGTCACCAAACAAGACAGTATAATTAAGTGAGAATGAAGAACTGATCACATGGAAGCAAAGAGACAAGCAGATGGAGAGCGCAGATAATAACAGCAAACCACAGAGGAGGCACTCGGTTTTTAGGTGGTTCGATTACAGTCCGCAATCTACATCCACCCCTCACTCCAACTAGAATGAGGATTCCACTAGATAATGCTAGAACACTGCAGACTCAGTCTGCGAACAACATGCTGCCACACAGCTTGAACAACCAAGGGAAACAAATCCCTCAACTAAGCTCTGCTACCCACAGAGCTTGAAACCTGTTCCAGCTACCAGCTAGAACAGAACCGGAGACACCTCTCCCTTCCTCCACGCACCGGAGGGAACCTGCTAATGACAACCTGTCACTAGCAACACCAGAGATCACCGATCTCTCTTCCTCTGCAACCTAGAGGGAAACCGGAGTAACACTCCCTTCCTCCACACACCGGAGGGGAACCAATTCGAATCAGAAGAATGAACAAAATAAAAAGAAAACAAAATAGAAACAAGGACCAACGAAGAAGTAGTTGGTTCTGAAACCAATACAAATGTAGCTTCAAAGGAAGCAATTCATCAAACCACAGACACTGCTCTCTCTCTCTCGAACATACTCCTCTCGGATCTGGACAATATGGAACTCTCTGCTCTTTTTCCTTTCTGGATCGTGCAGTCTCACACAAATGGCTTCTACTTTTTCTTTTCATGATCACACTTCTACTGAAGGACGAAGCTTCATATTTATAGCAGATATTAGGCGTGTGGCTTCCAGGTTCCTGCCCAAGAACTTTTTGCCAGATCATTTAAATTTCGACCACATGGCAGCATCCTGACTGGGTTGCCATCCACGTGTCATGTTCCTGGTTTCTTGGATCACGTGCCAGGTGCCAACCTCTGATCACGTGCCCAATCATCAGCCTGAATCGCCTGCAGACAGAGACAGAAGGAATGTATATACTTAGTTAGTTCAGGCTATTAACACGAGTGTATATACTTCAGAAACAGCAACTGAGTAAGTGTGTACAACGTGAGAGAGTGTATAGACTTAATGAATAAGCGCATGTGAAGGCAGTGTATAGACTTAATGAATAAGCTCATGAATGGCAGTGTACAGACTTAATGAATAAGCGCATGAATGGCAGTGTACAGACTCAATGAATAAGCGCATGAATGGCAGTGTATAGACATGTGATGAACAATGCATGAACTTGCCTTACCAATGTGTAGACTTTACATTGCTCAGCCACTGTATAGACTTTACGAAGCCTAACCAGTGTACAGACTTGGAACGAGTGTGCTGTGAGCACTGAAGACTCAAGTTATAACAACCGAATGTATAGAGTTGTGGTCGGACAACCCAATGTATAGACTTGAAGCATGAGGCCAATGTTCAGACTTTGATGCCCAACGGCGATGTCTAGACTTCGACAAGCTTGAGCCAGTGTATGGACTTTGCGAGAGTGAGACGATGCATGAGACGCTGAAGGAGCGATGTACAGACTCTGAATGTGAAGGCAGGCTGTATAGACTTGAATCGCTTGAAGCGATGTACAGACTTGGTGAGGCTCAAGCAGTGTACAGACTTGTGAAGGCTTCAACATTGTACAGACATGGAAGTACCACTGTGGATGTATGGACTTGATGATCCACTGTGGATGTATGGACTTGAGTGAATGAAGCCGATGTACAGACTTGCCGATTCGAAGCCACTGTACAGACTTTGAAGAATAGTTCAATGTATAGACTTGAAGCCCCTAAGCTAATGTTTAGACTTCACGCTGTACAGACTTTGAGCTTTGATCATTTGAGCAGTATGCAATGTACAGGCTTAGCAATGTATAGACTTGGCCAGGAAAGCGTAGGAAAATGTATGAGTGTATAGGCTTGGCCAAGCATAGGAAAAGATGTGGAGTGTACAGACTTGGTGAAACAAAGTCCAGTGTATAGACTTGGAGAAGCGAAACCGATGTACAGACTTAGAAGGATTTGAATGGGAGAGTGTATGGCAACCCTAATAAATGAATAATTGAAATGAATTAAAACATATATATTACTGAAGAAATATATAAAAAGGAATAGGGTTAATTGGATGAAATAAAACAAAATTAAAAATAACGCCTCTTATTAAGGCGTTAATTTATAAAGAAACGCCTCTACCAATGGCGTGAATAAAGAAAGGACGCCCACACCTACGGTCGTCAGTTCTCACGCGACCAAATGGGTAAGTAAAAGAAACGCCTCTATCTTGGGCGTGTTTTAAAACACGAAACGCCTTTTTTCAAGGCACTTTTTAAGAAACGCCCTTATGCAAGGCGTTAATTCAAGAATACACGCCCTGACCTAAGGCGTTAATTCAGTTCGTGAACCGATCGAACCCAGAACTTATCCAAGGAAAGATTAACCTAATCTAGTAAGTGTCTATTAGAGTAAGGACTCTATTAAGGATATATTACCCTCAATCAAACCCTACTCTTGTTAGGACTTCAAAATCCTATAAATAACATGTTCGATCGAACCCTAAAACCCATTTGATCGAACGTCTGCTGCTAGGTACGTGAAGAACAAACAGTTCTTCTTCCTTTCCTTGCTTTTGATAAACACATGAGGAGGTTTTAACCATCCTTCATCGTCTTTGCTATAGGTGGCTGCTTCTAGTGTTTGAAGACAAAGGGTCTTCATCATCATCGTCTTCATCACCATCGTTGCCGAAGAATAGGTAAAGTTCTTCTTTTTCCCTTGCCTTCAGGTTACGTAGGTAAAGAAGATTGATATCTTCCCTTCCTTTACAGGTAGCTGTGGCAATATCTTCCTGAAGAACGAAGGTTCTTCATCCACGAAGGTTCCAAACAGAGTATCAGTATTATCAAACCATAAGGTAGGTTTTCTCAAGTTACTGTAGCCCAAATGAAATTAATGCAAGATATATATATATATATATATAAGCATGTCATGCATATGATTATTATAGTTTTCACGCGTTTTCTGAAATATTTTGAAAGAAACGCCCTTGATTAGGGCACTAATTTAAAAGAAACGACCATGCTAGTGGTCGTCAATTTAATATTTGACGCCCTCTACGCAGGCGTTAATTTCATAAGAATCGCATGTGATTAATAATTGATCTTGTTTAAAAATTACAATACATATGAAATATTGATTTTTAATATCTTGCATGACTCTGTGAATTCCTGTTAAATTTTACTGCCATGACATGTCTCCTGTCTCTCGAAATATTATTTATTAAAATATCGTAAATCCCTTGAAATTCACGACTTGGACAAAGTCGTTTTCCATATTCTAACGCCCCAGTACAAGGCGTGAATATTAAAAGTAACGCCCCTTCCAAGGGCGCGTTTTTGATAAATTTCTGAGAATAATTATATCCTGTCGAATATGTAAATGATGAGACGCCTGCCCCTGCAGTCGTCAACTTTTAAGAAACGCCCCCAGGAAAGGCGTGTTTTTGATAAATTAATGAAATAATGGAAATTCTGCAAATTGGCAATATATGTAAACGCCCTTCAGTTAGGCGTTAATTACTTGAGACACGACTTGACCTAAGTCGTTATTTTACTGTAAACTGATTTTTCCTCTGATTTGCTAACCGATGGTTTATATATTATACATATATATATATATATCGGCACTATTCTCCACTCCGTGAGTATAGTCCCACGTTTCATGTTGATTTATCGATCACACTCAACTCTCATTGACATACAAGCTCTCCATTGGACATTCCGTTCCTTTGGACTAGCAAGTTAGTCATAGAGACCTCCGTAAGACTCCTCGTAGCCTTGGATTCCCTCAAGGCCGACTGAGCTGGTTGTACCCTAAAAACCCATTACACGATCCTTGCCATGTCAATCTAAAGAAACATGGTATACCGGCCCTTATGATTATACAAAGAGTATATCATAAGAAATTCTTAATGGGATGATGATATCATGCCATGTCATGTCGTTCTTGTAAACCTCAATTCTATGATAAGAATGAGGGTATCTTGCTTGATCTAATGTTCATGTGGACCTCAATTCTATATAAAGAATGTCCATATTGATTTGTCATGGTACCTAAGTTAAAGGAACCATAATCTACCTAGTTTTACCGACATCGTGATTATACCGTTATTATCGCCATTCTATGTCCTTTGTCATATTTTGGACTCTATTCTATCAAAGTTGTCATACGTATCTACAAGCTTGATTATTGAAATTCTATATTGGCTATATAAACAAGAGTGGATGTCAAAACACATGATAAATGCCTGCGCATATAGGGCCCGATCTGGTCCTGGGAGGAGCACCCGAAAGTACTTGTGCCCATGGGAGTTAAAATGATAAGGTATCTGGCATTATACCGAGTACTTGACTTGCTTGATTGGACATTCCACACACATCTTGTACTTGAATCGTACTTGACTTTACATGAAATGCGTGGCCCGAAAAAGGGTAATTTACTTGCTTGATACATGATAGCCAAAGTTCTTGACATGACTCGATAATGGTACTTGCTTGAATATCTTGAATAACTTGTATCTTGTTCATGAAAGTTCATCTTATTTCTTTGATATTACATTCTCTCTATCTTGTCGTTTCATGCGAGCATGCATAGCTTTATTGCATCCATGAAAATGTAATTACTTAAACCACTTGCTAGTACTTGAGATATAATTTCCTACTGAGCGTTCGCTCATCCCGTTTGTCCCTTTTTACTTTTCAGGTAAGTCCGACGACGATGGAAGTCAATCGGATGGGAATGGTCAAGAGTGAAAGTGATAGAGCTTCTACAAGTGTCGTCTAGTCTTTTCTATAGTTTCTTGAGTCAAATATGTATTCTTTTCCTTTTTATTTAACAGAGTATTGGATTTGTAATAGTCTATCCATTATGAAATAAAGGATTGGGTTATCTTGCTATTTTGCGCATCTCTGTCTTTGTGTCGAATACATGACCACTCTGATTGACATGATTGATATAGACACGTCGCGCATCTCCGGGTATCTTCCGCGCTCGGGGCGTGACAGTATGGACTTGGTTCCTGTAGTAGTGTATAGAGTTGAAGGTATGACAATCGAGTGTGTAGACTTGAAGCGGTCGGGCAGTGTACAGACTTAGAATATTAAGACCAGTGTATAGACTTCAGTTAGAAGGTGCCCGATGTACAGACTTGAAGATGATATGCCAGTGTACAGACTTAATGATATGAACACTAAGGCATGCTATACAGACTTACTCGATCAAGCTGATGTACAGACTTTGATACCCAGACAGTCAGTGTTCTAATGGGTCGACGCATCAACAAGGGTGGGTCGACCTACTACTGTTCATTCTAACTAAGCAGAGTGTAGATAGATGAACTAATGAAACATCATATGAACTGTACTCACTTACATGATGAACCAGCATAAATCTAGAGATAGTAGATTGATTTATAGTGTGAGACATCATCAAAACCATAGGGATGCAACAAATAACTCTCAAACCTAGGTACCAGACTCAAATAAAGGGAAATTACATAGTTTATGACTCAAATAAAATATAAAAATTACATGACTAGACTCAGAAACACATGACGAACATAATGGCACATGCCGACGAACCATCCGAGCCTCGAAAAATGCGGAGGGGCAAGGGATGCCCCCATCATATGAATAAGCATAGATAATTAAGCACTTATCACACCCCCAACTTACTCATTAGTAGTCCCTTAGCAATGCAAACAAGTTAAGATTAGGGACCAACAATAGTTTAAAAGTTTCACGCCTCAAGACAAGATCCTCCACAGAATAAACTAAGGATTAGGACTTTGGAATTATTAAAGCGAACTAGCCATAGGATGAGAATATGATGCTCATAATTATCTTATAATACTCCCAAGATCTCATAGCACATGTGCTCGTGAAATCTAAATCTACAGTTTGGATAATTGCATCCTCCATATTATCATTTTAGCCAGGTGTCTTTCAACTCTACCTCCCAGATCCGAGCTTTGATCAAGTAGCCTTCACTTTTTTTTCTTTCTTATTCTTCTCTTTTTTTTCTTTTCAACACATGGTGCTACACATCCCTTCACCGTTTGACGTGAACCTCAACTCTTGCCTTAGGAGAAGTAGGCCCGGTTACTAAGATCATGGGTATTTTTCATATCTTTTTTGATCTAACTCTTCACAAGGGAGGCTAGAGTATCAGACACCATACCAAATGACAGAAGGCTTGTCCTTACTGTTTCATTAGTGTGCAAGTGATTTTTTTTTGAATGCTAAGAGACCTTAGGAGCTTCTAAATTAGTTCCCATGACTAGACACAAAAAAATCAGTCCATCGTCCATCTCCATAGTCTTTTCCATTCTAGAGTCTCTTTTATGAAAGCACGAATCGTGAAAAGTTAGTTGGGACTTTTTTTTTAACAAAATGAGGCAGCATGTTGTATGAGATTTTTACAATGATTACCCTCACCCCCCAACTTGAATAACATCGTCTCTGATGATATGAAGCATGTAAAAATAGAACAATGCACATGAATGCTTGGGACGGAAAGGTACAACCTGGGATGTGTAGACGTGATTCTAGCCGGACATCCTCCTGGTGCTACTGTTAACTCCTACAAACACAAAAAATGAAAATGAGTTATTGAAATATAGAAGCAAAAACGTTGGGTTGTCTCCCAACAAGCGCTAAGTTTAACGTCTTCAGCCAGACACAATGAGGCCCAATAACCAACATGTTGATTTCATGATTAGCCACCATGTTATCTTATCTTCTTTTAAATTCCAACATTCATGCCATTTAAAGACAATATGATATGTGTGTGCATGTTGCCTAAAAATATGTTGTTCTCGAACATTATTGATTTTAACATTAGCAATATGAGTGAGCCAGTTCTCATCTTTAGGGGTCATGTAATGATCAATGGCCATTATTCTTTCAAGATCGGGGTGGAACCTCTGCCCAGTATCAATCCATTAGTCCCCTTGTCATGTGTCTACCCACTTGACTACCCCCTTAGTGACAACTTCCTTCACAGAAACTTGGTTAGGCATGGCTTATGACTAAGATCAACATGATTAGCCACATTTCCCTTGATCATAGCCTCATGAGTGATAAGGGCACTAATCAACTTCTCTTCTTGATGGGACATCAAATCAAAGGTGAATGTAGTTGGTATATCCCCCTCAAGTCGTAGAATGTAAGATTGGATAAGCTTATCTTTCAGGGGAATCAAAGTGGAAGGAAGCATGAGCCCAGAATCTAACCCATCCAATGTTTCAGACATTATGGGGCAGGTGTGGACGCGCTTTTTTTATTCTTTTTATTTATTTTGTTTATTTATTGGCGTGCCAGTCACCGGAGTGACGATTTCATTGTGCGCTCGATCTGACTTGGTCAGTCGATTGTGAGGTCCGAGTCGGGACCAAAAGTCCGTCATACCATAAAGGCTATGACGTTAATTACGCCCTTCCAAGGAAGGACAACCCTTGATTAAACGCCAAAATAGGAGGCCTCGAGAGGCAAACATGTATTCATGTACGCAAAATGGAACTTCATACCAGAGCCAGGAAGGCGGGCAAGATAACAACATCAGCTGTAGAAACAGACGGTATCGTCAAGCCAGCGGCTCAGAGACGATATCATTAAGTCAGTGGTTCAGAGATTGAGCCGTGGCCAGGATGGAGGTTTAAAGCATTGATCAGTATTTCAATAGCATTTTCCCTTAATCTGGATTATGCCCAAGGGGAAATAGGCTATCACCCACGGAGTGCCGGGATGAAAGCTGAGAGAAAGAGAGAGGCCAAACCTCCCTACCTATATATATATGCCATGGGGCAATGTTTGATGTTCCCTGTAGAAGCCGGCGGAACTCATGCAGTGGCAGAGCCCTCCCGAGCTAAAGGGGTTATTCATGAACCCGATGCGGGACGACGGAAAGTGAGCGAACGCTCAATGTTGCGCCCTCACACGCGAATCGACCTGCGCGGTCAGGTCGCGGGGATCGAAGCCCCCGGAACAAAATTTGGATTGAAGGCCTAGTAATAAAATTTGGTTAGGCCATCGGTGCAGCTGGGAGGCAGAAGGGGATTCCCAGCACAAGGGGGCTACTTAGTGCGAAGAGGAAACGGCCAGGCAGGTTCCCGGCGCAGGCTTCCCGGCGCGCAAAGGAGACGGCCAAGGGGGTTCTCGGCATGGGACTTCTCGGCGCGCCCGGGAGATTGGTTCTCGGCGCGCCCAGGAGAGCTTCTCGGCTTGGCAAAATGGGCAAGGGGGGGGACTTCTCGGCGCGCCAAGGGATGGGGTTCTCGGCGCAAGAAATCATGCGCCGAGAGCTGCTCATGACTTTTACTATTCATGGCGCCGGGAGCCAAGATGATGCCGAGATGGTCTCTAAGGGTTTACGGAACCCTGCTTTTGGGTTTCTCGACTATCCAGGCCATGGTGAATGGGTTCTTTTGGGATCAAAGTAGATCAGTGCATCAAATCTGAGCTGGATTAGATTTGGGCTTTACAGGAGCATCGGGATAGAAGAGGAATTTGGGAAGTCTAGGGTCGAGGGAAACCCTGTCACCATTGTCATGCAGAGCCCAGGGGACAACCTGATGTCGACTTTCATCTTCCTGAGAGAATTTTGGTAGC
This sequence comes from Amorphophallus konjac, assembly GCA_022559845.1. Taxonomy (NCBI): domain Eukaryota; kingdom Viridiplantae; phylum Streptophyta; class Magnoliopsida; order Alismatales; family Araceae; genus Amorphophallus; species Amorphophallus konjac. The sequence continues at coordinate 251,407,813 of CM040125.1, read as the reverse complement.
ACCTCCCCTGGACCGAGCATTTGCCAGAGAGTGGTATAGGCTGACATCCACGGAGTGCCGGGATGAAAGCCGGAAAAAGAGTGAGCACTAAGGCTTGAAGAGACTATCTATGTCTCTGGCATCGGTCACTATTCCCCTTCTCGGAGACTGACGAAACTCATGTAGAGACAAGGTTCGTCAAACCCACGGGGTTGCATGTGAATCCAGTTAGAGACCTCAGAATGTAGGGGAGGTCAATCCCCAGTTAATTTATCCCCTGGGGTACGTATGACGACTCACGAACGCCCCAGAATAAATGGACGAAGAGGCCAAAGGAGTGGACAAAGGAGAGGCTCTCAGCATGTTTTTTATTGGCAAGAAGATGGCTCTCGGCATGGGTTTACAGGTTGGCCAAGGGGGGGGGGCTCTTGGCATAGGTTTAAATTGGCCAAAAAAGGGGGCTTCTCGGCATGGTTTTAGTTGGCCAAAAAGGTCTCGGCGGTGGCTTCTTAACCAAACAAGGGGGGTCTCGGCGTGGCCTTAACTGGCCCAAAGAGGGCTCTCGGCGTAGCCTAACCAAAACAAAGAAAAGGGGCTCTTGGCGTGGAGCTTCCCGGCGCGCTCATGGCCGCGCCGGGAGCCTGGCGCCGGGAGCCTGTGGGCTGGGAGGTTTACATGAAGGGTTTAGATGGCTTTTGTCGGTTTGCTGAAGAGGGAGACCTCTCGGCAGGATAGTTCTCGGCGGGGAATTTTGTACGCTGAGAAGGATGGCATTGCTACAGGGTTTCATGAGTTACAGAGCTGAAACGATGCTCTGTTTGGGGATTTTATGAGATTTCTGGCTCGGATTGAGGCTGGATTTAGAGTGTAAGCGAGAGATTACACAGATATGGGTTTGATTTGCCAAAATGGGCTGGGTTCAAAGGGGAATCGAAGGAATCATTGCAGGATGGGGTTCTGAATCGTCATATTATTATTGACCCTCAGGGCTCCTTTGCTGGCATCTGTGGCCGCCTGGGAGCCAAGAGATGGCCATCTCTGACCCCAGGGGCGACCTTGATGTAATTGTTCGGACTGGAGCCGGATTAGAAACCATCGGTATTAACCTATTGAAGTAGCTTACTTATTCCTGTGAGAAGAGGATCTCAAGCAAGCCGTCGGAACTATTGCCGATATCGGTAGCAGACTGCCCCAGAAGCCAAGAGATGGTCTGTCTCTGGCCCTGGGGCAAGCCTGGGAGGCTTTATGCAAACGACGAAGACTGCGAAGGACATCGGTTCATCTAGAGCTACATTTATTCTACTGAAGACAACTGAGCCTGAAGACCCACCAGAGAATCAGACGCACTTCAGTTGAGCTTGAAATAAAAACATATAAGGGAAAGAAATAGCAGCAGACGGAGAGATAGATGGTAGATGTTTCAATCACTCAACGACCAAACGGGCCATTGGAGCATTTCGTATCATTAGATCACCCCAGAACTCACACCAATCACACGGAGGGAATGAGGGAGAGGGAGATGAATATACATCGGGATATCCCGGTTACACCCAAAATAAGATCGAGATAAACTCGGCAGGATTACATGAAGAAGAAAATAAAACTATGGGGGAGGGCGGAGCATTGACTCCTCTCCCTCCCCAGCTGCCCACCTGAGCTTCTTCTCCTTCTTTCTCTTCTTCTTTCTTTTCTCAGCGGAGGCTCTCTTCTTCCTTTGGTTTCTGGCTATCCTCCGGATATCTCCCCCTTCTTTTTTTCTTCTATCCCCCTGCCGATTTCTTCTGGTGCTTCTCTCCCGGCCCCCGTTGATATGGAGGAAATGAGGCTTTTATAGGCATAGCACCCCCCCCCTTTCTCGGCAGGGTTGCCTTGGCGTGCATACCTCAGTTTCCCAGCGCGCCCCCTTGCTTCCTGACGCAAAGGCTTCTCGGCGCCATGCTTTGGGCCGTGGTGAAGAGCTCTCGGCGCCATGATCATAAGCCCATTTAAGGCTCTTAAATGCTTTCAACTCTTTCTATCAGCGGGCTCCAACTATCAAAGCCGTTAGCCCTGCTTCTTTACTTGCTAGTCCCTCGAGTTTGTCAGGCGAGGGTGAGATGACATAGTCTTATCAGAATACCTCTGGAGTTTTCATCGGTCAATAGACTACAGTTCTTATCAGTACTGCCATCGGAGGGATGGCAACATCGGACATCAGCTTGGCCGTGGAGGGCTTCAGCCGGGTGGCAGCTTTAGTGGCAAATTTTCCATAATCTTGGTTTTACAGGGATCTCCGGGATCTTCATCTTTGACTCAATCTTCTCTTCGGTCTCATCTTTGTTCTTGATTATATTTCGGGTGTCAACAGCAGGGCTCAGGGGTCAGATCAAATGTGAAATTCTTTAATAGGGCCCCTTCATCACTCATTAATCATATGAAGATTATCGATCAAAATTTTCAATTATGAAGTCGGAAGATCAAATGTAAATATTTCTAGCCCGGCCCCTTCATCATAGGTATTTTTAAGGTGGTTCGATTACAGACCTGCAACCTACGTCCACCCCTCACCAAACCCCCGCAACCTACGTCCACCCCTCACCAAACCTGGTGAGGCTTCTTGCTGACTAATAGCTTGACTACTGATCCACAACTTTGAGGGAACAAATCCCTTATAACAACTGAGCCTCACAGTTTGCTTCTGCTGAGCCTCAAAGCTTGCTTCTGCTGAGTCTCACGGCTTGCTTCTATGGGGAATACAATCAAAGATAAAAAGAAACATGTTGCAAGTGCAGTAAAAATAGTTCCGGTCTCTAAACAGAGCATCGGGCAATGCTGTAAACACAGCACATGCATATATACGGATATGCCGATGAAAACTGTAGACACGTCAAAGTTGACGTTAATGTGGGTACATCTCATATTACCTTATGACACCCAATTTGACCTTCAAATTGGCTCATTTGAGTGATTTTCTAAATTTTACTTTGATTTTTTACTTTTCTGCATTTTCCAGATTTTTTTTAGATTTTTCTGGGATTTTTCTTTATTTTTCTGAGCTTTAAAGAATTGGCGCCGGATACCCTGGACACCATTTAATAAGCGGCTGAGAAAGTTGATGCTATTTCTTTTTCTGACAATTATCAAAAATTTTAAAATTCATGATATGCACCGTTATTGAAGGACGTCATTTGTTTATTATCTTAAAAAATTAAGAATTGGCGCCTGCAAATATGGGCGCTATTTTGAAATGTTATTTTGCTAAATTATGAAAATCAAAAATAAGCGTCTTCCCATTGGAACGCTATTTGCTTGGCGATTTTTTTTGGTAATATTCAGCATTCCTAAAATAGATCAAGAATTAGCGTCCACTTCCATAGCCTCTGTTTCTTAATAACGTCCATTACTACAGATGCTAATTTCCTTGCCATTTTCCGAAGATATTCTCAATCCACCCAAATTTGGGAAATTTGAATTTACGTCTGGTGTACCAGACGTGATTTATTCTTTAATTTTAGAAATTCATAATCTTTCTAAAAATGGCTTGGAATTAACGTCTGTTATGGTGAACGCCAATTTAAAAAGCGTCCAGGATGTTAGGCGTCATTTTTCTGAGATTTTCAGGTTCGACCGCGGCCCTTCCTTCCCCGTTTTGCCACCTGCTTCACTGGGATTCTTTCCTAGTTTTATCACCTTCCGTCGAATTAACTTTTCCCAAAATCAACTCCCCATCTTTTCTTATAAATAGAGCCTTGCAGCTCTCTGAATGGGGGGCCGATTCTTGTTAAGACGGGGAGGTGCTGCCGGTACGTCGGTTAAAGGAGGGAGCTTTGCGCATAAGGCTTCATCCATCCGAGCCTTCCTCCAAGCACACATCAAAGCCCAGGCTCCCTTTTCCCCTTTTAATTCTTTTGTTCTATTCCTTTTATTTTTAACTGTATGCATGCATATCATCTTCCTTCACATATTTTTTTCTCCCTATCTCGACCGCGTTGAGAGCACCTCCCACAGTGCACACTTGCACACTCATTTCCTAGCATTCATCATTTTATCCCCCACCCTTTGCATTGGGGTTTAAAGGGCCAATGCCCAGCATGTGTGTTCATCTCCATGCCATTCACGTTAGATATTTCTATTGGGATTTGATGCTACACATTGAGTTCTAATTCCATTATTTTTATTGGTGTTTGTATCTCTTGCAAGGGTAATCAAAGAAGACTCTCTTTATCGGCCGGCCGATCGGAAGAGAAGGAAGTCGTCCCACAATCTCCCCCGCACATCTTTTGAGGTAACCCCTCTGGCGATCACCTTTCCCTCTTGCATCCATGCATGCTCCCACTTCTCCTTTTTCCCATTCTTAACATATAGTTTTTATTTTATTATCTTTTAGTGGATTTTTTATTAGATATACAAATTGACGATCACGGTCGGACTTCCTACCGTTTTCTTTGATTACCCACGCATTTTGAATTGACGTCCATCCATCTGGGCGCTTATTGCTTTTAGCACCTCACCCAGCAGGCGCCATTTGTTTGTCATTCATTGATTAACTGAAATTTCCGTGATCTGCGTCCCTACAGGAAGCCGCGATTTACATTTTATTTCTATATTTCTGTTATCTGCGCCTTTCCTGACAGGCGCTATTTTCTGTTAGATATTTTAAAAGAGAAAATTCATTTTTGATTCAACGTCCATCTGGGTAGATGTTATTTTGATTAGCGTCATGCCCCATAGACGCTATTTTTCTATTCATCAGCCACTCACTGTGACAACTCCTGGTCGCTGTATGCCTTGCCTGCTGCCTACCCTGTGCCAATCATCTTTACAGAATTATTTTTGTGGCATCTCCTTCTTTTTTTTTGCATTGTCTATTGCATTTCATTTGCATAACGTCATTTGCATTTCACTATTCATATCATATTGTTCGCTTGTGAGTGTGTTCTCTGCTTCCCGTTAGCATGTTGCATATCATATTCCCTTCTATGTTTCATTAAGTTGTACATCATATTTCAGCTTCTCTGTTGCATTACTTGTCATTGCATGTCACGTTGCTGTCACTTTGCATTTTTCTATCATTTGCATTTCACTGTTCCACATATCATTGTTGTATATCACTGTTGCATATTGATCACTGTTCATATCATTAGCATTTGTGCTTGTTCTGTGGGTTTTCTCCTTATTTTCTTTTGCATTAGCATTTGCACAGGAGCATTTGCATCGGTTTGGGAGACCTCCTCTCCCCACACTTTCTAGGAGCCACACCCCCTTCTTGGACTTATAGGTGCCCTCCATCGAGCATTCCGTCTCATGGACTGGCACCTATTTGTCTAAGACCTCCGTAAGTCCCCGCACCCGTGGATTCCCTCACGGAAGCTTGGGCAAGTTGTACCCTTTGGAGTCCCCGAGTTTAGTTGGCCTATGTGTGGTGAGGATTAACCTAGTTGGCACCGGAGAAAACTCATTGAAATTAGGTTCAAGACCTTGAGTGATCACATCAACTTGCATAAAGTCATTTAATTCACCAAGGTTCAACAATAAAATCAAACGTGAACATTTCAACTTGTTTGATCTTTGCAACCTGCTTTGATTGAATATTGTTTGTTTGCATAATATTTCACATGGATAATCAAATCAACATGTTTAATCCAACACACATTCACGAGGATGAACAACCTGGTACATCATATAATCCTCAGTTCCATAATTCTCATCATAATCATGCTAGGGGACCACGTCCTCATTCCTATGGTCATGCCCGACCCATGGGCAATGTCCGATCCCATGGTCCCCCACATTCATTGCAAGCCACTACTCCTGCTGGACCATCTCCTCCTGACGATGAGAGGGTCTCCCAGATCCTGCATGCATTAGATCATCTCACCCCTCAACAAATCCAGGCCCTTTAGGCCGCTGTTGAGGGTGCATCTCATTCTTCTCATCCTCCTTCTACTCATATTCAGGTGGCCCATCACCCGCCTCCTTCCGCTCCCACTCGGGTAGCCCATCACCCATCTCCTCCTATTCACACTTCTCCTCGGGCGGTCCAATATCCACCTCCTTCTATTCCTCCTCCTACAAGGCCCCAAGGCCCATTTATTCATTGCAACCCGGCCCGACCGGGTCCTTCTATGGGTCAGCCCATTACTTCCCCTCCACGGCCTTTTTATGCGGCCCCGCCTTCAAGGCCCTGCCAACCCTCTACTCCTAAAGTTACACCCCTCCATCAAACTCTTATTGATAAAGTCGCTTCATTGGGGGAACAATTAAAGAGGGTTACGAGCCTACGGCTCGCTCCTCCTACTCCAGTCAATCCCCTTTATGCTGCTCTGAACGACCTTACCAAGATGGAAAGGGACTGGAAGGATAGGAGAGACGACTACGGCGTCGGCATTTCAAGCAAGCAAGAGCTGGCAGATTCCAACGCTCAAGTGGACGCCGTCCGCCCTCCACCCATTCACCCCATTCACTCATATGGCCCTCCGCCTCCACATCCGCAATATCATTACACTCCACCACCCACATACACGCCTTCACTACGGCATCCACTTGAGCCTACTAATGAAGAGCCGGCAATTGAAGAATTGAAGATGGCACATGATGAAGTTCTGCAAGCACCCCTTCCGAGTTTCCTTTGCTTCCCTCTCCCTCCGCTACCACTTGATGAACCCCTTGCTCAGGACGAAGCCACCATCCCCAATCCAACCCCCATTTCTAAGACTTACTGGTGTTACGATGATGGGTCGATACTTTGATCACCCACGCCGACACATCATGAGTCACCTTCTATCCCTAACACCATTCGCCACATGCGGCATTTCCTCCGCACTAAACCCTCTTCTTTTATATCTCCCACTACACCATCAACCTCCACAACACCGGCCTCCAGCAAACCCACAACCGAACCTTCCTCAATTAACCTCCCATTACCGCTACCTCAGCCCTCCATTATACCTTTAACCCGTAACCTAGCCACTCCTACTCCACCACTTAACCCTTCACCTTTACCCATGGTTAATCCTGAGCAGGATCTGTCTCTTTTTGCACTCGAGCCAACCCCGACTACCTCCGAGCAAAGAGGAAAGCTCGACGTGTTTGAATCTCCGCTTCCACTCACCCATTTGCCAACACCTTCCATTACACCACCACCCATGGAGCCTTCCGCCTTCCGCCTCACCTTCCTCTACCACTCGGAATGGGTGTGCTTCGTCAAGCACATGTGCCGAAGATGATCGAGAGTCGGGCAGGAAGGATTTGGCCACGACTGCGCTATTCAAGATGCAAGAATTTGTTTGCCGAATGTCGGTCCGCGTTTTCGTGCCAAGCATGGTTGAAGAGGCCAAATCCACGCCACTGCTCGCCAGAAGAGAATGCCAAACACTGATGTCGTATAAGTCTACGCCCAAAGGCCGGGCAGGGCACCCCTTGTTCCAACTTTCCAATCTCAAACCCATTCTTCCGTACAAGGGGCAAACGCTCATGTTGTTCAATGCTCTTCATACGCCACAATCCTTGGGCATGACGATGCTTTTGATCCCAACTTTTCAGCCCTCTCACATTATTGCTCGTCGCTCTCCAAGTGAGTTGTCATTTTTTGTTGAAGCTTTGTCGTGGGCTTTCGCTTTATCTATTGGGCCAAGTGGCTATGCACTTTCACTGCAGTGGGAGGGCAATTATTCTTCTGCTAAGGGGCCTTCCGCTACCCTCTCCACTTTCCATCCTACTTCATCTACACTCTTGTCTATCACCAATTCTTCAAGGGCCACTCCAGGGGTAAGGGGGAGGATCTCATCCTCTCACCCATCATGTTCTTTGCATCTCATGCATTCCATGCATTCATCACATCCATTCTATCGCATCCGCATGCATTTGCATTCTTTCTTCCCCAGGTTTTCGGACCCGTATCTTCCCCATCTTCTGGAACCTCCGGATCTTCCGTATTTCCCATCTTATTCATCTTCATCCTCAGGATCTTCGGGTCCCCTTACACTTCCCGGGCATTGCACCCTCTCCAATCTTTTCTCAGAGCATCCCGCCCCTTTTTAACTCTTGCATCCGGACCCTCCGGATTTCTCCCTTGTCCTTATGGGGCATCACGCCCCATGGTGTCTCATCCTTCCGGAACCTCCGGACCTCTCACTTTGGGCATCACGCCCCTCTACACCCTCACAATCGGCTCCTCCGGGTTTCCCACTGATTTTTTCTGGGCATCATGCCCTTTCTGATTCTATTCCTCCGAAACCTCCAGATTTCCATTCTAGGGCACCGCGCCTCTCCACAGCTCCACTTCCGGACCCTCCGGATCTTCCTCTCCTTCTAGGGCATCGCGCCCTTTTATATCTTCCTCCTCCGAAACCTCCGGATCTCCATTCTAGGGCATCGCGCCCCTCCTCATCTCCACTCCCGGACACTCCGGATTTCCTTCCAGGGCATCACGCCCTTTTCTACCACCCTCATCTGGAACCTCCAGACCTTCCCCTTTGGGGATCACGCCCCTCTGCACCATCACACCCGGGTCCTCCGGGCATCTCACTGATTTTTCTTGGGCGTCACACCCTTTCTGATTCTATTCCTCCGGAACCTCCGGACTCTCTTTCCCTCCTCCCAAGGCATCTCGCCCTTTTCTATCTTCCTCCTCCAGAACCTCCGGATTCTCCATCTTACTATCTCTATCTTCTTCCGGGGCATCCCGACCCTTCTGATTCCATTCCTCCGGAACCTCCGGACCCTCCATCTTTCCTCCAAATCATCCTCCTACTTCTCCAGGACATCACGTCCTTTATCCTCAGCTTCCTTTTTCATCATCTTTTTGCATATTTCTTCCCAGGGCACCGCGTCCCTCAATATTTTCTCCCTCCGGAGCCACCAGATTCTCCTTCCCATCATGATCCTCCTCCTTCACCTCCGGACCCTCCGGATCCTCCTCTCTCCATTTATCAATTTCTCCTCATGATCCCTTCTCATCCCGGGTCCGACCCGACTTCTTCTACATCTACTGTGTTGGGCATCTGCCCTTTCTCTCACTGCTTTTAAGACTTTAGTCCTCACTCCTCCTCTTGATTTTTCACTTCTTCTATAGACTGTTCCATGTGATCAGGGTCTCCGCACCTTAGCGAGGGAGTTCTAGCCCTTGCCTCTCTTCCTTTTCTCCTTACTCGTCTGAGTCTGGTCTAGATACCACTCCTTCTTGTTAAGCCACTTCAAACCTTGACTTCCAATCTTTTACCTGCCATTTGAGGACAAATCTCGCGAGGATCAACATCACCTCTGGCGGCAGTTGCTATTTCAAAGGAGCACAAGGTAGCATATTGGCGTAAGTATGTATTTTTATGATATCATTACCTCATTACTTCACGCATGGTTTTCAAAATGAAGTGCTTCTTAACATGATTAAGAGTGGTAGTCAAGACCTTTATCCTAGGTTTTTACCTTTACTGAATCTCATAAAAGAGTCTTTAGGCTTGCTTTTGCGGCACCTTTGGTTATGAGAACCCCGCGCTGAGAGTTCAGCATTCCCTCCCTACTTGTTAAGAGCAACCCTTAGCTGAGCATTCCACACACTTCACGGCGCCCTTAGCCGGCCTCCTTTGGTGAAGCATCGTCGCTCCTTTGGCCATCCCATGAGTATACCTGAAAGTCTTTTCTCTTCTTTACTCGGCCAAGTGCAGGGGAAAGAGGTTAACGGAAGAGATGACCAACCTAGGTACTCCCCAATACGAGAGAAGTCTCAAATAGGGGCAGTCTTGACCCAAAATCAAAATAAATTTTCATGATATATCCAGCCAAAAGGGCTATTATCAAAGTCAAAATTCAATAAATTCAAAAGTATGAATTATGGCATGTCAAGAGAGATAAAGTCCCCGCAGGAAAAACCCTGGTCGTATGCATGTCAAGGGTCTAAAAATCAAAGGCACAAAGCCCCGGCGCAACAGACCACCTCTTTGAGGGGTAGAACCTTGGAAGGAATTCAAGTCATGATGCCCCCCATCCTGCATAAAGTTTATCCCCAATTATTCTTCTCTTCTCCCTCCGAGGCTGAATGTTTCTCAGGTATGACCTTGGCAGGGGCACAGTTAACCATGGGCAGTCGTCTATAGGGGGCCACCCTCAAATGCACGCCTGACTTTGGGCAGTTCTTAGTGAGAGGGGAAGGAACAAGGACCCCCAGCCAATGGTTTAAATACTCATTTAGTGCTGCACTAGCAATGTCTAAATCAAAATCTAAAAAATGAATATTTTCAAATTTTAAAAATTAAATATTTCACAAAAAATCTAAAAATGAATCCAAAAAAATCGAATATACTCCAAAATTCCATAAAATTTTGAATATCTTTTCAAAACCCATAAAAATGTGCATATTCCAAAAATCCAAAAAAATGCATTGTATTTTTCTGATGGTGTTATTTTGCAGGGACACTCTTTGCAAGGACCTAGGAGCACGGGATGAGTCCTCCCACTCATTGCTATCAATCTGTTGATTCTTCCTAATATTCTCATGACATGTCACCCTGGGCATTTTGATTACCATCTCCCTATATCATTCTGATTATTCACGCCAATCTCCTGACATGCTCGGAGCATCAATCTACTGATTACTCCTGTCACCATGCATATCATTCTCCTACAAGGCACTCTTGCCAATTTTTAGCTAGGCATTTTGATCGTTCAGTTCCACATCTTTTAACTGATTAGCCAAGTTGGTCATCCTCATGAAAATGATGCTAAAGCCCTAATGATGAATATGCTTTGATGCCATGTGTTCATGCTATAATGATCATTGCTTTGATATGCCATGCTTTTGGTATCATTCATGCTCTACATGCTTAATTTAGCTACGGCAGCTATACTTCATTTGCTTTATGCTTCTCTATATCTTGGATAATGAATTTTGAGTGCAGGAAGAAGCTCTTGGTCCCACCGACTGGGCCTCTTCATCCAAGTCCTATGGTGTTTGCACATCATCTTATCTCAATTCCCTCCATGCTCATTGCTATCACCATCTCCCTGTATGCATTCTTACTATATGTTATCTACGCTATTAGATTATATCAAGGACCTTGTGACTTTGGTAAATCTGGAATTTGAGTTCCCCTTCATCAAAAATAATGATGATTCTAGAGGAGTCTTAGTCGCACGGATAGGCCGTTGAGCCGTCTAAGACTGAGGACGATGGTTCCTTTTTATGAATTGGTGCGGGGATAAACGGGCTTCGGCTTAGTATCAGCTCACGAAATCGGTTTCTTGACTCAGTCTGGGCAGCTTAACAATATTGTCCTTGATTATCTTCTATTTTAATGTGTTTTGATTTTTCCTTTAAACCTAGCATGCATTCATGTAGGACTTTGAATCAAAGTTAGAAAATCTTTCTGATACGTTGATTTTTGAGAGTCAAAATGATCTTAATGTTCAAGATGTGAGTTATTCGTTGCCGAATTGAATCCTCAGTTCGTCTTGTCGTTGATTTTGGACTGTTTTCTCGAAAACTCCTTGTTTGGATTTCTATCCTCTTATTTTCACTCTCTTTTTCCTTAGATCCGCCTTGGCTGCAGCACGTCCACATTGGCTGGTAACCACTCTCCAATGACAAAACCTACAGGTTTGTGACTTGGGGTACTTCCACCGCGCTGGAAGTTGATCGTCTTCTTTTATCTCTCTCGTGCCCGCATGCACACTCCCTCTTTTATCCAAACATCGTTGATTTCATTGAACTTCCCGAGATTGCTTCATCTCAAGCTTTGTATTTAATTCTCCTCAAGTGATGTTGATCGCGTGTCTCATCACACCTTGGCATCTACTTTTTAGTTCGCTCTGCTCCCTTGCAAAGCAGACGCTAAGGCGGGGTAGCTGTAGACACGCCAAAATTGACGTTACTATGGATACATCTAATATTACCTTATGACACCCCAATTTGACCTTCAAATTAGCTCATTTGAGTGATTTTCTAAATTTTACTTTGATTTTTCACTTTTCTGTATTTTTCTGGATTTTTCTGGGATTTTTCTAAGATTTTTCTCTATTTTTCCGAGCTTTAAAGAATTGGCGCCGGATACCCTGGACGCCATTTAATAAGCGGCTGAGAAAGTGGACGTTATTTCCTTTTCTGACAATTACCGAAAATTTTAAAATTCATGATATGCACCGTTATTGAAGGACGCCATTTGTTTATTATCTCAGAAAATTAAGAATTGACGCCTGCAAATATGGGCGCTATTTTGAAATGTTATTTTGCTAAATTATGAAAATCAAGAATAAGCGTCTTCCCATCGGGACGCTATTTACTTGGCGATTTTTTTTGGTAATATTCAGCATTCCTAAAATAGATCAAGAATTAGCGTCCACTTCCATAGCCTCTGTTTCTTAATAACGTCCATTACTGCAGACGCTAATTTCCTTGTCATTTTCCAAAGATATTCTCAATCCACCTAAATTTGGGAAATTTGAATTTGCATCCGGTGTACCAGGCGTGATTTATTCTTTAATTTTGGAAATTCATAATCTTTCTAAAAATGGCTTGGAATTAACGTCTGTTATGGTGAACGCCAATTTAAAAAGCGTCCAGGATGTTAGGCGCCATTTTTTTGAGATTTTCGGGTTCGACCGCAGCCCTTCCTTCCCCGTTTTGCCACCTGCTTCACTGGGATTCTTTCCCAGTTTTATCACCTTCCGTCGAATTAACTTTCCCCAAATTCAACTCCCCATCTTTTCTTATAAATAGAGCCTTGTGGCTCTCTGAATGGGGGGCCGATTCTTGTTAAGATGGGGAGGTGCTGCCGGTACGTCGGTTGAAGGAGGGAGCTCTGCGCATAAGGCTTCATCCATCCGAGCCTTCCTCCGAGCACACATCAAAGCCCAGGCTCCCTTTTCCCCTTTTAATTCTTTTGTTCTATTCCTTTTGTTTTTAACTGTATGCATGCATATCATCTTCCTTCACATATTTTTTTCTCCCTATCTCGACCGCGTTGAGAGCACCTCCCACAGTGCACACTTGCACACTCATTTCCTATCATTCATCATTTTATCCCCCACCCTTTGCATTGGGGTTTAAAGGGCCAATGCCCAGTAGGTGTGTTCATCTCCATGCCATTCACGTTAGATATTTCTATTGGGATTTGATGCTACACATTGAGTTCTAATTCCATTATTTTTATTGGTGTTTGTATCTCTTGCAAGGGTAATCAAAGAAGACTCTCTTCATCGGCCGGACGATCGGAAGAGAAGGAAGTCGTCCCACAATCTCCCCCGCAGATCTTTTGAGGTAACCCCTCTGGCGATCACCTTTCCCTCTTGCATCCACGCATGCTCCCACTTCTCCTTTTTCCCATTCTTAGCATATAGTTTTTATTTTATTATCTTTTAGTGGATTTTTAATTAGATCTACAAAAACCAGAGAAGGAAGTAAACATAAACACAAAGCATAATGTAGCTTCCAAGGAAGCACTTGACTGTTTTTCATATACTTTGGACGTTCCTCTTCTTCTTCCTTCTTGCTCACTATGGGCTACTCACTGCTCTCACTCTCTCTTCCTTTTCTTCTCATATTTTTCTCATAAAGCTCAGGACCGCTCACTCCTTTTCCTTTTCTCTTCTCTTTCTCTTTTCTTTTTCTTTCTCTCCTTGGGACGAGCCAACAAGTTTGTCACTCAATGCATTCCTCAGCCAACTCTTCCCAGTTGGAAGGGGCAACATATTTATAGACCAAGGTTTGAATCTGCACCTTGATCTTTGAAGAATGCAATCAGAGTCGTTGGATCAGAAGTCTTGAGTCTTGTTTGAGCTTCTTCAGATCCTGGTCGATGCAGTGGCACAAATGATTTTCCCTCCAAGATCTACAATTTGTGTTGTTGGAATAAATAAGAGAGCTTTAACTAAAGGAGCCTGCAATATCTTTAATGTCCATGGGCTGGCTTGCAGAGAAGGATGTCCTTTTGTCCAGGAAGATTTCTTCAGATAGGAATCTTGCTGGCTGACTCCAGGAGAAAGGACATCAGAGAAGGAGTCTTTTCCTTGACAAAAACCTTGTCCAAAAGATTGTTCTGATCACTTATTATGATAGGGACAGAGGTCAGTCCTAAGAACCTCCTCCAGACCTCAAAAGAGGTGTTTTTGAAGATTTACGCCTGCATTTTATATTCTCTGGATGAGCTCTGACACATTGTAGGTTTTGACAGAGAAGTGCTTGAACAGGTTCTGGTGTGTCGACGCAGCATGGACATGGCGTCGACGCAGCTTCACAGATTCTTAAAACTGTTGGCGAGCTGGCCTTGATGGCGTCGACGCTGTGAAGAGGTGCGTTGACGCATCCTTAGTGAGTGGCGTTTACAACGCTTTCTGGGAAGGCCATTGCGTCGACGCCCTGACCTGGGTGCGTTGACGTAGCTTCATGTTCTTTAGAACTGTTGGCGGGCTGTACTTCGTAGTGTCGACGGGATATCCCTGATGCGTCAACGCATCCTTTGCGAAAATTGCCTTTCGGGCCATTTGACACCGGTATCACCTATTTGTCAGCCTTGCTGGGCTATTATTCAGCCTTATCGCTTATTTGCCATCGGTAACATATATTTTTCACCCTTAGCCGCTAGGAGCCGTCGCCTTTGCTCTTTTTCAACCTTGTGACCCATTTGACTGTCCTGAGAGCTATTTGTCACCCGGGTAGATCTAGTTGTCACCCTTATGCGCCATTTGTCAGCCCTACAGCCTATTTGTCAGCCCTGTGAGGTATTTGACAACCTTGTGAGCCATTTGTCAGTCTTCATCTTTTTTCCTCAGCTTTGTATGATTACGTCGACACAATGAGATGATGGGGTCGACATAGCCGAGCGTGGCAGAGGCTTCGCTTGGAGGGGTCGACACCATGGGTCGACTCTTTTGCATTGGCTATGCTGCGAGCTTGGTCGCGTCCACGCTGCTCGATGGTGAGGTCGACGCAGCGTTGAGCCGATTGGACCTTTCTTTCAACTGTGAGCAATGGGGTCGACGCACTAGTTGATATGCATTCTGACTTCTTACTTATCTGCCCAATCTTTTGCAACTGTGTTTCATCTAATGCATAGCTCGTTGCTCTTGATGTTTTTCCCAAACAATTTCAGCTTAATATCAATATGGGGAGAGCCCTTTGCACCTTTGATTAAACACATACAAAGCTCCTGACTGCATTGCCATTTCTGCTTCTATTTCAAGCTTGAGCTTGCTGGCTTGCTACTGCTACTGCTAATCTTGTAGTTGGCATGTTGTTGCTTCCCGAGCCAACTTGGCTGAGTGCCATGAACTAACAATATCACTCTTTGATCTCCCTTTAGATCTTTACACAAGAGAGTTATTTTATGATGAGCATAGTATGGAGGCAACAAAAATATTATTATGCACATTAAAGCATAGTTGAATCAATTCAATAGTGTTATAATGAATCATGCTCAGACATAATCAAAACATCATTTATCCAATAAAAACTAGCTAGAGGACCCGACTTAGAGCAGATAGTCTGTGTGTGCACACATAGTTGGGGGCGGTGGATGCGTGCTGACGAGTTCGACCCTGACTAGTCCTTGTTCTGTGGTACTGTGTTTGGTGTCTCAGTTTCCGCCTAGGGCGAGTAGGGAGACACTTGAGGCTACGGTATAAATTGTCGGAGGACGCATCCGGCCTTATTGCTAGTGGGCAATTTTCCTGTCACTCGAGATGAGTTTCTCTGTGGTTCCTCAGGTGATTTCTGTGCGCTTTTCCCGACATTCAGGTCGAGGGTTCCACCCGTAGCCAAAGTCTTGTTCACGACAGTGAGATCGTGACCTTACCCTCGAACCGTGTGGTCTGGGCCATGGCCTTAGTCAGCGAGGACGGGCCTGCACGATAGGAGTGTCGTGATTCCTTTCCCAGTAGCGTAGCCATGGTTTTACCGGTAGTTTGGCGGTTCCGACTATGAGGTCAGGGTTTACTTTCCGTTACTCGTAGGAGTAGTTTAGAGAGCTGTGTTTCCGTTGGCATCTACTGCTATTGTTGTTGTTGATGTTCTTGCTGTTATCACTAGTGTTTACCGTCGTTGTTTCGTGGTGGAGATCCGCGGGACCCCTACTGAGCTAATGAGATGACGCTCACCCCTTTCTTTTCAGGTGTAGCGGTTCCTCCTTGAGATTCGGAGGTGCAGCACAGAGGTTCATAGTTGCCAGCTCGCCAGAGCCGGAGGCATACCCGACACTTGAGTACGTTTCTTTCCCTGTAGACTATACTTGTGGATTGGACTCTATAGTTAGTTATTTAATTGAAAATGTAATTCTTTTATTTAAATAGTTAATTATATAGTTATTTTCTATATTATTTTAAATTTTAATGTACCTCCACACACCAATCAACCCTTCCGAGCCTTCTGACTCGTGGGTGGTGGACCATGATTCGAATGGTATCGAATAATTCCCGGTATCCAGATCTAGAGTCGTTACAGCAGGAGCAACACCTACGTCATGGCATCCCTCCACCGAATCACCCTCAATCTAAATAGTAACCTCTAGGCTCCACCCTAGTCGGCGTCACTTACGTCTACCCGCTGGGTTTCCAGTGGAGCCGTAATGGGGGGTAGGGGTGGGATCGGAAGGTGAAATTACTGCAAGCACCCCCCCACCCGACGAACACCCTCTCTCTCTCTCTCTCTCTCCCCTCCTTTGCAAGCACCCCCCACGCAAGCACCCCCTCTTTCTCCCCTTTGCGAGCACCCCCAACAAACACCCTCCCTCTCCCTCTCCCCATTACGAGCACCACCCCCCCCCCCACGGTCTAGGCACATCACAAGGGTAGGCTCTCACGGGGGCATGCTCTTTCCTAGCCACTACCTCTCTAATGGTCTATAATACGTCCCGTCGGAGCCTACCCCCTTGGTGCTGAAGCAAGTCATGAACCGACTCTACCTGCACTCCCTAGCAGGTGTGCACACACACGGGGAGAGAGAGAGAGAGAGAGAGAGAGGTGCTCTCTAACGTACAGAGAGAAGGAGAGACGTACATAGAGTAATTTGAGAAAAATAATTAACAGGGTGACAAGAAAAATTATTCCTTGATATATTCATTTTTTCAAACGAGGGACTCTTTGCCGAGGATTTGAAGAATTCGGAAGCTTTTAACTAAATAGGTGGATTAAGTCCTTTTTCATAATTTCAAAAGATTTAGGGGCTAAAAGCTAAAAATCCCTAAAATTATATGACTTCCATGGAAAATACCCAATTATATGTGTCAAATGTTTAAATATAAAGTAAAATGCGTAACTCTTAAAATTGTGTAAACCTAAAGACAAAATGTGTAACTTGGTAAAACTGTCAAAGTGCACAAGTAGACTAGTAACAAGCATTGTTTTGAAAACGTCTTAGAATTGAACGCATTGTTCTAAATATTTTTAAGAACTATTTTGTAGAAATCCTTTCTTTTGCCCGTTGCCATAGGTACATGGGTGCAGGCTGCGTATGTGAAGCAAAACATTTTGACGTTTTGCAGCAAGTCTTCCGGACAATCCTCACATGGGCTAGAGCAAAAAGACTCCTAAAGAGAACCCGTAATCATTTAGGAATAATGGCCCGGAACACCGTAACTTGAATACTTCTCCAACACTCATTACAAGTATCCAAGTTGTGCCCATGACATTACAGTAACCAAAAAATCAATCGATTTTCATGTTTCCAGGACAGGGAATTGATGCACAACAATGATAATATCCACCTTCCCCAAAGACGAATCTCTGAGACAGATGCACTTCTTGGATGAGGTACTCTCCCCAATCCTCAGAGCCATATCTCTTAAAGATGCAACGTGCGTCGAAGGAATCATGCCTTCCATGTTTCATTTTCCTGAATATTTTCCAAAGAGAGTTAGAAACCAAACAAAATGGTAACCAGACATAGCACATTTGTCATGTGACCTATATGACATAATATACTCGAAGACATCACCCATAAGTTAGTCACCTTTTCCTGTGCCTGGCATTCATAAGGGTAGCATGAAGCTGCAATTCAATGAAATAATAATCACTCCATCAGTAGAATAATCTCATTATTATTGCTTGTTATATCTCTTGCAATAGATACATGATACCAAAATCATTATATTTTTCGTGAATTTCAAATAATGCATAACCTCTAAAAGCAACAGATGTGGTTACTAAGGTAATTGGTTGTCAAAATACCAACATATGCACAAGCTCGCAGAAATATGCATTTAGTATGTCACTTGACTCAAAAAAATCAAGCATTTCAGAAGACATGAATGAGGATAATAAGCAATTGAGGACAACACAAAAAGAAACTAACACTCTACACGAATAAGGATCATTTGACTCTTGCTTTCAAATGTCTCGCGTCATTTAAAAAGAAAAAGAATATGAAATACTTGCTACTGCAACCTAAGAATTAAGGAACAAATGAATCTGATTGTTCAAGACAGCAGATAATGCACACAACAGGCTTTCAAGTTCCATATTCATGTAATATGACCGTAAAATATCAAATTGGTCCATGAGTGGTTTGTGCATCTTGAAAACCTTTAAAAGCAATGGTTTTGTCAAGAACAAATTTCCTAGAGGTCTGTAGAAAAGCATTGTCCCTAAAGAAAAACAAGGCAAGAAAGAAGTTGGTAAAAGTAAAGAAGCAAGTCTAGATGATTAAGTAAACATGAAGGAAGTAGCAATGAGCGCAAAGATGCAGGTTTGAAGTCTGCAATATCTAGTCTGATAGCCTGTAAGAGGTGTAGAAGCTGTTGAGCCCAAGGAATTGATTTTGATGATAACAAAAACCAAACTATATGACCTCCCATCTTTATTGTGAATGCAGAATGTTCGACAAATATATGGCTCAATTTGGAAATAAAATGGATGAAGAAAAGACTAAAAAATAAAGTACAGAGGCAAGTTCTGACACACTATGACTTAGCTGTCGACACATCTTTTGTGCACTAGTAGTTTTGATCTACTCTTCTCCATTCCCCTTCTCTTCTTATTCTTTCAGCTGACATTTAATTTTGCTATTTTTACATCTACCTTTTGGAAACCCAATTAACTACTGCCTCTGGGTTTGCCACAGCATCAGGCCTAATAAAACTGAACTCTAAGAAGAAAAATGGGCCATGCAAAAGGAGGCGCAGTGAAAAACATCCAAGCATTCATTTACCGAGAAACGAGTCTGCGTAAAGCAAATGATATACTAGAAAATCAGGACAATTTCAAAATCCCCAACCATGAAGAGTTTGTATGAAAATTAGATGTGGTCTCACTTAACCTTCAATGATTGCTGAGCATCCTTCTCAAGAACAAGACCTGCTTCAACATAAGCTTCAATAATGACTTCTGTGAGAGCTTGAGTCAAGTACCGACACAGGAAGGAGCAAAAAAAGACGAAAATTTATGTATACATTTATATTAAAAATGTCTTATACAGAAGAATATGAAACTGCTTGGATACGACATGCACGCATCAGACGCCCCTGTCCTCCAATTTCTTCAACTGGAGCATAAAGAACACGAGCCTTTGCTGGTGAACCTTTCATGCACTCCTGCAATCATAGGGTGTCCACTTATATAATCTTAATGCACAAATGCATCACCTTGGAAGATATAGTAGTAGCAAAAGCAGTAAATTTGTTCCATTCATAAGATATTATGGCAGCTGAAAGGCAGAAGCCTGCTTTGAAACATATTAGAAAAGGAACAGCCACATATTCAGCTTAACCTGCTCCGTAACAAAGTTCATGTCATCTGATCATTCAACCATCTCTCATGAAAAATAACTCCCCCATTCAATAGAGTAATAACACAAACTTTTGGTATAGTTAATATGAAGATGATTAGTAACATGGCCCATGTCCATTTAATAACACTTTCAGAAAAGACTTCCCTGATCCACATTTTAAGTTTACGTCCCATTATGTGAGGATGACAAAGCCTTGCCGCATATCTCAATAGTGCAACATGGCTTCGTTCAGCCCTCGGGTAGAGGAGAAAGGCTTCAAGTCCGCACATGTTAGAGGTGTGGATATGGGTTCCTAATGTCAAAAGCTTAGGATGGAAACAAGCAGGGTGTGGTGGAGAACCAAGCACAATATACCATCCCATTCAAAGAAAAATATCTATTGGCACCATGTGTACCTGAAGTAAGAAACAATAATGCATCATGTTACACAGCTTCATGGAGCAAATGCAACAAAAATCCCAAAAGGGGGGCTCTTATGACAGTCATTAGCCTTAAACAAATAAAAGAACACCACCAAGTGGTGAGTTTTGTCAAAAACAAATACAGTACCCCCAGCATTATTTGTCCTTCCTCTTACCAAGCTCAGTGAGAAGGGACAATCAGATTAGAAGGAGCTTCATATGGGGTAGTCCCGGTAATAGAGGAAGAGGTACCCCAATGTTGAAAAGGGGTTTAGTGTGAAGAGGTACCCCAATGTTGAAAAGAGGTACCCCAGCATTATTTGTCCTTCCACTTACCAAGCTCAGTGAGAAGGGACAGTCAGATTAGAAGGAGCTTCATATGGGGTAGTCCCGGTAATAGAGGAAGAGGTACCCCAATGTTGAAAAGGGGTTTAGTGTGCAGAAAAAAAAAGGGACGTTTGAGAGCTAAAAGTCTTCAGCTGATGAATCTTGCTCCATTCTAGATGTGGCCGTGGGAGCTTCTCTATGAGGACCCTTATGGAAGAAAAGTATAGTGCATAAACAGTATAGTCACTGTCATAACTTTTATTTATAGTCCAAAAACATAAATTGGATGTTCCCAATGTGGAAAACCATTCTCAAAACAGAGAACCGGATAAGGAAAATATATCACAGTCAAGGTGGGTAATGGAGAAAGTACTCTGTTTTGGAGGGCTAAGTGGATTGAAGATATGTCTCTAAAGACAGATTTCCTGAAACATTAATCTTTGACTGGCAAAAAATTGGCCTATGTGAAGGATTGCTGCCAGCCAGAGGGAGATAGTGTTCAGGGGTGTTGGCAGTTAAGAGGAGGGCTAAAAGATGAGGAAGCTGCAGATTATATCTCATTATTGTGAAGCTGCAGATTATATCTCATTATTGTAGTTGCTTTCTGAATTTCATATTTATTATAATCTGAATGATGAGGATTTTTGGGATAGAGACAGTGGGCAATTTTCTGTGAAATTATTTCACAATTTGCCGAAGGGTGATGATTCTAATATAAGAGGTTTAACAAGGCATGGAATGTCAAATCCCCCGTCAAAGTCAGGGCATTTATGTGGCTGATATTTGAGAATATAAATAGAATTATTACCAAAGTTTATAAAAGTAAATAGCATAATAACAATGATATCATATGTTCTTTTGTTGGTGCTGATAATAACTGTTCAGTTAGCTGAGAAGTGCGCAGGAGAATTAATAATCTACTGCAAATGTTAATTTCCATAGTGTTGAGGAGATGTGAAAATGCTTCAAGAGGATGAAGATCAAGAAGGGCAAAGTGCACTTTAAGCTAAATTATTCACATCCTCTTGCTATCTGTTGGAGAATATGGAGGGAGTGAAATGACAACATTGTCAGAGGATATAAATTTATGTTGAAAATATTTCTCTTAAAGCCTTATCTGTAGAACATACTTGGAGTTGATATGTCCTGGGAATCTCTGCTGATAAGGGGGTGAAGAAGATTAGTTGTCAGTAATCCAGTTTTTGATTTTATGTCCTACAGTGAGTGACAGGAATCTCTCCTATCTTCACCTGTTGTACGCTCATAATGCAGAACAATCATCATATATCATATACGCTGACATGCATATATCCCATCAATGTACAATTTATGATTTTATTTTTCTCGGAAAGTGGCCAAAGGCCAAGATGAATCCATCATAAAAATAGCTTTTAAATAGGATAAGGTGTCTATATTATATGCCCATGAAAATGTATCTATATTATATTCCCATGAATCATGTTAAATAGTCAAATCTATAACAGAACAAAACCAGTTTGCATGCAACAAAAGATATTTATCAAGCAACACCATTAACTTCAGAACAACAAAAATAACTATGGCCTGCATAAATACAGACAAAATATACCTTTAATTCCTCAGAGAGAATGTACCATATTCAAACCCTTGAGTTCACGAATGCCAAAAGAATCTTACCAGCCCTTTTAGCCTTATGGAGATTGGTCGGTTTTCCAAGGCCTCCAGCATTTTGGGGTAAACTTTCTTCATGTTATGAGAAAGGGAAAAATTATTAGCACCCTTAAGTTACCTGCAATTAATGAAAGCCAGTATCTAGCACACAAGACCATTACCTGCAATACCTCAGTAGCAACAGCAACACGCTCTTTGTTCCATAACTTCAACATGAGAACAGTTAAATGAAATGTTCTTGGTTTTATAAATATGGATCTGTCAATGCCCAAATCTGAGGGGAAAAGGAAAGGGCTTACTGAAGTCTCATATATATTAGAGAAAAGAAAAAGGGCAAGAGTCATAGATAGAAACATCCAAGCTTCAAAAAAATGCAGTCTTTCCGAAGGTGTGAAAACTCAGGGATTGGGATTGGATCTCCCAGCCCAGATCCGATCTGGATCGGCCAGATCGGGCAATCCAATCCCGATCTGCAACTGATCCAACAGTTTCCCGGTTTTTTAAAAAGAGAAGGTTAAAATGCTTTTTCATCAACATGGAAGGGCTTGTATACAAATGTAATCCCCCACTTGTCTTCCTGAAAGTTTCAGGGTTTACGCAGAACCGAGGTGGTGGCTCCTCCCCTCTGAGGAGGAGGCAGTGACAGCGGCCGCCTCGGTTCGCAACGCTCACAGCTTCAGCGGCAGTGGCTGCCTCAGTTCGCGACGGCGGTGGGGACAATAATGCAGCCGCAGGTGAGTCCGTTTGTCGCTTTGTCTCCCCCCACCCCCCTTTCATTTTTCTTCCTCGATGCTGCTTCTTCTTCTGCTGCTGCTGTTCCTCTCTCTGTTTTTCTCTTTCTTCTTTTTAAACCCTGGGATCAGTCCAGATCGGTCCTGATCGGCCGACACTGCATGGGGATCGGCTGATCCAATCCGATCTCTGTCTGATCCTCACATGCTTCCGCTGACTCCCTATGAGAATCGGGACTTAAGGGATCGGGATCAGATTGGATGGGCCTAAAATTGATTGGATTGGCCAGGTTGGATTGGCCGATCCTGGCCGATCCATTCCGATTCTTCCTTCCTTGGTCTTTCCAAGTCTCACGCATGTCATTGACAAAATTACAGGTGCCTTTTTATTCAAAATTCACGAAACCCATTGACAAGCTTGCAAGTGTTCTTGTATTTTCTACCCAAAGCTCCTTCATGACAGGTTATTTGATAAAATAATAGTTGCTTCAGGAACAAAAAGATGTGGTAAACTAGGGGGGAAAACTTCACACAGAAAACAGATCAGCAGGGGAAGAAAGATGATGTTGACTTGGCTGCTCATGGTAACAGATGATTGCGCCGGCATACACGAGGAAGGTAATCAAATCAAAAAAGAAAGAAGATGAGTTTTTGTTCTTTTGTCACTTCTGTCTTGATAGGGACTTGAAAAGATCCCAAATAGATGAATAAAGTTTCTTTAACTATAAAATAATAAGTGCTCCATTTCCCCATTGAGACTGAACCCTAAACCTGTGCTCAAGAGATAGCTGTTTGTACACTGATAAGGGATGCACAAATTCTACCTATGAATTTGCCAATTATGAGTTGGGTGCTTTACCATTCAGCCATGGATGCTTAACACCTTAGTCTGAAGGGCTAGCCCTCTTTATGTATACTACTACCATTCTTTCACTCCTCAAGTCACGAACCAAGCTACGGATGAGCGCTATTTATCATTCTCAAGGAATTCTCCAAAGGGAGGCTCCTATTTACTCCTTGAGGCTTAAGCACAAGCGAGTCCCTGGCACCGCTAGGCCATCCTGGACTTGAACCAGAGACCTCGGCCATGAAGTAAATCATCGCACCTATGACACAACCAATTGGGGGAGAACTCCAGATCCTCGGGGAAAGCATGAACAAAAAGGCTCGAGCTTATTTTGATTCAACAATGAACAATTCGTGTGACAACAAAAAGATCGGGAATCACTTTATTTTATTTAGCCTAGGGCTGGGTTTGAACCCCTAAATCCATTTACCTTCTGCCTTTGCGCTCGAGGGCCAATCTCCGTCCAGCCCAAGGAAACCTTTGCATGCCTTGGCTGAAAAACTGAAAAATGAAGACCGGAGTTTCATGGAAAAAGCCTTTATCGGATTTGAACTGATGACTTATGCTTACCATGGTAGAAAATATGATGCTATGTCCTTATTGGCGATGTTTAACTCTTGCATTGTGGTGTCAATGGCCAGTCCCGATTGAGCTTAATTCCTGGGGGATGCTGGTCATCAGATATGCCAGCCTTGGTCAGGATTGTCTCTGGCTTCCGGAGGCCTTTCCTTGGAATTTTCTGGGTATCCCCCCATGCAAGGATGGTAGTATCGGTTTCGGTATCGGTTTCGATTTCGGCCGAAACCAGTTCAAAATAGTCAGAAAAGGCACAAATTGTATTGAGCAGGGACGGTTTCGGTCCAGTTTCGGTCGGTTTCGGTCCGAAACCGGACGGTTTCGGTCCGAAACCATTAAAAAATTATTTTTTTTTGGTATCGGGCTTGCTACAGTGACAAAGGCCCGTTTCGGTTTCGGTATAGGCCGAAACCGATACGTTTCAGCCGAAACGTATCGGTTTCGGCCGATACTGCCATCCATGCCCCCATGGGGAAATGCTGCCGAAATATTCCCAGGCCTTTGGGGTTTTTTTTTTTTTAACTAAAGCAATACCCGATAGGGGAAGCAGGAGAGCGCCCACCCCCTCAAGGAGGGGATGGGTAGGCCGCTCCACCACCACACACCTAACAGGTAAGATTTTTATTAATGATCAACATGAAAGGAAAGGTACAACAACATGATAGCAAAGGGCAACAAGACACTAGGGCCTGATAGAAGGACACCCTATCTTATCAAGACGATAGGGGCCTTTTACAAAAGTGGGAAGATCAGCCCAAGAGACAAGGACAATGGGAGACAAAGACAATGAACAACCATGTCCAGCAAGGCTGTCCGCAATCGGATTAGCCTCCCTATAAATATGCGTGAAAGAGACCTGCACGGACTGACAATAAGTGGATACATCATGAAGGATATAAGACAGCCGCCATGGGCGATGGAAGCGGCCCTGAACGATCTGTACCAACACTAGCGAATCAGATTCAACATCCAGCGAATGGTAGCCCCTGTCGCAGCAGTAAGATAACCCTTGACGGAGCGCCAAAGCTTCGGCTTCAAGGCTGGAATTAACCCCATGAAACGCAACAGCAAAGGCAAATACAAAACCACCACTGGAATCCCTGACAATGCCACCACCACCACCAGCACCAATGCTGCATTTGAACGCTCCGTCGACGTTCAATTTCAGCCGGCCCGATGGCGGGGCGAACCAGCGAACCACCCTTGGAGGGGAAGGAATAGCAGTAGGGGGGGAGATCCCCAAGGAGACAAGCATGGATTGCTGCTGCGTGCGTGGACAGATCCCTTCCCTTAAAAGGAAGAGCTTGAACTAGCGAACCGCCCGTAAATCTAGAATTTGAGTTCCCCTTCATCAAAAATAATGATGATTTCAGAGGAATCTTAGTCATACGGATAGACCGTTGAGCCGTCCAAGACTGGGGACGATGGTCCCCTTTTGCGAGTTGGTGCGCGGATAAACGGGCTTCGGCTCAGTATCAACTCGCGAAATCAGTTTCTTAACCTAGTCTGGGCAGCTTAGCAATATTATCTTTGATTATCTTATATTTTAATTTATTTTAATTTTTCCTTTAAACCCAGCATGCATTCATATAGGACTTTGAATCAACAGTGAAAATCATTCTGATAAGCTGATTTGGAGAGTCAAATTGATCTTAATCTTTCTAGATATGAGATATTCATTGCTGAATGGAATCCTCAGTTTGTTTTTGTCGCTGTTTTGGGTCATTTTCTCGAAAACTCTTTGTTTGGATTTCTATCCACTATTTTCACTCTCTTTTTCCTTAGATCCGCCTTGGCTGCAGCACGTCCACATTGGCTGGTAACCGCTCTCCAATGGTGAAACCTACAGGTTTGTGACTTGGGGTACTTATACCACGCTGGAAGTTGATCATCTTCTTTTATCTCCCTCGTGCCCGCGTGCACACTCCCTCTTTTATCCAAACATCGTTGATTTCATTGAATTTTCCGAGATTGCTTCATCTCGAGCTTTTGATTTAATTCTCATCAGGTGATGTTGATCGCGTGTCTCATCACACCTTGGCATCTACTTTTCAGTTCACTCTATTCCCTTACAAAGCAGACGCCAAGGCGGGACAGCTGTAAACACGCTAAACTTGACATTACTATGAGTACATCTCATATTGCCTCATAATGTCCCAATTCGACCCTCAAGTTAACTTTGTTTGAGTGATTTTTTTCATTTTTCTTGAATTTATCCCTTTTTTCTACTTTTTTCTATTTTTTCCCTATTTTTCTGGATTTTCTGGATATTTTTCTCCACTTTTATCAATTTTTAAAGAATTAACGGCATGAGAGGGGACGTCATTTAATTTTAAAGAAAATATAAAAAAATAAAAAGGGAAATGACGCCTCTTTGAGGAGGCGCCCATTCATTTTATTTTTCCCTATTTTTTAGATTTTTTGGATATTTTTCTCCATTTTTACGAATTTTCTAAGAATTAACGACATAAGGGGGGACGTCATTTGATTTTAAAGAAAAAATTACAAAAAATAAAAAGGAAATGACGCCCCCGTAAGAAGGTGTCCATTCAATTGGGTAATATTTTATAATATATTTCTGTGGCCCTTTCAGGGATGTTTTGGTGGCCTTCTGGGTGTCAGAAAAATACGAAAAAATAGGAATTAGAGTCAGCACATTCAGATGCACATTCACCGAAAAAATGGAAAAAAATAATAAGAAATAAGAAATGACCTTTTCTGAAAATAATGAGAATTCCCTGGAAATGACGCCCATCACCTGGGCGCTATTCAAATTAACGGCAGAGGAATGGGCGATATTTCTTTTTGGCTTTTTTTTGATTGACGACACTCGGGGAGTCGTTATTTCAAATAACGACCGCGTGAGGGGTCGTCATTTCCTCTAGATTTCTGAACTGTGCCGGAACTCAGTTCTTTCTCCGTTTTGAGCCCTTTTCCACTTCGGAAAGGACTCTAATGACTTTCTATGACTGAGATGACTCCTTCCAGTATTTGTCTCCTACTAAAAATCAATTTCCCTATTTTTATTCGGATTTAAACCCACGCATCTCTTCCCTATAAATAGAGCCCCTGCGGCTCATGCTAAAAGAGGCCGACTTTAATCAATTACAGGGGGAGGTGCTGCTCGGCTGTTGGCTCAAGGAGTAGGGCTTCCGGCGTCCAAAGCTCCATCCGTTTGAGCCTTCCTCCCGAACGTTCATCCAAAGCCAAAGAAAGGAGAAAACTGCCCAGGCTCCTCCTACCTCCTCTCTGTTTCTCTGTTCTCTATTTCTCTTTCTTTTATTTGCATTAACTGCATGCATACATCTTAGTCATTGTCCTGCTATTAAACTCCCTTCTCAACCACGTTGAGGCTCCACAGTGCAACGCTTGCACATATTTTATCATTTTATTTTTATCCCTTCATCATCCTATCTCCCTACCCTTTGCACTGGGGTTTAAAAGGGCAACACCCAAAAGGTGTGTTCATATCCATGTTCTCACGTTATGTTTATTTCATTTAGGATTGATACTACACCTTGGGTTTACTAATTCCATTTTTTATTGGTCGTTGTCTTTGTTTCTTGCAAGGGTAATCAAAGAAGAACTCCCTCCATCGACTGGCCGGTAGGAAGGGAAGAAAATCACTCACATCTCCCACGCTTAAGGTATTTATATTCGCGATCCCTCCTTTATTTATTTGTTATATACTTTGAGGCCCGCGGTCTCTGGCGATCACCCTCCATATTGCATCCACGTATGCCCCTTTTTTCCCTTTCCCACATTTTATCACATATGCTTTTTATTATTTCTTAGTGGATTTTTAAATAGATCTACAACCGTCTCGAAGAGGGTGAAGAGTTTCCAATCCCGGAAGAGCTCTAGTTATTTTACAAAGATGAGGAGCTCATTGTTAAAACGCTCGAGGAAATGCTGCAAGAGCTCTCCTGCAACATGGTGGCAATCCCGCCTAATGCGCCTTCGGCTGATAACACCGGAGGCAAGGCTCCTATGGCAACATATCAACGTCGCTCGGCGAGACAGAGTCGTGGTCGTGGCCGAGGACGAGGACGTGGGCGTGAAGGTCCCCTGACTCTCGACCGGGTCATCATATTCAGAGGGGAGAAGTCGGGTCCTATCCTAGAAACCCAAGTTCGGGGAATCCCTTTCATCCTCAACCCCTCAGAGGGTTCGAGCCCCGCCTCAGCGGCTAAATCAGGTGGTGTCCCTTTTATAATTGCCTCTTCTGATGAAGAAGAGGAACCAGCCAAGCCGCCACTGCGTGAGGAGGCGGCAGAGCAGGCTGGCCCCTCCAACAGGGTCAAGCCCGCGAGCCCAATAGGTCCTTCTAATGAAGACCAACATGATGAGCCTTTGCCACCTCCGGAGGAGTCTCTGGCATCGCTGTTCCAAGAAAATGCGGAAGGCCAGAATGGGGAGTAGCGCCCTTCTAAACGGGAGAAACCTCGCCAGGCACCAAAGTCTCTGGCGAAGATCATCCCGCCATTTGACAAGACCCGTGATTAGGCAGACCGTAAGATCATTCATCATATGAAGCAGTTCCCAACAAATGTCACTATTTGGGAAGCCATCGCTTGGAGCAAAGACCTCAGGGAGGCTCTTGTCAAGATACTCCAAGACCCGGAGGCCTATGAGGCCCATGTTGCAGAACTGTAAGCCCAGGCATATGAGGGATTTACAGCCAACATCTCCTTCACGGACAAAGACATGTTGCTGTCCTCTCCGTGGCACAATCGCCCCTTATATATGTGAGGGACGATCAATGGGCATGATGTGAATTGAATTTTGGTCGATACTGGAGCGATCATCAACATCATGCCTTTGAAGACTTTCAAGTCTTTATACTTGGCCCCTTATTTGCAGAAGGTCAGCGCGGCCAAGATCTCGGGATTTAACCAGGATTCCGAGGAGGCACTTGGTCGGGTTGAAGTCAAGCTGGCTTTGGGTGATTTTGTCACCCAAGCGACATTCTATATTATCAATGCCGACACATCTTATAAGGTGTTGCTTGGGAGGCCTTGGCTGCACGAGAATTGGGTCGTTCCTTCAACTCTGCACCAATGCATTAAGTATGCCAAGGGAGGGGAGCAACATACTGTCTTTGCAGATTAGGCTCCGTTCCACCCCAATGAAAGCCACTTGGTCAATGCTTCCCTATATTTTGGGGAGCCCACTCTAGCAATCCCCGAGCCTTTAAAAGACAAAGGGAAGCAAAAAGTGGATTTCGAAGTCGAGGAAGGACAGTTGTGACTCCTCTGTGTTGATGATGTTGACAATAAGCTTTACTTCATTGACAACAGCTTGTTTTGATTGATTGGCAACTGTTTATGTTTTGATGAAACTGTCTTTATCAGATTGTCTATGTGTTCCATGCAGTCAGAGTCTATACATCGTCATGCACACACACACAGGTCTACACATTGCACACACACACAAGTCTACACACTCAAAGTCTGTACATTGCATGTGTAGCAGATATAGCAAGTCTGTACATCGCATTTGACGCAGGCATAGAAAGTCTACACATTCCTCATTGCCTTGCTTCATGCACCAAGTCTGCATATTCCTTACAGCAAGTCTATACATTCGCTGTGCATAGTCCATGAGCAAGTCTATACATTGCTTCTAGCATGCACACACACACCCAAGTCTATACATTGTCTGTGCATTCATTTGTCTGGCTGCATAACACTAAGTCTGTACAGTCTGTGTCTCATGCATTTGTGCATCGTTCACTCCATTAAGTCTATACATCGCAGAGATGTGTTTATGCATCAAGTCTAAACATTCCTTGACAGCACGTCTAAACCTTAATAGATGAAGTCTATACACTCGCCATCATGCATATGTAAAGTCTATACATTCATCTGTTGATAGTTCAGCAAGTCTGTACAGCCTGTGAGGTCCGTCTCACTCAGCATCTCAAGTGGACTTGAAGTCTATACATTGGACCGTCTTACTTAGCGTCTTTGTGCATGTCACACACTCGCAAGTCTGCACATTGCTATAGCACGCATGCAGAGTCTAGACAGTCATGAGCAAGTCTATACATCGTGTTGCATGCACGCATTCAAGTCTGTACATCGCATAGCATGCACGCATGTCCAAAGTCTGTACACTGCATTGCACGAGCTGAAGTTTACACATTGTCTTGTTGCACGCACTTGAAGTTTGTACATTGTCCACTTGCAGCATTAGCACAAGTCTGTACAGCCTGTGTGCTTCATAACGCCAAGTCTATACATACTCCGTCTTACTTAGCGTCTCATGCTAAGTCTGTCGGCACACACAAGTCTATACATTCTTGGCAGTTCAGCGTCTCATGCAGTGTCTCATGCAAGTTTATACATTCTCGGCAGTTCAGCGTCTTATACAGTGTCTCATGCAAGTCTGTACATCGTCTGTTAGCGCTTACAAGTCTATACAACTCACCAAGTCCATACACTGGCTAATCTGCACAAGTCTGCAAGTCTATACATTGGCTGTTGCATGCTCATCGAGTCTGCACATTTGATAGTGGCAAGTATGTACATCGCCCAGTGTCATGCATTCAAAGTCCACACATGCACACACTTAGTTTGTGCATTGTGCTCTCATGCTTTAACACTAAGCATTGCAATGTCTATACACTGCTGCCGTATGTACACCAAGTCCACACATCTGTTGACGGCATGTCTATGAATTCATCTTCAATGTACACACTTTGCTTGATGCATTCTACATTACACATCAGCAAGTCTGTACAACGTCTGCATAGTGAACATGAAGTCTGTACAATGGTCGACGGCATGTTAGTGCATTCAGTTTTGTTGTGCATACTTCACCTTGTGCACACTGCATTACACTTCAGCAAGTCTATACAATGTCTGCACATTACATACTATAAAGTCTGTACAAGGTTTCAACCTTAAACTGATAAGTTTCTTCGACTGTCTGACAGGGACTCTTTGCAGAGATTGATGACATGGCTCGTGATCCAAGGATGGGCGAGGTGTCCAGATTGTGACACGTGGAATGCAGCCCAGCTAGGATGCTGCCATGTGGTCGAAATTCCTCAGATCTGGAAAAAGCTCTGGGCAGGAAATGTGGAAGCCACACGCCCTCTTGCTTGTTGCTGCTATAAAAGGAAGTCTTCTTCCTCAGAAGAAGGCTGATCGAGAAGAAAAGGCTAGAGAGCAGAGAAGCTCGAAGCAGCAGAGAGCCACTGAGAGCAGAGAAGAAAATTCATGATCCAGAGAGAAGAAGAAAAAGAGAGAAGAGAAGATTGAGAGAGATGAGTTGAGAGAGTTTATTTGAGAGGTTGTTACTCAGACTCTTGGTTCAGATACCAGAGCCGAGTTTTGCTCATTGAGAGCTATATTCCCTTCTAGGCTTTCTTGTTTTCGTATGTTTCTGTTTTTGTTTTTCGAACTCTTGTTTTCAAGCTGTGAGTCAGCGTTTGCAGAGGTGCTGCCTCTGGACGGGTAAGCTGTAATCCCCAGTGGGTTTGCAGAGGTGTAGCCTCTGGACAGGTTAAGCTGTAACTCCTCAGCGGGCGAGACTTGGTCTCGGACAGCAAGCTGTGTTGCTCAGCGGTTGTAAGCTAAGCTGTATTGCCCAGCGGACGCAAGCTGTGTTGCGCAGCAGTAAGCCACACTCGGGTTTGAGTGTGGGGTGGACGTAGGTCTCCTGACCGAACCACCTAAAAATCTGGTGTGTTATGTGCTTGTGTGATTGCCTATGATATGGTGTGCGGCTGCTTCTCTTGATTCTCGGCACAGATCGCTTCATTTCTGCTCTGTTCAAACGCTCTAGTTAGTGATTTAATAGATCTGCCTAAATTCCGCATTAGAGCCTTATATTGGTTTTAAATTAGGCCATCGATCTATTCACCCCCCTCTAGATCCACTCTCCGTGGTAATAGAGTGCGAAGACATGGTAAAACTGCATAGGTTGTTCACTGTCAACCAAGACATGGTAAAACTGCACAGGTTAAGCCTCCGGGCCGCCTCCAAGCCGACTCAGCCGGAGAGGCGAAGTGTTGACTTTGAAGCCAACCTCATCAGCCAGGTCATTGACCGGAGTATCTCCCTACCACGCAAATGTCTTCAACTCTCGTCCCAACGGGAAGAGTACGAAGTGGAGCAGTTGAAGACCTTCACAGTCTCCTATCAACGGAGAAGAAGACGTAACAAGGGCAAAAAGGGAGACAAGCCAATCATCTTTTACAAAGGTGATCTCGTCCCACCGTGCCCTCCTGAAGATGATTTCTACGAGGATACTCCCACCGATGTGGCGCCAGAGCTGGTCCAGGATATGGACGACATGTCGAAACGTATCAGGGAAATGTGTAAAAAGCAACACATCCCACCAGCTCAGGACCCCGCACGAGCGGCGTATTTCCATCAGCTGTGGAACCCTCCGCAGGTCCGGGGGCAACCTCCCTTCTCCCGCAAAGACACACGGGGACTTGGCTATGACCAAGAAAGGGACTTTGAGGTCTATTATGCAGTCAATGCCACAGGACTGCTACCTTCTCATCATGGGCAAGCTGAAGCTCAGCCCAAGATCGATGACTCTGTAAGGGAGTCCGGTGAGGCGTCGATGACGTCATCACCTTCTTCGGAAGTCAACAATGACCACCCCTCAGAAGAAGCAGCCGCCTAGTCTGCTAACCATCAACAATACGGGACGAGTCCCTCGACTTCAAGCCACGATCAAGAGTGCTTTAAAGAGTTTGAAGTCTATGAAGCAAATACTGATGATGAGGGGGACTTCGTCAACCTCCAACCAGCTCCACCGGAGCTTGAAGATGGTGGCCAAGCAACTGTAGACGAGTTGATTGAGATCAATCTCGGAAGCAAAAAAGATTATCGGCCAACCTTCATAAGTGCTCTTCTCAGTGAGAAAGAAAGGTAGTCATATCGGCAGCTATTAGAAAAGTTCAGGGATTGTTTCGCCCGAACTTATAAAGAAATGCTTGGCTATACTTCCAACACTCAAGCCAGTCAAGCAAGCCCAAAGGCGTATGCGCAACGAGCTGGAGTTGAAAGTTAATGCTGAGGTTGACAAGATGCTCGATGTAGACTTCATAGAGCCTTACATGTACCCGGTGTGGCTCACCAATATAGTCCCAGTGAAGGAAAAGAATGGCCAAGTTTGAGTCTGCATCGACTTCAGGGATTTGAACAAAGCATGCCCAAAAGACGACTTTCCGGTCCCAATCACCGAGACAATGGTTGATATGACCACTGGTCACGAAGCCTTGTCCTTCGTGGATGAGTCGTCGGGCTATAATCAAATCCGCATGGCCGTCAAAGATAAAGACCATACGGCCTTCCGATCTCCTAAGGGGATCTTTAACTACAAAAGGATGCCGTTTGGCCTAAAAAATGCCGGTGCAACCTATCAAAGGCCAATGACCAGGATCTTCGACGAGATGCTACACGACCTTGTTGAATGCTACGTCGATGATCTGGTCGTCAAGACAAAAAGGCGAGAGGATCATCTGGTCAATTTACGTCGAGTCTTTGAAAGGCTCCGACAGTATCAGCTCAAGATGAATCCGATGAAATGTGCCTTTGGCGTCTCCAGCGGCAAGTTCCTTGGCTTCATTGTCAGGTACCGAGACATAGAAATCGATCCTGACAAAATCAAGGTCATAAGGGGATTGCCTCCGCCCAAGAACTTGACAGAGCTCAGATCTCTTCAAGGAAGACTCGCCTATATTAGGCAGTTCATTTCTAATCTCTCAGGAAGATGTCTGCCTTTCGGCAAATTGATGAAGAAAGGAGCACCCTTCATATGGGACAAAGACTGCCAGAAAGCCTTCGAGCAAATCAAGCAATATCTACTGACTCCTCCTGTCCTAGGGGCACCTGTCAGAGGGAAGCCCCTCATCCTCTATATTGCTGCCATGGATGCCTCTTTGGGGGCTCTTTTAGCCCATATCAATGACGAGGGCAAGGAGCAGCCGTTATACTACCTCAGCCGAAAATTGGTTGGGCCTGAGCACCGGTATGCTCCTATGGAAAAAGTGTGCCTGGCTTTAGTATTTGCTGTCAAGAAGCTAAGGCACCACCTGCTAGCTCACAGAGTGGAGCTCATCTCAAAATGTGATCCACTCAAATTCTTGCTCAGTTAGCCCGTCCGCTCTGGTAGGCTCGGCAAGTGGGCACTTATCCTCAAGGAGTTCGACATCACCTTTGTCCCGCGTAAGGCAATCAAGGGGCAAGGAATGGCGGAGTTCTTAGTAGCGCACCCTGTGCTAGAAGATTCGCCACTCAACTTTGAGTTGCCCGATGAAGAGGTGTTAGTGCCTTCTCAAGAAACTGGGGAACATTGTGAAAAAGTCCCACCACAGATGGAGCCGGGCGTCCTCACTCTCGACCTCCCACACTGGGAGTTGTATTTTGATGGTGCTTCCCGAACAATCAAAAGGGCTGGCAGCCTTACAGACTTCGTCTCGGGCGCGGGGATAGTTTTTGTATCTCCGCAAGGCAGCATTCTCCACAATTCTTGTGCCCTCATGTAGTCACTGACTAATGATGAGGCCGAGTACGAAGCGCTAATTATTGGGCTTCAACTAGCGCTCGAGATGGACGTCAAGTGCATCAAAGTGTACGGGGATTCTCAGCTCGTCATCCGACAAGTATTGGGCGTCTATGATGTCCGGAAAAAGGAGCTCATCCCCTATCATGCGGCCGTCATGAGGCTGAAGAAGAAATTCTACCTATTTGAATTAGGCCATGTCCCCAGAGGCAGCAACTCCCAGGCTGATGCTTTGGCAAAATTGGCAGCCGCCTTAAAGCTGTCGCCTGAGGGAGAATTAAATATTATTGTCAGACATCGAAGGCTCATGCCGAGTGTGCTCGACGACGAATCCGGCCTCACTGTCTACGAGGTCAATAACATTCAAGAGGAGAATGCTCCCGAAGAAGAAGATTGGCGTGAGTCAATCATAATGATAAAGTGTTGCGGCTTCCCCCCGATCGGGCGCAGAGGGTGCAACTGCTACGCAGAGCGACATCCTACCAGTTGATTGACAGCCTGCTTCTCAGGCTCGTCCATGAAAAGGACCGATCGGTCCTCCTACGCTGCCTTTCCTCCAAGGAAGCAAGGACTGTGATGCAGGAGGTCCACTCTGGATTATGCGGGGCCCACCAAGCAGGAGCCAAGATGAAGAATAGCATTAAGCTCAAAGGGTTTTATTGGCCCACCATGTACGAAGATTGCAACCAATATGCTCGTACGTGTCACCACTGCCAAGCATTCGGGCCAATGCCTCGGAGGCCTCCTAATCCACTCCATCCAACAGCGCCTATTTGCCCGTTCGCAGAGTGGGGCATGGACATCGTGGGACCATTCCCACCATCATCCCAAGGTCACAAGTTTATACTGGCCGCCACTGATTACTTCTCCAGATGGGCTGAAGCCGTTCCGCTGTGAGAAGTTACGGGGGAGATAGTTGCCCGTTTTGTAAGGCACTACATTATATACAGATTCGACATCTCCAGTCTAATTATATCTGATAATGGCACGCCATTCAAGAACAAGACTGTTTATGCTTTGGCGGCTAAGTTCCACATTGATTGGAGGACATCGTCCGTCTACAACCCCCAAGCCAACGGGTTGGTTGAGGCCTTCAACAAAACCCTTTGTAAGCTGTTATCCAAGATAGTGGGTGGCCGCAAACGAGATTGGGGCGAGAAGGTCCACGAAGCCCTATGGACCTATCGAACAATCTACAAAACCCCTACGGGTTGTTCCCCGTTCTCCCTGGTCTACGGAGCCGAGGCGGTGGTCCCTGTGGAGATCAAGCTGGCATCTTATCGCGTTACTGTGCACGCTGGATTGTCAGGCCAAGACCAGTCCGAAATAGAAAGAAGGCTTGAGGAGCTGTCAAACCTTGAAGGTGAAAGACTCAAAGCCTATAAGCACTTACAAGTGTACCAAGCCCGCATGACACGGGCCTATGACAAGCTGGTCAAGCAAAGGGCATTCAAGAAAGGCGACCTCGTCACGGTCAAAGAAAAAGAGGTCCTAGTGGGAAGATCCAGCGGCAAACTCCAGCCCAATTGGCGTGGGCCTTATGTCATCCAAAAGGTCTGTGAAGGAGGGGCCTATACGGTCGTTGACCACAAGGGAGATAATCCCTTCCCTCCTCTCAACGGCAAACACATGAAGCTCTATCATGCGCCATCGCAAGAGTTTCTGCAACAGTCCCCACAGGACGTACCTCTCCCCAGTGAAGGTTCAAGCTAAAAAAAAAATGGGGTTAAAAATATTGATGCCCCGGCGGACTTAGTCGACCTTCAAGGGTTGGCTAAGGGCAAAAGGGCCATAGACCCGGCTGAGGTGAAAACCCGAAAGGGCGTCTCAGGCAAAAATGGGCAACCCCTCGATGTGAAAACCCGCAAGGGCGCATCATCGGAAAAATCTTAAGGGGGCCAGCCTCGGCAAAAACCGGAAAGGGCGGTGAGGTTGGTAATGTGAAAAAAAAAACAATCCTCTTTCACCATGCTTTACGGGTGGTTCTAAGTCTACGACTTCACCCTATAATGGCAAGAGCATTATACTAATGCCTCAGCTACATCTCCTACGTCATCCTGCGACACCTAGTCCCACCAGGGCGTCCCGACATTATCATACTCTGTCCCATCGGGATTACCCATGTTTTGAGCCTCCCGAGTTCGGATCCCGTGTCTCCCCGGGCTATCCAGTTTGTCCTTCTAGTCCCGTCGGGCTCAGCCTCCGCATGCCCCTTTCGGGCTGCCAACCCATTTCGCCTATCGGCTTCCGGGTTTAGTTCACACGTCTCTTCCGGGCAGTTAAACCCACTTACCCTTTAGTCCCACTGGGTCTGGCTTACGTACGTCCCTCTCGGGCTGCCAACCCATCTCATGCCTATCGGCTTTCGGGTTTGACTCTCATGCCCCTTTCGGGCTGTCAAATCCATCCTTTCTTTCTTCTGAGTTTGGCCTTAGTATGCCCTCTCGGCTTTCGGGTTTGATTCTCACGTCCCACTAGGGCTGTCAAATCTATCATTTCCTTCTTCTGGGTCTGGCCTATGCATGCCCCTTTCGGGCTGTCAACCCATCTCGCCTCTTGGTCGTCAGACTTGACTCATACATCCCACCAGGATTGTCAAGTCCATTCTTTTGTCCCCACGGGCTTGACCTATGTATGCCTCTTCAGGCTGCCAACCCTATTGGCCTATCGGCTTACGGATGTGATTCATACGTCCCACCTGGGCTGTCAAATCCACTTTTTCATCCTACCGGGCTTGGCCTACGTATGCCCCTTTCGGGCTACCAACCCATCTCGCCTATCGGCTTCCAGGTTTAACTCGCATGTCCCTTTCGGACTGCTAAACCTACTTCCTTGCTGTCCCAACTGGGCTTGGCCTATGCATGCCCTCTTCAGGTTGCCGACCCATCTGACCTATCGGTCTTCGGATTTGACCAAGCGTGTCCCCCTAGGGCTGTCAAACCCACCCACTTGTCCCACCGGTGCGGCGCACGTCCCTCTAGGAATGTCGAACCCTCTCTGCCTTTCGGCCTTATAGGTATTCAAAAAAAAAAACGGGGTTAAAAAATATTGATGCCCCAGCGGACTTGGTTGTTTCTGTTAGGGGGGCAATCAAGGGTAAAAAGACTTTAACCCGGTTAAGGTGAAAACCCGAAAGGGCGCCTTAGGCAAAAATGGGTACCCCTCAGTGTGAAAACCCGCAAGGGTGCACTGGAAAAAGCTATAGGGGCCCAGTCCTGGCGAAAATCCGAAATGGCGGTAGGGCTGGTAAAGGTGATCAAAAAAAAGAGAAAAGAGAAAAAAAAATGAGCACACATGCAAGAGGATAGAAGCAAAAACTACTAAATTCTATCCTTTATTCATCAAGGTCATCAATAGAGCCCGAGACAAGCCTTCAGGGGTAACTCAAAAAAAATGGGGCACGAAGGCCCTATCTACAAGAAGATGTCGAAGCCCATCAGGCGCCAGACTCGCTCCTCCTAAGGTCAGCAAGGCGAGCCTCCCTCTCAAGAGCCTCCTCCTGAAGTCCCTCTAGTCTGCGGTAGAGAGCCTCTACCTCAGTCTGTGCATTGAGGCACGCCAGCTCAGCCTCCTGAAGCTCCCTCTGTAGCTCCTCTACTCGGAGAGAAACCCTCCTGCTACGCTCGCGAGCAGCCTCGACCTCGACACCGAGCTCAGTTTGGGTGGCTCGAAGCCCGCGAAGCTCCTCCTCCTCCTGCTGGATCTGTAGCTGGGTCCTCCATCTCTACTCCTGTGTAGTGTGAAGGCGGGTGAACTCACTCCACAAGGCTCCCAGCTTCGCGGCCCACGTCAGGGAAGGCAGTATCGATTTCGGTTTCGGCCGAAACCGGTTGAAACCATTAAAAAAATTTAAAAAACTAGTGAACCTGTCTGGTTTCGGCCGAAACCGTCTGGTTTCGGACCGAAACAGGTCAGTTTCAGCCAAAACCCTTAATGGTTTCGTCCGAAACCATTAAAAAGTATTTTTTTAATGTTTCGAACCTGCTACAGTGATTCGGTCCAGTTTCGGATCGGTACCCGCCGAAACCTATACGTTTCGTCCGAAACATATCGGTTTCGGCCGATACTGCCAACCATGGCCCACGTGCCTCGGGGGAGACCCATCATGTGATAGCCCCGGGTGAAAGTCTCCAAGCTGCTCCTCAAAGTCTCTGCCGTCGGTAAAGGGTCGACCCGGATCAGCTGCCCGAGGTCCTCTAGAAGCATGCTGGCCGTATCAGCATCCCCTAGCATCACCCCAAGCTGAGGGGCGTCAGGCCACTCAACCCCGAGGGCAGGGAAGTCCACGGGCACCGCTGCTGCCCCTTCTGCTAATCCTGAATTGGGAAAAAGGAGAGGAAACAAAGTTTGTGAGTGTGACACCATAATAAAGTCACTATGGTAGAGGTCCAAAGGGGCAAATCACAACGGCTTCACCTGAAGCAACCGTGTTCGCCAGGTCAGGCCTGAGAGAAGACCCCTCCTCCGGGACCAGAGAGGAGCTATCGACAAGTGCTGGTCCCTGCTCTATGGGCGGTGCAGGTGTAGCCGATCTCTCTGCAAGTGAGACACGGCATGGAAAGTCTTAGCACTTCATCTACACCAATAATCAACAGGATCAACACGAGCACTTCATAGAGATGAAAACATACCAGTCTCTACAAGTGTCTCCTCCTCAGTCACAGCAGTGTCGACCTCTGTCGTGGGCTCCATGGAAGGAAAGACAACTGAAAGAAGGCACCAACATATAGAATGGTGATCAATATCACAGAGAAAAAAAAAGGCCTTGTCGGGTGGGTGGCAACAATATACCTGGAGCTGGTGGCACAGTGGAGTTCGCCGCCTGGGACGAGCCTGCCGCCATGTCCACCGCTGTGGGCTAGGGGAAATGCCTCTCCTCCGGGTGATCGTCAGCAGTTCAAGGCAGAGGCATTACACAATGCCAATATGCAGCAATATATGGCAGAAAGAATGTACAGAATATTTCTGTGGATACCTGAAGCCTGCACCCCGCTGGGCTCTGTAACGTCGGCAGTACCTACTGATAGCCCCAGGGCTAGGGAGGGTGCTCCCCTATCGGGGACTCCGACCCTGACGATCGGAGCCCTCACATCCTCGTCATAAGCTGGCAAGTCAGCGGAAGACCCTGTCTCAATGAGCCTAGAAAGCTCGTCCAGGGAGGAAGCCGCCTGGGCGACTGCATAATGAGCAATAAAATAAGTTAGAGGGGTTCATGATTTAACATATGAAGAGAATCTAGCCCTAAATTACCTGGGCTCATCCTTATCTCTCCTTCTACAGAAGAGCTCGATGAAGAGGAAGAAGAACCCCCACTAGAGGAGGTGCTGGAAGTCCCTGTACTCGATGAGGTACCAGAGCTTCCCCCGCTCGAGGAATCTGATGACGAAGAAGTCCCCTCACTGCCAGGGGACTCCCCCCCTTCTTCAACGACGAGGAGAGTGAGCTGAACTCCGGGAGTCCCTGCAACAGGCGATGCTATATTAGCCAAAGCACATACTGCCTCTATTTGAAAGAGAATGAAAGAAGGGTTAAGTATGAAAAGCACTTACCCGAATCCTGAGTAACGGAGGTCCCTCCTGTGTCAAGCGCGGGAGAATCGCCAGTCACAGGTGTATAATCGTTGGCGAGAGGGTCTAATCCCTCAATGTCCACGCTAATATCAGGAAGGGACTCATCCACCTCCAATCCTGCCTCTGTGAATACATTCTCGGGGCGGGGAGAAAAGCTCGCAGTAGCCCGAGTCTCAGGAAGAGCTGCATCAAAAAGGGAGAAAACAGTAAGTTACAGCATTGCATAAACATGTTGTAATGCTGATGTGAAATAAAACTCCCTTGCCCTTATTGGAAACTTCCGCCGAAGTGGGAGATGCCTCCTCAGAACGCAAGCGGGCGGTGGGCCGCGGATCATCCTCTCGGCCTTCAGCCCAAGGCCTCTTCCCACGAGCATTAGCCTCCTGGCCACTGGTATGGTCTATAAATGATAAAAGATTGTATGACGTAAGCATCTTAAATTGTAGAACAAAAAGGGACAGGGCTGAATAATTTAGTGTATACCCGGCTCCCCAATGATCCTCTCGGGCTTCAGAATGATCTGCTCGGATTTCAAACCGAGGGCCCGGGCAACCTTTTTGACAATAGCCAAGATGGCATTGGGGGGGCAGCCACCTCCAAATCTGAAATATACTCCACAGGGCCCGCACAGCCCACGACATTGATGATGTGGGCCCTCCAGTCGGTGAAGGCACTACCTGCGAACGCCCCCTCTAGAACCGCCTCGGACAGCTGAGATTTGGTCTTCAGACCGTAGGAGGCTTTCAAATCCCCCCACCAGGAGTAGGGTGCATAAGGTCCATGGGCCGCTCCCCGGCGAGCAGACCCAGAAGTAGAAGCTGCAGCAGGCGTGCTCCTCAAGGGCTTCAAAGCCCCAGTATACTGGGGCCTGTCAATGGGAACAGGGAGTCCCTCCTCCCTCCAGTGGGCCTCTATCTCACGGATAGCTCTGGCAGCTGCAGAAAAGTGAGATCTAACAAACTCAGGATCCAATGACAAGGGAGGCAGGTCCTCCTTGTTCAGACGCCGCTCCTCGACAGCTCGAATAGTGTCAGCCCGTTGCCTGAAGACGTTGCTGATTTTGAACCACCAGCGCGCATAGTGTATGTCAAAAAAGCCTTTGTGTGTCTGCTCTAGAACGGGATACTCCTTCATGTCACGGAAGAGGAAACCGTGCCACGAAGCTGCAACCCGATGAACATCTCTCTGTCGATACTGCCGAAGCGTCAAAGGGAAGTCTGCATTCAGGGGTATGGCCTGATCATACCCGAAGTTCCTGGCGAACCGGTGCAGATAGTATGGCTCAAGAACTGCTGTGCTGGAATGGCGATAGACTAGAACTCCAGGCCGTATGCAGACAACCCAATCTGTCAGTGCATATAGCGAAGGCAGAGCCCATGAAGATAACCTGCAGACGACTGTGTCACCCTGCCGCTCCGAATAAGGACGGTACGAGTGGGAGCTATGATCGAAATCCGGACTCTCACCCCTCCTAGTATGAAGGAAAGACAAAGCACGGCGAGCACTAGCAAGCTGTAAAACTACATCCTGGTCCGGGTGACCAGCAAAAGCAAAGATAAGCGGGGCAGCTGGATTATCCACTGGCGTCCTCTGTGATAGCTCTGGTAATAGCAAGCCAGCCCAAGCACTCAGATAATGGGTGGGCATCAAAATGTGCTTATCTCTCGGCGATGAATGTGAAGTCAGGGCTTCGAAGGAATGATAAATGTTCGCCAGCGCGGCCGGAGCAATAGCAATCCTGCGACCATATGACATCAAACACGCCGGGTAGATCACCTCTGCTCGCAGAACTCCCTCCTCTGCATGAGGGATCACGAAACTGGCCAGCCAGTAAGCCAGGTAAGCCGCGAGGTACGTCAACGACGATAGCTCCCTCGAGTTCCACCCCTGTGCTGGGGCGGGTAAGTGACGAGGGTGTGAAGCAAATCGGAGCTCTACCTCCTG
This sequence comes from Amorphophallus konjac, assembly GCA_022559845.1. Classification (NCBI taxonomy): domain Eukaryota; kingdom Viridiplantae; phylum Streptophyta; class Magnoliopsida; order Alismatales; family Araceae; genus Amorphophallus; species Amorphophallus konjac. The sequence continues at coordinate 251,365,571 of CM040125.1, read as the reverse complement.
GCACTGCTCCCAAGTCATGCCCGAGGAAGCAAACGCCTCGTAGAAAGAGTAGGGACCGCTGTAAAAGTGTGTAACCCAAGCATTCAGGGTCACCCTCGGCGTCCGTGCAGCTCTCTCTTTGCCCACAAGGGCTAAGTCCCTCCAGGTCTTCATCAGATACCTGAAGCAATAGGGTAGGAGATATCGGCCTGCCCCATCCGAAGCACTCAGATGCACATCATCCAGGGACAACTCCTCGTACGGCTGTCCACGAACGTGAAGGCCAGAAATCCTGTGAAAGGCCCACAGGTCTAGTGAAGTCTCTCCCTTAGTAGTCATAAATGTGTTCCAGCGCCGATTGAACCCTTTAGCTAAGGCCTTGATCAATCCTGTATGACAAGGATAAAAATACAAAGCTACTGTAACCGCATGGTGAATGCCTGCCCTGTCAAGTGCTGCTCTATAACTGTCAGCACGCCCCACAGCCACTCTGTGGCACCACGACGGTAGCAGTGGGAAGGGATGATGGCCCACCTCCCGTACCAGCTGGGGGCCTTCTGTGCCAAAATCCTCTCCAACAAGCAGTCGTGATCATAGTCATCATGCGCAAAAGCTGCGCCAGAGGGAGTCAGAAACATCCCGTCAATGGTGACGTCCGCGGCCCTGTGATGCCCAGACAGATGCCAAACAGCCGGTGAAGATGGCACTGCTCGAACAGTGAAACTGTCAAACTCCCTGAAAAAACCCAGACTCCTCTGGTCAAGGTACTGCCGCTGCCGCACAAAACCCTCTGGGAAGCTCGGATAGGAGAAAGTGCAAGTGCCCTGCATGCTATCCCTCCCCAACAATATGGCCCGCTCAAGACGACGCTTCTATCCCGACAGGCGGGAGTCATCAGCCTCTGCTCCAGGAGGCACAAAACTCTGAACAAAAGGCAGAAGATGTCGGTCTAGTGGGAAGTGTGATGGATAGCCGCTCGAGCGACCATAAACATAGCTCCCCTGCCTCCTCGTAATCCGGGAGACGTCAATAGTACCCTCAGAGGTAGCAACCTCTCCTGTCGGGCCCTCAGCAACCCAAGTAAATCCGCGGTCAACCGCATCAAAACTCTCCGAGGTAATGCTGCGAGGAAGGAATGGTGGAATAGGTCTGTCCGTCCTCCGCACATAATGGTCGTCAGAACCTCCAACTCGGGGCCTCCGGGAGGTCTCTCTGCTCCGGCTAGGGCGAGCCATGTCTGCAAGAGCTGCAAAGCCAAGACCGGAAAGATAAAGATGAGTGACAAGGCTCAGTCAAAGGCTAAATTAGACAAAGGACAACAATAAAATTATTAAGCAGTCCTACAAGACCCCTTGTTCTATCAGGGAACTCGGGGATAAGCAAAATCCATGAAAGACACGGGCCACCCGTCCCCCGCCTCCGGCGCTGACGGATGTCCCGTGGGGGGCATTTGTTGCACCCATGATTTATTCCAACAAAAATCAGCATGTTACCATGTTACCTTCGCCTTGGTCGAGGTCCACAACTATATTCGGCATATCGCCACTTTATGGAATATCTCCACGCACAGGTTCAATACGTGGCGTATCGCCACACCGTGGAGTATCCCCACACATTTAGGGCTCTATAGCCCACGTGTTGCTACAATCATAGACCTCTTGCAGCAAACGGGGTGGTCGAGAACCGGATTAACCCACCACGATTGTTAGGATCGCGTGGTTCTGGGAAAATGCCTACGGGATAAAACCTTCCTCCTTTGAACGTGCAACGACAGATAAAGGAAGCTTCTACAAGAAGAAAGAAGGTACAAACAAAGGTCTACGCACCAAGAACGAAGTCCCTCGCACGTGTACCACGTAGCGCGGACAACAACAAGTCTTCCCTTCGCAGCCTACGACACGAGGAAAACGACAAACGAACAAGGAGGCACGTCATCTCCCTACTTCATGTGGCACAGCGAGCAAACGAAGCCCCAAAGCCCTCCTTTTATTGAAACCACACGAGGGCAAGTCCTGCCCGGGGTCATTTGACCCCGGGTGGGCCCGGGGTCATTCCACCCCGAGGCGCCCCTTCTCTCCCGCGCACGGAAACAAAAAAAAATAGAAAAAGGGGGAAAATGACCTTCCCGAGGTCATTTTCACCCCGTTTAACCCGTACGGGTTCAAACGACCTCGGGGAGGCTCCCGCTTCTATAAATAGAGCCCCAAAGGTCCAGAAAGGAGTCACGATCTACAACCTACGGAGCATTTTCCCACGCTTGGAGCATCCAGCATTCCGGAGTTTGTTCGTTGTTTTGGCCCGTGAGAGGTAAGTCCCCATGTCATGTGTATATGCCCCTATGAGGGTATTTTTGTAATTACGCCCCTCAGTGGGCCGTGTTGTAAGTTTCTACGTCCCGGGGCGATTACATTATACAATTCTACCCTAATAATGGGGGAATTGCGTAAATGTCCTCCCCGGGGTCCGAAAAACATAAACGTCCAGTTATTTGTAGTTATACCCTGCAACTTCTTGTAATTAGGGCTACGCCCCTACCTCCCGCGTTAGTGCGGATCCTTGTACAGTCGACAATTCGCCGACAACCCTTGTACCTACTTGGGCCATAAATATATTCAATGTATTCCAAGGATTGTCTTTCTACACTGATCGGGAGTAAATTATAAGAAAACCCCTGACTTTCAAAAAATTACATACATACCCCTCTTCTGGCAAAATGGACGGATGTATGCCTTCTATCAAGTTCCAGTCACTCCTTCGGCTTGAGGAGGCGTCGGCTCAGTCTGACACTCAGATGTTACCCAAACCCTAGGTCTATGTAAGGTGTGATAAAATTACCAAAATACCCCTGCGACCTAGAAATGGTCTAGCAGCCCCCCCGTAACCCTCCAGAAAGAGCCTCAGCGCCTTGGGAAGTTAGGAACCCGCTCCCACCTCCGTTCCAACTGGAAATTTTCAGGAATATCCCTGTCCTGGTAAAATTACCAAAATACCACTGGGAAGGTAAAATTATCAAAATACCCTCGGGGTCCAAAAAATTCCCTCCACTTCAAAAATGCCTATGACTTTTGCATCTTTGCATTCATACTCCTAATTCCTAAGGTTTTGCCTGAACTTAAGAGGCCATTGGTGAAGCCCTAACCCTATCAACATGTTGGTGGTAAATAAGTGGTCATCGAGAGCTACCTGAGTGAACCTGCCCTCCGCATCTAAATCTATGGAGAGGACTTTGGGATTTCTTTGACAGTTAAACAAAGGTGTTCAGACGTTAGGCCGATGTCAATCAACACTGACTGTGGTCAGTGGGGAGAGGTCCAGCACCCGAACCCAAATCGTCTGGATATTATGCCCACCCACGGAATAAACCCCCACATATAGGGGAACGTCTCTTTTCAAAAAGAATATTTTAAAACATTTATTTTTCTATGAAAAATTTCGTGGTCAACAGTGATCTAACCCCAAACTTCGAGAACGAAGTTTTCTTTAAGGGGGAGAGGGTGTAATGCCCTACGAATTCATAGTTTAACATAAAGCATTTTATTTGATTACAAAAAATTATGCTTAAATATTTAAATTATTAGTCTTATTATATTCATTTCATTCATAGTAAAAAAAAAGGGCAGGAGTGGCCGCACGCGCCGCACAGGCGCAAGCGCCGCTCGCGCGGGCGGGCTCGTGCGCGCTCCCCCCCCTTTTTTTTGGCCTCGCGTTGCGGGTGCGGTTTAAAAAAAAAAATCTTTTTTTTGTTTTTTTTAACCCCTTCACTTGGTCAATCTCATGTGCCCTATAAATAAAATAAAAAAAGGTTAGTCAAATGAAGGGGCTTAGTGGGTTGGTGAAGACTCTGAGGCTCATTTCTCAATTTAAAATAAAGATTAAATCTCCACCATTGGATTAAAATCAATGGTTAAGATGGTTTAAAGGAAAAACCCCTATAAGTCACGGTTGGCAGTTTCGGCCATACCCGATAGGAAAACTAGTCGGATCACTGTAGCAATCCGAAACTAAGTTAGTTTATCAGTTTCAGGCGAAACCGATGTGGGTTTCGACCCGAAATCGAAAACTCACGTTTTCGGGGAGTTTCGGCCGAAACCCCTCCCCTCCTTGCTGTGCCTGACCGTGGAGCTGCTGCTGCTGCCAGCTGCTGTGCGGCCTGTGGAGGCAGCAGCTGCCAGCTGCTGCTGCTGCTGCTGTGCTAGTGGGGTCGGCTGGGCCCAAGGCCGCCCGGGGGGCTGCTGCTGTGCTGTTTAGGGGCAGGGGGGCTGTCCACAGCGACCGTCCGACCTGTGCTGCCACTGCGGAGGTAAATTTTGTGGAGGTAAATTTAAGGTTTTTTATGTTTTGTGTTTTTTTGGTTGAGTTGTTGAAAATTTTTATGTTGTAGGTTAAATGTTGTGTTGTAAGTTAATTTAAAACCATGATTAACTTTTTAACACTTCTAATTAAACCCTAATTAGAAGTTTATATTTGGGGTTTTTCTTTATTTAGGTTTAGTAAGGGTCAATTAGGGCTCAATTAAGTTTCATCGACTAATTTGAAGCGGGAGCATATTGGTAATTAATTCATTCGAAGGGTGATTAAGGGTTAATTGCTAATTAAGGGTTAATTAGTTCATAAAAATTGGGGCTTTTGTCTAAATCGGTTTGCTTAGGCTCAATTGAAGCTCAATTAAGTTTCATTGAAGATTTTGGGGTGGGATCATGTTGGTAATTATTTTTTTCCAAGGGTGATTAAGGGTTAAATGATAATTAAGGGTTAATTAGTTCATAAAAATTGGGACTTTTGTCTAAATCGGTTTGCTTAGGCTCAATTGAAGCTCAATTAAGCTTCATTGAAGATTTTGGGGTGGGATCATGCTGGTAATTGATTTTTTCCAAGGGTGATTAAGGGTTAAATGATAATTAAGGGTTAATTAGTTCATAAAATTTGGGACTTGTCTAATTCGGTTTGCTTAGGCTCAATTGAAGCTTAATTAAGCTTCATTGAATAATTTGGGGTGGGATCATGCCAAAAATTAATCATTTTGAAGGGTGATTAAGGGTTAATTGCTAATTAAGGGTTAAGTTTTTAATTGTACTTATACCTTTTTGTGTGTGAATGTCTTAATGCAGCATCATGCCTAGACGTCAGCAAACACAGGAGCAACAAGGGCAGGAGGATCCGGGGTGGGCCCACCTGTCCTTAGTTGATGCTAAGAGAAGAAAGGTGAAATGCAATTACTGTGGTAGGGAGCTACATGGCAAAATTACCAGAGGAAAGTAACATTTGGCAGGGGTAAGAGGAGAGGTGAGACAATGTGACCACTGTCCCCGAGAGGTGCGAGAAGAGATGCGCCAATGTCTTCTAGGGAAAAAGGAGAGGGTACAACAAAGGGCTGAGGATGAGGCTGAAATTGCTGAGGAGATTTCTGGTCGAAGGGTTAAGAGGGATGATGATGAGGAAGGCACTGAGGATTCTGATCCAGAGCTGACTGAAGCAAGGGAGCATGAACAAGCCGCTCGAAGGAAAGGGAAGGGACCCATGGGTTCAGGGACCTACGAGAGTACAGCTGCACGACGTCCTGACATTGGTCCCATGGACAGCTATCTCCACAAAAGGCCCCAGGCTACACACCCTAAAATCAAGTCTGCATTGAGAGAGGTCAAAAAATCAGCAGAAGTTGCAGGGCATGCATTTAAAAGTATCTGCAAATGAATTTTTCATGCAGGTGTCCCTGCACATGCAGCTTCAAGTGAATATTTCCAACCTATGATAGATGCCATAACAGATGCTGGCCCTGGCTTGAAGGCCCCCTCACGTCGAGACATATACGGGCGTGGCCTTGAGGGAGAGGTTGAGGAGCTCCATGATTGGGCAGAAAGCTTTAAGCATATATGGGTGGAGAGAGGATGCACCATCATGTGTGATGGTTGGACTGGTACCACGAAGAAGTCCATGATAAACTTTTTGGTTTATTGCATCGAAGGTACAATTTTTGTGAAATCAGTTGATGCATCAGATTATGAAAAGAATGCAAATTATTTGTTTCATTTGATGGATGGCATGGTAGAACAAATTGAAGAGGAGAATGTTGTGCAAGTGGTGACTGATAATGAAGCCAGTTACAAGGCTGCAGGGAAGAAATTAATGCAGAAGCGCAGTCATTTATATTGGCTACCATATGTAGCACATTGTCTGGATCTGATGCTTGAAGACATAGGGAAGGAAAAGCATGTGAAGAAGACAATTGACAAGGCACAAAAAGTCACACAGTATATCTATGGCCATCCTAGGATATTGAATATGTTCAGGGCGCATGCCAGTGGAGGGCGAGATATCATCCGTGCAGGCCCAACCAGATTTGCTTCCAATTTTATTTCTTTGGAGTCTTTGCACAGGTATAAGATTGATCTCAATTTTATTAACTTTATCCTTACTGATATGTAACAGTTGATGCAGCTTCAAATTTCATTTATTTGCACAGGTACAAGAATGAGCTGAAAGCTTTGATGTACCACAATACCCTGCGAGAATACATCGACAAGGGCAATGTTGATGCTCAGATGGATTATTTGGATGTCTGCCACGTCGTGGACGACAACAAATTCTGGGACAGGGTGTCACGGTACTTGAAAGTAGTCACACCCCTCGTGAAGGTCCTAAGAATGGTGGATGACGATGAGAAGAATGATATGGGCTATCTGTACGAGGCCATGGACCGTGCCAAATTAGAGTTGCAGCATTCCCTTCCCAGACATTATGCAAAATGGTGGAAAATTATTGACCAGAGATGGGAGAACACATTACACCACGACTTGCATGCAGCTGGTGAGTGATTAATTATACTGAAAGTGGGGTAATGCCTATATGTTATTTTATATATAACATTTAGTTAATTATACACAAATGCAGGTTATTTCTTCAACCCTCGATTTATGTACGATGCCGATGCACATGTTGATGGCGAGGTGCTCCAAGGGACTTTAAAAGTCATTGGTCGTTTATCGAGGACACCAGCCAAGAGACTTTAGGCCGAAGTAGAGGTTGGCCTTTATTTGATTTTATCAATAACAGGTATAGAATTTATTTAAGTAGTTATGTTAATGTATTACTTTATGTTTGTAGAAGAACAATTATAGAATGAGAACTGGGACATATTCTGACTCCCAATTGCAATACGCTGAGGGAAGAGTGAGCCCAGGTATATTTTATTTTTGTGATTTCTTAACCTCAATATGTATTTCTACACCTTACATTTATTTGTTTATGGTTGGTGGAATAGCTGACTGGTGAATAATGGTGAACAACCGAGATGTGGGCAGTAATGCATTGGCGTTCATTGCAATTAGGGTGCTCAGTCAAATAATATCGGCAAGCCAATGTAAAAGAAATTGGAGCACGTTCAGCCTTATACACTCAAAGGTTCGCAATCGGCTGAAGGCTGAACGGTTAGAAAAATTGGTTTACTGTCATTACAATATGAGACTGAGAATAAAGAACATGAAGATAAGACAAATGCTGAGAGACAAACGCGTCGCAGAGGATGCAATGCCAGAAATTGATGTGGACGCTTTATTTGATGATGAGAATCTCTTGCAGTCTTGGGTGGAGACACGAGAGCAGATTGATGAGCCCGTTTTTGATGATGATGATAGAAGATGGGCAGAGGACATACTAGATGAAGATGAGCCAAGAGATCCCGAATTCAGAAGAAAATCAAAGAGGGCCAGAGATACTCATGCGCACCAGAGAAGGGACCCACCTGGGGTTGTTGATGACATTGAGAAGCAGCATGATTTTCAGCCAGCTAGACACTCAGACTCAGATAGCAAGCCAGTCACTCCTAGAATGGGCAAGCCACCTGCATCCTTAAGAAGAAGTACATCAGTGCATGGGCAAACTGAGAGAACAAATGCTGCTGCTCGAGAGGACCCGGTAATTGAGCAGTTGAAGCAGATTTATTTGAGGCACACGCCAAGGGGAACATGATTCATGTCAAGGGTGATTGAAGAAAGCACACCGAAACAGGAAAAAGCATCCCCAAAGGCCAAAAGGTGACTGGAGGCTGCAGGTGCTACTACTGGCGGTGGGGATGCTGGTAGTCCTTCCTCCTTCCATGCAGACACAGGCAGAGGATACAATCAGGCTGAGCGAGGACATGATTCACATAGTCAATATGGGCATCTATCAGATTATGGAGGTGGCCAACAGGAGGCAGCCATTTATGGGTGGGGTCATGAACCAGCATTCCAGTTCCATCCACATCCGGCCAGTTCCTCTTCTCATCCTCAAGATTCTTATGCTGATACTGGATTCCAATCAAGCCAACCAAACACTCCAAAAGGGATCCAAAGAGGGATGCAGGACTTGGCTACCTCATTGTTTGGTTATAGTGAATATAGACCATACATGCAACCTTCTTATGGGTATGAACATGAAAAGCCAGACGATGAGGGAGAAGATTCTAGTTATTACCCATATTAGTGTCTCTTCATTTAGGTAAAGATCAATTAATTTATGTAACATTTACTGTGCGTAATTAGGTTTATTGTAATGCTTGAACCTACTTTATGCTTAGTATGTACTCAAGAATATTAGTTTAACATGTTCAATGTTTGAATTTCAATGTCTACTTCATGTTTATTGCACTTAATCTAATTTCTTTACAATCAAATGCATGTCTAATGAATTTTTTGATTTTTATGTGATTATTAACTTTATATCTATTTATATTTATTTGTTTATGAATTTTTAGGTCCATTTTCAATTTTTTTTAAGCTTTTGACTGGGTTTCGACCAATTTCGGCCGAAACCGAAACTGATACCGATTCGTATCGGTTTCGGACTCGGCCGAAACCGAGTCCGAAACCGACACTGCCAACCTTGTTGGGAGCACCAGTCAAGGGAAAGCCACTAATACTCTATATTGCTGCCATGGACGCTTCTTTGGGAGCCCTACTGGCACAAATAAATGAAGAAGGCAAGGAGCAGCCGTTATACTACCTTGGAAGTTGGTTGGCCGTGAGCACCGCTATTCTCCAATGGAGAAAGTATGTGTGGCGTTGGTATTTGCCGTGAAGAAATTGAGGCATTACCTCCTATCTCATCAAGTGGAGTTAATTTCAAGATGCGACCCGCTCAAATTTCTCCTTAAACAGCCCGTACTGTCAGGGAGACTTGGAAAATGGGCGTTACTCCTCATGGAATATGACATAACCTTCGTTCCGTAAAAGGCAATTAAAGGACAAGGAATGGCAGAGTTTCTCGCGGCACACCCGATTCCGGCAGACTCTCCTCTCAACATCGGACTTCCTGATGAAGAAACACTCCTGTCCTAATCGGGAACAGAAGGCCACATTGAAGATACGCCATTACAAAAAGAAGATGCCTTTGCAATTGATATCCTCTGTTGGGAGCTTTATTTTGATGGTGCCTCCCGAACGATTTTCAGCCAGCTAGACACTCAGACTCAGATAGCAGGCCAGTCACTCCTAGAATGGGCAAGCCACATCCTTAAGAAGAAGTACATCAATGCATGGACAAACTGAGAGAACAAATGCTGCTGCTCGAGAGGACCCGGCAATTGAGCAGTAGAAGCAGATTTATTTGAGGCACACGCCAAGGGGAACAGGATTCATGTCAAGGGTGATTGAAGAAAGCACACCGACACAGGAAAAAGCATCCCCAAAGGCCAAAAGGCGACTGGAGGCTACAGGTGCTACTACTGGTGGTGGGGATGTTGATGGTCCTTCCTCTTTTCACGTAGACACAGGCAGAGGATACAGTCAGGGTGAGGGAGGACATGAGTCACAGAGTCAATATGGGCATCCATCAGGTTACGGAGGTGGCCAACAGGAAGCAGCTATTTATGGGTTGTGAGGTTATGAACCAGCATTCCAGTTCCATCCACATCCGTCCAGTTCCTCTTCTCTTCCTCAAGATTCTTATGCTGATACTGGATTTGCATCAAGCCAACCAAACACTCCAAGAGGAATCCAAAGAGGGATGTAAGACTTGGCTACCTCATTGTTTGGTTATAGTGAATATAGACCATACATGCAACCTCTTATGGGTATGAACATGAAAAGCCAGACGATGAGGGAGAAGGTTCTAGTTATTACCCATATTAGTGCCTCTTCATTTAGGTAAAGATCATTTAATTTCCGTAATATTTACTGTGCCTAATTAGGTTTATTGTAATGCTTGAACCTACTTTATGCTTAGTATGTACTCAAGAATATTAGTTTAACATGTTCAATGTTTGAATTTCAATGTCTACTTCATGTTTATTGCACTTAATCTAATTTCTTTACAATTAAATGCATGTCTAATGAATTTTCTAATTTTTATGTGATTATTAACTTTATATCTATTTATATCTATTTGTTTATGAATTTTTAGGTCCATTTTCAATTTTTTTTAAGCTTTTGATTGCGTTTCGGCCTGTTTCGGCCGAAACCGAAACCGATACCGATCCGTATCGGTTTCGAACTCGGCTGAAACCGAGTCCGAAACCGACACTGCCTTCCGCTATAAGTACCCTTGAAGGGGGCTTCATTAGATCTCCTTTGGGGCTGGCCACGTTGAGGTGCTGCAGGAGGAGTTTGAGGGCAGTTAAGGAGGTGATTAAGCTTTGAAGAGGCGAGATCTCGCGCTGGGTCCTGAGCGGGCTATGGATCACCAGAAGATGAATCTGCAAGAGAGGGAAACGTATCAGAGGGCCCAGGGGATCTCCCTGGGACAAAACCCTCCGATGGCTAAGTCAGTAGAGCTATGGTGGAAGCAATAATGGGGGGAGAAGAGAGCTGATGCGCGAGAATCCTCTCCACCAAAGGGTGAAGCGAATCGTGCTCAGGAGCTTAGGGTGTGTGAATGCTTAGTTCATCTTACCATCTTCCGGAGGGTATCCCTTGCTTAAATAGTGCGCCACCTTCAGGAGTCCTGTAAGCTGAGGGGTTCCCGGCGAGAGTTACGTCTTTAACGGGGGCTTTCATGGCCTGATCGTGGGAACGTTATCCCCTTGGAGTCCGGCGGCTCCCCTGACTCTCCCACTGGCGGAGGACTCTGAACGGCTGCACCTGCAGATAATCAACCGGCCTTACCGAGCCTCGGGGATGCTAGCTCATGTCCGAGCGATAGGCATGGCCCGGCGAGGGTGGGGTCGGATAGGTCGGCTGGAGCCTATCTCTCTCGGACGGGAAGAGGGCTTTAGGCCGGACCTTCCTTGGGACCTGACCGTTGTCTGGGGCCCTCCGAGCCTAGAAGGCCGCCGGGGAGAGTTAGTTCCTCGAGTCTTATTTATTGGGCTTTTCTCCCTAAGTGGGCCCTGTGGGCTATCACTCGGGTGGGCTCGCCCGGTTGGACCTTGTGGGTCTTGTTGGGCTGCCTTTGTGGTGGGCTGCGGAAATCCCCCTCTCCACTTGTCCCCCTCCTACTCCCGAGCCAAGGAGGCTCGGATGAGTATTTTTTCGAGGCTTTGGACCGGCGTGGCTCAGGTGGGTGGAATTCCGTTGGCGTTATGGAGCCGCTTATAGCGGTCGCCGAGGCCCGTAATGATGATCCTGACGGATTCGAAACGAAGGGGCCCCCCTTTTTCTCGGAGCACGGAACGGCGCGCCGCCACCCTCAGGGGTTTATAGGGGGCGCTGTTCATCGTTCTAGGCTTCCAGGGTTTTAGGCTTTCCTTGCTTCTTGATGCGCCGTGAGAGCACAGCGGAGACGCGGAGCCTTGCGGCGGCGTTCGAGGAGTTGGCGAGGATAACCGCAGAGGCGGTCCGGCAACTTCCTTCTCCCCCGGAGTCTTTGAGCTCGTACGAGGGATCTCTTCCCGACTCGATGGCGGATCAGAGTCCGGAGCTTGTGCCGGTGAGGCGGGAACCCGTCCCCAACTGTAGTGAGTTGGGGGAAGCGGAGGTGCGGAGGCTGGAGCATCGTTTCCGCCTGCCTCTCAGATACAGCTTTATCGCCGCCACTTCGTACGAGACGAGTCTGGATGATCGCGATGAGCTCATTTGCACCTTCCTTCTGGCTTGGAAAAGTGGATTTCGGCTTCCTTTCGATCCTTATGTGCTGCAGCTTCTTAATTTTTTCCGGTTGGCGCCTATTCAGTTGGTGGCCAACTCCTATCTTCTTCTTTCGGCCTTCGGGATTCTTTGTCGTCAGCGCGACATTTTTCCTTCTTTGGACCTCTTCCACTTCTTTTTTGAGTTGAAGGCGCACCCGTCGGCGGGGAAAGGCTTCTACTTCATCCAGGCGCGGAGGAATAGGAGCTGCATCTCGCTTGCGGCGAAGGACTCCTCGCACAAGGGGTGGAAGACCCAATTCTTCTGGGTGAAGGCGGTGGCGACGGACGAGGTCTGGAGATGCCGTACCTCGCCCAACTTTCACCCGAATCTGCCCCCTCGCCAGGAGGAGTTCCCTCCCCACGTGGAGCAGCAGGCTGCCCGCCTGCTGGAGAACCGCCAATCGACCGAGGAGCTGGTGACGCCGGAGAACATCGAACGGTGTCTTCTCTCGCGGTTGACGTCGACAGGTACGGCTCTTGAGGCTCTTTTTCGGGGGTGGTAGCTCTTTTCCTCCTCCTGACCGGGGTTTCTTCTTGCTGCAGACGTGAGGCGGGAGCCTCTGGAGGAGGCGGCCGAGGTCATCGATCTGGGAGATGACTCGGCAGCCGATGAGCCTGATGTCCCGGTGGGTCGCGTCCATGCCCGAGATAAGGGCAAGGGGACGGCCCCCGAGGGGACTTCTCGATCGACTGGCTTGAAGCGCAAGGATCCCCTGGCGGGGAAGTTGCGGGAGGCCGCGAAGGCCAGGAAAAGGGCCAAGAAAGCCGGCCTTCCTACCGCCGTCGGGGGCGATTCTGGCTCGGCGGCGCTCCCCCCTCGGGGGCAGGATGGGGCCGACCCCTCCGGGCTGGCTCTCCCATCCGCCGGGCGAGAGGGGGCCGAGGAGACCAGGGGCCCCGCAGAGGGAGGTGATGGGTCGGCTCTCCCCTCTGTGGGGGCAGAGGGGGCCGATGCCGGTGTGGCCGGCGCTGGGACCGAGGGATTGGTCGGCGCGGATGGGGGTTCGCCCGCGAGGGCGTCGCAACCCCAAGTGCCGGCAGTTGCTGGTGCGGTTGATCCCGCGGCGCCGGTCGAGGGTGGGGGTTCGCCCGGGGAGGCGTTGCAACCCCAACCGACCGTGGCGAGCGGGGCGGTCAGCTTCGCTGCCCGAACAGGGTCTTCTGGCGGGGTGCCCAGGGTGGAGCAGTCCCCTTTGCCGGAACCTCTGGTCAGGCTCGGTATCTCGGGCGACTTGTACCGGCTCTGCCGGTCGATCGCCGAGAGGACGAGGGGGGGAGAAAGGCGCAGCACTCCCGCCGGGGTCCTTGATATCCTGATGGAGGGCGGCCTGGTCATAGCTCGGACAGCGGCCGTGATGGCAGAGGCGCACGCCCGGACGGAGGCGGAGCGGTCGAGGCTCGCCTGGACCCTTGGTGGATGCGAGGGGAAACTAGCCCGGCTCGAGGGGGAGCATGAGGGGCTCCGGCGGGAGTTCCTCGCATTCAGGGAGTTGGCGCGGTCGAGCCGACGGGAAGCCGACAAAAATCCGGCCTCACTGTTTATGAGGTCGACAACATACGGTGCATTAAATATGCCAAGGAAGGGGAGCAACATACGGTCTTCGCAGATCAAGCCCCATTCCACCCCAATGAGTGCCATCTGGCCGATGCTTCGCTATATTTTGGGAAGCCCACTTTAACAATCCCCGAGCCTATAAAGAACAAGGGGAAGCAAAAAGTGGACCTTGAAGTCGAAGAAGGGCAGCTCTTCACTGTTAACCAAGACATGGTAAAGCTGCACAAGCTGAGCCTCAGTGCCGCTTCCAAGCCGACTCAACCAGAAAGGCGGAGTGTTGACTTTGAAGCCAACCTTATCAGCCGGGTCATTGATGGGAGTATCTCCTTACCACCCAAGTGCCTTCAGCTCTTGTCCCAACGAGACGAACAGGAGGTGGAACAGTTGAAGACCTTTACAGTCTCCTATCAACGGAGAAGGAGACGCAACAAGGGCAAGGAGGTCAAACCGATCATCTTTTACAAAGGTGATTTAGTCCCACCGTGTCCTCCTAAAGATGACTTCGGCTGGGATACTCCCGCCGATGTGGTGCCAGAGCCAGTCCAGGAGATGGACGATATGCCAGAGTATATCAAGGAGATGTGTAAAAAGCAGCACATCCCGCAAACTCTGGACTCTGCTCGAGCGGCATATTTTCATCAACTATGGAATCCTCCACAAGTCCGCGGGCAGCCTCCCTTCTCCCGTAAAGATACAAGGGGCCTTGGCTATGACCAGGAGAAGGACTTCGAGGTCCACTTCGCAGTCAACACCATAGGACTGCTACTTCTCCCTAACGGGCAAGTTGAAGTTGAGCCCAACATAGATGACTCTGCAAGGGAGTCCGCTGATGTGTCTACGACACCATCACCTTCATCAGGAGCTGACAATGGTCACCCCTCAGAGGAAGGAGCAGCTCAGCCTGCTAACCACCCGCAAAACAAAGCGAGCTTTTCGGCTTCAAGCCACGAGCAAAAGTGCTTCGAAGAATTTGATGTCTATGAAGCCAACACTGATGACGAGGGAGACTTCGTCGACCTCCAACCAGCTCCACCGGAGCTCGAAGACGGTGGTCAAGCAACTGTGGACGAGTTGATCGAAATCAATCTTGGAAGCAAAAGTGACTATCGTTCCACCTTCATAAGTGCTCTCCTCAGTGAGGAAGAAAGGCAGTCGTATCGACAGCTTTTAGAAGAGTTCAAGGATTGTTTCGCCTGGACTTATAAAGAAATGCCCGGGCTCGACCCTTCTGTGACTGAACATGAGCTGGCAATACTTTCAACAGTCAAGCCAGTCAAGCAAGCCCAAAGGCGTATGCGCCACGAGCTGGAGCTGAAGGTCAATGCTGAGGTTGACAAAATGCTCAATGTGGACTTCATAGAGCCTTGCATGTACCATGTGTGGCTCGCTAACATAGTCCCTGTCAAGAAGAAGAACGGCCAAGTCCGAGTCTGCATCGACTTCAGGGATTTGAATAAGGCATGCCCAAAGGACGACTTCCCTGTCCCAATCACTGAGACAATGGTTGATATGACCACTGGTCACGAAGCCTTGTCTTTCATGGATGGGTCGTCGGGCTATAATCAAATCCGCATGGTCGTCAAAGATAAAGACCATACGGCTTTTCGGTCTCCTAAGGGGATCTTCAACTACAAAAGGATGTCGTTCGGTCTGAAGAATGCCGGCGCAACCTATCAAAGGGCAAGGACCAAGATCTTCGACGAGATGCTACATGACCTTGTCGAATGCTATGTTGATGATCTGGTCGTCAAGACAAAGAAGCGGGAGGATCACTTAGCTGACCTGCGTCGAGTCTTTGAAAGGCTCCGACAATTCCAGCTCAAGATGAACCCGATGAAGTGCGCCTTCGGCGTCTCCAGTGGCAAGTTCCTTGGCTTCATTGTCAGGTATCGAGGCATAGAAATCGACCCCGACAAAATCAAGGCCATAAGGGGACTACCTCCGCCCAAGAACTTGACAGAGCTCAGATCTCTTCAGGGAAGGCTCGCCTATATTAGGCGGTTTATTTCCAACCTCTCAGGAAGATGCCTACCTTTCGGCAAATTGATGAAGAAAGGAGCACCCTTCATATGGGACAAAGACTGTCAGAAGGCCTTCGAGCAAATCAAGGAGTATCTGCTGACTCCTCCAGTCTTAGGGGCACCCGTCAGAGGGAAACCCCTTATCTTGTATATTGCTGCCATGGATGCCTCTTTGGGAGCTCTCCTAGCCCAGATCAATGAAGAGGGCAAGGAGCAGCCACTGTATTACCTCAGCCGAAAATTGATCGGGCCTGAGCATCGGTACGCTCCCATGGAAAATATGTGCCTAGCTCTGGTGTTTGCTGTCAAGAAGCTAAGGCACTACCTTCTAGCTCATCGGGTGGAGCTCATCTCAAAATGTGACCCACTCAAGTTTCTGCTCAGCCAGCCTGTTCTCTCTGGTAGGCTTGGTAAATGGGCACTTATCCTCATGGAGTTTGACATCACCTTCGTCCCACGCAAGGCGATCAAGGGACAAGGAATGGCGGAGTTCTTAGCAGCGCACCCTGTGCCGGAAGATTCGCCACTCAACTTCGAGCTTCCCGATGAAGAGGTGTTGGTGTCTTCTCAAGCCATTGGGGGGCATTCTGAAAAAGTCCCGCTACAGATGGAGCCAGACGTCCTCACCCTTGATCTCCCACATTGGGAGTTATATTTTGATGGTGCCTCTCGGACAATCAAAAGGGCCGGCGGCCTTACAGACTATGTCTCAGGCGCGGGGGTAGTCTTTGTATCTCCACAAGGCGGCATCCTCCACAACTCGTGCGCTCTCATGAAGTCACTGACTAATAATGAGGCCGAATATGAAGCGCTAATCATTGGGCTTCAACTGGCACTGGAGATGGACATCAAGTGCATCAAAGTGTATGGGGATTCTCAGCTCGTCATCTGACAAGTACTGGGCGTCTATGATGTCCGGAAGAAGGAGCTCGTCCCCTATTATGCAGCCGTCATGAGGCTGAAAGAAAAATTTTACCTATTTGAAATAGGCCATGTCCCCAGAGGCAGCAATTCTCAGGCTGATGCTCTTGCAAAGTTGGCAGCAGCCCTAAAACTCCCGCCTGAGGGAGAATTGAATATTACAGTCAGGCACCGAAGGCTCATGCCAAGTGTGCTCGACGAAGAATCCGGCCTCACTGTTTATGAGGTCGACAACATTCAAGAGGAGATCGCTCCCGAAGAAGAAGATTGGCGTGAGCCGATCATAAAGATAAAGAACGGCTGGCTCCCTCCTGATCGGGCTCAGAGGGTGCAGCTGCTACGCAGGGCGACATCCTACCAGCTGATTGACGGTCTGCTCTTTAGGCTCGTCCATGAAAAAGACCGATCGGTCCTCCTGCGTTGTCTTTCGTCCAAGGAAGCGAAGACTGTCATGCACGAGGTCCACTTCGGATTGTGTGGAGCTCACCAGGCAGGAGCTAAGATGAAAAATAGCATCAAGCTCAAAGGGTTCTACTGGCCCACCATGTACGAAGATTGCAATCAATATGCTCGTACATGTCATCAATGCCAAGCATTCGGCCCAGTCCCTCGGCGGCCACCTAACCCGCTCCATCCAACAGTGCCTACTTGGCCATTTGCAGAGTGGGGTATGGATATTGTGGGACCATTCCCACCATCGTCTCAGGGGCACAAGTTCATACTTGCTGCTACCGATTACTTCTCCAGATGGGCGGAAGCCGTTCCACTACGGGAAGTTACAGGAGAGATAGTCGCTCGTTTTGTGCGGCACTATATCATATACAGATTCGGCACCCCCAGTCGGATTATATCCGATAATGGTACGCCGTTCAAGAACAAGAGTATTTATGCTCTGGCGGCCAAATTCCATATCGATTGGAGGGCGTCATCAGTCTACAATCCCCAGGCCAACGGATTGGCCGATGCCTTCAAGAAAACCCTCTGCAAGCTGCTGTCCAAGATAGTAGGTGGCCGCAAGCGGGATTGGGGCGAGAAGGTCCACGAAGCCCTATGGGCCTATCGTACCATCTACAAAACCCCCACGGGTTGCTCCCCATTCTCCCTGGTCTATGGAGCTGAAGCAGTGGTCCCTGTGGAGATCGAGCTAGCGTCTTACCGCGTTGCTGTGCACGCCGGATTGCCAGGCCAAGACCAATCTGAAATTGAAAGAAGGCTCGAGGAATTGTCCAATCTTGAAGGTCAAAGACTCAAAGCCTACAAACACTTACAAGTGTATCAAGCCCGCATGACACGTGCCTATGATAAGCTGGTCAAGCAACGGGCGTTCAAGAAAGGCGACCTTGTCATGGTCAAAGAAAAGGAGGTTCTCGCGGGAAGATCCAGTGGCAAACTCCAGCCTAATTGGCGTGGGCCTTACGTCATCCAGAAGGTCTACGAAGGAGGGGCCTATACGGTCCTTGACCACAAGGGGGACAATCCCTTCCCTCCTCTTAACGGTAAGCATATGAAGCTCTACCATGCGCCACCGCAAGAGTTTCCACAGCACTCCACACATGACAGTACCTCTCCTCAGTGAAGGTTCCAAAAAAAAAAGGGGGGGGGGGTTAAAAATACTGATACCCCGGCGGACTCAGCTAGCCTTCAACGGTTGGCTGAGGGCAAAAAGGCTATAGACCCGGTCGAGGTGAAAACCCGAACGGGCGCCTCGGGCAAAAATGGGCAACCCCTCGGTGTGAAAACCCGAAAGGGCGCACCGGAAAAAGCTAAAGGGGGCCAGCCTCGGCGAAAACCCGAAAGGGCGGTGAGGTTGGTAATGTGAAAAAAAAAATCCTCTCTCTGTCCATTCTATGGGTGGCTCTAAGTCAATGACTCCACCCCACCTCGACCAAAACATCGTATTGATGTCAGGGCTACACCTTACATGTCATCCTATGACACCTAGTCCCACTGGCATTCTGACGGTGTCATACTTTGTCCCATCGGGCTCGGCCTATGCATACCTCTTCCGGGCTGCCGGCCCATTCCGCCTATCGACATCCGGGTTCAGCTCACGTGTCTCTTCTGAGCAGTTAAACCCGCTTACTCTCTTGTCCCACTGGGACTGGCCTTAGTATGCTCCCTCGGGCTGCCAACTTTTCATGCCTTTCGGCTCCTTTTTCATTCTAGGGAATGGCCTATGTATGCTCTCTCGGGCTGCCAACCCTTCATGCCTTTCGGCTCCTTTTTCATTCTAGGGAATGGCCTCAATATGCTCTCTCGGGCTGTCAACCCTTCATGCCTTTCGGCTCATCTAACCTCCTTGGGATTGGTCTCAGTACGCCCTCTCGGGCTGCCAACCCATCATGCCTTTCGGCTCATCTTATCTTCTTGGGATCTGGTCTCAGTATGCTCTCTCGGGCTACCAATCCATCGTGTCTTCTGGCACATGTCCCACCGGGTCTGGCCTCAGCATGTCCTCTCGGGCTGCCAACCCACCTACTCGCCTATCGGCTTTCGGGTTTGACTTTCACGTCCCACTGGGGTGGTCGAACCCATCTTTGTCCCACCGGGTATGGCCTCAGTATGCTCTCTCGGGCTGCCAACCCATTACGCCTTTCGGCTCCTTTCTATCCTCTTGGGTTCGGTCTCAGTACGCGCCCTCTCAGGCTACCAACCCGTTTCGCCTTTCGGCTCACAGATTTGATTCATTCGTCCAACCCGAACAATCAAATCTACCCATTTGTCCCACCTCTGTGGCACACACGTCCTTACGGGAGTGCCACATTTTTCTCGCCTTTTGGCATTATAGGTTCAAAAAAAAAAAAAAAAAAAACGGGGTTGAAAATATTGAGACCCCACGGACTTGGTTGTTTCTGTTAGAAGAGCAATCAAGGGCAAAAAGACTTTAACCCGGCTAAGGTGAAAACCCGAAAGGGCGCCTTAGGCAAAAATGGGTACCCCTCAGTGTGAAAACCCGAAAGGGCGCACTGGAAAAAGCTAAAGGGGGCAAGTCCTGGCGAAAACCCGAAAGGGCGGTAGGGCTGGTAAAGTAAAAAAAAAGAGAGAGAGAGAGAAAATGCTTATCAAGCATCAGACTCGCTCCTCCTCAGCTCAGCAAGGCGAGTTTCACTCTAAAGAACTTCCTCCTGGAGCCCCTCAAGCCTACGGCGAAGAGTCTACATCGGCACGCGCAAGACTGCGCTCCTTCTCGGTCTCCCGGACCTCTCACAAAAGCCCATCTCAGCCTGGGCTCTCTGAAGTGGAGGCCATCTGCTCGCGCTCATAAGTGGCCTTGACTTGGGCGCCCACCTCAGCCTGGGCTCTCTAAAGTCTGCAAAGTTGCTCCTCCTGCTCCTCCACTCCTAAATAGCGCGAAGGTGGGCGAACTCCTCCCATAAAGACGCAAGCTCAGTCATCCAGGCGTCCTGAGGGAGACCAAATACATGCATCTGGCAATGCTACACCAAGTTGAGGACCATTCAGCCACTCCATCCCAAGGGCCATGAAACTCTGAAGCAGCTTTGAAGCCTCACTAGCTGAAGCTAAAACAAAGAAAGGAGTTGCCTTAGCCCGTGTACGGCCGACATCTACCCAAACCAACATGCCCTAAGGGCTGGTCTACATCCACCTTGGCTATCACAAGTCAACAGTTAGTCTGCTTTAACATTCGGCGACATACCTCAGCGGTCAACCGACACATCGGCATGTTCGGCTACACACCTCAGTGGTCAGCCGACACATCTTCAATGATACCTCAGCGGTCAGCCGACACATCAACATGTCGGGCTACACCTCAGATGTTAGCCCACACATCTTCGGCGACATACCTCAGCGGTCAGCCGGCACAATGACTTTTGGCCAAACGCACCCCCAAGGGTCGGCCAGTGTCAGTCTCTAGCTATCACAGCTCAACAGTCAATCAACGACGACTCAGATGGATGCACATCTTCGAGACAGGCCTACATCAAATTCGGGCTAACAAATCTCTCAGAAGTAGGCCCCCATCAACTCTAGGCCAATAAGTCTCTCAGAAGCAAGCCCCCATCAACTCTAGGCCAACAAGTCTCTCAGAAGCAGGCCCCCATCAACTTCGGGTTAATAAGTCTCTCAGAAGCAAGCCCCCATCAACTCTAGGCCAACAAGTCTCTCAGAAGCAGGCCTACGTCAACTCCGAGATAATAAGCCTCTCCGAGGCAAGTCTGCATTAACTCTCACTTTTCAACAATCTTCCCATGTCATGAAGACTCAGGAGATACCCACAAATACTACAAAGGGCACGGACCGTCCGCCTCTACCTCCGGCCTCGACGAACGTTCCGTGGGGGGCATTTGTTGCACCCGTAATTTTCTCGAAATACTTCGAGAATTTCATTCCGAAACAACCGACAAAAAAGATACGGTGTAGCGCCGATGTCGTCGGACTGCGGAGTACCTCTGCGATTTAGGGTCGATCGGCCCGATCATATTATTACAAGTGGCATCGCGACAATGGAAGTTAAGAGGAAGATATGCATGCATGCCTGTCAAAGCGGCCGAGCAAGTGTATCACACAGCACGGACGGACGCGAAGATTCTTCCCCACGCAGCGTCACCACGGCTTCTTCTCAACTTAGATTGACAGAAACGGAGCAAAACGGCGCGAAGAGGGGCCAAAACGCATGCCCGAGGGTCAAACGACCCCTCCCGGACGCGAGAGGGGGCCGCGACCACCCCGCCGGGGTCAGCGGTGGTCGCACGACCCCGCCAGCCACCTGGCGGGGTCGCGCGACCCCGCTGGCACCCCATCGGGGTCGCGGGACCCCACTGTGGACTGGCGGGGTCGCGCGACCCCGCTGGCATCCCTCCGGGGTCGCGCGATCCCCCCCTTTCTCTCCGGTGTTCAAAAAAAAAGGGAGGATTTTTAACCCCCTCAGAGGGGTCATTCATCCTTTTTTGGCATCCAGAGGGGTCATTCAGCCCTTTTTGACATCCAGAGGGGTCATTCATCCTTTTTTGACATCCAGAGGGGTCATTCAGCCCTTTTTGACATCCAGAGGGGTCATTCATCATTTTTTGGCATCCAGAGGGGTCATTCATCTCTTTTTGGCATCTAGAGGGGTCATTCAGCCCTTTTTGACATCCAGAGGGGTCATTCAACCCTTTTTGGCATCCAGAGGGGTCATTCAGCCCTTTTTGACATCCAGAGGGGTCAAAATGATTTTTTGCCACCCCACCTTGACAGAATCGGGGCAAATTCGTTCATTTGACCCCTCTGGGCCCTCCCGCCTTCTATAAATAGACCCTAAGGGTCCAAGTGGAAAAGAGGACGGAACCTCTACGAGAAGAGCACCGCGCAAGGAATTGTTCTGTTTGTTTCGGCCTGTGAGGGGTAAGTCCCCGGGCCTTGTACTTATGCCCCTACGGGGTATTTTTGTAATTACGCCCCTCAGTGGGCCGTGTTGGCAATTATGCCCCTCAGCGGGCCGTGTTTTGTAAGTCTTTACGTCCCGGGACGACTAAGTTATGTGGTTCTGTCCCTATAATGACGGAATTACAAAAATGTCCTCCCCGGGACCGTAAGAGACCAAAGTCCTGTAATTTACAGTTATACCCTGCAATCTTTTGTAATTGGGACTACGTCCCTATCTCCCGCTTTAATGCGGACTTTTGTACAGTCGACAACTCGCCGACAACTCATGTACTCACTGGAATTATAAAAGCACTCAGCATGCTCCATGTGTACCCTCGAGGGAAAATTGCATGAAGACCCTTGGCTTTCCAAAATTGTGTATATACCCCTCCTTCGGCCAAATTGACAGATGTGTGCCTTCCATGAAGCCCCTTGTCATTCCTTCGGTCCGGAAGTGTTGTCAGCTCAGTCCAGCACTCGGGTATCATCTCAAACCTAGGTTTAGGGTCTGGTAAAATTACCAAAATACCCCTATGACCTAACAAATGGCCTCAGAGCCCTTGAAACCCTCCAGAAACGGCTTCCATGCCTTGGGGAGTCATGAATCCAGTCCTACCTCCATTCCAGCCCAGAAATCTCAGCAATGCCTCTGGCCTGAAAAAATTACCAAAATACCCTTGGGTTGGTAAAATTACCAAAATACCCTCGGGGTCCAGAAAATTTCTTTTACTTCAAAACTGCCTATGGCTTCCCCTAAATCATCTTCATATTCTCAAATCCTAGGGTTTTGCCCAAATATGGCCTCAGTTAAAAACCCTAACTTGGTCGTTGTTTCTGTTGGTCGGTGGTGAGTGAGTGGACATTGTGAACCCTCCAAGAGAGTTTGCCCTCAACATCAGAACCCCTGTAGAAGACTTTTGAGACTTCTTTGACAGTTAAACAAAGGTGTTCGGACGTTAGGTCGATGTAAATCAACACTGACTCCGGTCAGTGGGGAAAGGTCCAGCACTCGAACCCAAATCGTCTGATACGATGCGCACACACGGAATCACCCTTCTACTCAGATGGGGGGGGGGAGATGTTTCTTTTCAAAAAGAACGAAAATCTACCTTTTATCTACGATAAAAGTCGATCTAGATTTTTTCCATGTCTCACATGTACTTTCCTTTTTGTTGAGCTGTACCTTTGGGACTTGTGTATATCTAGACTGGTAATTGTATAAAATTGTGTAATTTTTAAGTGTAAATTTTAATTTCAACACTTTAATTTCTACATTTATTTTAGATTTATGTACACTCCCGTGACACCTTTTAACCCTTCCGAGCTTTCCAGCTCGTGGGTGGCGGCATAGGATCCGAGTGATATCGGATTTGACCCGGTATCCGGATCTTGGGTCGTTACAACAATAAAGGCCCAGACTGCTAGCGCCCGCTCGACCCAACTCCGGTGGCCTTGTTCTACCTCCTGGGCCGCCACGCCACTCTCTTACCTTTCCCGACCTATCATAGCTGACCCAACCCTCCCTTTGCCCACGTTTTCTCTCTCTCTCCCTCCCCATACCAGAACGTCCGGATTGCTGAAGTGACAAAGGCTCTCTCTCTCCGTGTCTCCACACTCAGCCCAGCAGAGGCTCAACTCGGCATGAAGGAGACTTGCTCGGACCAGAGTCGACATATATAGGGTCCATTCGTCATCGTCCCTCTTGCTCTGTCTCTCGGCCTCCGTATCACATCGCTCGGACCAAACCAATATATATGGGATCCGACATTTTGGTCAGCATCATATTCTCAGAATATGGCCTCAAAGAGTTTACATGCCCAACAAGTAGGAAAGATTGCAAATGAACAACTTTTATAAAATTTTGGATTAACCTTAATAGGTAGAATCAAACACTCGTGGATTTATCGATTTGCTGACCATCATCATCATCA
Organism: Amorphophallus konjac; assembly: GCA_022559845.1. Lineage (NCBI taxonomy): Eukaryota > Viridiplantae > Streptophyta > Magnoliopsida > Alismatales > Araceae > Amorphophallus > Amorphophallus konjac. Next base: position 251,341,757 of record CM040125.1, on the reverse strand, counting down.
GAGCCTTATCCCATTTTTTTGGGGGAGAATTCATATTATTGATGTAACAAATTTTTACTGCTGGCTGTCAACCTAATGTAAGCCCTCCTCCTTTCTCACCCGGGCTTGGGACCAGCATGGCGGAGTTGATTTGCTGACCAAAAAACATAAAATGCTCAACATGGAATTCAGACTCTATTAATAGAGTTTTTTCAAAAATTCAATCCTGCAAGATCTCATTAAACAAGAACAGATCCTTCGTTACTAGACAGGAGATGCCTCAAGAAACTTGACGATTTTGAGGCATATGCAGAAAGTTATACAGACGAAGTCTATTGTCTTGGTCAACATAATTCAACAATGGTCAAAGCCCAATTTTTTGTCTCTATCACTGAAGCATTGGTAACCTTGTCCTTAAGAAACTTAATTATGAAAATATTCCTCTGAACAATTTACTATTTGTTGATATTTCTTAATATAGTTGGCAAGAGATTAAGAAATCTGGTATAATATACATGCTACAACAGTTATGCCTTATATTTCTCAACCAGTATGTTCACATATTTCAGGAGCAGAAAAATTTAATATTCTTGGAAAGGAGAAAGCTCCATCGTAAGCCTAAATTACAAAGCTTACGGAGAAGGCGTATGTTCAAGCCTTTTTTTTTTTCAAAAAATGCACGAAAAAGGGCCATTATGCAAGAAAATCTAATTTATGTTTTGCTGGTTGAACTTCTTGATCACTATCTTCAGATGCTAAAATACAATTAGAAGAAGCAATATGAGACTGAAACATTTGTATTTGTAATGTAGTCGCTTCTTTTGAATCAGTGGAATATTCAGAATTTAACTCAAGCTGATAAATAATATCTGAATTTTCAAATGCTTTAAACAACTAGTCCTCTGTTTTTATAAGTTTCCAGTCAACATCAATTTCTTTGACTTGGAACATTGCACGTACTTGTTTAAGAGCTTTCGAAGGGCAAATTTTTACATAATGACCCTTTTTCTTGCAAGTAAAACACAAATTAAATTTTTTGCACTGGGTGATTCCTTATCGTGCATTTTTTGAAAAAAATTAAAAGACTTGAATGTACACCTTCTCCATAAGCTTTGGAAATTGGGCTCACTATGGAGCTTTCTCTTTGGCCTTACAGGAATATTAAATTTTTTTGCTCTTGAAATCTGTGAACATGTAATTTGAGAAATATAAGACAACTTTTACAGCATGCACATTATAATAGACTTTCATAATCTCTTGTCGAAGGTATTGAGAAATATCAAGAAACAATAAACTGTCAAGAAAAATATTTTTGGAATTGAGTTCCTTAAGATTACTGATGGCTTCAAGGATAAAAGGAAGAAATTGGGTCTGACCATGGCTGAATTAAGTTAACCAAGCCGATAGACTTCATCTGTACAAATTTCTACATATGCCTCAAAGTCATCAAGTTTCATGAGGCGTCTTCTGCCTAATAACAAAAGATTTGTTCTTGTTTGATGAAATCTTGCAGGATTGAATTCTTGAAGAAGCTCTGTTAATAGAGCTTGAATTCCACCTTGAATCATTTATATCTTCTGGTCAGCAAATAGATAAATCCACCAGTGTTTGATTCTACCCATGAAGGCTAATGGCAGAATTTCAAAAAGTTCTTCATTTGCAATCTTTCCTGATTGCTGGGCCATGTAAACTCTTTGAGAACATATTCTGATAATATCTTCAATTTCATCAATTTTGATGTGATCAATGAAAATAATTGTGATGTCAACAGGAAGCATTACAATATGCTCTGTAAACCTGATGGAATTTTTTACTTCGGAAGCTTTGTATGCATCATTTTAAAAGATGTCTCAGTGGTACTGGTTTCAGAATTAACATCTGGAGCAGAGAAAGTTCGTTTGGGTAGTATAATTTTCTTCTCGATTTCATCCATTATCAATTTTCCAAAATCAAGAGAGAAATCCATAAGTAATTTGATATTTGTATCATGATCTATTAATATTTTTTGTTTCTTCTCTGGCAATTGTTTCATTCGTTCCATCTGAAAGGACTTTATCGCTTCTAGTTTTTTATGAACCTTATGAAGCTCGGCATGCATATCAAAGATATGTTTTTCAGCATAGGATGTCTAGTGAATTACATAATTCAACTGTCGGGATTCTTCTTTTAGCATCTACTGGGAATCAACACTATGACATAGAAGATAACTGACATCGACCCTTAATTCAATCTTGTCCTTTGACAGTTGTTCAGCATTTGTAGTTTTGTATACTATATCTTGGGTGGCCATTCTCCCGATACAATACATGTGGCTTTATCCGAATTGGAAGTTTAGATGCCGACTGCATCATTTGGATTTCAGTAGAATCTCAGTTTGGAGAGGTTGAAATAGGGGCAAGAGGTAGATCATGAATAATAGGGAGAACGAGAAGAGTAGGAGCTGGTAGCAAAAGAACAATGGAAAACCTAAGATAATGAGGTTCAGGGAATTTAGACTCTAGAGAATCTTTTCTTTTTGGAGTTTTTTTCTTGGAATCCAACATGAGAGAGAAATTTTTTGTATAAGAGGATAACCTTGTAGACAACCATTTATTTGAATGGTTTCTAGAGATGCTCCAACTGTAGATATATTCTTGTTTAATTCTATAGAGAAAATGGACACTGTAAGGTTGTCTGAAATGAGAGACAATAGTATATGTTAAGATACATCGGGAAGCTAAAGCTACAGACAAAGAACTTGGAAGAAGTCTCTCTTCTTTAATTTGTACACAGGCCACAAAAGTATTGGTTAAGTAGCAGGGTTGGCAGTATCGGCCGAAACCGATACGTTTCGGCCGGTACCGATCCGAAACCGGACCAAATCACTGTAGCAGGTCCAAAACCATTAAAAAAATACTTTTTAATGGTTTCGGACGAAACCATTAAGGGTTTCGGCCGAAACCAGACAGGTTCATTATTTTTTTTAGTTTTTTGAATGGTTTCAACGGGTTTCGGCCGAAACCGAAACCGGTACGTATCGGTTTCGGTACCGGCCGAAACCGGTACCGAACCGATACTGCCATCCTTGTTAAGTAGGGGTCTTCTAGTGCAAGGGTAAAGTTATGGTGTATCGAACATAACTCATGTTTATCAAGTGTGCCTGTGAACTGACAAATCCAAACTTTTTTGCAGTCTATGACGAAAATCTAACAAAGACACTAAATAGGGGGGATTGAGATTATAGGAAAAATGAGGATGCACAAGGATGTATATCTGACCAATATGAACAAACTTAGCCTTTTTATTTTTCCATTCTTGAATATCTACAGGAGAAAAGAAAGGAAGGAACACAGGCCTAACGCCTGCTTCTTGTACAAGCATATTAGCTTTTACTAGCTCAATACTCAGTAGGAGAGTGCGGGAACTGGTATAACTCGGACTTGTTGATCTGGGGAAAACTGACGTTTCCATCCTGATTAATTTGCACTTCTTGTTGCAAAATATGATTATGAATAATGGAAAGTTTAGAATAATCAAAAGAAGAATATCTAGTAGATTGGATCATTCGGATATAAGAAGGATGAGAATTCTGCTCATATTTGATGATGCAATCTTTACCTTGATTCTTTAAGACACATTTTGGAGAATCTGGTGTTTCATCTTGAGTTTCAGATTCTTCCTCTGGCGCCAAAGATTGGCCAGGTAAGCAACAAAATTCTTAATCAGAAGATTCTGAAGTGGAGACAACATTTGTTTAATCAATTCTTTTGTCTCATAATCTCTTTCTTGTTCAAACATGCCTTCAACAAATTTGAGATCATCAAATGTCTATCCAACCTCTGGCTGGGTAGAGAATAAAGGCAAAGTTTCTGCAGAGAAATCTTCATTAGAAAATACCTTAAATGATGCTGCCTTTAGAACATAGCTATTATAAAGACTTGGATCTCCTTGATACTGGAAGATTCGAGCCCAGTAAACATATCCAATACCATTATCAATAAAAGCACGGTTGTTGAGGGGTCTTTTTCGTCCTAATTCCATTGGTAGTGGTGAAAGCCATTTTTCGAGGTTAAAGCATCTACTTCCAACCTAATGCAATTTGGTAGAAGTAGTTCTGGCTTCATGGAATATATTATATCTCCAAAGCCCCTTCATTGGTTTCTCTTGACTAACTTCTTTGAAACTAGCAACAAAGAAGAGAGTGCAAAAACTTTCTTTGATTTTTCATTGGGGAACAATCCTCCCCATGTGCAGACTTCTTCAACAGAGCATGGATTTGAGAACCATTCCTCATAGACAGTATCATGGCAGAATTTTGGAACTATTGGAGTGTAGGCTAGTTGAATAGTATCCAAATTTTTGCCTCTCAAATCTGAATTGGTTTTGGTTATATGGAATGCTCTATCCTCAAGATTAGAGTAGTAGAGATGGCAGTTGCTAAGTCAAAACTCATGAGGGTAGTGATCCCATACTGTAGCAAAATAACTCTTGAATTTATAACCCTGGTCTAAAAGATGACTTGAGAGCTGTAACTCCTAATTTCCTCAAGAACTGGAAGTGAAATATTTGAAGTATAAGGTAATTCATGGTGGTAAAGTGAGGATGGCAAGAACACAAATGGTTTGTTGTGGATAGGACACAACAAAGGAGTGTGCATAAGGCAAAAGAAACAATACAAGGGTTGCTCAGAAATGCTTTATGCAGCGTTAATAACAACACAAAGGATTGCTAAGAACACCTATTGCTTTTATGAGTAACAGCAGCCAGAGTCCCCTACAAATGCCAAGGCCCTAACTACTCTTCTTAGGATATGATACAAGTGAAGGTGATCGGAGGACTAAGGCTATTGAATGCTAACACAAGACTGGCACTCACAACAAAGAGAACACAAAGGTTCACTCAAAGGTTAGGTGATCGACTTCTGATGATCCGAGAGCCATAGTGAAATTTGGTGGTCGATTGAGGATGGAATGACCAAGATCATGGATTTTGTTTGAACGATGATGATTAGAATAGCCACGGTTGCATATGTTAGTGAATGACCAGGATCGGAATGATCAAGGTCATATGCTTTAGTGGCTTGCTGTCGTGGAATTTTAAGTGGCTTAAAGGCCAAAGAGATTTTGGGTGGCTTGAAGGCTGAAGGAATTTTAGGTGGCTAGAAGCCCGAAGGGACTTTGGGCGGTATAAAGGCCAAAGCAGTTTTAGGTGCTTTAAAGGCTGAAGGGCTGTTGGGTCGATTGTTGCTGAAGGAGTTTTGGGTGGCTTAAATACTGAAGGGATTTTAGGTGGCTTGTTGCTGAAGGAATTTAAGTAACCAAGGTCGTGATTTGGATTTTTTGTAGACGACTGTGACCGGAGTGACCAAGGTCGTGGTTTGGATTTTGGTAGATGACCCAAGTCCGAGCGACCAAGGTCGTGAACACTAAATTTTATGTACGACAAGAGCCGACATGACCGAGGTCGTGGATTTTGGATTTTGTAGGCAACCAAAGCTGGAAGTGACGAAGTATGTGAGTTTGGATTTTGTTGATGACCTAGGCTGATGTGAGCAAGGTCATAAATTTTGGATTTTGTAGACGACTAGGGATGGAGTGACCAAGGTCGTAGCTTTTGGCTTTGGTGGACGACTAGGATCGAAGTGACGGAGATTGTAGATTTAAATTTTGTGGACGATCAGGGTCAGAATGATGGATGTCATAGGCTTGGATTTTGTAGACGACCCAGGAGAATGCGACCAAGGTGATAGATTTTAAATTTTCTAGACGACTAGGGCCAGAGTGACTAAGGTTGAGGGTTTTGTTTTAGTGGACATCCACGGCCAGGATGACTGAAGTCATGGGTTTTAATTTTGTGGACGACTAGGGATGGAATGACTGAGTCGTGGGTTGGATTTTGTAGACGACCTAGGTTGGGGCGATGAAAGTCGTGGATTTTAATTTTGGTATACTACCATAGTCAGAGCATATATCTATTACATTCACAGAAGAGCAGCAATTCACTCATGCAACACAAGATGAAGATCATTATAGCCAGAAGCAAAGGGTGGCTCAAGCAAATCAGCAAGAGAGAAGGGAAGGGATGGGCAAAGCACCAAGTGCAAAGCGTTGAAGGGGAGTTGGGCATTAAAGACAAAGGATATGATCTAAAAATCTCATCCCTCATCGACGTAATTGGTTGAGGAAGAAGGCAATCAAGGAAGACTTCATGATAAAGGCAAAGGAGACAAATGAGCAATATGGCCAGCCAGAATACCCCGACACATCATCTCAGGAGGCTTCCACTTCTGCTTACCCTTCAGAGTATTATGGTTATCTATCCTTTGATGTGTCATCTTATTCAAGAGGTCATTATGGCTATCCACAATACTCAGACACATCATCACATCAATCATATAGAGCGTCCTACCATATGCCCAAGATCTCTGGTTGGACACAATCACAGTTATAGATGCCAACATAGAGGAGTACGACCAATATCTCGTGGACTACCAACTCTTGTATGCAGCATACGTGTCATGGAAGGACTAAGTACAATATGTACAAAGTGATTTCAATGCACAACTCCAGTAAATGTTATCTATTGCATGAATCTTATGGGTTTCTCATCTAAAATCATGTGTCTCCATTATTAAAACAAATTTCCTATTTTTTAGGATTTTTTATTTTTGTTCCTTCACTCCAATGGGTGGCTGGCCTGACTCGGCCAACTCAGATTGGGATTGGGCTGGGATCGACCGATCCCATCGATCCAGATCAGTTCTAGGCCGGCCGATCGAAGCCCAATCCCTGAGTATTAACTCCTTGGCATTGATAAATAAGGGAGAAGGTAAGAACGCAAGCAGATGGCAGTGGGTGTGGCAGGTGGTGGGCAACAACAGAAGTGGAGAGCAGCTACAAGTGAACATGGCCTTGACCCTCTAATTGGAGAAACAAATTAAAAATATCTGCATTATGAAAAACAGTGTACATGACCTTACACAAAATAAAGGTCATATACACCAAAGGGAGCTCCTATCGTCTATAAATAGTCCCCCAAATTATATATAACTTAACCCCTATATGATTCAAAGACTAACCCCATCTGGGTTTTCATTGCAGCATTTTTAAAGCCATGCCTGGATATTAATGGCACAAGGTATCAGGTGGATGTCAGCCAAGGGTAAATAGATGAAAAAATCTACCAAATCCTTGGAGTGCTCACTGTATCTGGACAATCATAGCTTGATGAGATCATGGGATAAGGTTTATGATTATGATGACAATGGCAGAAATAATGAGGAATGCCGAAATTGACGATGATGGTTGACTTCTTCTGGGGACGCAATACCTGCCCATCCTTGTGTGACTTCTCTTTGAAATGGCTATTGGATACCATAAACAAATCAGATTCCCATACCGTAATATTACAATAACAAAAAGAAGGAATGCAAGGATCTTCCATAGGGGAACCAAAACCATGGAAATTATTACCTCATTCATTTCTAGCAAGGTTTGGGCCTGGGCTACACTTATTTGTAATGTGGATGTGTTTTTTTCTTCCCTTTTTGGTTTTTTGGTAGTCATCTGAGTGACACCATCTCTGTCTTCTGTATAGAGGGCCTTTTGGTTGCATCACCTTCTATACTAGTAAATTCCTCACCATTTTCTGTTTGATAATACAAAGTATGGTACCATCCACTTTCAAAAATTCTGGCCACTAGATTGTTGGTTGTTTTACCCAAACTAATCCAGGAGAATCAATCTGCTTTCATTCCTGGTCGTCGACTTAAAGATAATTTCTCATTGGCGAATGCAGTATTTTTCACTGCCAGAAGAAGCCACAAGCCTTATCTCATGTGCAAGATAGACTTCAACAAGGCATATGATAGTGTTCAATGGAACTACTTATGGAATGTGTTGAAAATGCACAACTTCCTGCCTGGCTTCATTTCTGTTCTACAAAATTGTGTTACTGCAGCCACATTTTCTATCCAATTTAATGGCAGAGTTGCTGGGTATTTCTCTAGTTATCGAGGTTTAAGACAGTGGGACCTCTTTCATCTTTATTATATTTGCTTGTGCCCAATATTCTCAGTAGAATGATGCAAGCAGCAGAGTCTTTACAATGGTTAGTGAGTGTAGGGATCTGTAATGAGACAAAGAAGTCCCCATCTGTAGTATGCAGATGATACCCTTCTCCTCAATCCTCATGGAGGCTAATTTGAATCAGTTTCATACATTAACTTCCCATATGAGAGGGTTTGTTGCTTGCTCAGGGCTCACTATAAATTTTGATAAAACAGCACTAGGGGGAATTAACATGGCTGCCAAGTATGTCCAACAGTATGCCTCTGTTATGGGATATTAAGTTCAACAACTCCCAATCACTTATCTGGGTTTACCTTTAAAATATACAAGTCCAAAAATTGCCGATTGGAATCCTTTTATATGTAGAATACTGAAACAATTGTCGGCCAGGAAAGCTAGGCACTTACTGTTTGGTTGGAGAATGACTTTGCCTATCTGTCCTCTCAGCAATGCCGCCTCATTACCTTTCTGTTTTCTCTATTCCAACTGCAGTTTGCAAGACACTTCCAAAAAAACTAGTCTGTAAGAAGATTGACACAATCAGGAGAAGATTTCTGCGGGGAGGAGTTTCGCAAACTACTACTGGAATCCCATTGATGCAGTGGAAAATAGTTTGCAAGCCTAAAGTCTGGTGGCCTAGGTATCTCTGCTAGGCAAGTGGTTGTGGGAACAATCTAGAGCTGATACTTCTTTGTGGAAGACCATTCTTACTCCACAAGCATCACAGACGACATAGGAAGTTTTATCTGGAAATGGAAAATACCTCCACTATCTCACCAAATTGGAGGGCTATCTTGAAAGCAGGGCCTTTAATGGAAACAACTATTAGGATGAACATTGGGAATGACATGATCACTCTATTGTGGATGGAAAAATAGTGCACGGAGCAGCCTCTCAAACTTAGATTCCCCAGATTGTTCTTGCTAGCAAGTAATAAATGGAGTACTGTTTTTCAGAATTATCATTTTGAGGCAGTGAGGTTGATATGGACAGTCAAAATTTCAGAACAACCCTTCATGAGAATGAGCAACCAGCCCATGCAGACGCAATGACTTTTCTGGGTTCAGTTCATATAAACATCAATCAAGCAGACTAATTGCTGTGAGGCAGTTCAGCGAAAGGTTTCTAGTTAAGAGTCTCTACCAAATGATGGAGTCAGCCCCATACTTATCCTCTAGAGTCTCAAGTGTGGAGCATTAAAACGCCCTTGAAGGTCCAAGCATTCATGTGGCTTCTGTCAGCTAAAAGGATAATTACCGAAATGTATTATCAGAAATGGTAATCAGATTGTGATATAACATGCAGTTTATGTGAGGCTCCAGTTAGTAAGGAAGTATGGGCAGCTATCAGTCAAGTGTTCAATTTCACCACCACATTTACAACAGTCCAACAAATGTGGGAGGAGTTTAAGAGGCTTCAGGTGGGTACATATGGCAAAGCAAGACGACATTTGTTCAATCTCATCTCCCACTCTATTTGCTGGAGCATCAGGCAGGAGAGGAATGACAGCCTTCTCCGGGGAAGTAAAGCATATGTTGATAATATTTCCATTTGAGCTTTGCTGTCTATCTAGCATTGGTTTAGATTCTTGGTGAAGATGTCTTCAGATGACTGGAGAAGGGCTATTGCTGCCACATTGTAATTGTTCACTAAGATCTTGCTGTTGTTTTCTGTTTTTTTTTTCCAGAGGTTGAGGAACCTCTCATCCCCTCTTTCATTGTATCACCTCTATTTATCTCTACAAAGTTGGTAGTACAATCCACCTTTTTCTTGAAAAACCATTGACTTTCAAAAGAGAAAAAAGGAGGGGTTGCACATAGTCAATTCTTTATGACTTCAGAACATCTAAATAAAAAGGCACCATACCTGATAAAACAGAAGCCAGTTGTGTGGAACTATTCTTGCTGGTAGAAACGATGTCCACTTTTACATGTTCCTTATCGTCTTTGACGTCCAGCTTAACTGCAACATCCACATCTTCCAACTGGCTGTCCTTACCATTTCCATTATCCAAAGCATCGGCATTTGAATCAATATTATTATTCCCATCTTGGCTAGAAACCCTAAGAATAGAATTCTGGAAATTATTTAACCTCTCCACCAATTCTGGGTGGATAGCCAGTGGAAGGGAAACAAAGTGGGAATAATCAAGCAGTGGGCTTCTAATTGCCTGTATACCAAAATGTAGAAGAGGTGATTTAAAAAGGAAGTAAACAGTGTATAGATTGAGAAAGAGTTTGAAACCCTTAAAGCATGAAGCCAGTCAACACCTACAACTACAACATTCAAGAAAATGCAAAATCCACAATATCCATCAAGACGGAGACGAAAGCTTTTGGCGCATTTCAACACAGAAAAAAGTGTTCCACAACAGCATTATGGACAAGTCATAACTTTGCTTAGAAACTTCAAAAGAAAAGGAAAAATACATCAGCAGTGAGAAATATGGCAATGCACAGATTTGTGGAGAACCTGACCCATATTAAGATGGAATTCCATATTGTAGAAGGAGCAGAGGGCAGTGTTATCGTTTATCCCTCTGTTCTCTTCTTAATTCTTTTTGTTTTCCTGTTATAATACCTTATGATTGGTTACTTAACCAAGGGTATTATGGTCTTATGCATTATGTAATTGATTGCCCTAATAATACAAAGAGATGGGTGAGGTGCAGGTTCTCTTAGGATCGCAATCCCAAGTAACTGCAAGCATCCTCCCTCTCGGGTTCATCTTCTCTCATGTTTCTCTCCCTTCCTTACAACATGGTATCAGACCAGTGATAGAAACCCTAGAGGCCAGCAAAATCCCTGTTTCTTGCCTGCGGATACTTTGTTCCTTGGAACTGCTGCATGCAGACAGGCATCAGAAGGCTGCAGTCATCTGTCTGAAGGTTGATTCTCAGGGTCGCTGCTGGCGGACTGCACAAGGAAGACATGCGGATAGATCCCTAAAGGGGTGGACAGGCATCTGGAGTTGCTTGCCTGCAACAAATCTCTGAAGTCCGATCAGAGTCTTGGGCAATCTGAAACCCTAGCATGGCTAGATCTCTGAAGCTTCTCAAGACCGATGGACCCCTTGGAGGCCGCAGAGAGAACATTGCAGTCTGACCAGATTCTGTGATCTGAAGCCCCAGAAATCGAATTTCTATGCTGCTGCTCCCTGCCGCTGACTGGACAGCCATGGCCGATCTCCTGCTGGCAGCTGGCCTGCATCTGAGGCTAGACACTCTAGGGAACAGGCCACCACCAGCACCTGCTGCATCTTGTTGTGGCCCTACCTCTCTCCCTTCCTTCTGGGTTCACTCTTGAAGGGTTGCTGGGCCTTTAGGAAAGGGAGTGTTTCCTGTGCAGCAAGTAAAAGATCTTCTGCTTCCGATGTCACTTTGACGGACAGCGGAAATACTTTCGGATCAAAGGAGACACCTCCGGCAAAGAAATTGCCTTTACATCATGATAGCCACTCTCTGCAGATTGCTCCTGTAAAGTCACATAAGAGAAATTATGTAGAGTGGTCCTCCTCCATCCAGTTCTCCAAGCAAGGAGAAAACTGGGCTACATCAATGGCAAAATCAAACAGCGAAACATCAACGATAACACATTTGATGACTGGGCTGAAGATAATGCTCGTCATGTCCTGGTTGATGTATTCTGTGGAAGATGCTCCACAGAAACTGATTATAAGGAAGAATACAGCTAGAGATGTGGCTGTTCTTGGAGAAATGGTATGGAGAACGGAACAATGTTCTCTGGGTCTACCAACTCCACAACAAAACTTTATGAGATCAAGCAGGGGACACTCTCTGTTTAAGATGAGGACCCCCAGTGGGTCGAATGGTAAAGGACCTTGCCTCATGGTAGGGAGGTCCAGAGTTTGACTCCTAGGGGGGGGGGTTACCTGGCTCACATTTAATCCTCAACAGATGTGAGCCCAAGATAGCCGTGCTAGGTTCCCCATCACCCAAAACAAAAACAAAAAAAAAGACTCTGTTGAAGACTACTTTATTGCCTTACAAACCCTATGGGAAGAGCTAGACTATTATGACACAGAAGAATGGGATTGCAACAATGATCACCGGAAATACCTGCAAAAAATTCAGAAGGAGAGAGTTCTGAAATTTCTTGGTGGGCTGAATTCTGAGTGGGAATCCTTGAGGGTTCAAATCCTCAATGAATTCCCATTCCTCCACTTGATGTGGTGTATCAAAGAGTCCTGATTGAGGAGAATTGGAGAGGAATTACACACTATTCGGTGAAAGCTCCTGTTGAACAGAATCTTGGTGATCACTCAGCACTGGCTAGTAAAAGAAAATAGTAGATTGTAAACATGACAAAGGAGGAGAGTAAGAGAGGAAGAAAGTGCACACATTGTGGATGGACCAACCATCTCATGGACAATTGTTGGGAACTTTAACCGGAGAAGAAGTCTACAAAGTTCAAAACCAAGAAAGGTGTACAACAAGTCAAAGGTAGCGCTGCTACTATTCAAGGCCCTTCTAATGACTATACAACTACAGACGATGTAGAGTCAAGACTCCGGGGTCTCACTTCCAATGATATAGTTCACCTATAGAGGCTTCTTTCATAGCTGGATACATCCACATATTCTGCCACCATGTGTCAGTCAGGTACTGAAGGGAAAGCATTCAATGCTGCTTCCCAGTCTAGCCACAACTCATGGATCATTGACTCTGGAGCCATTGATCATATGACTGGTAACCCAAGCTTCTTCTCTTCATAATCCCTTTGTTTTGGTCAAGATAAGGTGATGGTGGTTGATGGGACTCATGCCACAATTGCTTGCAGGAACTGTAAAGCTCAACAATTATCTATTCCTTCCCTCGACCATACATGTGCCTTCACTTCCAATTAATTTACTGTCTGTTAGCAGTCTAACCAAATCTTTAAACTGCTCTATAACTTTCTTTCCCGATCACTGTGTTCTTCAAGATTTGAGGACTACCCGAACGATTGGGAGTGGGACTTAGGAAAGGGGGCTTTACTGGCTTCAGGATAAGAGGAGTACAGCTCTTCAGTCGAGATCCGCCCATAGTGTGACAAGTCGAATAAAGAAGATCCATATGTGGCACTGTTGTCTAGGACATCTATCGTTCAAGTCCTTAAGAATTTTACTACCTTCATTGTTTTAGTCTGTTCCTCTTAAGTCTCTTCAGTGTCAAGTTTTGCCAATTGACAAAACATTGTAGAACAACATTTTTTGAGTCAATAAAAGGAAGCATTACTCCCCTTAACAGTATGGAGCAGTTTGGGGTCCTTCTCCAGGATGTTATGTGGATGGACATCGATATTTTGTTACCTTTGTTGATGATTTCTCCTTGTGCACTTGGGTCTATCCATTATATTCCAGAGATGAAGTACCTCAAGCAGTTCATATTTTCTCCAGTATGGTGCAAACTCAATTCGACAAAAAAATCAAGGTGTTCAGATCGGATAATGTTAAGGATTTTTTTACAAGAAACCTGAACACATGCATGGAGGATAAAGGAATTATCCATGAATCCTCTTGTCCCCACAACAAAACAGAATGGTGGAACAGAAAAATAGGCATCTCCTGGAGACAACTCGAGCCTTTCTCTTGCAACACAATCTTCCTAAGAGGTTCTGGGTTGATGTTGTACTTACAGCTGCATATGTCATCAATCATATGCCTTCCAAAGTTCTTGGCTTTTGTGCCCCAATAACCATTCTTCGCCCCAACTAGTCTTCCTTACCTTTGCCTCCTCAGGTTTTTGGATGTGATTGTTCCATTCACCTTCTGGGCCTTGGTGGATCCAAGTTGATACTATGTCCATTAAAGGTGTCTTCTTGGGATACCCAGAGAGGATATAAATGTTTAGATCCTATCAAGGAAGAGATATGTTCAGAAAAATGTGACCTTTTTTAGTCAACCTTATTTCCAGCACAAGGTTTCGTCTAATTTAGATCTTGATCAACCCATTTCAATCCTTGTCATATCTCTGCAGATGAAAATCCCTTGGCCTCCCATTTCAATCCTTGTCATGTCATTCCTAACTCCTCCAGTCTTCATGCTCCTGTCACTATTGTCCAAGAAGACGTTGCCACAAGTGAAGGAGATGGAGAAGAAGTTGGGGGTGAAAAAGCAAAGAACAAAATTACAAAATGGTACTCCAGAAGAGAAACAAGATAGTCAACAATAAGTTCCCCTTACCAATGATACTCCCAAGAGAGCGCAAGGTCCTTAAAATTTGAAGTTATAGAATCTAATTTGCAACCTGTTTCTAAGCCAATTTTTGATCTTGATCAACCCATTGCTTCCCGTAAAGGTGTAAGAGAATGCACCAAACATCCAATTTTGAAGTACGTGTTATTAGAGAATTTCTCCCTTATATCATACCTATGTTTCTTCGATTTCTCCTTGTTCCTTGCATTCATCTTTTACACAGGTTGTGAGAGATCCTAAATGGGTTAAAGCTATGGAGAAAGAAATGCAGGCCTTGGAGAAAAATGGAACATGGGAGCTTGTTGACCTTCCCTCTGGAAAACCGCCAGTGGGATGCAAATGGGTGTATACAATTAAATTCAAGCATGGTGGTATGGTTGAAAGGTACAAAGCTCGGCTAGTTGCAAAAGGGTTCACTAAAACTTATGGCATCGATTATCAAGAGACTTTTGTACCGGTTGCCAAACTGTCCACTGTGAGAGTGTTGCTGTCCCTTGCTGTCCATTTTTCATGGGAATGACATTAGTTTGATGTAAAAAATGCATTCCTTAATGGAGATATATCGGAGGAGGTGTATAAGCAGCCACCACCAGGCCATAATCCAGAAGGAAAGGTGTGCAGACTAAGAAGAGTGTTATATGGCCTGAAACAGTTCCCCAGAGAGTGGTTTGAGAGACTTAGAACTACTATGTTGAAAATGGGGTTTAGCCAAGGTAATGCTGATCACACTCTATTCACCAAATGGAAGAATGGTCAGGTTGCTATCCTTCTTGTATATGTAGATGATATGGTCTTGACAGGTGACAACCTATAGGAAATAAATTCTTTGAAGGAAAATTTGGCAAAAGAGTTTGAAATTAAAGACCTTGGTCCCCTGAAATATTTTCTTAGAATTGAAATGTCTAGATCTCAAGGTAACATTTATATATCCCAAAGGAAATATGCTTTGGATCTCCTGAGGGAAACTGGGAAATTGGGAAGCAGACCAACAAATACACCTATTGAGACTAATCAGAAGCTTAGTGATCAGGGTGGAGAAGCTCATTTAGAGGGTGGAAAGAGGAGGTACCAAAGAGTAGTGGAAAACTCTTGTACCAATCTCTCAGAAGGCCAGATATTACCTATGCCACAAGTATTGTTAGCCAATTCATGCATGCCCCCAGAACATCTCATATGCAGACTGTGGACAGATTTTTGAGATACATTAAGACCTGTCCATGGAAAGGATTGTTGCTCAGCAAGAAAAGTCAATTATCAATGGAAGGTCTACCTCAGACTATTATATTTATATAGGAGGGAATCTTGTCACCTGGTGGAGCAAGAAACAGTCTGTCTGTCTGAGGTCAAGAGCTGAAGTTGAATTAATACAGAGCCATGGCACAAGCTATTGCTAAACTCCTACGGTTGAAAATTCTATTGAAAGACATTAGCATAGAAGTTTCTCTACCCATCAAACTTTATTGTGACAACAAAGCTACAATAAATATTGCTAACAAGTCAATGCAACTGTTGGAAGCAAATTTTATTTGTAAAAACACCTCCGCTTTTATTTAGTTGGAGCAGAAATGGGCCAACTTGGAGATGGAAGACCCGTCCGGGGTCGGAGGAACCCGTACGGGGTCGGAGGGACCCGTACGGGGTCGCCCTCACCCGGACGGGTCCGCCCGGAGGTGGGCAAACCCGCGCGGGGCCGCCCCTGGGCGGGCGGACCCGTCCGGGGTCGCCCGACCCCGAGTGGGACCCACCCGGGGTCCGCGACCCCGGGCAGGTCCTCCCCGGGGGCGCGTGACCCCGGGCGGGTCCTCCCGGGGGCGCGCGACCCAGGGAGGTCCCGGACCGGCCCGGGGACCTCCCACCCTGGGGAGGTTCCATTCTCCCGCGCACGGACTAAAAAAATTTGAAAATGTGACCTCCCCGGGGTCATTTTCATCCCATTGGACCCGTACGGGGTCGAACACTCCCGGGGAGGTTCCCCACTTCTATAAATAGACCCCCGGAGGTCCAAAAAGAGAAGATCTACGATCTACAAGCTACAACCTACGGAGCATCCAACATTCAGAGTTTTTTGTTCGTTTGTTTCGACCCGCGTGAGGTAAGTCCCCGGGTCTTGTACTTATGCCCCTACGGGGTATATTTACATTTATGCCCCTCAGCGGGCCATGTTTATAATTATGCCCCTCAGCGGGCCATGTTTGTAAGTCTTTACGTCTCGGGACGACTAAGTCATGTATTTCTGCCCTTATAATGGCGAAATTACAAAAATGTCCTCCCCGGGACCGTAAAAGACCCAAGTCCTGTAATTTGTAATTATACCCTACGACTTTTGTAATTGGGGCTACGCCCCTATCTCCCGCTCCAACGCGGAACTATGTACAGTCGACAACTCGCCGACAACCTTTGTACTCATTTGGAATACAAAAGCACTCAGCATGTGTTATGTATGTCCTCGGGGAAAAATTATATGAAAACCCCGACTTTTATAAATTTGTGCATATGCCCCTTCTTTGGCAAACCTGACACACATGAGTCTTTTATGAAGCCAGTGTCACTCCTTCAACCCAGAGATGTTGTCAGCTCAACCCGACACTCAGAGGTCATCCCAACCCTAGGTCTGTGTAGGGTACGGTAAATTACCAAAATACCCCTGTGACCTAGAAATAACCCAGCAGCCCCTAAAATCCTCCAAAAAGAGCCTCAGCGCCTTGGGGAGTCAGGGACCCGATCCTACTTCCATTCCAGCCCAGAAATTTCAGAAATACCCCTCGCCTGGTAATATTATTAAAATACCCCTGGGGTGGTAAAATCACCGAAATACCCTCGGGGTCCAGAAAATTTCTCTATGTTTCAAAGATGCCTATGGCTTCCGCATATTTGCGCTTCCATTCCTAAATCTTAGGGTTTTGCTCAGACCTAGCCCTAATTCAGTCGTTTCTGTTGGTCGGTGGCGAGTGAGTGGACATCATGAGCTCTTCAAGAGAGTTTGCCCTCAACATCAGAACCTTGTAAAAGACTTTGGGGATTTCTTTGACAGTCAAACAAAGGTGTCCGGACATTAGGCCGATGTAAATCAACACTGACTACGGTCAGTGGGGAGAGGTCCAGCACTAGAACCCAAATCGTCTAATACTATGCGCACACACGGAATAACCCTCTTTATGCAGAGGAATGTCTCTTTTCAAAAAGAACATTTATTTTTCCCACGTGAAAATATTCCGTGTCTCACAGACTGGCACGCCCGGTGGGACTTCTCCCACCTTTCTTCTTTCTGTCAAAGAAAGTCTCTAAACCTTTTACAAGGTTCTGATTTCCCTCCTCTTCCTTTTACAGGACGGGAAGAGGAGGGCACATCTCTCGGTTCATTTGAGAGTTCTTCGTGCATCTGCACGCCACTCCTTTCGTGCTACACACCACCACCACAACCAACAACAACAGCGATGGCTGCCGTCACCTACGGCCCCGAGATCGTCGCCAACCATGCCAGGGTCGGCTACCTGGCAACGCCACTTGTTTTCGGCGACTTCCCAGCGGTCGTCGGCTCGCCCTTCTTCCTAGGCGTTGTGCCCGTGGTTAAGGTCAGCTCAGCCGCGGCTGTGACGACCATCACTGAGGGTGTCAGGCCCTCTATTTCATCAACTGGCCGGGTCCGCCCGGTCAAGAAGACAACTGTCGGAGGCGTCAGGCCTTCGGCTCCAGCAACTGGCCGGGTCAGTCCGGTCAACAAGACCATCACTGGGGGTGTTAGGCCCTCTACTGCAACAACTGGCCGGATCCGCCCGGTCGACAAGGCAACTATCGAGGGTGTCAGGCCCTCAACCTCAATTGCTGGTCGAGTCCGCTCGGCTAAGAAGACAACTGTCGGGGGCATCAGGCCCTCGGTCTCAATTACTTGCCGGGTTAGTCCGGTCAACAAGGTCGTCTCTGGGGGCGTCAGGCCCTCGGCTTCGTCGATTGGTCGGGTTCACTTGGCCAAGAAACCAATCACTGAGGGTGTCAGACCCTCTACTTCATCAACTGGCCGGGTCCATCCGGTCAATTCTCCAACTGTTAAGGGTGTCAAGCCCTTCATCCCGACAACCAGCCGAGCCCGCTTGGCTGCTATGTCAATGGCCGAAGGTGTCAGGCCTTCTGCCCCAGCTATTGGCCGAGTTTTCTCAGTCAATCAAATCACTGCCGACGCCGCCCCTGCTCAACGGGGGCAACGCCGTCGCCGTAACGGCCCCAACTCCAATGCGGCCACCCTCAGAGGTGCTGCCCCTGCTCAACGAGAGCAACGCCGCCGTCGTCAGGATAACGCCATGCCTATGGCAGGCACCACCACCGTCGCCCCTGCCCAATGGGGGCAACGCCGTAGCCGCAAGGGTGCAAAGCCCGAAGTGGCTATCTCTCGCTCCGGCAAGACTGTAATCGTCGGAGATATTCGCATCCGGCTCGATGGAGGCGAGCCGATCATACCACGGGATCGTCATGTCCCGACTATCTCTACCTCCAACCGCTTCGAGCCCCTCCGGCAAGTCCGGGGGGACGGAGCGAAGAAGAAGAAGTCTGCCGTTCCGGCGGCAACCCAGGGCCCTCTGCAACGGCCCAAGCTACGAGCTCCCCGTCCAAGGACAGGGGGCAACCAAGTGGAGGAGCGCCAGCTCCATCTAAAGAAGATCTGGGTCACCAAGGAGGAGTCCCGAATTATAAGGCGCGCGAGGGCGGAGGAGCCTTTCCGCATGTCGGATCTGCGACGAATGCGGAGTCCGACAAGCACTGAGGCCCCAGTCTCTCCGAGATCTACAAATCAGCCCCTACGGGGGCAGAAGCGCCGTGTAGTTGGCAAGAAAGTGCGGCCGACTTCCCCGTGGGCCAGTTCCACGCACACGGAGGAAGATCGCTCCCCTCAAGTATCTACATCTCGAGTGTCTGTCTTTGACAGACTTGGGAGGCCGCTCAAGCCGGAGCGACAACCGCCCAAGAAAAAACGGGTGGTCCAGGTGACCGATGACACAGTCAAAGTGTTCACCTACTACGCCACCTCCGGCGACAAACAACCCGAGAACACCTCGGGAGACCTTGACCAACCTATCCAGTACTCGAGGAGGTCAAGATCTGGATCCCGGGGTCTGGCACAAACACAACAGGTGCCGACTGCTGGTACATCTCAGCCCTAGCCGGCACGCCAAGAAGAGCGCCAGGAAGACGTCCATAGTGTTGATGGGGACAGTCACTCCCGGCATGAAGAAGAGTTGAGGGAAGAGCCACGGGCCCCCACAGTGGAAGAGCTTCGACGGGAGAACCAAGAGCTCAAGAAATTGCTACAGTCGCTCTTGCGCGAAAAGGAGGCTCCTGCCCCGCCTCAGGCGGCACCGGCTGGAGCGGATCAGCAGCCTTCCCCCACTCCAGTCGCGGCCAATGCCTCTGTCACCGCTGCAAGACTCCCACTGGCGGTGGACTTCGAAGTCCCGCTGCATGAAGCCAATGCGCGGTCATCTGCTACTCCTGCCGCAGAAAGCCTCATGGCGCAGAAGCAGATGATCGAGCGCATCGTGGAAGCGAAGTTCGCTCAACATGGCGAGGGTGTGGCTACCGTTGATTTGTACAGCGTGCCATATCCCCTCCATCATCAATTCAAGAAGCTTCCACCAGATTGCCCGAAGGCCCCGAAGTTCAACGGGCAAGGCTCTCCGCATGAACCTGGCCTATTACATGACGGCCATGGGTGAATTAGCCCTGGAAGAGGCATATTTGCTGCGGTATTTTGCCACGTCCTTGACTGGCACCGCCTTCCAATGGTATTCAAGGTTAAAGCCCAATTCAGTATCTGATTGGGCTGATATGCAGAAGAAGTTTGTCGACCGCTTCCAAATGGTCGAACGCAAAGTCTCCTTAGCAGAGCTTTGTTCCCTTCGACAGAAGAAGGGTGAAACAGCATTAGACTTCATCAAGCGATGGAGGGACGTCAGCATGTGCTGCGATAATCCTCCGACGCCTGAAGATGCGATCACCATCTGCCGCAGGGTCTCTCGGCAGAAGTCAGCGAAAAGCTTCTGGGCTCCAATATCAGAAGCTTTGACCAGTTGAACACGGTGGTGGCGGAAATTGAGATGTTCTTTGCCGACCACCCTACACAAGCTTCTGCCAAAGGCAAATCCTCCAAAGACCGTCTGGCTAGCGGCAAGGAGGTAAATGCCGTCGACTTCTCCCCGACGAATGGAGATAAAGGGGAAGGAAAGTCTAAAGGCAATGGCAAGAAGCTTGATGCCAAGGCAAGCGCGTCTCGGTTGGCGGAGAACATGAAGACGCCGTATTCCTTCAGGAAAGAGCATACTAAAATGCTCTTTGATCTATGCATGAAAGAGCAGCTCATCACCCTGCCAGATCCGCGGAAGCCCTCAGAGGTGGACAAGACAGAGGATCCTACCTATTGTGTGTATCACCGAAGGTTGGGTCACACCATCGGCGACTGCTATATTTTCAAGAACATAGCGGAAGAGCTCATTCAAAAGGGCTTGGTAAATATGTTGGGCCATGCAGTCGACCCACCTCAACCGCATGCTTGGAGCCGATCGAACCGGTCAGCTAACGTGGTCCATATGGTGGCGATGGCTTCAAGCTCCAATGCCTCCGAAGCCGGGCCCTCAAGTCGACAGCCCAATGGTGGTCCCAGAGCCACCTATAAAGGGCACCTATAAAGGGCCTAAGGTCCAGAACCCAGGATGCCGAACCGCGGAAGAGAGTTCCAAGGTCCGTCCCAGGTCGAGTCAGCCTGGCATCATCATAAAAGAGAACTCTCGGCCAGACAACAAAGGCAAAGCCAAGGCGTCAGAGCCTTTAGCCAAAGCTCATGCCTAGTCAGCAAGGCCGTTAGTCGTAGAGAGGACTCGACTTCTTGAGCCCGCGAAGACCCCAATTAAGGCCTCTGTCAGCCCAGCGAGGCCGCCAATTGTAGAAAGGCCTCAGTAGCTCAAGCAAGCCAACCCACCAGCCCAAGCAAAGTCGATGGAACTACAAAGCTCCCAGAGGCCCCACTGTGGACTGGCAGAGTTCCAGGAGTTGCCTCCTGAAATAATTGCTCAAGCAATCAATGCCACCTTCCAGGTTCAACCCGAGGAAGCCGATTGGACCAAGGTCACCTCCAGAAAGAGTCGTGGCGCTAAAACTCCTAAGGAGTCAGCCCGGAGCAAGAGGCAAAATTCTGGGGGCAAGCGAGTCCCACTTCCGAAGCAAGCCTCTCTCTCTTCTCAAGAGGCGGCACGCCAAAAGAAACAAGAGAAGAACCGCAGGAAGAATTTGAAGAGAAGATTGAAGAAGCAAGCCGAGCAAGCCGCTGCTATGGAGGCTCCTAAGGAGCCAACTCCTCTACAAAGACTTCAAAAGCTCATAGATGAGCTGGAGGAGTACACTCCCCCTCGCCCCACCAGGGTCGTCACTCTAGACGAATATATTCCCTGGGACAACCTTGGGCGCAAAGCCCGTCTTCTGCAATGGCTCCGGGAAATGGCCCACCGCCTTGAAGAGGGTGAAGACTTCCCAATCCCAGGGGAGCTCTCATTATTCTACAAAGATGAAGAGCTCACTGTGGAAATGCTCGAGGAAATGCTGCAAGAGCTCTCCTGCAACATGGTGGCGATCCCGCCGCCCGACAATATTTACTGTCCCACGGCTGATAGCACTGGAGACAAGGCTCCTATGGCGACATATCAGCGCCGCTCGGCAAGAAATGGCCGGGGACGTGGCCGAGGTCGTGGCCGAGGACGTGGACGTGAAGGTCCCCTGACTCTTGACCGGGTTATAATATTCAGAGGGGAGAAGCCGGGTCCTGTCCTGGAAACTCAAGTGAGGGGGATCCCTTTCATCCTCAGCCCCTCAGAGGGTTCAGGCCCCATCTCAACGGCTAAGCCGGGTGGTGTCCCTTTTACAATCACCTCCTCCGATGAAGAAGAGGAGCCGGCCAAGTCGCCGAAGTGCGAGAAGGCGTCAAAGCAGGCCGGCCCCTCCAACAGGGTCGAGCCCGCGAGCCAGGCCGGTCCTTCTAATGAAGACCAGTATGATGGGCCTTTGCCACCTCCAGAGGAATCCTTGGCTCCGCTGTTCCAAGAAGATGATGCGGAAGGCCAGAATGCGGAGGAGCGCCCTTCTAAGCGGGAGAAGCCTCGCTAGGCGCCGAAGACCCTGGCGGAGATCATCCCGCCATTTGACAAGACCCGTGCTCGGGCGGACCGCAAAATCATTCATCATATGAAGCGGTTCCCAACAAATGTCACTATTTGGGAAGTCATTGCCTGGAGCAAAGACCTCAGAGAGGCTCTTGTCAAGATACTTCAAGATCTAGAGGCATATGAAGCCCATGTTGCAGAGTTGCAAGCCCAGGCATATGAAGCACTCACAGCCAACATCTCCTTCACGGACAAAGACATGTTGCTGTCCTCTCCGTGTCATAATCGCCCCTTATATATGAGGGGAACGATCAATGGGCATGACGTGAATCGCATCCTGGTTGATGCCGGAGCAGCCGTCAACATCATGCCTTTAAAGACTTTCAAGTCTCTATACTTGGCACCTTATCTACAAAAGGTGACTGATGTCAAGATCTCGGGATGCAATCAGGGTTCCGAGGAAGCGCTTGGTCGGGTTGTAGTCAAGCTAGCTTTGGGCGATTTTGTCACTCAGGCGACATTTTATATCATCAACTCCGACACATCTTGAAAGATGCTGCCTGGAAGACCCTGGCTTCATGAGAACTGGGTTGTTCCTTCAACTCTGCATCAGTGCATTAAATATGCCAAGGAAGGGGAGCAACATACGGTCTTCGCAGACCAGGCCCCGTTCCACCCCAATGAGTGCCATCTGGCCGATGCTTCACTATATTTTGGGAAGCCCACTTTAACAATCCCCGAGTCTTTAAAAGACAAAGGGAAGCAAAAGGAGGACCCTGAAGTTGAGGAAGGGCAGCTCTTCACTGTCAGCCAAGACATGGTAAAGCTGCACAGGCTGAGCCTCAATGCCGCCTCCAAGCCGACTCAACCAGAAAGGCGGGATGTTGACTTTGAAGCCAACCTCATCAGCCGGGTCATTAACGGGAGTATCTCCTTACCGCCCAGGTGCCTCCAGCTCTAGTCCCAACGGGAAGAGTATGAGCTGGAGCAGTTGAAGACCTTTACAGTTTCCTATCAACGGAGAAGGAGACGCAACAAGAGCAAGAGGGACAAGCCGATCATCATTTACAAAGGTGATTTAGTCCCACCGTGTCCTCCTGAAGATGGCTTCAGCTGGGATACTCCCACCGATGTGGTGCCAGAGCCAGTCCGGGAGATGGATGATATGCCCAGCTACATCAAGGAGATGTGTAAAAAGCAGCACATTCCGCAAACTCTTGACCCTGCGCGGGCAGCATATTTCCACCAGTTATGGAATCCTCCGCAAGTCCGTGGGCAACCTCCCTTCTCCCGCAAAGATACAAGGGGCCTTGGCTATGACCAGGAGACGGACTTCGAGGTCCACTTTGCAGTCAACACCATAGGACTGCTACCTCTCCATCACGGGAAAGCAGAAGCTGAGCCCAAGGTTGATGACTCTATAAGGGAGTCCGGTGATGTGTCTTTGACACCCTCACCTTCATCAGGAGCTGACAATGGTCACCCTTCAGAGGAAAGAGCAGCCCAGCCTGTTAACCGTCGGCAAGATGAGGCCAGTCCTTCGACTTCAAGCCACGAGCAAGAGTGCTTCGAAGAATTTGATGTCTATAAAGCCAACACTGATGATGAGGGAGACTTCGTCGACCTTCAACCAGCTCCACCGGAGCTTGAAGACGGTGGTCAAGCAACTGTGGACGAATTGATTGAAATCAATCTCGGAAGCAAAAGTGACTATCGTCCCACCTTCATAAGTGCTCTCCTCAGCGAGAAAGAAAAGCGATAGTATCGACAGCTCCTAGAAGAGTTCAGGGATTGTTTCGCCTGGACTTACAAAGAAATGCCCGGGCTCGACCCTTTTGTGGCTGAACATGAGCTGGCAATACTTTCAACAGTCAAGCCAGTCAAGCAAGCTCAACGGCGTATGCGCCACGAGCTGGAGCTGAAGGTCAATGCTGAAGTTGACAAAATGCTCAATGTGGACTTCATAGAGCCTTGCATGTATCCTGTGTGGCTCGCCAATATAGTCCCTGTCAAGAAGAAGAACGGCCAAGTCCGAGTCTGCATCGACTTCAGGGATTTGAATAAGGCATGCCCAAAAGACGACTTCCATGTCCCAATCACTGAGACAATGGTTGATATGACCACCGGTCACGAAGCCTTGTCTTTTATGGACGGGTCGTCGGGCTATAATCAAATCCGCATGGCCATCAAGGACAAAGACCATACGGCTTTCCGTTCTCCTAAGGGGATCTTCAACTACAAAAGGATGCCGTTCGGTCTGAAGAATGCTGGCGCAACCTATCAAAGGGCAATGACCAAGATCTTTGACGAGATGCTGCATGACATTGTCGAATGCTATGTCGATGATCTGGTCGTCAAGACAAAGAAGCGGGAGGATCACTTAGCTGATCTGCGTCGAGTCTTCGAAAGGCTTCGACAGTACCAGCTCAAGATGAACCCGATGAAGTGTGCCTTCGGCGTCTCCAGCGGCAAGTTTCTTGGCTTTATCGTTAGGTATCGGGGCATAGAAATCGACCCTGACAAAATCAAGGCTATAAGAGGACTACCTCCGCCCAAGAACTTGACAGAGATCAGATCTCTTCAGGGAAGACTCGCCTATATTAGGCGGTTTATTTCTAACCTCTCAAGAAGATGCCTACCTTTCGGCAGACTGATGAAGAAAGGGGCACCCTTCATATGGGACGAAGACTGTCAGAAGGCATTCGAGCAAATCAAGGAGTATCTGCTGACTCCTCCTGTCTTAGGGGCACCTGTCAGAGGGAAGCCCCTTATCTTATATATTGCTGCCATAGATGCCTCTTTGGGGGCTCTCCTAGCCCAGATTAATGAAGAGGGCAAGGAGCAGCCGCTGTACTACCTCAGCCGAAAGCTGATTGGGCCTGAGCACCGATACGCCCCTATGGAAAAGGTGTGCTTAGCTCTGGTATTTGCTGTCAAGAAGCTGAGACACTACCTTCTAGCCCACCGGGTGGAGCTGATCTCAAAATGTGACCCACTCAAGTTTCTGCTCAGCCAGCCTGTCCTTTCTGGTAGGCTTGGTAAATGGGCACTTATCCTCATGGAGTTCGACATCACCTTCGTCCCACGCAAGGCGATCAAGGGACAAGGGATGGCGGAGTTCTTAGCAGCGCACCCTGTGTCGGAAGATTCGCCACTCAACTTCGAGCTCCCCGATGAAGAGGTGTTGGTGCCTTCTCAAGCCATTGGAAAGCATTCTGAAAAAGTCCCACCACAGATGGAGCCAGGCGTCCTCACCCTTGATCTCCCACATTGGGAGTTATATTTTGATGGTGCCTCTCGGACAATCAAAAGGGCTGGTGGCCTTACAGACTATGTCTCAGGCGCGGGGGTAGTCTTTGTATCTCCACAAGGCGGCATCCTCCACAACTCTTGCGCTCTCATGAAGTCGCTGACTAATAATGAGGCAGAGTATGAAGCGCTAATTATCGGGCTTCAGTTGGCACTAGAGATGGACATCAGGTGCATCAAAGTCTACGGGGATTCTCAGCTCGTCATCCGTCAAGTATTGGGCGTCTATGACGTCCGGAAGAAGGAGCTCATCCCCTACCATGCAGCCGTCATGAGGCTCAAGGAAAAATGTTACCTATTTGAAATAGGCCATGTCCCTAGAGGCAGCAACTCTCAGGTTGATGCTCTTGCAAAGTTGGCAGCAGCCCTAAAACTCCCGCCTGAGGGAGAATTAAATATTACTGTCAGACATCGAAGGCTCATGGCAAGCGTGCTCGACGAAGAATCCGGCCTCACTGTCTATGAGGTCGACAACATCCAAGAGGACAATACTCCCGAAGGAGAAGATTGGCGCGAGCCGATCATAAAGATAAAGAACGGCTGGCTCCCCCCTGATCGGGCTCAAAGGGTGCAACTGCTACGCAGGGCAACGTCCTACCAGCTGATCGATGGTTTGCTCTTCAGGCTCGTCCATGAAAAAGACCGATCGGTCCTCCTCCATTGTCTTTCATCCAAGGAGGCCAAGACTGTCATGCATGAGGTTCACTCCGGATTGTGTGGAGCTCACCAAGCAGGAGCCAAGATGAAGAATAGCATCAAACTCAAAGGGTTTTATTGGCCCATCATATACGAAGATTGCAACCAACATGCTCGTACATGTCATCAATGCCAAGCATTTGGGCCAGTCCCTCGGCGGCCACCTAACCCGCTCCATCCAATAGCGCCTACTTGGCCATTTGCAGAGTGGAGTATGGATATTGTGGAGCCATTCCCACCATCGTCCCAAGGGCACAAGTTCATACTGGCGGCCACTGATTACTTCTCCAGATGGGCAGAAGCTGTCCCACTACGGAAAGTTACAGGAGAGATAGTTACCCGTTTTGTGAGGCACTACATTATATACAGATTCGGCACCCCTAGTCGGATTATATCCGATAATGGCACGCCATTCAGGAACAAGACTGTTTATGCTTTGGCGGCCAAATTCCATATCGATTGGAGGACGTCATCAATCTACAATCCCCAAGCCAACGGATTGGCCGAAGCTTTCAACAAGACCCTTTGCAAGCTGTTGTCCAAGATAGTAGGTGGCCGTAAGCGGGATTGGGGCGAGAAGGTCCACAAAGCCCTATGGGCCTACCGGACTATTTACAAAACCCCTACGGGATGTTCCCCATTCTCTTTGGTCTACGGAGCCGAGGCGGTGGTCCCTGTAGAGATCGAGCTAGCATCTTACCGCGTTGCTGTGCACGCCGGATTGCCAGGCCAAGACCAGTCCGAGATAGAAAGGAGGCTTGAAGAGTTGTCCAACATTGAAGGTGAAAGACTCAAAGCCTACAAGCATTTACAAGTGTATCAAGCCCGCATGACACGTGCGTATGATAAGCTGGTCAAGCAAAGGGCGTTCAAGAAAGGTGACCTCGTCATGATTAAGGAAAAGGAGGTTCTCGCGGGAAGATCCAGCGGCAAACTCCAACCAAATTGGCGTGGGCCTTACGTCATCCAGAAGGTCTACGAAGGAGGGGCCTATACGGTCCTTGACCACAAGGGAGATAACCCCTTCCCTCCTCTCAACGGCAAGCATATGAAGCTCTACCATGCGCCACCGCAGGAGTTTTCACAGCAGTCCTCACATGACAGTACCTCTCCTCAGTGAAGGTTCAAAAAAAAAAATGGGGTTAAAAATACTGATACCCCGGCGGACTCAGTCAGCCTTCAACGGTTGGCTGAGGGCAAAAGGCCACAGACCCGGTCGAGGTGAAAACCCGAAAGGGCGTCTCGGGCAAAAATGGGCAACCCCTCGGTATGAAAACCCACAAGGGCGCACTGGAAAAAGCTAAAGGGGGCCAGCCTCGGCGAAAACCCGAAAGGGCGGTGAGGTTGGTAATGTGAAAAAAAAAATCCTCTCCCTGTCTAATTTAAGGGTGGCTCTAAGTCAATGACTCCACCCCATCTCGGCCAAAACATCATATTGATACTATGGCTACACCTTACATGTTATCCCATGACACCTAGTCCCACCGACGTTCTCACATTGTCATACTTTGTCCTATCGGGCTCGGCCTACGCATGCCCCTTTCGGGCTGTCGACCCATTCTGCCTACCGGCTTCGAGGTTCAGCTCAGGTGTCTATTCTGAGCGGTTAAACCCGCTTACTCTCTTGTCCCACTGGGACTGGCCTCAGTATGCTCTCTCGGGCTGCCAACCCTTCATGCCTTTCGACTCCTTCTATCTCGGGTTTGGTCTCAGTATACCCTCTCGGGCTGCCAACCCATCATGTCTTTCGGCTCACTTTACCCACCGGGATTGGCCTCAGTATGCTCTCTCGGGCTGCCAACTCATTATGCCTTTCAGCTCATCTTACCCTTTTGGGTTCGGCCTCAGTACGCCCTCTCGAGCTGCCAACCCATCATGCCTTTCGGCTCATTTTACCTTCTGGGACTGGCCTCAGCACGCCCTCTCAGGCTGCCAACCCATCATGCCTTTTGGCTCATTTCACTGATTGGCCTCGGTACGCCCTCTCGGGCTGCCAACCTACCTCGCCCTTCGGCTCATCTTATCTTCTTGGGATTGGTCTCAATATGCCTTCTCGGGCTGCCAACCCACCATGCCTTTCGGCTCATCTTACCTTTCTGGGATTTGGCCTCAGTATGCCCTCTCGGGCTGCCAATCCATCATGCCTTTTGGCAGATGTCCCACCGGGTCTGGCCTCAGCATGTCCTCTCGGGCTGCCAACCCACTTCTTCGCCTATTGGCTTTAGGATTTGACTCTCACGTCCCACTAGGGCTGTCAAATCCACCCTTTTTCTTCTTCTGGGTCTGGCCTCTGCATGCCCCTTTCGGGCTGTCAACCCATCCCGCCTCTTGGCTTCAGACTTGACTCATATATCCCACCGGGATCGCCAAGTCTATTCCTTTGTCCCCACGGGCTTGGCCTCTGCATGCCCTCGTCGGGCTGCCAACCCTATTTGCCTATCGGCTCACGGATTTGACTCGTACGTCCCACCCGGGCTGTCAAATCCCCTCCTTTCATCGCTTCGGGCTTGGCCTATGTATGCTCTCTCTGGCTGCCAACCCATCCCGCCTATCGGCCTCCAGGTTTAACTCGCATGTCCCTCTCGGACGGTTAAATCTTTTCCTTTGTTATCCCAACCGGGCTTGGCACATACACACCTCTCTTGGGTTGCCAACCCGTTCAACTTTCGGCTTTCGGATTTGGCTAATTGCGTCCCACTAGGGCAGTCGAATCCACCCATTTGTCCCACCTCTGCGGCACACACGTCCGTACGGGAGTGCCACCTGCTCCTTGCCTTTTGGCATTATAGGTTCAAAAAAAAAAAAACAGGGTTAAAAATATTGAGGCCCTAGCGGACTTGGTTGTTTCTGTTAGAAGAGCAATCAAGGGCAAAAAGGCTTTAACTCGGCTAAGGTGAAAACCCGAAAGGGCGCCTTAGGCAAAAATGGGTACCCCCCAGTGTGAAAACCCGAAAGGGCGCACTGGAAAAAGCTGAAGGGGGCCAGTCCTGGCGAAAACCCGAAAGGGCGGTAGGGCCGGTAAAGTGAAAAAAAAGAAGAGAAAAGACTTATCAAGCATCAGACTCGCTCCTCCTCAGCTCAGCAAGGCGAGTCTCACTCTAAAGAACTTCCTCCTGGAGCCCCTCAAGCCTACGACGAAGAGTCTACATCGGCACGCGCAAGACTGCGCTCCTTCTCGGTCCCCCGGACCTCTCACAAAAGCCCCTCCACTCTGTGGGAGGCCATCTGCTCGCGCTCGTAAGTGGCCTTGACTTGGGCGCCCACCTCAGCCTGGGCTCTCCGAAGTCTCCAAAGTTGCTCCGCCTCCGCTCCTGAATAGCGCGAAAGCGGGCGAACTCCTCCCACAAAGACGCAAGCTCAGTCATCCAGGCGTCCTGAGGGAGACCAAATGCATGCATCTGGGAATGCTACACCAAGTTGAGGACCATTCGGCCACTCCATCCCGAGGGCCATGAAACTCTAAAGCAGCTTTGAAGCCTTACTAGCTAAAGCTAAAACAAAGGAAGGAGTTGCCTCAGCCCGTGTACGGCCGACATCTATCCAGACCAACATGCCTTAAGGGCTGGTCTACATCAACCTTGGCTATCACAAGTCAGCGGTTAGCCAGCTTTAACATTCGGCGACATACCTCAGCGGTCAGCCGACACATCGACATGTTCGGCTACACACCTCAGTGGTCAGCCGACACATCTTCAATGATACCTCAGCGGTCAGCCGACACATCAACATGTTCGGCTACACCTCAGATGTTAGCCCGCACATCTTCGGCGACATACCTCAGCGGTCAGCCAGCACAATGACTTTTAGCCAAACGCACCCCCAAGGGTCGGCCAGTGTCAATCTCTAGCTATCACAGCTCAACAATCAATCAACGACGACTCAGATGGATGCGCCTCTTCGAGACAGGCCTACATCAACTTCGGGCCAACAAGTCTCTCAGAAGCAGGCCCCCATCAACTTCGGGCTAACAAGTCTCTCAGAAGTATGCCCCCATCAACTTCGGGCTAACAAGTCTCTCAAAAGCAGGCCCTCATCAACTTCGGGCTAACAAGTCTCTCAGAAGCAAGCCCCCAACAACTCTAGGCCAACAAGTCTCTCAGAAGCAGGCCTACGTTAACTTCGGGACAACAGGCCTCTCCGAGGCAAGCCAACATCAACCCTCAGCTTTCTGGAAAGCAACGAAGCAGTAAGGTGCAGATCTACAGAAGGCACGGACAGTCCGCCTCCGCCCCGGCTTTAACGAACGTTCCGTGGGGGGCATTTGTTGGAAGCAAATTTTGTTTGTAAAAACACCTCCGCTTTTATTTAGTTGGAGCAGAAATGGGCCAACTTGAAGATGGAAGACCCGTCCGGGGTCGGAGGAACCCGTACGGGGTCGGAGGGACCCGTACGGGGTCGCCCTCACCCGGACGGGTCCGCCCGGAGGTGGGCAAACCCGCGCGGGGCCGCCCCTGGGCGGGCGGACCCGTCCGGGGTCGCCCGACCCCGGGTGGGACCCACCCGGGGTCGGTGACCCCGGGCAGGTCCTCCCCGGGGACGCGTGACCCCGGGCGGGTCCTCCCGGGGGCGCGCGACCCCGGGGAGGTCCCGGACCGGCCCGGGTGTAGACACGGTATTTTAGCATTACGCTGAGCAGATCCCGTATTACACTAAGACGCCCCAAAGTGGCTCGCACGGTTAAGTTAGCTGAGTGACCTCCAATTTTTATCTGGTAAACCTCGATTGTCGTTTCTTAATAAGACTCCTGTTAATGGGCTTGTGGCTATTCTCTTTTCTACATAAAAAAATAATAATAATACAAAAAATATGTGTGTTAATGGGCTTGGCCCATTCTTATTCTAAGAATAAATAAATAAAGGGAAGCTTATTTAGTGTTAATGGGCTCATGTGATCATGGGCCTGGCCCCTTCTTAAACTAAGAATAAATAAATAAATTTTAATAAACTTGACCCCATCCTTTATTACTTTTTACTCTCTTCCCACCTTATCCGGATCTTGCCCCCTCTCTTTAACACACTCTCTCTCTCTCCTTCTCCGTAACCCCCTTATCCCAGTCGCATGCCCCCCCCCCTTTCCGACGTTCTCTCTCTCTCTCTGGAACCTGTTAGCAACGCCACCCTCATCATCTACACGATTCCACTCTCATCTGCTAGCCCACAGCCGACCTCTCTCCCTCTGCAGCCACCAACCTCACCTCCCTCACCACCACTCTCCCTCACTCTTTCTCTCACAAGAAACACATCCCACAGCCGACCTCTCTCCCTTTGCAGCCACCAACCTCACCTCCCTCACCACCACTCTCCCTCACTCTTTCTCTCACAAGAAACACATCCCACGGCCACCTTCGAACGATACCCAGCTGCAACCACACCGAACTCCTCCACTCTCCACCTCCTCTTAACCACTCTCTCTCTCTCTCTTTCCTTCACCCACTGCATTACGCCCGTCACCGTTCACCATCCTCACCCCCCACAACCGCAGCCACCCCTCTCTCTAAAATCCATGCCGTGACCTCTCCATCTCACTGTCCCTCTTTTCTCTCCCCTTCTCTCACCGTTTTTTTTCCTTCCTCTTGTCTCTCTCCCCCATCTCGTAATCCCTCTCCTTCCCTTCCCCTCTCTCCCTTTCCCTCATTCTCCCTCTCCCTTCCTCTCTTTTTCTCCCTCTGTTCTTCCCCCTCCTTCAACCTCTCTCTCTTTGTTTGCATTTTTTTTTTAAAAAAAAAGGTTTTTCTCGAGTTCGCGAGGGTGGGGGGGGGGGGGGGGCTCGTTGCCCGTGCCCCCCGTTTGAACAAAGGGCCGTTGCGGCCCTTCTTCCCCGACGCCGTCCTGCTCCGCAGCACCCCCCCGCACCCCTCTCGCGACGCCACCGCCTCCGCCCGCCTTCGGCCGGTCAGCACCACCGCGCCGCCCTCCGGCCACGCCTCCACCGCCGTTGCCGTCCAGCCCCCGCCGCCTGCACCACCCCTCCGGCCACGACGCCGCCCCCTTGCCCCGCGGCCGCCCTGCCCCGCTCGCCCGCCGCTCCAGCCTCCGGCCTCCCCCTACCGCCGCTGTCGTCCCCGCCTCCGGCCGCCGCTCCCGCCGTCGCTGCCGGACCCCCCCTCTCTCTCCCTTTCGCTCTCTCCCTCTCTCCCCGCACTCTCTCTCTCTCTCCCCCGCTTCCTCTCTCCCTCTCTCTCTGCTCCCTCTGCAACCTCTCTCTCTCCCCCTCCTTTCTCTGCTTTCCCACTCCCCCCTCTCTCATTCGCACCCCCCCTCTCTCTCTCGTTCTCTCTCTCTCTCTCTCTCTCTCTCTCTCTCACACAATCTCTCTCCACCTCTCTTTCTTTCATTTTTATTTTTTTTACTTCTTCTCTCTCCTACCTGATCCCTTCTCTCTCCCTCTCTCTCTCTCTCCATCCGATCCCTCTCTCTCTCTCTCTCTTCTTCGTACGTTTTTTTAATCTTTTTTTTTTAAACTTCTCTTCTCTTTTTTTCTCCCCCTCTGTCTCATCTCTGTTCTCTTTCTCCCCCACTTCTCCCTCTCCCTTTGGTCTCTCCCGATCTCTCTCCACCTCCCTCTATCTCTCCCTCACTTTCTCTTTTCTTTTTTTTATTTTTTTATTCATTCCTCTCACACTCTTCTTCCCTCTCTCCCGTATCTCTCTGCTATCTCCCTTTCTTATTTTCTCTCCCCTTCCCCCTTGAGCATATAATGTATATATAACATTTACATATATATATATAGTATTTCCATATAGTATTCATGAACTGTATAAAAAGTGTATATGTATATATTGGATATATAATATTTAGTATTATATATGTAGTTTTGATGTATAGAAGTCATATATATATTGAATATACATATTTATCTCCTATTTTTATACATATATACTATATATATATATATATATGCATAATTAAAGCTTTAAAGAAAAATCTCAAAAAAAGGAGAGTTCTGTTTCTCCCTCTCTTCCCCCCTATCTCCCTTCCCCCCTTTTTATTTTTTTTATTTTTTTAATCTCTCCCTCTCTTGATTTTTTCTCTCTCCCTGTTCTTCTCTCTCTCCATTGTATGGTCATTCACTTATATGTGCATGTTTATATCTATATAAATACATATATATATACCTACGTATATCTATGTACATATATATGTGTGCACATGTGTGTTCGTGTAGGGATACGTGTCTGTGAGTGCATGCATGGGTCGATTCAAAGTGGAAAAGAGATTTCAGTCCGATCGACGTTGAAGCCCGCGAGGAAAAGAAGATCGATTTCCAGCGCGGTCGAATGCACTGGGAAAGCTGTCCTGCTGCGCCGTGTGCCTGCACCATCCTCACTTTGCTGAAGAAGCTCACCCTCGAGCCCATCACCCATCTCCGAATAAGCTTTCTTCCCCCCTTTGCCCTCTACTTTTCATTCAGTTAATTGCATGCATGCATCATTTGCCATGTCCATCAAATTCCTCTCTTTGAGAGAACCTTAGTCATTCATTCATCATATCGCTCATCCATTCTTTAGTTCCAAAGGGGTTTCAAACAACACTAAACAGGTGTGTGTTTGAACATGATCGTGCTATTGTCATTTCAAGGGACCGGTACTACACTACTTTTCTTCTAACCTACCATCTGCTTCTTTTGTCCGCTGTGTTTTGCGAGGGATAACCAACCCGGAAGTCCGCTTCTTCAGTCGGCCAAAAGAGTAGGAGGAGCGACTCACGTGCCCTCAGTTCAAGGATATAAATGTGACCATCCCTCCTATCTTGAGGTACCCGGCTATCGTCTCCCTCATCTATTCTAGTTCTTTCCTTCATCAGTGTTATTTGTTGTTAAACTTCCATCTTCACCCTTTTCTATTTTGTTTAAAAATAAGTCTATCTTCTCTCCCTTGTTATTATCATATATCGTCAAATTAAACTCCATCTCCGTTCTTCTCTGTTCTGTCTAGAATAAATTTTTCACTCTGTCTATATTTTCCTAGTGGTTTTTCTCTATATCGTACTACCTTATTCTACCAATTACCCCTCGATTTCTCTCTTTACTTTCTCATCTTTCTCTAAAAAAAAGGGCATAAAAGAATAAAAAATATTAAAAGTAACAAAAACACCAAAAAAATATAATAACAAAAGATAAAACAAAACAAAAGAATAATAAAATCATGGTAACCAAAGAAGGCCCTCTTCGTCGGCCGGCCGACCGAAGAGGAAGAGAGGACCCGCACTGCTCCCGCTTCGGCGGCGAACGCGATCAGAACATTTCCTGTGGGGTTCTCAACCCCTGGCGATCACACTTCTCTTCCCCTTCTTTTGTTATTTATTTTTCTGACCAAACCCCGTTGACGGAACCAGTTCCTCGCGGTGGTCTCATCTAACTGGTGCGGCGGGCTATCTCCCGCGACCGTTTTATTTCAGTAATTTAATTTCTGCATTCTAACACCCTAACCGCTAACTGCTTAACTCTAACCCTCCCCCTATCATCGCTTCAAAACCCCGCGGAGAGTGACATCTCGCGGCGGTTTATTTGATCCCCTTTTCATTTGTTCTAACCCCGATCAAGGAACTCGTTCCTCGCGGTGGTTTAATTTTCTGCACTTTCAATTCCAACCCCGATCAAGGAACTCGTTCCTCGCGGTGGTTTAATTTTCTACGCTTTCATTCTAACCCCGATCAAGGAACTCGTTCCTCGTGGTGGTTTAATTTTCTGCATTCTTTTGTTCCGACCCCGATCAAGGAACCCGTTCCTCGCGGCGGTCTTATCTAACTGGTGCGGTGGGTCATCTCCCGTGACCATTTTCATTCCAGTAATTTAATTTCTGCACGCTAACCTCCTAACCCCTAACCATTTAATTTTTAGCATCCCCCATCATCGCTTTAAAATCCCGCGGAGAGTAACATCTCGCGGCGGTTTATTTGATCCCTTTTTCTTTTCTTGTTATATATATATATAGTTATTATAATAAAAACCCCGCGGAGGATAATACCTCGCGGTGGTCTTTTGCATATAGTTATACTTATTACTTATATCGCTGCAAAACCCCCGCAAAGGCCAATGTCTTGTGGTGGTATGTATATATAATATTTATTGTTTATATTGCAGTAAAAATCCCATAAGGCCAATGTCTTGTGGTGGTTTCTATATGTACATATATATTCATTATTACTGATACTACTATATTGCTGTTAGAACCCCACAAAGACCAATGTCCTGTGGTGGTACGTCTTTGTTCGTATTGTCCTTATAATTGTTCGGAGAACGATATACCGTTACAATTTCTAAGTCTACGTGTCTCTCCATTTCTGTTACATCGATTCTCAGACTTCCCGGTATATGAAAAACTGCCCGTGGAACGGTAGGCCACGCTTACCAGGAAAGGGTCAGTTTGCGCGAGAGGGCCTTCGGACCCCTATCTCCGCCACGTACCGGAATTTGTTCCGCATCCCTCTTCCCTTTCTCTCTCCTTGATTCGGTCTCTTTATCCCCATCTCCTAAGACAGACAAGGGTGGACGACTCCCGCCGTCTACACCTCTCTGGCGATCACCCTTTCATCACCATTCCATTTTGTCTATTATTTTTCCCCCGAGGGTGGACGACGACTCCCGCCGTCTACCCCTCTCTGGCGATCATCCTTTCATCATTGTCATTGTCTATTATTATTGTTTATTATTTTTCTTTCCCTCGAGGGTGGACGACGACTCCTGCCGTCTACACTTTCTTGGCGATCACGGTGGGACCTCTTTTGTTTTCTCTGGTTACCTAAATATTTTCGGCACCCACGTGTGCCCCTCCACTCGGCACCCGCGTGTGCCCCTCCTGATTGCGCCTGCGTGCGCTACATTCGTGTTCCCAGTAGCACTCCTGCCACCGGCACCCACGTGTGCCCCTCCACTCGGCACCCACGTGTGCCCCTCCTGATTGCGCCCTCGTGCGCTACATTTGTGCTCCCAGTAGCACCCTCTCCACTCGGCACCCACGTGTGCCCCTCTTGATTGCGCCCGCGTGCGCTACATTTGTGTTCCCGCTATCACTTTTGGCATTCCAATTTCATCCCTCGTGCACTACGTGCATTACTCAGAACCCCCTTGAAGTCTGAAGAGATTCGTATCGTTGCAGAAAAGGAGTGTTGTGATGTTTGTTTAATTTCTTTTATTGCATATATTTGTTGTCTGTTTATATATCTCCTGTTAAATTCAGCATTGCATTGCATATCATCTCCCTTTTATTTTTATTTCTTTTGTTCCATTTTTTTTAGGATCACCTTTTCCTGGTGAAGGAAGGACTCTCCGTCGGGAATTCCTCTCGACGGACTAGGATCTCCTCCATCGGGACCTCCGTAAGTCCCCGACATCGAAGGATTCCCTCTTCGTTCACTGGGCAGGTTGTACCACTGAAGTACCCCGAAGTTAGTTATCTATCCGTGGTGAGACGAGAGTCCCTAGTTCACACGGCGGTAAAACAAAGGTGTAACTAGGACTTTTGCAATTTTTGTGTGAATTTTTAAATTTGTTAAAAAAAAAGACAAAAAAAGAGTTAAAATAAAAACAAAAAAAAGGACGTAAAGCATTCACTTGTCTGCTAATCTCTGTTAATTGTTTGCTGGTGTTTGCTATTATACTCTCAAAAGATTGTTATGGATGGGTGAATATAATCACAATATTTTCAAGACCGACGCCTATGAGTCCCAAATGCGTGACCCAGGTCACGACTCCTATGGAGTTTATAACTCAGATCGGGGCTACCAGTGTGAGCCACACGTCCAGCCCATGGACGTTGATCCATCATATGAGTCCTCTTATGGAGTACAGGCCACTGCCGGGGGAGCTTCCTCCTCCATTAGTGCTCCCTATGCCTTAGATGTCCTAGCTCCTCACATCGACTCCCTTACTCCTCAACAACTTGAAGCCATCCAGGCTATCATTAAGAGGGGTTCTACTTCTACCTCTCCCCCAGGTCATCCATGCGCTATAGGTGGTCCTCGTGCTGCTCCTTTTGAGGACCACATGGGCCAACCACCTCCCTCATTTCAGCATCCCTCATGGCCCCAAAATTTGGCCGTCCCTTTTACCCCGGTTCGACCGGGTCATTCCATGGGCAAACCTTACTCCCTTTCTCCTTCACGGCCTTCATGTCAAGCCGCCCCTCCAGAGTCTCAAAGTCGACTCTCAACTTCACAAGTCACACCTCTCCAACAAGCTATCATTGATAAAATTGATCAAATGGAGGAACAATTAAAGAGGATCACGAGTCTGCGACCTCTTCCTACTCCTCCTCAAGTTAACCCCCTTCACGCTAAAATCGCTGAAATAGATAAGGAGTGGAAGAAGGTAAGAGATGAGTATGAGCAAGAGCTTCTTTCAAGTCGTTACGATCAAATTGATGACATCTACCCATCACCCATTTATCACGCTAATTCATACGGCCCTCCGTCTCCACATCCATATTCATATACGCAAAACCCTCCATACCAATACACGTCACCTCACCTCATCAATACGCCTCCATCACAACATCCATTTGAACCTAATAATAATGAGGAATTGCAAATGGCACCTGTTCACATCTACGAAAATTTTGAAGATTTACCGACTCCGAGGTTTCTTCGTTCCTTCCCTCTCCCACCATCACCAGAAGACTCCCCTGCTCAGGACGAAGTCACTGACCCAACCCCAACCTATGAAACATCATGGTATTATGACGATGGGTCCATGCTCCAGCAACCTACGTCAACGTACCATGAGTCTCCTACTGATTCTACCCCTATCTATGAGACGTCATGGTATTATGACGATCGATTCATGCTCCAGCAACCTACGTCAACGTACCATGAGTCTCCTATTGATTCTACCCCTATCTATGAGACATCATGGCATTATGATGATGGGTCCATGCACCAGCAACCCACGTCAATATACCATGAGTCAACCACTGATTCTACCCTTACCTATGAAACCACCTGGTGTTACGATGATGGGTTTACACCCCAACAACCCGCATCAATGCACCATGAATCGCCTTCTATCCTTAACCCCCCACGTACCACCCATTTCCTACGTACCAAGCCTTCTACTGTTACCCCTTCGATCGCACAATTAACCCTCGCACCATTGGCTTCCACTGAGCCTTCTGTTAATCCTTGTCCTCAACCGAGTAATCCTCCATTGTCTCCACCTAAAACCTCCGCTAGCCTTGTATCACTAAACTCAACCACTCTTACTCCTCCACTCAACCCCTTACCTAAACCCGTGATTAACCTTGAGCAGGGCCCATTGATTTTTGCACCCGAGCTAACCTTGTCTCCTCCCGAGCACAAGGAGAAGCTCGCCGTGTTTCAACCCTCACTTACTCTTTCCACAACCCTTTTCATCGAACCTCTATTACCTGATGAGCCTGTTGTCTCCATCTCGCCTCCATCACTTAAGGCCTCCACCATCCCTATAACTTCAAACCCAACCCCTCTTACTCCTCCATTTGACTCCTCACCCAAATCCGTGGCTAATCCTGAGCAGGGCCCATCTATTTTTGCACCCGAGCCAACCTCGTCTGCTCCTGAGCAGGAGGAGAAACTCATCGTGTTTCAATCTTCGCCTACCCTTTTTACAACCCCTTCCATTGAACCTCCATTACCCATTGATCATGTTGTCTCCGACTCATCTCCTTCCATCACCTCTCGGAGTGGGTGTACTATTACAAATACACGTGCCAAAGATAATGATCAAGAACCAGACAAGAAGAATTCGGTTACGGATATGCCATTTAAAATTCAAGATTTTATATGCCGAATGCCGATTCGCGTTCTTGTGCCGGTTATTGTTGAGCAGCCCGAATCTCCATCTCTATGAATGTCCATCAAGAAGGACTCTCAGGAATTGGTGCTAAGTAAATCAAGGGCCAAAACAATAACGATCACGTTACTCATTGGCCAACATGCTTTCAAGGCCCTTATTATCCCTTGTTCGGTCATAGTCCAAATGGCCAATCAAAAGAAGGGGTTCTCCTCATGCATAGTGATGACATGTTCTACTGCCGAGGAGATGATGAACTCTATGCTCAAAGGTGGGTCAGGCCGCTCCTTTTTGGAAGCTTTTGACGTTTTATCTACTTCTCACCAACTTCCATGTAAGGGGCGAACACCTGTGTTACCAAGTATATTCACACACGATATTCCAACGCCCTTGAGCAGTCCATCAAATAAGAAGCTCCTTATGTCGAAGGTCAAATTCCCAATGATAGATACCATTCGTTTATCAAGGGAGTTATTTCCTAAGGAGCTATTTCATGTCAAGATCCCTACTGCACAAGTAGAACTCTCAAATTTTTGCTATTTGCCAAGAGAGTTATTGTTCATTTTTGAACATTCGAGGGGTCTTACTAAGAGTTCATCAAATGAGAGCCCGTGTGCGCTGATCATTAAGCCGGCTGGTCAGGGAAGGATCAGGCCGTCTTTTAGAGCACATAATTGGAGGGAGCGACATGCAAGGCCAAGACGTCAAGAAGTCATATTGAAGGTTGAGAGGTCACCATGTGAGAGAGAATCCGCCAGGAAGAAGGGAAAGCATAAAGTGAAGCTTAAGAGTGATAAATCCCATGTGGAGAAGCCATCCTGTAGCTCATCTACTGCATACCCCATTCCATCACTGCTTCTACTGTTATTCATCTTCTTTTTATGGGTAATCCATTGGCTGAGAGGACGCTTCCCATCATCTAGATCTACGCAATCAAGCTCCTCTTCTTCTCTAGGGTCTTTGGACCCTCACATTCATCCCCCTCCGGAACCTCCGGACCCCTCCCTATTTAATTTTATGTTTTTATCCATCCCTCATCATCGTCCCCGTCCGGAACCTCCGGACCCCGCTCTGCTTAGTTCCTTGTCTTTATCCTACCCTCACATTCCATCCCGTCCGGAACCTCCGGACCCCTCCATGTTTAATTCCTTACCTTTATCTGTCTCTCATCTCCCTCCGAAACCTCCGGACCCTTACCTTCTACCTCGTCCGGAACCTCCGGACCCATATATTCATCTCCGTCCGGAACCTCCGGACCCCTCCCTATTTAATTCCATCTTTTTATCCATCCCTCATCATCGTCCTCATCCGGAACCTCCGGACCCCACTCTGTTTAATTCATTGTCTTCCCGTCCGGAACCTCCGGACCCCTCCATGTTTAATTCTTTATCTTTATCCGTCTCCCATCTCCCTCCGAAACCTTCGGATTTCTCATATCATTCTCCATCTCTCTCAGGGCATCGCACCCTTCCTTTTTATATCCCTCCGGAACCTCCGGATTTCTCATCTTGTTATCCATCCCTCCTAGGGCATCGCGCCCTACCTTTTCATATTCCTCCGGAACCTCCGGACCTTCCCTTCTTCCGATTTATCCTTTTGTTCTTCCGTGGCATTGTGTCTTTCGTCCTCTTCATCCCTTTAAATTACCTTTTTGCATACCTTTTCTCAGGACATCGCGTCCCTCATCATTTTCTTCCTCCGGAACCTCCGGATCCATTCTCCTCTGATTCTCCTCCTTTAACATCCGGACCCTCCGGATCCGCCTCTCTCAATTCATCAATTTCTAATTCCTCTCGATCTTGATCCCAAGTCTGACTCGACTCATGTCATATCAATTGTCTCGGGCATCTGCCCGTTCTCATACTGCTTTCGAGGCTTTAGTCCTCACCTTTTTCTTTCATTCCTTTCCTATCTTGTAAATTCTTCTAGGCATCTTCTGTCTAATCCTTTTTTTTTATTATCACCATTCCTTTACAATAAACTACAGCAGAAGACAGGAAAGCCATAAGAAGAGTTGTCCAGAGGTACACATTGGTTGGAGGACTGCTATACAAAAGAAGCCTCACTAGTGTTCTTCTAAGGTGTTTTGATGACGATACAGTCTGGAAGTGTGTAGAGGAAGCACACTCAGGTGTGTGTGGTGGCCATGTAAACAGTCAAATGCTTGCTAAGAAGATCATTCGGCAAGGCTTTTACTGGCCCACCATGGAGGAGGATTGTACCGTCTATGTCCGCAGGTGTGTCAAGTGTCAACTTCTCGCCGATAAAATTCATTCCCCATCTTCTTCACTTCATCCAGTATCCTCCCCATGGCCTTTCTCCATGTGGGCTTTCGATGTCATTGGTCCTCTTGGTAATCCTAACTCCCTCACTAAGCAAAAATCATTCATCCTTACTGCAAAAATCATTCTCCATGAGTACTTCACCAAATGGGCCGAAGCCGAAGCTTACGTGGAGGTTAAAGCATCATCAGTCTGCAAATTCATCATGAAGAATATCATCGCCAGGTTCGGCATTCCAAGCACAATCATCACCGACAATGGGCCGCAATTCATTTCTCAGGACCTTCAGGACCTCTGCAAAAGGTATAAAATTGCATTGCATCATTCATCACCGTATTATCCACAAGGTAATGGCCAAGCAGAGACCACTAAGAAAACATTGATTAAAATCATAAAAAAGACATGTAAGTCTAACAAGTTCTCGGATTGGCCAAAAAAGCTGATTGAGACTTTATGGGCCTATCACACTTCAATCCGTACTCCCACTGGGCAAACTCCGTTCGCCCTCACTTATGGGATGGAGACGGTAGTCCCGTACAAAATTCTGGTTCCCCCTCTGAGAGTACAGTTGGACAGGGAACTTCCTCTCGACGAACGTCGTGATTCACTCATGGTTGACAGTTTCGGCCGAAACCGATACGTTTCGGCCATAACCGATCCGAAAAGAACCTTAAACACTGTAGCAATCCGAAACTAAAGGGGGGGTATCGGTTTCGGGCGAAACCGATACTAGTTTCACCCGAAACCGGTCGATTTCGGCCCGAAACCGTTTGGTTTCGGCCGAAACACGTGAACTTATGGGTTGTGTTGGCCCCCGAAACCCCACTACCCACAGGTTTCGGCCGAAACCCTCCCCCGCTTTAAAATTCAAGAACCAGACAAGAAGAATTCGGTTACGGATATGCCATTTAAAATTCAAGATTTTATATGCCGAATGCCGATTCGCGTTCTTGTGCCGGTTATTGTTGAGCAGCCCGAATCTCCATCTCTATGAATGTCCATCAAGAAGGACTCTCAGGAATTGGTGCTAAGTAAATCAAGGGCCAAAACAATAACGATCACGTTACTCATTGGCCAACATGCTTTCAAGGCCCTTATTATCCCTTGTTCGGTCATAGTCCAAATGGCCAATCAAAAGAAGGGGTTCTCCTCATGCATAGTGATGACATGTTCTACTGCCGAGGAGATGATGAACTCTATGCTCAAAGGTGGGTCAGGCCGCTCCTTTTTGGAAGCTTTTGACGTTTTATCTACTTCTCACCAACTTCCATGTAAGGGGCGAACACCTGTGTTACCAAGTATATTCACACACGATATTCCAACGCCCTTGAGCAGTCCATCAAATAAGAAGCTCCTTATGTCGAAGGTCAAATTCCCAATGATAGATACCATTCGTTTATCAAGGGAGTTATTTCCTAAGGAGCTATTTCATGTCAAGATCCCTACTGCACAAGTAGAACTCTCAAATTTTTGCTATTTGCCAAGAGAGTTATTGTTCATTTTTGAACATTCGAGGGGTCTTACTAAGAGTTCATCAAATGAGAGCCCGTGTGCGCTGATCATTAAGCCGGCTGGTCAGGGAAGGATCAGGCCGTCTTTTAGAGCACATAATTGGAGGGAGCGACATGCAAGGCCAAGACGTCAAGAAGTCATATTGAAGGTTGAGAGGTCACCATGTGAGAGAGAATCCGCCAGGAAGAAGGGAAAGCATAAAGTGAAGCTTAAGAGTGATAAATCCCATGTGGAGAAGCCATCCTGTAGCTCATCTACTGCATACCCCATTCCATCACTGCTTCTACTGTTATTCATCTTCTTTTTATGGGTAATCCATTGGCTGAGAGGACGCTTCCCATCATCTAGATCTACGCAATCAAGCTCCTCTTCTTCTCTAGGGTCTTTGGACCCTCACATTCATCCCCCTCCGGAACCTCCGGACCCCTCCCTATTTAATTTTATGTTTTTATCCATCCCTCATCATCGTCCCCGTCCGGAACCTCCGGACCCCGCTCTGCTTAGTTCCTTGTCTTTATCCTACCCTCACATTCCATCCCGTCCGGAACCTCCGGACCCCTCCATGTTTAATTCCTTACCTTTATCTGTCTCTCATCTCCCTCCGAAACCTCCGGACCCTTACCTTCTACCTCGTCCGGAACCTCCGGACCCATATATTCATCTCCGTCCGGAACCTCCGGACCCCTCCCTATTTAATTCCATCTTTTTATCCATCCCTCATCATCGTCCTCATCCGGAACCTCCGGACCCCACTCTGTTTAATTCATTGTCTTCCCGTCCGGAACCTCCGGACCCCTCCATGTTTAATTCTTTATCTTTATCCGTCTCCCATCTCCCTCCGAAACCTTCGGATTTCTCATATCATTCTCCATCTCTCTCAGGGCATCGCACCCTTCCTTTTTATATCCCTCCGGAACCTCCGGATTTCTCATCTTGTTATCCATCCCTCCTAGGGCATCGCGCCCTACCTTTTCATATTCCTCCGGAACCTCCGGACCTTCCCTTCTTCCGATTTATCCTTTTGTTCTTCCGTGGCATTGTGTCTTTCGTCCTCTTCATCCCTTTAAATTACCTTTTTGCATACCTTTTCTCAGGACATCGCGTCCCTCATCATTTTCTTCCTCCGGAACCTCCGGATCCATTCTCCTCTGATTCTCCTCCTTTAACATCCGGACCCTCCGGATCCGCCTCTCTCAATTCATCAATTTCTAATTCCTCTCGATCTTGATCCCAAGTCTGACTCGACTCATGTCATATCAATTGTCTCGGGCATCTGCCCGTTCTCATACTGCTTTCGAGGCTTTAGTCCTCACCTTTTTCTTTCATTCCTTTCCTATCTTGTAAATTCTTCTAGGCATCTTCTGTCTAATCCTTTTTTTTTATTATCACCATTCCTTTACAATAAACTACAGCAGAAGACAGGAAAGCCATAAGAAGAGTTGTCCAGAGGTACACATTGGTTGGAGGACTGCTATACAAAAGAAGCCTCACTAGT
Source organism: Amorphophallus konjac (assembly GCA_022559845.1). Lineage (NCBI taxonomy): Eukaryota > Viridiplantae > Streptophyta > Magnoliopsida > Alismatales > Araceae > Amorphophallus > Amorphophallus konjac. Next base: position 251,297,338 of record CM040125.1, on the reverse strand, counting down.
GTTCTTCTAAGGTGTTTTGATGACGATACAGTCTGGAAGTGTGTAGAGGAAGCACACTCAGGTGTGTGTGGTGGCCATGTAAACAGTCAAATGCTTGCTAAGAAGATCATTCGGCAAGGCTTTTACTGGCCCACCATGGAGGAGGATTGTACCGTCTATGTCCGCAGGTGTGTCAAGTGTCAACTTCTCGCCGATAAAATTCATTCCCCATCTTCTTCACTTCATCCAGTATCCTCCCCATGGCCTTTCTCCATGTGGGCTTTCGATGTCATTGGTCCTCTTGGTAATCCTAACTCCCTCACTAAGCAAAAATCATTCATCCTTACTGCAAAAATCATTCTCCATGAGTACTTCACCAAATGGGCCGAAGCCGAAGCTTACGTGGAGGTTAAAGCATCATCAGTCTGCAAATTCATCATGAAGAATATCATCGCCAGGTTCGGCATTCCAAGCACAATCATCACCGACAATGGGCCGCAATTCATTTCTCAGGACCTTCAGGACCTCTGCAAAAGGTATAAAATTGCATTGCATCATTCATCACCGTATTATCCACAAGGTAATGGCCAAGCAGAGACCACTAAGAAAACATTGATTAAAATCATAAAAAAGACATGTAAGTCTAACAAGTTCTCGGATTGGCCAAAAAAGCTGATTGAGACTTTATGGGCCTATCACACTTCAATCCGTACTCCCACTGGGCAAACTCCGTTCGCCCTCACTTATGGGATGGAGACGGTAGTCCCGTACAAAATTCTGGTTCCCCCTCTGAGAGTACAGTTGGACAGGGAACTTCCTCTCGACGAACGTCGTGATTCACTCATGGTTGACAGTTTCGGCCGAAACCGATACGTTTCGGCCATAACCGATCCGAAAAGAACCTTAAACACTGTAGCAATCCGAAACTAAAGGGGGGGTATCGGTTTCGGGCGAAACCGATACTAGTTTCACCCGAAACCGGTCGATTTCGGCCCGAAACCGTTTGGTTTCGGCCGAAACACGTGAACTTATGGGTTGTGTTGGCCCCCGAAACCCCACTACCCACAGGTTTCGGCCGAAACCCTCCCCCGCTGTCTGTCGCGGGTGCTGTCTGCTGCTGCCGCTGCTGTGCTGCTGCCTGCCGCTGCTGTGCTGCTGGCGAGCTGCTGCTGCTGGCGAGCTGTTGCGGCTGCTGCTGCTGTGCCTGCGGCTGCTCCTGCTGGCAGCGACTCCGACCAAGGGTGAAAGCAAGGTTGGCAGAGGTGGACAGGCCCGACCGCTCGAGTCCGACAGGGAGAGGCCGAGAGGGAGCCAACACAACTTCAAGGGTTTGATTGTTTTGTTTGAGGTTAATTTCATTGGGTTTTGTTTGATTGTTTTGTTGTGTTCTTTTGGTTGGGTTAAAAATTTGGGGTAAGCAAGCCTTGCTTATTAAGTTTCTTCCAAGGGTGATTAAGGGCTTAAGGGTTAATTGCTAATTAAACCCTAATCAGTTTATAAAAATTGGGGCTTTTGTCTATTTTGATTTGCTTATGCTCAATTGAAGTTAAATTAAGGTTCATCGAGGATTTTGGGGTGGGATCATACGGGTAATTAATTTTTCCCAAGGGTGATTAAGGGTTAATTGCTAATTAAGCCCTAATTAGGTCATAAAAATTGGAGCTTTTGTCTAAATTGGTTTGCTTAGGCTCAATTGAAGTTAAATTAAGATTCATTGAGGAATTTGGGGTTGGATCATGCGGGTAATTAGTTTTTCCCAAGGGTGATTAAGAATTAATTGCTAATTAAGCCCTAATTAGGTCATAGAAATTGGGGCTTTTGTCTAATTCGAGTTTCTTAGCCACAATTGAAGGTTAATTAAGTTTCATTGATGAATGTGGGGTGGGATCATGCTGGGATTATATTTTTATGAAGGGTAATTAGGGCTTAATTAATAATTAAGACTTAATTAGTTCATAAAAATTGGGCCTTTTGTCTAATTCGAGTTTCTTAGCCACAATTGAAGGTTAATTAAGTTTCATTGACGAATGTGGGGTAGGATCATGCTGGGATTATATTTTTATGAAGGGTGATTAAGGGTTTCGTACTTACAATTGTTTGTCTTTGACTGTGTAACTTCTTAATGTAGCATCATGCCTAGACGTCAGCAAATACAGGAGCAGCAAGGGCAGGAGGATCCGGGGTGGGCCCACATGTCCTTAGTTGATGCTAAGAGAAGGAAGGTTAAATGTAATTATTGTGCTAGAGAGATGTATGGCGGAATTACCAGAGGCAAGCAACATTTGGCAGGGGTACGAGGAGAGGTGAGACAATGCGACCACTGTCCACGAGAGGTGCGAGAGGAGATGCGCCAGTGCCTTTTGGGGAAAAAGGAGAGGGTGCAACAAAGGGCTGAGGATGAGGAGGAAATTGCTGAGGAGATTTCTGGCAGAAGGGTTAGGAGGGATGATGACGAGGAAGGCACTGAAGATTCTGATCCGGAGCTGACTGAAGCAAGGGAGCGTTAAGAAGCCGCTCGAAGGAAAGGAAAGGCATCCATGGGTTCAGGAGGGACCTACACCAGTACAGCTGCACGACGTCCTGATGTTGCTGCCCCGCCCCCGCAGACACAGAGAGCAGGCCCCATGGACAGTTATCTCCACAGAAGGCCCCAGGCTACACAACCTAAGATCAAAAGTGCATTAAGAGGGGTCAAAAAATCTGCAGAAGTTGCAGGGCATGCATTTAAAAGCATCTGTAAATGGTTTTTTCATGCAGGTGTCCCTGCACATGCTGCTGAAAGTGAATATTTTCAACCTATGTTGGATGCCATAGCAGATGCTGGCCCTGGCTTGAAGGCGCCGTCACGTCGGGACATATACGGGCGTGGCCTTGAGGGAGAGGTTGAGGAGCTCCATCAGTGGGTTGAAAGCTTCAAGCATATATGGATGGAGAGAGGATGCACTATTATGTGTGATGGTTGGACTGGTACCACGAAAAAGTCCATGATTAACTTTTTGGTGTATTGCATCGAAGGTACAGTATTTGTAAAATCTGTAGATGCATCAAATTTTGAAAAAAATGCCAATTATTTGTTTCATTTGATGGACAACATGGTAGACGAAATTGGTGAAGAAAATGTTGTACAAGTTGTGACTGATAATGAAGCTAGTTATAAGGCTGCAGGGAGGAAATTGATGCATAAGCGCAGGCATTTATATTGGATCCCATGCGCAGCACATTGTCTTGATCTCATACTTGAAGACATAGGGAAGGACAAACATGTGAAGAAGACGGTTGAAAAGGCACAAAAGATTACCCAATATATTTATGGCCATCCTAAGATATTGAACATGTTCAGGGAGCATGCAAGTGGGGGGCGGGATATTATCCGTGCAGGGCCAACTAGATTTGCTTCAAATTTCATTTCTTTGGAGTCTCTGCATAGGTATACTATTGAACTCAATTATTACTTCTTTATCCTTGTAGTTATGATCCGTATTTGATTCAAATTTTATTTCTTTGCACAGGTATAAGAATGAGTTGAAAGCTTTCATGTACCACAATGCCCTGCGGGAATACATCGAGAAGGGCAATGTTGATGCTCAGATGGATTATTTGGATGTCTGTCAAATCGTGGACAACAACAAATTCTGGGGCAGAGTAACACGATACATGAAAGTAGTCACCCCCCTCGTGAAGGTCCTAAGATTGGTGGATGGCGATGACAAGAATGATATGGGATATCTGTATGAGGCCATGGACCGTGCGAAATTGGAGTTGCAGGAGTCCCTTCCCAAAGAACATGCAAAGTGGTGGAAGATTATTGACCATAGATGGGACACCACATTACACCACGACTTGTATGCAGCTGGTGAGTGATTATTTGTATTCATATATTATTGACCATACATTAACTATATACAAATGCAGGTTATTTTCTGAACCCTCGATTAATGTACAATGCCAATGCACATGTTGATGCCGAGGTGCTTCAAGGCACTTTAAAAGTCATTGGTCGTTTATCGAGGACACAAGATAAGAGGCTTCAGGCGGAAGTAGAGGTTGGCCTGTTTGATTTCATGAATAAGAGGTATAGAATTTACTTACGTAGTAATGCTAATCTATTATGTAATTTTTGTAGATGACCTCCTATAGAATGAGAAGTGGGACATATTCTGACTTCCAATTGCAATACGCAGTGGGAAGAGTGAGCCCAGGTATACTTCATCTTTGTGCTTTCTTTGCAATTACATCTTCCTTAATTAATTTTTATTTACATCTTATATTTATTTGTTTATGGTTGGTTGGTGTAACAGCTGACTGGTGGATCATGGTGAACAATAGAGAATTGGGCAGTTCTGCATTGGCTTTCATTGCAATCAGGGTGTTGAGTCAAACCACATCAGCAAGCCAATGTGAAAGGAATTGGAGCACATTCAGTCTTATACACTCAAAGGTTCGTAATCGGCTAAAGGCTGATCGGTTAGAGAAATTAGTGTACTGCCACTACAATATGAGGTTGAGAATAAAGAATATGAGGTTGAGACAACAGCTGCGAGACAAACGCGTCGCCGAGGATGCCGCCGCAGAGATTGATGTGGATGGCTTATTTGATGATGATAATCCCTTGCAGTCTTGGGTGGAGACACGAGAGCAGGTTGATGAGCCCGTTTTTGATGTTGATGATAGAAGATGGGCAGAGGGCATACTTGATGAAGATGAGGCAAGAGATCCCGAATTAAGAAGCAAATCAAAGAGGGCCAGAGATACTCATGCGCACCAGTCTAGGGTGGTTGATGACACTGAGGAGCAGTTCGAGTTTGAGCCAGCTAGACACTCAGATACAGATAGCAGGCCAGTCACTCCTAGAATGTCCTCCTTAAGAAGAAGTACATCAGTGCATGGGCAAACTGAGAGGGCAAATGCTGCTGCTCGAGAGGACCCGGCAATTGAGGAGTTGAAGCAGATTTATGTGAGGCACACGCCAAGGGGAAAAGGACTCGTGTCAAAGTTGATTGAAAAAAGCACTCCAAAAGACAAAAAAGCATCCTCAAAGGTTAAAAGGTGACTGGTTTCTTATGATTCTGATGATGATGATGATCATCCCGGAGGTGCTGCAGGTGGTACTAGTGCTGCAGGTGGTACAGGTGGTGCAGGTGGATACAGTCAAGGTCAGCAAGGATATGGTATACCAGGTTACGAAGGTGGCCAACAGGAAGCAACTATTTATGGGGCCCAGAATTATGAACCATCATTTCAGTTCCATCTATATCCGACCAGTGACTCTTCTCTTCCTCAAGATTCCTATGTTGATACTGGATTCGAATCAAGCCAACCAAACACTCCAAGAGAGATCCAAAGAGGGATGCAGGACTTGGCTACCTCATTGTTTGGTTATAGTGAATATAGACCATACATGCAACCTGGTTATGGGTATCGACATCAAGGGCCAGACGATGAGGGAGAAGGTTCTTCTAGTAATTATTATCCATATTAGGTAAGAATCAATGAATTTTTGTAACATTCATTTTGTCTAATTTGGTTTATTGTACTGCTTGTATTAATGTACAATGGAATATTAGTTTAACTTTCACATGTTCAATGTTTGAAGTTCGATGCGTAGTTGTCTACTTCAAGGTTATTGCACTAACTTATACAGTCAATCGTATAGGAGAAAAATGACAAGACAACAGTCAATCCTATACTACAAGGTTGGGACCCACTTCTAGTAATTCTTTTTCAGGAACTAGGTAACTTATTCATGCTCAACAGAAAATCGTATAGGAGAAAAATGACAAGACAACTGTCGATCCTGAAAAATGTATTAATCAAGCTAGCCTTTGAAGAATGTATAGACTTTGAAGAATGTATAGACTTTCATGAATGTATAGACTTGATGGATGTATAGACTTGCTATGAAGATGCATGGAGAATGTATAGACTTTGAAGAATGTATAGACTTGATGGATGTATAGACTTGCTGATGTATAGACTTGCTATGAAGATGCATGGAGAATGTATAGACTTTGAAGAATGTATTGATCCAAGAGTGTATAGACTTGCTATGAAGATGCATGGAGAATGTATAGATTTTGAAGAATGTATAGACTTTGATGAATGTATAGACTTGCTATGAAGATGCATGGAGAATGTATAGACTTTGAAGAATGTATAGACTTTGATGAATGTATAGACTTGATGGATGTATAGACTTGCTGGATGTATAGACTTGCTATGAAGATGCATGGAGAATGTATAGACTTTGAAGAATGTATAGACTTTGATGAATGTATAGACTTGATGGATGTATAGACTTGCTGGATGTATAGACTTTGAAGAATGTATAGACTTTGATGAATGTATAGACTTATAGACTTTGATGAATGTATAGACTTGATGGATGTATAGACTTGCTATGAAGATGCATGGAGAATGTATAGACTTTGAAGAATGTATAGACTTTGATGAATGTATAGACTTGATGGATGTATAGACTTACTGGATGTATGTATAGACTTGCTCAGTTATCAGCTAATGGATGTATAGACTTGCTAGCATGCACCGACTTACAGAAGACATTATTTCATCATCAATCCACAAGAATGCACAAGGGGCACACACAACAACAACAATTCACACTATCATCATCATTCTTATGTGGTGACTCATTGAGTTGCTATTATCAAAACATCAACACACTATCATCAAAAAATGTACAATGGAATATTAGTTTAACTTTCACATGTTCAATGTTTGAAGTTCAATGCGTAATTGTCTACTTCAAGGTTATTGCACTAACTTATACACTCAAATACATGTGTATTGTTTTTCATGATTTTGAGTGATTATTTAAATTTTTTATGATTTTTTTCAGATTTTTTAGAATTAATATGTTTTTTTTAAAACCTTTTAAGTGGGTTTCGGCCGGTTTCGGCCGAAACCGAAACCGATACCGAGTCGTATCGGTTTCGGACCCGGCCGAAACCGAGTCCGCCATCCCTGGATTCACTCCTTGCCCAATTGGAACTCTTAGATGAGAAACGGCTGGCCGCTGCCGAGCATGCACGTGTATATCAGAATAGACTCACACGTTTTTATCAAAAGAAGGTCATTGAAAGAAAATTTCAAGTCGGTGAAATGGTAGTGAAAAGAATCTTTGTAAAACCTGGCGGCCCACGTTCTAAACTCCAACCCAATTGGGAAGGACCGTACGTGATTCAGGCTGTGCATCCTGACAACGCCTACAGGTTAGTCAATGCTGAAGGAGTCGAATTATCCCACCCTTGGAATGGGCTTTATTTTAAGAAGTACTACCCTTAGATAGGTGTACATAGTGTCAAAAAATGATTGAAATGAAAAACAACAGAAAAATAGAAAATAATGAAAACAACAAAAACATGTATATATACAATAACAAAAAAAGAAAAAAAATGAAAAATAAAGAAAAAAAATATAGAAAATTCAAAATGCTAATGTCTGGAGACCACCATGCAATCAAGTCATCACATTCAACCTCCATGTTGGGATATGGTCTATTAAGACTTAGTAGGTTCCGGATCTTGGTTTGCCAGAACCGTGGAGATCCTTGTCCAACTAGTTCGGCTTATCCCCTCAAAGAAGGCAACATACATGTACACATGTGTTATATGAAAGATCGGAAGCACCGCTCATGGTGAGGCCTCACCCAGAAGGTCTCCAGAAGGCTTAAATCTTTATTCTCTCTCTTCTCGACCGAATGAGACAGCCGACGCCCTTAAAACGCTGAGCACGGGAAACACGAACATAACCCCTAGGGTGAGAGTAGGGCCCAATTCTTCGAGCGTGGGTCAGAGCACGAGAAGAGGGCAGTGTCCCCGCAGGCATCCAAGAGGGATTCCATAATGTCAAAATACTATGTCCCTCACAAAAAAATCTGTCAAGAAAAATCAGAAAAGAAGCACCAAGTCAAAGTCAAGTGAAAAGCCTGGTCGTAACCGTGCCTAACCCCACAAACGAAACCCCTTTGACTGAAAGTCAAATTCTATACAAGAGGGGCCATGAGATGTAAATGCTCGAGATTTGCTCTGAAGTTGTCCGAAAGGGAGAGTTAAGTGTGCCCCTACTGGCTCGTCGGGTTAACGGTTTTGCCGGTCCTCTCAGGAGGTTTGCCCCTAATACTCTTCCTTCTTCCCCTGAAGATAAAGGCTCAATGGAGTTCCTGAAGGGTGAAACTCACCAAAGTCTGCAACCACCTTTCGACACAAACGTATGGTTGTCCATCTTGGAAAGCAGAAGTCATTGTTAGAGTCTCCGTGTTTCTGGCCGGTCAAGACCCTTATCTACCATCTTAATGTCTTCTTAGCCTAACCTCGGGCTTAGACCAATGCAAGCGCGTCACCTATGGGTGTGACGGCGTCTGATTCCGGGTCAGCGTCGCGCGGTTGGTCATTTGGGTTCCAGGGTGTTCCATTACATATCATCTAGAGTTGTGAGGAAATAGACCCAGGTCGGACAAATCATTTACCTTGAACACTTTTTGGGTGAATCCCTGTGGTCGGAAGCAACTGGGAGCCTAAGCATAGCATGACGGTATTGTCATCAGGGTAAGTCTTAGCTGGCGAGATTATCATTCGAGGAGTCTAGAGGCCCAAATCAACTTAGACGTGCACTTAGGATGCCTGGGAGGTTAGCAAGAAACCCTCGTTCTCATGCAGGTTAGATGTTATATCAAGTGGTCATCATGCATTAGCAAAAACAAAAAAATAAACAAACCAAAAACAAACAAAAAAATAACAAATCCAAAAAGCAAAAAAAGTAAAAAAATGTACATGCACAAAAAAATGGAAATATAAAAGACCAAAAAAATAAACAAACAACAAAATACAAAAAAATGAAGACACCTACAAAAACAAAAAAAAATCACATCTTCGCATGATCGCATTTGTATGCACCATTCATTTCAAATTCTCGTTTGCATCTGTGTGCTTGTCTGTTGCATTCATCATCCTTTTTTATCATTGCCTTTGTTAATAAAGGCTTGCCCCTTGACTCGTTATCAAGGATAACTAAAAATCACGTTTGTTTATTGAGCAAGGGGCAAGTCAGAGCAGAAATGCTAACTTGTTTGCTTAGATGTGTACAGGGATTCGAGAGATCAGAAAGAAGGAGAGAACCAAGCACAAAACATTTTATTCCACTCCCACTCAACAAAAACGAACAACAAGAGAGAGCTTACATTAGCTCCCACCCTCCTTCTCTACATTACTCGTCTCGCCGCTTTCTGGACGAGAAACTCTAGAAGGTGCTACCCAACCATGAAAAGCGGTACTTCTACCGCTTTGCGGTCCTCTTTCTATCTCCACTCCCCTGACGTCGATCTGCGGGGACAGTAAAGAAGCTACTAACACGAAAGCCACGCTCTCGTGCCCTTCGGTAGCGTTCCTCGCCATCCTTCAGCCACTGCTCGGTGAGACCGAGACTGGTCCTCAATTCAAATAGTTGGGCCTCCAGGGCCCTCCTCTCCTCTTTCTCGGCTCATCTTTTGGCCTTCTCTCTTTCCCTGTCCTTTTCCCTCTCAGCACGTTCTCTCTCTCTGTCATCCCTTTCCAGCTGAAGGGTGATCCTCAGCTCCATGGCGTCCCGCGAAAAATTGTCGTCTGAGCGTCGCTGCAATTCCTCCTCCAACTCCGCTATCTTGACCTCCCCTTGTGCTGCACGAGCAAATATCTCTCGCATCTCTTCGGCCTGCCATATCCGTCATTTCAGAGGTATGATGAGACGTAAGCAGAGAAGCTTGGATAAGAGGAACCTTCACCAGCGCGGAAAGCATTCCCTCTGCCTCCGCGGCGCGCTGTGTTACACGGGCAAGCTGCTCGTGGAGCGAATCTAGTTCTGACGAAGGAATCCATAGACTGGAAGAGGCACCCTCTGCCCCTACTGCTGGTAGGGTTGCGTCGAGCCGAGCGCGCTACGATAGCGAGAAGTGGCGATGAGTGGCTAAACACCAGAAATCTAGGGGTATAATTAGGAACATGCATTTGCATACATACTCACCGAGACATGTAAAGCCTCACGGGTGTCACCTAACTCTTCCTCCATGTCCGCCAAGCGAGCCCGCAAGTTCGCTATCATGGTATCACGGGCATCCTAAACCCATGTCATAGGAGTCAACATTACATTAAAAATAAAAAAAATGATAAAAAAATAGAAAAAAAATGATCAAAAGGTGAGAAAGGAGATACACCTCCACAAGTCCCTCAGGATGGAGTCGCTCTGCATACATCGCCCTATAGAGACGTAGATAATCTTCACTATCACGGGCGTGCGACTCCACGAGCGTGCCACCCCGCTGCCAATCTTCATATTATTCGGGGAAGCGCACCCGCCAGTCGACACAGGTTACCGGCCCACGTGTCTTCCTCCCGACGCGGGGTGGTGCGGTCATATCTACCCATTCCTGGGCAAGCCCTAGAGTCCTCATGACCAATCGTAGCCGGAGTGGCTCGATTTCATTCAGGCAGTGGACCCAAAGGTCCCGACCAAATCGAGGGCGACCTGCGATGACCCACGGTTGGTCGACATCGACCAAGCCCGAGTAAGGCCTCCAGATCACCTACGTTGGCATGTGTATATCTCCTTAATCACTCAAAAGAACCAAAAAAAAGAGAGACAAAAGAAAAGACAAAAAAAATGGAGTCCTACCATCTCCGCAGGGAACTCTTGCAGCTCACGCCTTAATACCGTCAGCTGGTAAGATAGAGAGGCTGTGCTCATAATGGGTTGCCACCGCCGAGCTAGTGGTGCCACAGCCACACGCCACTGTCGAGCTCACCCCATTGGGATGTAGTAATAACTCCATACCTGTGTCGTCACATGTCATCAGCATTTCATGAAATAGATTAGTTGCATAAATAAATAAACAAATAATTACCTGGAGAAACGGTATGAAGCCACTCACAGTCACCTCTCGATCTGTCCCTTGGGACAGACTTGCGAACAGATGCGCCAGCACGGCGGCTCCCCAGGCATATTGCCCTACCCTCTCTAGGTCCACCAAAAAATCTAGGAAACGACAATGGATGTTGTCTCCTTTGGAACCCAGCAGTAATTTTCCCAGCAGGAAGAGGAGGAATATCCTCAAGTCCATGTTTGACCTCTCCCAGCTACTGGCATCCACGCAGTACACAGTGCGGGACCCTCTTTCCGCTCTCTCCATGAACTCCTCCAAGGACTCGTTATCACGGTGACGAGTGTCAGTGAGTCCCAATGCCTCCATGATAGATGCCTTGGCTACTGACCTGTTCTTTTGGTCCTTTAATTCCAGACCAAGAAGCTTCTGAGCCACTTCGCGATAATCGGGGTAGGTGACCCCGGTCACCGCCTCACCATCCACTCTAAGGCCAGTGATTCGGGCCACATCTTCGAGACCGGGCACCATGTGCCCCCAGGGCATCAAGAAGGCACGACTCTCTGGGTCCCATCTCTCGCGCAATACTTGGATGAGGGCGAGGTCGAGCTTAATGGGTTCGATCCGGAGGAATGCACCAAACCCCATCGCATCCAACCGGGCTTTCTGGAAGTCAGGCAAGCCTCGATAGGCGGCCACCACTAATTCCCATGAGATGTGTGACCTCGTCATACTCTGTGGATTATACAGGAAGTGAGAAGCGGGTGCATCATTGAAATAAAAAAAAAGAGAAAAAGAATGAGAAAGGAAGAAAGGGATCATGAAGAATGAGAGGGAAGAACTGGCTCGATTACAAGCTCCGATTGGGTCCTCTCACTGAGTGGCCTTTCAACATCGGAGAGTCTCCTGGAACTACCACTGGATCTGCTCCTCTTCGAGGAGCGGGAAGACTCGCCCTCCACCCTGAAACTGGACTCTCCCTCCATCTCAGAGAATGAGAAACTCTTACTCCCTCCTGTCGACTTTTCAGTCTTCTAACCAATCTCCACAACTTCGTGCTTTCAAGTGAAGCAAGCGGGGGGAGTATTTATAGGATTGAAGGGATATGATCCAGATCTCTCCCACTTCCTCTTGCAATGGGCCTTGTAACAAAGCACCCATCTTTCACTCGAAGTAAACGAGGTCGGGAGCGTAGCGGGTTGATTCACACCCTACACATCTAGGTTCCCTGTGTTCATCATGATTCAAATAAATCTGAGATGAGGTCATCTACATGGAGAAAGGACAATGCAAGTCGACCTCTTTGAATTTGGGAGTGGACTCATCCACAGGAGAAAGGACAATGGGAGTCGATATCTTTGAATCCGGCAGTGGACTCGTCTACATGGAAAGAGGACAGGAGGGCGGTTGGCATCTTTGAATTCGGTGGTACATCATTAAAATTTGTGATGGATTCTCCCGAAAGAAATGCCCAATGAGTCTGAGACACGATCCGTTATCTCAGGGGAGATCTGTTAAACACGTCACATGAGGACGGCATGAAAAGAAGAGGCGTAGAAGAGAAGGAACACATGGAGGGCAAACCCGTCACAAGAGAGCATGTCGTTCCATTCATACGTCTATATAAACTGTCGTGTTCACCGTGAGAAGAGAGCGGGTGTATGAGCAACTTGCTAAATCTCGCACTCACCCCTTGGTCGTCTCTCTCCTCTCCTAAGAGGGAGGTCCTTGGGAGGTCATCTAGAGCTCTGCGACGTTGCAATTGTCTCACCGTATTGTGCATTCTCACCCTCTCTGGTAGCGCTCCTCGCCCTCCACTGGCCTCTCTCGCGACCCCGATGGCCGCGAAGCTCTTGAACCCGAGGCTGTTGGCTGAGCCGCCCCCTGCTCTGCGATGGAGACTACACCAACCCCCGGAGCTCCTCCACCGTGAGCTCCAACTCTCCTCCAATCGGTAGTGACTCTGAAGGAGTGACGTGTCCGAGCGCTATGTCTTCCGGAGCTTCATCACTTGGGCCTCACGTGCCCTCCTCTCCTCTCGATCCCGATGTAGCTTTATCCATGCCTCTCTTTCCATTCTCTCCCAGTTTACTTCTCCCCTCGCCACCTGAAGAGAAATCCTCAGCTCCATGATATCTCAGGGCATCCCCGCATACTGTAGTTGCTTCAGTCCCCCAGATCCTATCCGGTAACGGCCGACCATCACCCGACGTCCGCCATTCCAGTCACAAAGAAAAGGGGAGGGGAGAGACTGAAAGAGCGTGCAATGGCGTTAAGGCTTTGCATTTATTTCAAAACAAGATACATCAGGGTTTGGGCACCTCAGGCCTCAGTTTCCCGAGCTCCATTACATAAGCCTCCCATAGCTCTCGATCCTCACTCACAGACACCGTCACCTTCCTCGGAATGCTTGCCTTCCACGAAACTTTGATCGCCTTCACATCCTTCGCATCATCCTCCGTGCCCAGCTCTCTCTCCTTAATCAGAAGAAGGTCGGATAGCATAGGAAGAGAGTGCCGAGGAAGGCCAATTTGCAGGCAGCACCGGTGCGAGCTGTAAAGAACAAATTCGGTTGCACCGATAAGATGGAGTTCCGCATCAGGAGAGGATCGCGTGAGAAGCCCACGTGAAAGTAAACATGCTGGCACACAAGTGAACATCTCTTGCGCCAAGGAGTTGAAGTGAGTACGCCAGTCGCCACGTGTCTTCAGACAGGGCATGCGATTGGCCACCTTCCCACCGAAGCCCAACACATCGGCCATATAACGGAGGGGGCTTTGTTCGAAAATCCTGGAGGCGGTCTGTACCCCTTCACGGTGATGAAATTTGAAGTGAAGATCAATCCAGCAGCTGAGGAGAAGCATGCACCCGTGGGGAGGCCTACCCATGCTGGAGGCCGTGAGACCACTGTAAAGATGTGCGAGGACAGCGGGCCCCACTCTCTTTCCCTCCCAAAGTCCACAAATCGCTCCCAATTGGTCTTCCTCTACGATGTTGTCAGTGCAAGGAAAGAGGAGAGCTCCGGCCAAACAAATTGTGAACCCTTTCATAAGCCCTTCTAAATGTTCATCATCTATCAACTCTTCTAAGGCAGTCACGATCCAGTCTGCGAGCTTTTGCAAGTTGACTCCCTTCTGAGTCTGAACGCTCTTTATGGTTTCAGATGGCATAAAGCTTCCAACAACTTCCTCGGTAGATACCCTCTTCCGCATCCGCGAAACCTTTATCCTATCATCCTTCATCGACTGTCTTATGCCTAGCAGAAGTTCTGCCTCCTCGAGGAGGACCGTTGCCTCAAAAGTAGGGAAGATAAAAGTGTGGGTTTCCAGATGCCAAACCTCCGCCAATGCACCCAGGGCCGCCCAATCCATGTAAATCTTGTCATAATGCTTGGCATGGACCACCAACCCCTGGAGGTGCCATTTTGAAATAACGGCCCTCATACCGATAGTGATGTTGGACGTAAGCTTCGATAGCCAGGGCAGCTTTGAGAATTTTCTCGGGCCCGGAAAAAGAGGATATGGCTGAAAGGAAGGAAAAGAAAAGAATGAAAAAGCGAGGGAGGACTTACGAAGGAAACTAGGAGAAAGAACCAACTTACCGCCCGTGAGAGAATCCTCTCGCTCAGATGGCCTTCAATGTCGGTCAACCTCCTGAATTCGCGGCCGAACCTGCTCCTCTTGGCAGGGCGGGAAGGCCCACCTTCCATCTCAAAAGGGCAGGATTTCTCTCCCATCTCAAAAAAGAGCTTGACTCCCCGAACCACCAATGGATGATCTTTTGCTAAGGATCAAAGGGGTACTTATAGTGAAAAGGGGGGGTAAAAAGGTAAATGTAAAGCATTTATGACAAGTTACCGTGGTGAATTTTAACCGAATAAATCTTGTCTGATTTGCGTCGTGTTTTCCCTTGCTCCTGTATTGATGTGCGGACGTCCTGTACAGTTGAATGTAATTTTACTTCTTATCAAATAAATCCTTCTTCACTGGTTGCTGTTCGGTGCAGGTTCCAAGAATAAAATGAAAATAAGAGAGCAAGAGAGCGTCATTGCCCTACCATGTCCCACCATCAGTCACCCCGGTGACTGACCCCACTGTGTCATGCATCCTACTATATGATATCTACGCTATTAGAGCACGTCAAGGACCTTATGCCTTGGATGAATCTGGAGTTTGAGTTCCCCTCTAACAAAACCAGTGATAACTCCAGAGGAGTTCAGGAAATAAGGATAGGCCGTTAGGTTGTGATAGCATGGGGACGATGGTTCCATTCGGTGAAGTCGGTGCGTGGATAAACGGGCCCCGGCTCAGTATCGGCTCATCGAATCGGTATCCTGACCCGTCCTTAGCAGCTTAACAATATTATCCTTGGCTATCTTCTATTTTTAGTTTGTTTTAATTTTTCCTTTAAACCCAGCATGCATTCATGTAGGACTTTGATATCACTGTGGAAGATCATTCATTTCACTCGATTGTGAGAGTCGCTGTGCTTAAATTCTTGACTAATACGGGATATTCCATTCTGAATCGAGTACTGAGTTTCTGTGAAACCATCCTGGGCTGGTTGGCCGAAACAGACCTTTGTTTGGATTTATCAGCTACCCTTTTTATTTACTCCATTGGACCCACCTTGGTCGCAGCACTTCCACATTGGCTGGTAACCGCTCCCCAAGGTGAAACCTGCGGGTCTACGACTCAGGTACTTCCGCGCCGAGAAGTTGGTCCCTCTTTCTGTTAGTCTGTTGTTATTTTCAGCCAAACAATCGTTGATTTCGGAGGACCTTCTTCAAGGTTGTTTTGTTGAAACTCAGGAAAGATTCCAATCACGTAGTGTTAAAAACGTGTCTCATCACGCCTTGGCATCCACTTTTCAGTCCATTCTCCACTCCACTTCATTACACTTCTATTTCATTCCACTCCGTGTCATTCCCCTGCAAAGCAGACGCCAAGGCGGGGCAGCTGTAGACACGGTATTTTAGCATTACGCTGAGCAGATCCCGTATTACACTAAGACGCCCCAAAGTGGCTCGCACGGTTAAGTTAGCTGCGTGACCTCCAATTTTTATCTGGTAAACCTCGATTGTCGTTTCTTAATAAGACTCCTGTTAATGGGCTTGTGGCTATTCTCTTTTCTACATAAAAAAATAATAATAATACAAAAAATATGTGTGTTAATGGGCTTGGCCCATTCTTATTATAAGAATAAATAAATAAAGGGAAGCTTATTAAGTGTTAATGGGCTCATGTGATCATGGGCCTGGCCCCTTCTTATTCTAAGAATAAATAAACAAATTTTAATAAACTTGACCCCATCCTTTATTACTTTTTACTCTCTTCCCACCTTATCCGGATCTTGCCCCCTCTCTTTAACACTCTCTCTCTCTCTCTCCTTCTCCGTAACCCCCTTATCCCAGTCGCATGCATGCCCCCCCCCTTTCCGACGTTCTCTCTCTCTCTCTGGAACCTGTTAGCAACGCCACCCTCATCATCTACACGATTCCACTCTCATCTGCTAGCCCACAGCCGACCTCTCTCCCTCTGCAGCCACCAACCTCACCTCCCTCACCACCACTCTCCCTCACTCTTTCTCTCACAAGAAACACATCCCACAGCCGACCTCTCTCCCTCTGCAGCCACCAACCTCACCTCCCTCACCACCACTATCCCTCACTCTTTCTCTCACAAGAAACACATCCCACGGCCACCTTCGAACGATACCCAGCTGCAACCACACCGAACTCCTCCACTCTCCACCTCCTCTTAACCACTCTCTCTCTCTCTCTTTCCTTCACCCACTGCATTACGCCCGTCACCGTTCACCATCCTCACCCCCCACAGCCGCAGCCACCCCTCTCTCTAAAATCCATGACGTGACCTCTCCATCTCACTGTCCCTCTTTTCTCTCCCCTTCTCTCACCGTTTTTTTTCCTTTCTCTTGTCTCTCTCCCCCATCTCGTAATCCCTCTCCTTCCCTTCCCCTCTCTCCCTTTCCCTCATTCTCCCTCTCCCTTCCTCTCTTTTTCTCCCTCTGTTCTTCCCCCTCCTTCAACCTCTCTCTCTTTGTTTGCATTTTTTTTTAAAAAAAAAAGGTTTTTCTCGAGTTCGGGTGGCGGGGGGGCCTCGTCGCCCGTGCCCCCCGTTTGAACAAAGGGCCGTTGTGGCCCTTCTTCCCCGACGCCGCCGCCGTCCTGCTCCGCAGCACCCCCCGCGCCCCTCTCGCGACGCCACCCCCTCCGCCCGCCTTCGGCCGGTCAGCACCACCGCGCCGCCCTCCGGCCACGCCTCCACCGCCGCTGCCGTCCAGCCCCCGCCGCCTGCACCACCCCTCCGGCCACGACGCCGCCCCCTTGCCCTGCGGCCGCCCTGCCCCGCTCGCCCGCCGCTCCAGCCTCCGGCCTCCCCCTGCCGCCGCTGTCGTCCCCGCCTCTGGCTGCCTCCGGCCGCCGCTCCCGCCGTCGCTGCCGGACCCCCCCCTCTCTCTCCCTTTCGCTCTCTCCCTCTCTCCCCGCACTCTCTCTCTCTCCCCCGCTTCCTCTCTCCCTCTCTCTCTGCTCCCTTTGCAACCTCTCTCTCTCCCCCTCCTTTCTCTGCTTTCCCACTCCCCCCTCTCTCATTCGCACCCCCCCTCTCTCTCGTTCTCTCCCTCTCTCTCTTTCTCTTTCTCTCTCTCTCTCACACAATCTCTCTCCACCTCTCTTTCTTTCATTTTTATTTTTTTTACTTCTTCTCTCTCCTACCTGATCCCTTCTCTCTCCCTCTCTCTCTCTCTCCATCCGATCCCTCTCTCTCTCTCTTCTTCGTACGTTTTTTTATCTTTTTTTTAACTTCTCTTCTCTTTTTTTCTCCCCCTCTGTCTCATCTCTGTTCTCTTTCTCCCCCACTTCTCCCTCTCCCTTTGGTCTCTACCGATCTCTCTCCACCTCCCTCTATCTCTCCCTCACTTTCTCTTTTCTTTTTTTTATTTTTTTATTCATTCCTCTCACACTCTTCTTCCCTCTCTCCCGTATCTCTCTGCTATCTCCCTTTCTTATTTTCTCTCCCCTTCCCCCTTGAGCATATAATGTATATATAACATTTACATATATATATATATAGTATTTCCATATAGTATTCGTGAACTGTATAAAAAGTGTATATGTATATATTGGATATATAATATTTAGTATTATATATGTAGTTTTGATGTATAGAAGTCATATATATATATTGAATATACATATTTATCTCCTATTTTTATACATATATACTATATATATATGCATAATTAAAGCTTTAAAGAAAAATCTCAAAAAAAAGGAGAGTTCTGTTTCTCCCTCTCTTCCCCCCTATCTCCCTTCCCCCCTTTTTATTTTTTTTATTTTTTTAATCTCTCCCTCTCTCGATTTTCTCTCTCTCCCTGTTCTTCTCTCTCTCCATTGTATGGTCATTCACTTATATGTGCATGTTTATATCTATATAAATACATATATATATATACCTACGTATATCTATGTACATATATATGTGTGCACATGTGTGTTCGTGTAGGGATACGTGTCTGTGAGTGCATGCATGGGTCGATTCAAAGTGGAAAAGAGATTTCAGTCCGATCGGCGTTGAAGCCCGCGAGGAAAAGAAGATCGATTTCCAGCGCGGTCGAATGCACTGGGAAAGCTGTCCTGCTGCGCCGTGTGCCTGCACCATCCTCACTGTGCTGAAGAAGCTCACCCTCGAGCCCATCACCCATCTCCGAATAAACTTTCTTCCCCCCTTTGCCCTCTACTTTTCATTCAGTTAATTGCATGCATGCATCATTTGCCATGTCCATCAAATTCCTCTCTTTGAGAGAACCTTAGTCATTCATTCATCATATCGCTCATCCATTCTTTAGTTCCAAAGGGGTTTCAAACAACACTAAACAGGTGTGTGTTTGAACATGATCGTGCTATTGTCATTTCAAGGGACCGGTACTACACTACTTTTCTTCTAACCTACCATCTGCTTCTTTTGTCCGCTGTGTTTTGCGAGGGATAACCAACCCGGAAGTCCGCTTCTTCAGTCGGCCAAAAGAGTAGGAGGAGCGACTCACGTGCCCTCAGTTCAAGGATATAAATGTGACCATCCCTCCTATCTTGAGGTATCCGGCTATCGTCTCCCTCATCTATTCTAGTTCTTTCCTTCATCAGTGTTATTTGTTGTTAAACTTCCATCTTCACCATTTTCTATTTTGTTTAAAAATAAGTCTATCTTCTCTCCCTTGTTATTATCATATATCGTCAAATTAAACTCCATCTCCGTTCTACTCTGTTCTGTCTAGAATAAATTTTTCACTCTGTCTATATTTTCCTAGTGGTTTTTCTCTATATCGTACTACCTTATTCTACCATTTACCCCTCGATTTCTCTCTTTACTTTCTCATCTTTCTCTAAAAAAAAGGGCATAAAAGAATAAAAAATATTAAAAGCAACAAAAACACCAAAAAAATATAATAACAAAAGATAAAACAAAACAAAAGAATAATAAAATCAGGGTAACCAAAGAAGGCCCTCTACGTCGGCCGGCCGACCGAAGAGGAAGAGAGGACCCGCACTGCTCCCGCTTCGACGGCGAACGCGATCAGAACATTTCCTGTGGGGTTCTCAGCCCCTGGCAATCACACTTCTCTTCCCCTTCTTTTGTTATTTATTTTTCTGACCAAACCCCGTTGACGGAACCAGTTCCTCGCGGTGGTCTCATCTAACTGGTGCGGCGGGCTATCTCCCGCGACCGTTTTATTTCAGTAATTTAATTTCTGCATTCTAACACCTTAACCGCTAACTGCTTAACTCTAACCCTCCCCCTATCATCGCTTCAAAACCCCGCGGAGAGTGACATCTCGCGGCAGTTTATTTGATCCCCTTTTCATTTGTTCTAACCCCGATCAAGGAACTCGTTCCTCACGGTGGTTTAATTTTCTGCACTTTCAATTCCAACCCCGATCAAGGAACTCGTTCCTCGCGGTGGTTTAATTTTCTACGCTTTCATTCCAACCCCGATCAAGGAACTCGTTCCTCGTGGTGGTTTAATTTTCTGCATTCTTTTGTTCCGACCCCGATCAAGGAACCCGTTCCTCGCGGCGGTCTTATCTAACTGGTGCGGTGGGTCATCTCCCGTGACCATTTTCATTCCAGTAATTTAATTTCTGCACGCTAACCTCCTAACCCCTAACCATTTAATTTTTAGCATCCCCCATCATCGCTTTAAAACCCCGCGGAGAGTAACATCTCGCGGCGGTTTATTTGATCCCTTTTTCTTTTCTTGTTTTATATATATATATATATATATATATATATATAGTTATTATAATAAAAACCCCGCGGAGGGTAATACCTCGCGGTGGTCTTTTGCATATAGTTATACTTATTACTTATATCGCTGCAAAAACCCCGCAAAGGCCAATGTCTTGCGGTGGTATGTATATATAATATTTATTGTTTATATTGCAGTAAAAATCCCATAAGGCCAATGTCTTGTGGTGGTTTCTATATGTACATATATATTCATTACTACTGATACTACTATATTGTTGTTAGAACCCCACAAAGACCAATGTCCTGTGGTGGTACGTCTTTGTTCGTATTGTCCTTATAATTGTTCGGAGAACGATATACCGTTACAATTTCTAAGTCTACGTGTCTCTCCATTTCTGTTACATCGATTCTCAGACTTCCCGGTATATGAAAAACTGCCCGTGGAACGGTAGGTCACGCTTACCAGGAAAGGGTCAGTTTGCACGAGAGGGCCTTCGGACCCCTATCTCCGCCACGTACCGGAATTTATTCCGCATCCCTCTTCCCTTTCTCTCTCCTTGATTCGGTCTCTTTATCCCCATCTCCTAAGACAGACAAGGGTGGACGACTCCCGCCGTCTACACCTCTCTGGCGATCACCCTTTCATCACCATTCCATTTTGTCTATTATTTTTTCCCCCGAGGGTGGACGACGACTCCCGCCGTCTACCCCTCTCTGGCGATCATCCTTTCATCATTGTCATTGTCTATTATTATTGTTTATTATTTTTCTTTCCCTCGAGGGTGGACGACGACTCCTGCCGTCTACACCGGGGACCTCCCACCCCGGGGAGGTTCCATTCTCCCGCGCACGGACTAAAAAAATTTGAAAATGTGACCTCCCCGGGGTCATTTTCATCCCGTTGGACCCGTACGGGGTCGAACACTCCCGGGGAGGTTCTCCACTTCTATAAATAGACCCCCGGAGGTCCAAAAAGAGAAGATCTACGATCTACAAGCTACAACCTACGGAGCATCCAGCATTCAGAGCTTTTTGTTCGTTTGCTTCAGCCCGCGTGGGGTAAGTCCCCGGGTCTTGTACTTATGCCCCTACGGAGTATATTTACATTTATGCCCCTCAGCGGGCCATGTTTGTAATTATGCCCCTCAGCGGGCCATGTTTGTAAGTCTTTACGTCCCGGGGCGACTAAGTCATGTATTTCTGCCCTTATAATGGCGAAATTACAAAAATGTCCTCCCCGGGACCGTAAAAGGCCCAAGTCCTGTAATTTGCAGTTATACCCTGCGACTTTTGTAATTGGGGCTACGCCCCTATCTCCCGCTCCAACGCGGAACTATGTACAGTCGACAACTCGCCGACAACCTTTGTACTCATTTGGAATACAAAAGCACTCAGCATGTGTTATGTATGTCCTCGGGGAAAAATTATAAGAAAACCCAGACTTTTATAAATTTGTGCATATGCCCCTTCTTTGGCAAACCTGACACACATGAGTCTTTTATGAAGCCAGTGTCACTCCTTCAACCCAGAGATGTTGTCAGCTCAACCCGACACTCAGAGGTCATCCCAACCCTAGGTCTATGTAGGGTATGGTAAATTACCAAAATACCCCTGTGATCTAGAAATAACCCAGCAGCCCCTAAAATCCTCCAAAAAGAGCCTCAGCGCCTTGGGGAGTCAGGGACCCGATCCTACTTCCATTCCAGCCCAGAAATTTCAGAAATACCCCTGGCCTGGTAATATTATTAAAATACCCCTGGGGTGGTAAAATCACCGAAATACCCTCGGGGTCCAGAAAATTTCTCTATGTTTCAAAGATGCCTATGGCTTCCGCATATTTGCGCTTCCATTCCTAAATCTTAGGGTTTTGCTCAGACCTAACCCTAATTCAGTCGTTTCTGTTGGTCGGTGGTGAGTGAGTGGACATCATGAGCTCTTCAAGAGAGTTTGCCCTCAACATCAGAACCTTGTAAAAGACTTTGGGGATTTCTTTGACAGTCAAACAAAGGTGTTCGGACGTTAGGCCGATGTAAATCAACACTGACTACGGTCAGTGGGGAGAGGTCCAGCACTCGAACCCAAATCGTCTGATACTATGCGCACACATGGAATAACCCTCTCTATGCAGAGGAATGTCTCTTCAAAAAGAACATTTATTTTTCCCACGTGAAAATATTCCGTGTCTCATAGCAACATGACACGACAAAACATATAGAGATTGATAGACATTTCATCCACGAGAAGTTAGATTCTGGAGAACTGTCTACCTTATGTTCATTCTTAGGACCAAGTTGATAATGTATTGACAAAGGGCATGACAACAAATGAGTTTAAGTCCATACTTGGTAAGCTGTGCATGAGAGACATCTATGCTCAGCTTGAGGGGGAGTGTAGAAGCAACTGAGGGCAGCGTTGTCTTTTATCCCTCTATTCTCTTCACAGTTCTTTTTGTTTTCCTATTATAATACCTTCTGGTTGGTTACTTAACCAGGAGTAATATGGTCTTATGCATTATGTAATTGATTACCCTAATATATAAAGAGATGGGTGGGTTGTGGGTTCTCTCAGGATTGCAATCCCAAGGAACCGCGAGTATCCTCCCTCTAGGGTTCACCTTCTCTCATGTTTCTCTCCCTTACAACATATATGAAGCCACTAGACAGAATGATTAGATGTCTACAAAGCCTAAAAATGGATGCAAGTAACACACACTGCAGAAATATGAAGTAAAAGAAATAATAAGAAGAAGAAAGCAGGAAACCTGAATAATGAAAATGCCGCATATATCCATGTAAGGTGTTGAAAAGTTTTATGACCATATGAGAAACCAAAAGAATGACAGGCTCCATTTTGAAAAACCCAAAGAAAACTAAGAAAGAAAAGAGTGCCAATTCCCACCTATGACCCTTCTTTTATCTTATCTTCTTATTTAAGCCTGCGATTTTCCTTTCACATCCATATGCATTTATACCTGACTCTATCAAACTCAACGGTGCAAGGTCCTTCACCCGCCTAAAAGAATCCATTTGCAGGCCCAATTACCCTCTAAAGTAATCCAGTGAATTTCTATTTGGACTGAATCCTAATACCAGACTCAACTAAACTAACCCACCAACTCGACCCATTATCCACAGCCCAATCCACTTAGAAGGGAAAAATAGCCCCAACATCCACTGTTGCAGCCCATTAGCCAGTTTATTAACTCAATGCTGAAACATTCATCAAATTGCTACTTTGGCTCATTTTGTCCTACATTAGTCATAACTAAATGACAAAATGCCCATCTAATGTTGGTTATGTTCTCATAGTAAAGAGGGGAGTTCTTCAAAGGAAGGTCATTTGACTACTGGCAAGGGTGTTTTGGTCATTGGCCAATAAAAGATTAATTGGATCAATTAGTTTCTTCCATGTACATATATTACTATTCAATTACAAAGTGTGATGTTATATCCCTTGAATCAAATGCTATTGCACTCTAAATTGAATTTTTAAGAAGGCTATTTATGCAATTAATCCTTTCAGAATCAATACCAAAGGGCAAACAAAAAATAGGAAGAAGGAACAATACATCATGAATCCCAATGTATTTATAACTAAACAAGGCAAATCAGACATGAAACATGAAGCCGACTTGACATTGGTCCTTACAAGTAAATGTAAATAAATAGTCCTTTTTGTCAGCAAGTTGAGACAGGTGACCTACCTCCTCCAGTACACCATTGATTTTGTCTGCAGCTTTATTAACGTTTTCAATAGAAGACCCTTCAATAACTGTAAAACAAACACATTGCAAATATTGGCCATTCGTTAGTCTTTTGCCTACATAAATTATAAGAGCTGACAAAGTTATGTTAAAAATGGGCATAGATTTACTATATAAAACATAAACCATTTTGAGACCCTTCATGAAGTAGCGAATGCCATGCTAGTCTATAATAAAAATCTAAATAGGGTGAAGCATTGGAAATGATGAGCAAAGACAATGGGGTAAATCATATACAGCTAAGATTGTTAACTTAGTTATTGAAAATGTAGGGGTTGTAATAGGTTATCTGGAATAGCACTAAACCAAAAAAGAAAAAAGAAAAACATCAAAAATCCATCATCTATACAAACTTTTACTTGTATTGGATCTATTGGTTCCCACAAGCTATCACATTTTTTTAACTAATCATGGATTCTCTGTTCACTCTTTCTGCAACTTGATGCAAAGTTCCTTTGTTTCTTTGCTTTCTCATATATTCACTGGTGAGAGCACAGAATTTATTGGTGATTACACTATTTGTCGGCTTACCACAAATAAAAACCATAATAGATGTTTATTCATTAACTACTATGACCATGATCATTCAGAAAGGGTTCTGTTGCACATTTTCCTTCTTCAATCTATCTTATAATAAACCAAGGTTCAAGATTTACCCTTGCATCCTTAGGAGTTCAGTAGGATATCATATAACCACAATAAATATTTGACCAAGAACATCATTCTTTCATATGACTAAGCAAGAGTAGGGGAGAGTATCACCTCTGTCATCTAATAACACCCTGCCCATTGCAACATTTTATTTTATTTCTTTCTCTCCCTTTTAGTGTGTAGCCAATTCCTCCAAGGATGTTAAATAGCATGTAACATTTGAAATACAACATGCACTGCCACCTATTTGTTTTAGAAGCAGGTCAATGGAGTACTCATGACCACAGCCAAATGACTAACTGCATAGGTTGCATTTTCCCAGCAATTACTCACAATGAAACTGCATGGTATTTGGAATCTGGTCTAGCAAATATTCCAAGATTTCATAAGTAAATAGCATAGCATTCCAAGTTTGTGATTCATAATAATACCAATCTGTGATTGACAAGTAAAGATGAAAAATAAAAAATAATGGCACTGGCCTACACAAGTCTCCTCCCTAGAAGATGGCATAATGATTTTAACTCCTTCCTCTTCTTCAATTCGCCTTTGTGTAGTCCCCCTACAAGAGAATATGCAGTGTGTATTACAAAAGAACCTTCAAGGCTTCCTGACAGGAAAATGGATAATAAGCCACATGAAATCCACCACACATCACCAGGCATAAAGAGAAGAACAAACAATCAGAAATTCTGGCAACAGGTGAATACCCTTTCCCTTTAACAAAACGAAGCAAAGAAGCATCTACCTGCAAAACCATAATAAGCAATTTAAGGACTAAAATCTATTGTTCTTGAAGAATCAAAGTAGAGATAAGAAAGGCTTAAACATGGAATCAACATTGTGAAGAAAGAATCTTCTGTTATACCTTTGTTTACACACCTCCCAAGACAGTGTTCACCAGTACACCAAAAGAAAATGGCAGCCAAGCAACAAAAACAATGTTTTAGGTGTGTCACCAATGGTCTAGAGATAAAATTCAAATTCATGATGCACTAAGAAAACCTGCTCAGAGCTTCGGGATAGATAAATACATAAAAAGACCATCTCGAAAACAAAGGCAAAATACATAAGTGATAATCGTTCTTCAAGGAGGGTAACAGGTTTTATTAGAAATGAGATTATGATATACCATTGTTGGTCACGGAATATATTCTCTTTGTTAAAAAAAAAAAATTTGGGTTCCATAAATTTCTCATCGGGCCTTTGAAGAAAAAGGAGAAATTTATGAAGATGCACATGGAGGGGATGTATAAATAGCTTACGCAGGGTTTATTCCGTGGGTGCGCATCGTATCAGACGATTTAGGTTCGAGGGTTGGACCTTTCCCCATTGACCTCAGTCAGTGTTGATTTACATCGGCATAACGTCAGAACACCCTTGTTTAACTGTCAGAGAAATCCTAGGGTCCGCTATAAGAGTCCTGATACCGAGGGCAGATTCGCTCGCATGGCTCAAAGCTAACTCTCACTCACCACCGAAGTATTAATAGAAACTCTATAATTTGGGGGTATTACTACAATTTCGCAGAAGCCGTAGATGCTTTTGAAGTGTCAGGAGGTTTACTGGACTCTAAAGATATTTTGCTAATTTCGTTTCCAAGGGGATTTTGGTAACTTTACCAAGCCAAAGGCTTTTCTGGAAGTCCCAGGTTGAAGGGGGAGTATGGTGAAATCTCTGACTTCCAAGGACGCTGAGGTAATTTTCAGAAAGTCTAGGAGTTATTTAGCCATTTCTAGATTGCAGGAGTATTTTAAAAATTTTATCAGACCTAGGGTAGGTTTAGGGTTTGAGACCACGCTTAAGCGCAAGGGTGGTTTGACAAGGCCTCTAAGTGGGAGAACAACATTGGGCTTCATAGAAGGCACACATGTGTTCATATCCGAGAGAGAGAGAGAGGGGTATAAGCACAATTTGTTAAAAGTTGGGATCCATCTAGAGATTTCTCAACGAACACCAAAGGGAGTAAATGAGTGTGTTCATATATGAATACAATGTTGTCAGCGAATTGTCGAGTGTCGCTGTACAAAAGAAAGGAGGTCTCCGCACTGACACAGAGCGTAGGGGCATTTCTGTACAAAAGGTTGCTGGGTAAAACTGCAAACAACATGACTTGAATTTTCTCGTAGTCTCGGGAGGGGCATTTCTGTAATTCCTGATGATCTGATGGAATTACATAATTTGGTCGTCCAGGACGCTTAGAAGATTATGAATATAGCCTCTAGAGGCATAAATACAAGACCCCGAGTATAACATACCCTTAGTGGGCCAGACAACGAACAATGCTCCTCGCGCTGTGTTGCTTTGTCTCTGTGCGTCTTCTCGTAAGTCCATATGTATCTCCCTGTGTCCTTGGACTCCCGGGGTATATTTACAGAAGGTGAGAAGCCACCGTGGTTGATTTACCCCGTACGGGGTGGACATGATTTGAAATGACCCTAGGAGGGTCTTTTTTTTTCTTTCCTTCTTTTTGCTTTTTTTTTAGAGAGAGAGATAGGGCAGCGGCGTCAAATGACCCGGGGGACCCCACCCGGGGTCAAACGACCCGAGCAGGTCCCTCCAGGGTCAAATGACCCAGGGCGGGCCCCGTCGCGGTCGCTTGACCCCAGGCGGGTCCCCCCGGGGTCGGACGACCCTGGACGAGTCCGCCCCAGCAGCGCGCGGGACGGTCTGGGGTAGGGCGACCACGCGCGGGTCCCTCCGACCCCGGACGAGTTCCCCCGGGTCTTCTCCCTGCTTAAACCCTGGTCCTCAGGTTTTTTTCAGCCTTTTGATCGCAGCACACCGCATGGAGAGAGGAGGAAGCGCGTCTCTTGTTCGTTGGTCATCTTCCCCGTGCCATCGGCCAAAAAGAGGGGGCTTGTGCTCGTCCGAGTTGCGTGATACATGTGCGTTGGACTTCTCCGAAGGTGCGTACATCCTCTCCTCCGCCCTCTTTCTTTGCTGCGAGGTTTTTCTAATGTTCACCCCGAACATCTGAGGGAGAAATTCTCGCCTCTCGGGGTTCGCCTAGAACCACATGACCCTAACAATCATTGTGGATTTAATCCGATTCTCAACTACCTCGATTGCTGTAAGGGATTTATAATTGAAATAATACACGGACCACAGAGTCCCGACGTATGGAAATATTCCATGAAGCGATGGTACGCCGAATGTTGAACCTCGACCAACTCGAGGGTGTGTGTGTCGGTTCATTTGAGAAAAGTAACGGGTGCAACAAATGCCCGTCACAGGACATTTGTCAGGCGGGGACGGATGGCCCATGCCTTTTGTAGCTTTTGCTTGTCCCCAGTCCGTTGACACAATGGGACTTTGTAGGACTGCGTCTCAATGCTTTGCTGCTGTCCTCATGCTCACTCCGCCTTTCGATTCATTTCATTTTTGTTTTGCAGCTCCTGTAAACATGGCTTGCCAAAGCAGAGATAGAGACCATTCCTGGAGGCCGAGAGTTGGGGGCTCTGATGATCATTATGTGCAGAGGATGGATAGGCCCATGTCACCTTTTGTTAGGTATTAAGGTAGATTAAGTCGTTGATCAACCGTTGGAGTGATTAGGGGTAGTTTACGTCATTAGTTAGCTGTTAGATGTTTGTTATTTTCCGTTAGAAATCTGTTAGAGACTGGCCAGAATGATGTGGCGCAGCTCTAATTCTGATTTGCATTTGTAATACCCTATGGAATAGTATAAATAGAAGAGGAAAAGGATGGCCAGGGGGCTATCGAATTAACCCAAACAGTTGTCTTGCTCTCTAGTCTCCCGTGCTTGTTCCTTCTTAGTTCTTAGAGTTCTTAGGATATCTCTGTTAGCTTATCTTCTTCCTTGTTCTTAGCTTAGATCAGTTCTTACAGAGAGGAAACGATACTATGTTCTTGGCGGGAATCCACTTGACGGCAGAATAGAGCTCGGAGCATTCCTGTAGCAGCTTGTACTGTCAAAACTGGTGTCTGGGCCCACTTCGAGCACCGCCCTGTCAGCATCTTCCATGACATCTGCAGATCTCAAAGCCATCCATCATATGCTACGGGAGTTCTTGGATGAGATGAAGCACAATTTTCCAGGGATCGGCCATCAGCTCTCAGGTTTCCATAGTCCATGCTCTACTAAGAACAATTCTTGTTCTTCTCTTTCTTTTGGTTCATCCAACATTCACAGATCCATGACAGAAGAGACCAAGAGAGACACCAGTTCATCTGAGTTTCCTTATTATGATGGTTCCTCCGATCCCACACTTTGGATTTACAAAGTAAATCAATTCTTTATCTCCAATGAAATTTTTGAATTCGAAAATGTTGCCATGGTTTCTTATTATTTGTATGGTGATACTCTCCGATGGTACTGGAACTATATTGATCTTAAACCTCACATCACCTGGCCCGATTTCTTGAATGCTCTTCAAATCCGATTTGGCACTGTTTCACATCTTGATTCACATAGTGCCATTGATGTTCTTGTCGATGCTTCTGTCCCTCTTCTTGACCCTCTAGTTGATGTCCAATCGACCCCTAAATCTGCCAACAAACCCAATTTTTCTCCTCTGAATCCGCAGCTTCAGCATAGTGTAGATCGCAGCTCATCTTCTTCTTCGTTTTCTGCTTGCCACATGCATCAAGATGTGTGTGAGGATAATGCTTCCCATGGGAATCCTAAGCTCAGTCATGTGGTGCAATCAGAGAGGATGCTATCTAAATCAAGAAAGGAATATGTTTCCAGGAACTCTGCCATGGCCGGTCCCAAGCCCGGATGAGAAAAGAGGAGGGTTTGCGTTAGGTCGACAGCCAGCAGTAAAATTTTGTCACATCTCCAACATGAATTCTGATCCAAATATATTTTATGATAATGCTAGGGCGTTCCCCGTAAGCGACGCGTTACATCGGAACCCGGATGGAATGACAAGTGAGCAAGGACTAGCTAGGGCGTTCCCCGTAAGCGACGCGTTACATCGGAACCCGGATGGAATGACAAGTGAGCAAGGGCTAGCTAGGGCGTTCCCCGTAAGCGACGCGCCGCAATGGCGCCCGATTGCGGTGTCAAATAGGCAAGGGTTCTCGTGTGGGGTTGGACGCACACGGGTAAAGAAGCAAGTCCAAAAACATAGGATCCGTCTAGCTACTTGGAATATAGGAACTTTAACGGGTAAGGGTTTAGAATTAGTTAAGTTAATGAAGGACAGGAGGGTTAACATAGCTTGCCTACAAGAAACTAGGTGGAAAGGACATAAAGCTAAAGACATTGATGGATATAAAATTTGATATACGGGTAATAATAACTCTAGAAATGGTGTTGCTATAATAATAGATAAAAACTTAAAAGACAGAGTTGTGGAAGTAAATAGATTGGGGGATAGACTAATGGTAATTAAACTTATCTTAGGTGAGGATATTTTGAATATAATTAGTGCATATGCACCTCAAGTAGGATTAGAAGAGAGCATTAAAAAGTAATTTTGGGAGGCTATTGATAGTTTGATCTAAAATATCCCTAGTGAAGATAATCTTTATTGGAGGGGATCTTAATGGTCATGTAGGTATAGATAATAGAGGCTATGTAAGGATTCATGGAGGGCTTGGTTTTGGCAATAGAAATGATATAGGTAACACTATTCTTGATTTTGCTATGGCCTATGATCTAGCAATTATTAATACCTTCTTTAAGAAGCGGGACGAACACTTAATAACATACAAGAGTGGAACACATATAAGTCAAATTGACTATTTTCTCATTAGGAAGGTCGATAGAGTTTTATGTAAAGATTGCAAAATTATTCCTGGTGAGAGTCTAGCCCCTCAACATAGGTTGTTAGTAATGGATGTAACTATCCCTAAATTCAAAAGAAAGATCATTATAAATAATTATTCCAAGATTAAATGGTGGAATTTAAAAGGTAAAAGTTTAGAAACTTTTAAAAATCATCTATTCAAGGAAAATATTTGGAATTTAGAACAAGAAACTAATGTAATGTGGAATAATGTTACAAATTGTATAACGAGGGTTGCAAAACAACTCTTAGGCGAATCTAAAGGTAAAAAGAATTTAGAAAAAGAGACTTGGTGGTGGAGTGAGGAAATCCAAAATACCATTAGAGTAAAAAAGGAATACTTTAAAATTTGGCAAACTAACAAAAATGCTCAAACCCTAGAAGCCTATAAAATCGCTAAAAAGAGAGCTAAGAAAATAGTTAGCGAAGCTAAATCAAAGGCATTTGAAGATTTATATAATAAATTAGGAACCCGAGAGGGTGAAAAGGACATATTTAAACTTGCTAAATTAAGAGAAAGGAAAACTAGAGATTTAGATCATGTTCGGTGCATTAAAGGTGAAGATCAAAGGGTTTTAACTAAGGATCTTGAGATTAAAGGGAGGTGACATAGCTATTTTCAGAAGTTATTTAATGGAGATTCCGTCAATGATTTATCTTTAGAAGGTACCCAAGAGTCCACAATATTTGATAAATATCAATATTTCAGGCGTATTAAGATGTCAGAAGTGGAGGATACTTTAAGGAAAATGAAAGTGGGCAAGGCCTTAGGACTAGATGGCTTACCTATTGAAGTATGGAAAGGCCTAGGAGATATTGGTATTCAGTGGCTAACTAAATTTTTTAATAAAATTTTAAAGGAACGGAGAATGCCAGAAGTTTGGAGAAAAAGTGTTGTAGTTCCTTTCTATAAAAAGAAAGGAGATATTCAAAGTTGTAATAATTATCGTGAAATTAAGCTTATGAGTCATACTATGAAACTTTGGGAAAGAGTAATTGAAAAATGCCTCCGTTGTATGACTACTGTATCGAAAAATCAGTTTGGTTTTATGCCAAATAGATCTACTACAGAAGCTATTTTCTTACTACGGCAGCTAATGGAGAAGTATAGAGAGATGAGAAAAGATTTGTATATAGTTTTTCTTGATTTAGAGAAGACGTACGATCGAGTACCGAGAGAATTGATTTGGTGGACATTAAGAAAGAAAGGAATCTCTCAAGGATATGTTGATTTGATTAAGGATATGTACGGCGGTGCTATTACTAGTGTTCGAACTATTGCTAGGGAGACTGGTGAATTTTCCGTTTCTATAGGTTTGCATCAAGGTTCTGCACTAAGTCCGTATCTTTTTGCCTTAGTTATGGATGAAGTAACTAAACAATTGCATGAGGATATCCCTTGGTGTATGCTATTTGCAGACGATATTGTTTTAATTGATGAGAGTATTGATGCTCTAAATGTTAAGTTAGAGCGTTGGAGACTTGCCTTGGAGTCTAAAGGTTTTAAAATTAGTAGGAGTAAGTCAGAGTTTATGCACTGTAATTTTAGTAATGGGAGAGTGGTTCAGGAAGACATGGTTCTAATTGATGGACATAACATTCCGAAGAGTAATAGCTTTCGATACTAAGGGTCTATCATACAAGAGAATGGGGAGATTTATGATGACGTTACACATAGGATTAAGACAGGCTGGTTAAGATGGAGAAGTGCATCAGGTGTCCTTTGTGATCGTCGTATGCCTGTAAAACTCAAAGGGAGGTTTTATAGAACGGCTGTGAGACCTACTTTGTTATATGGTACCGAGTGTTGGGCAGTACGAAAGGAACACATCCACAAAATGTGTGTAGCAGAGATGAGGATGTTGAGATGGATGTGTGGCAAGACTAAGAAAGACAAGATTAGGAATGAGCGTATCCGTAAGGACTTAGGGATAGCTCCAATTGATAGTAAAATGAGAGAAAATAGACTCAGGTGGTTTGGACATGTGTTTCGTCGCCCTAACTCAGCGCCGGTTAAAAGATGTGACCAAATCTTAGTGGATGCTAGTAAAAGAGCTCGAGGAAGGCCTAAAATGAGATGGTGCGATGTTATTAGGAAGGACATTAGTTCCTTGAGTTTAAATATGAATATTGCACTTGATAGAAATCTTTGACGGAACAGGATTCATGTAGCCGACCCCAATTAATTGGAATAAGGCTCTGATGATGATGATGATGATGATGATGATGATGAATATGTTTCCAGACCAACCATGATATATTACCGGGAACTGTGATTGCTGACGAAGAATCAGTCTCCATCTGCACTATAGGGCCTGGCCCTGCAGAATTACAATCAGAGAATGCATCAGTTGAGCCAAGTAACATTTGCTCTGGTTTTTTTTCATGTGGTATAGAAAATAAATCAGATGTAAATGTGAACAGAACTGATGGCAATAACAAAGTTGAATACCAGATTGTTAAAGAAAGTGAATCTGGTTCATCAATAGTAAACATTCAAGGTACTGAAGGTTCTGATTCAGGAGAATTGATAACAACTGTGAGAGTTCAACCTTTGAGTGATCTGATAAGAATTGTTCAAGGGCCAGTTATATCATTAAACAATGTGGAAGAGAACACAGAATTCAGTCCCGGAAAATCTGTCAATATATCTTCAGCTGATGTCTGCAAAGCCACTGCATTGTTGGGTTTGGACAAAAGTCACGTTCCTGCTTTTCAGGGTGTCGAACACATGCTGGATCAGTCTGGTAATGACATAAACGATGGAAGGAAGAATTCCTCTTCCTTGGCAAAGTTGTCTATGAACTCTGGTACAGTGGGGATGTCTTTTGTTGATCCTGGAGATGTTAGACCAGTTCATAGAAATTCATCTTATGTCCCAAAAGATAAGATAGAAAAAGTTGAAATTCAGAAGCTAGGTGCTTCTAACATGAACACATCTGCTTCAAATATAGTTTATGAGCCTGGTTTTTCTGTGAGCCAGTATACTTCTCAGGATGAGTGGCCTATAGTTGATCAAGCAACTGCAGGATGTGGTGCCTCCCTTTCAGAAAAAAGTGTTGCTTCTGTTATTTATGATGACCCATCTACATCATTAAGTTCTCATGTTAATGGAGTTAGCTTGCATCATAGTTTGCCGGAGATATATGTCATGCAGGGAAGTGTAGATGGTGATATCCATCTAGCAACACCTATTTTTCATGAGTTCCGTGAAGAGTATCTTAAACCTGGGAAGTCCTCAAATCTAGATCAATGGTTAAAAGAGCAAGCCACTATTGCCCGCTCTAGTATATGTTCGTTATTTGTTTTTGATAGAGCTAAAAGTCGTAATGAGGGAAAATGCACACTTGACAAGTTGAGAAAAGTGGCTATCAAGCGACATCTGAAGGAGTATGATGTTGAATATCAAGCAGCATAGAGTAGAACATGCCGACAAGCTGAAGTTGAATATCTAATGAGTTCTGAAATTGTTTTCCGA
Source organism: Amorphophallus konjac (assembly GCA_022559845.1). Classification (NCBI taxonomy): domain Eukaryota; kingdom Viridiplantae; phylum Streptophyta; class Magnoliopsida; order Alismatales; family Araceae; genus Amorphophallus; species Amorphophallus konjac. The sequence goes on along the minus strand of CM040125.1, from coordinate 251,263,573 downwards.
TGTCGCCCACCACCTGAGCCGCCTCCTGCTGCTGAATGATCGGAAGCCTTCAAGGGTTACAATAGTTTTCTTTCATTTGGTTTGACCTTGAGGACAAGGTCGATTAAAGGGGGGAGTATTGTTAGGTATTAAGGTAGATTAAGTCGTTGATCAACCGTTGGGGTGATTAGGGGTAGTTTATGTCAGTAGTTAGCTGTTAGATGTTTGTTATTTTCCGTTAGAAATCTGTTAAAGACTGGCCAGAATGATGTGGCGCAGCTCTAATTCTGATTTGTATTTGTAATACCCTATGGAATAGTATAAATAGAAGAGGAAAAGGATGGCCAGGGGGCTATCAAATTAACCCAAACAGTTGTCTTGCTCTCTAGTCTCCTGCGCTTGTTCCTTCTTAGTTCTTAGAGTTCTTAGGATATCTCTGTTAACTTATCTTCTTTCTTGTTCTTAGCTTAGATCAGTTCTTATAGAGAGGAAACGATACTTTGTTCTTGGTGGGAATCCACTTGACGGCGGAATAGAGCCTGGAGCATTCCTGTAGCAGCTTGATCTGTCACACCTTTCCCTCCACGCAGCATCACTTCTGAGAACTTCGATGCCACAGACCGCGATCTTTCGTGGGTCGCTAAGGGCCCAACTGAGGACGTCGACCCAGACGAAGGGAGAGTTGATATTACTCGCATTGCGATCAAGCGAGGGGTCTACACATACGACCGATCTGGAGGGTATCCATCTCACTACCCATTGGACCGGCACCTTCTCCCCTTTATTCAGAGCTTTGTGCCTCCCAGCATGGTGGACGATGATCCTCTTTTGCTAGAAGAGAGACGTCGTCTAGAGCAAGCTATACTGCTCGGGAGAGATGGCATGCAGGGTACTTGCACATTTTCTTACCCGAGCTTTCCAGAGGGCTTTATTCGACAGCGACAGTACCCTGACCAGAAGAGCCTGGGCTTCTTCAGGCAGTTTGGCAGCTTTATAGTCTGAGTAGGACTGTCGTCACCAGCAATCTAACATTTATCAGGGCACCACAAGACAGCAAATGTCACAGTGGACGAGATGTTCTTGACACCTTCAAGAACAGGTTTTGCACATGATGACTATGACCATGATTGCTTACTGGAGAAGATATTATCATCGAAGACTCCCAGCTGGTATGAGAAGTGGTCAGTTATTCCCTCTCACTGTTACCATCGAGGCGCAACAGAGTGGCTGTGAGGTATTCTGATTGTTTACCGGTCAGTGTTGGATCGGGCTGGAATTCGCCATGCAATGACAGCAGCCTTATACTCCTATCCTTGTCACACAGGATTACTTCAGGCATTGGCTGAGAGATTCAACCACCGTTGGAATACTTTTGTCACCACTGATGTTAGCCTGAATATTAAGGACTTAGATCCTCCCGCCGATGATTACACGCCAATGACTGCCGCCTTTCTTGTGCCGGATACGGAGGGCCCCCTGCTACCCAGGCTTTAGGTAAGGATTTCTTATATATCCCCTCCCTTCACCTTTCACGTAGAGAAGATGGCTGTGAGACACGGAAAAAATCTGAATCTTTTTATCGTAGATAAAGATATAGATTTTGTTCTTTTTGAAAAGAAACATCCCCCCTAGGTGTAGAGGGTGATTCCGTGGGTGCGCATCGTATCAGACGATTTGGGTTCGAGTGCTGGACCTCTCCCTAGGCCTGTCAACGGAGCGGATACGAAGCGAATATATGACTATCCGTATCCGCTCCGTTTTAAAATTCGAATTATCCGATTCAAATTCAAAAGTATATAAATACAATTATAAAATGTTAAAAGTATATAAAATATAACTATAAAATGTCAAAAATATATAAAATAAATTCTAAATAAAAATACAACTATAAAATGTCTAAATTTCTCTACAATATTATTTATTTTATAATATATTATTTAAAAATATGTATTATATGATATATAATATTACGAACGGATATTTTTCGAAGCGAATATTATAATATCCGTATCCGCTCCGATTCGAATTCGGATATTATCTGTATCCGAAAAAACGAATACGAATTCGAATATTATCCGTTAATACGGATTCGAATTCGAAGCGGATTCGGATAATATCCGAATCCGTTGACAGGCCTACCTCCCCCCACTGACCGTAGTCAGTGTTGATTTATATCGGCCTAACGTCCGAACACCTTTGTTTGACTGTCAAAGGAATCCCAAAAGTCTTCTATGGGGTTTCTGATGTTGAGGGCAAACTCTCTTGAAGAGCTCACGATGTCCACTCACTCACCACCGACCAACAGAAACAATTGAGTTAGGGCTAGGTCTGAACAAAATCCCAGGATTTATGAATGGAAGCGCAAATATGCGGAAGCCATAGGCATTTTTGAAGTAAAGGGGAGTTTTCTGGACCCCGAGGGTATTTTGGTAATTTTACCAACCCAGGGATATTTTGGTAATTAGGGCTAAGTCTGAGCACAACCCTAAGACTTAGGAGTAAAGGCACAAATATGCGGAAGCCGTAGGCATTTTTGATGCAGAGAGAAGTTTTCTGGACCCCGAGGGTATTTTGGTAATTTTACCAACCCAGGGGTATTTCTGAAATTTCTGAGCTGGAACGGAAGTAGGATCGGGTTCTGACTTCCCAAGGCGCTGAGGCTCTTTCTGGAGGGTTACAGGGACTGGTAGGCCATTTTTAGATCGCAGGGGTATTTTGGTAATTTCACCATACCCTACACAGACCTAGGGTTGGGGTGACACCCGAGCGTCGGACTGAGCTGACGGCATTTCCGGACCGAAGGAATGACAAGGGGCTTCGTAGAAGACACGTAACTGTCGACTTGGCCGAAAGAGGGGTATATATGCAATTTTGTGAAAGCCGGGGGTTTTGTTATAATTTTTCCCCGAGGATATACATAAAACATGATGAGTGCTTTTATAGTCCGAATGAGTATAAGGATTGTCGACGAGTTGTCAACTGTACAGAAGTCCGCGCTAACGCGGGAGATAGGGGCGTAGCCCCAATTACAAAAGTTGTAGGGTAAAACTGCAATTTATAGGAAATTAATGTTTCTTGGATCCTGGGAAGGACTTTTAAGCAATTCTCCCATTCTTGGGGCAGAATTCTATGATATAGTCATCCTGAGATTTAGAAACAACAACATAACCCGCTGAGGGGCGAAATTACAAAAAATACCCTCATAGGGGCATATACACAAGACCGGACTTACCCCTCGCGGGCCAAAACAAACGAACAAACGAACAAAGCGCTCCGAGTGTGCTCCGTAGGTTGTAGATTGTGTCTCCCTTCCTTCTGGACCCCTAGGGGTCTATTTATAGAAGTGGGAACCTCCTCGGGGTCGTTCGGACCCGTACGGGTTAAACGGGATGAAAATGACCCCGGAGAGGTAATTTTTTCAAGTTTTTTTAGTTGATCGCGCGGGAGACGGAGGCTGCCCGGGGTGGGAGGCCCCCCGGACCCGTCCGGGGTCAAATGACCCCGGGCAGGTCCCATTTGACCCCGAACGGGTCCGGGGGGACCTCCCCGGGGTCAAACGAATCCACGGGCATGTATTTTCATGATGCCCGTGAAGTGTTTGATAAAATACCCACCCGTGATGAATAGAACCAATGGCTCGACTTCTTGTGGGATTTATGTCGAAACTTGTGAGGCTTGTGCTGCATGCCCGGCACCTGTCTACAAAAGACTTTTACAGACCCCGGACTTTCAATAATTCACGGAGCGGGTGCTCATAGCTTTGTACCACTCCTTTGTTGTATTTTAATGAACTTATGGATCATTCTAATTTCTGAAATACTCTGTAATTTTATCAGAAATTATTCACGAACTTTTCAAGGTTCAACAAATGCCCCCCACGGGGTGCCCGCTAGAGCCGTGGGTGATGGCGGGCAGCCCGTGCCCCTTTTGCTTGATCGGCCATGACAGCTTTACTTATCTTGCATCAGCTTGCTGTTCTTCATGCAATATGTTACTTTTCATGTCGAGTTGACTCGTTTTCTTTTTGCCTTTGGCCGATGTTGAGGATGTCTCGTGTGAGAGATATGCGTCCCTGGAAGGGTGCCAGTCGAGATGGGGAGAGGAATAAACCCTCTTGCTTGTCAAATCAACTGATGCCTACTTTGGCGCCTCCTCATATCACCAAGGAAAACATGTTTTTACTTGATCAGGGCTTCAATGCGGTGGCGAGAGTCCCTCTTCCCGAAGACTCCACAGAGGGTGGAGAGGTTGACCCGTCGTTGCTTACCCGAGCGAGGGGTTTTTATGTTTATCAGCGGCCAGGGCGTTATCCGCGGCACTTTCCTCTTGATGAACACTTGTTCTCTTTTATTCAGCATTTTGTGCCTGAACACCTGGACGTGGAAGACTCGACTGTTTATGCTGAGAGGGTATTACTTGAGAGGGCTATTTTGGCAGGGCGAGATAGTATGATGGGAACTTGCACCTATTCTCATCCCAGCTTCCCATTGGGATATTCTTCACATGTTCGCCTTCCAGGAGCCACCCAATTGGGCTTCTTCAGGACAGACGACTATGGTTATTGCAGGTCTTGTTCAGTGATCCCAGCCATGTGGGAGTTATTTGGGCAACATAAGACAGGGCCTCCTTCCTCTGGGCTTTTCTTGATGCCTTCAGGTACTCAGTTCGTTGCGGAGGATTATAATAAATTATGCTTTCTGGATCGCATTGTGAGCGGATCTGCGCCTAGCTGGTATAGGAGATGGTCAGTGATAGCCTCTCACAAGTTTCACTTGGGGGCTTTTGAATGGTTGATGGGTGTCATTCATCATTATCGTGATATTTTGGATTATGTAGGCATTCGCCATGCTGTGACCGCTGCTCTTTATCGGTATCCTTGCTATACCGGGCTCCTCCAGGGCTTAGCTGAGAGGTTTAACAGGCGCTTCAACACATTTGCGACTGCGGAGGGAGAGACAACCCTAGATTTATGGAGCTTTCACCGCATTTCTGGCCTTCCTATCTCTGGTCATATGTATGAAGAGGCCTGCCTTGATGACTTGCACAGATCATATACTACTGGAGCCGGGTCTTATGGCTTACCCTTTGGTTTTCGCTATTTGATGAAGGTCTGGAGAGACCTTGCTCGGGTTGGGAAGGGGAAGACTCCTGCTGCTTCCACCAGTACCGTGAGGGTCAGCCTCAGCGCCTGGGTCAGATACTTTTACAATGGTCCGTTTTGCTTCCAGGATAGCTTCGCAGAAGATGACAAGTCCCTTGACCAATACTATCAGCTTCTTCTTGATCCGTCTAAAAATAGGCGATATTTGTGTGCACCCAAGAATGAGGGGTGGAATCCCCGAAAGCTCCCGGACAAGACTTATTTGGCTGCTTATCTGGTTTACTGGCTAGCCACCTTTGTGGTACCGTATGGAGAGGAGGGCATTGTACGCCCCGAGCTGATATATCCGGCCTGCTCGCTGATGGCCGGAAACTCGCCCTTGCTCCTGTGGCCCTGGCCAATATATATCATGGCTTGGGAAACTTGACATCTTCTGGTTCGCCACGAGACCACAGTGTCCGGTTGGCGACACATTACTTGAGTGCGTGGGTAGATTTACTACTTCCTGGATTGTGTCAGAGTGTCAGGGTGGAGAACCATGAGGCTCCCTTGATATTCCAGTTTCGCAATCGGCCAGATCAAAGCCCCCTGGAGCAGTTGACAGAAGCCCGGAGGTCACTGTCTTTTTTGCCTACCCAGGGCCAGCCGGGTAGAGATTTCCCTTGTGTGACACGGGACTACCGCCCTTTTAGCACTGAGGGGCCTGATGGTATTTCTTATCACTTTCCTCACTGTTCCAGTCCGAGCAGAGTTTTCCATGATGAATGGTTGTACTGCACGCGCCCTGGTGTACTTGTCTTTCGGAAGGGCACTAGCACCTTTCTTGAGCCTTACTATCCTCACCGCTTCGGGCGAGAACTTTGGCTATGATCAGGGGGTTCCCCCGAACGCTGACTTTCCTTTGGGAGTGCGACTGCACAGAGGCACGACAGACACCTTATAGCAGCCAGCTGGTGGCTTCACTTCACCCGGCAAGGGCCAGAATGGGGTTGTTCTTTTCCTGCTGGCGATAGAGTAGGGCAGGTTGATATCTATTATGCACGCTGGTGGTTTCAGCACAGCAACATATTCAGGCAGCCAGCTCATAAATTGAAGGAAGCTGAGGAGGCCCGCTTGAAGAAGGTTGATGCTCCTCTTGCCATTGAGCATTCTTTTCTGTGTTCCCAGTTTCCTCACCTTGCCAAGTCTGTTCGGGAGTTCCGCAACACATGGGAGGCAGCCCATGGGCCCCTGTCGGTGGACAGAGATACTTATATAGGGGCTATAAAGCCTTTGAAGCGTATAAAAGACTTGGCCTTGAAAAAGGGGAAAGCCCCTGGTGATGACAAAGTTTACTATTAGTGGGGACATTTACTTTCAGATTGTGGCCATCCCCCTGATGCTTCTTTATCCAGCCCTCTTCTTCTTGCTGGGTTTAATAATGATCTTTGGCCTAAATGGGAACGGCATCTGATGGATGCAATTGCTCAAGTGGGCGCCATTGAATGCCTTTCCTATATCGAAAATGCAACCACTCTTCGTGATATTTGGGACAGCATTTGTCGAGCGGGACAGAGCATTGGTCTTCCCTCAGAAGAGGTAGTATTACAACCTTCTTTCTCTCCTGCACCAGCTGGTATATGCTCTTCCCCTTACACTTCTTCATATTTGATTTGCCTGAGAAGGAGATTTATTATACCTATTAACTCATCTTCTGGCAGTGAGCTTTGTCCCTGCTAATACTTTTAAGAAAAGGAAGAGCTCGCATCATGCCAAGCGGCGGAGGGAGGAAGGCGACGGCGACTCTCTTGCGAAAACCCCTCGTCGCCAATCCAAAAGAAAGGCTCCAGTGGACGAGCATCATGGTAATCTCGTCATTTCTTTTGGCTTGATTTATGAAGGCCTTATGATGAATGACGGAGACCTTTTTTTGTTGCTTCTTTATCCTCCTTATATGCGATCCTGGTGAGATATATGAGTCAAGTCTAAGGCCAAGAGGCGAGATGGGTTGATAGCTCGAAAGGGGCATGCAGAGGTCAGACCCAGAAGAAGGAAATGACGGATTTGACCGCCCTAATGGGACGTAAGAGTCAAACCTGAAAGTTGACGAGCGAGATGGGTTGGCAGCCCAAGAGGGCATGCTGAGGCCAGACCCGGTGGGACATGTGTCAGAAGGCATGATGGGTTGGCAGCCCGAGAGGGCATACTGAGGCCGAACCCGGGAAAGTAAAATGAGCCGAAAGGCATGATGGGTTGGCAGCCCAAGAGGGCATACTGAGACCAATCCTGACGAGAAAATGAGCCAAAAGACAAGATGGGTTGGCAGCCCGAGAGAGCATACTGAAGCCAATCCCAAGAAGGCAAAGTGAGCCGAAAGGCATGATGAGTTGGCAGCCCGAGAGAGCATATTGAGGCCGATCCCTAGAAGGTGAAGTGAGCAGAAAGGCATGATGAGTTGGCAGCCCGCGAGGGCATACTGAGGCCAAACCCAGGAAGGAGAAAGAGTAAATGGGTTTAACTGTCTGAGAGAGACATACGAGCTAAACCCGAAAGCTGATAGGCGAAATGCGTCGGTAGCCCGAAAGGGGCGTGCATAGGTCGAACCTGATGTGACATATGAAGGATAGATTGGATAGCCCGGAGAGACACGGGATCCGAACTCATGAAGTTCAAGACATGAGTAATCCCGATGGGACAGAGTATGACAACATCAGAATGCTGGTGGGATTAGGTGTCGTAGGCTGACATGTAAGGCGTAGCCATGGCATCAATATGATGTTTTGGTCATGATGGGGTGGAGTCATTGACTTAGAACCACCCATAGAATAAGCAGAGAAAGGATTTTTTTTTTCTCTTTTTTTTTCACATTACCAACCTCACCGCCCTTTCGGGTTTTCGCCGAAGGTGGCCCCCTTTAGCTTTTTCCGGTGCGCCCTTGCAGGTTTTCACACCGAGGGGTTGCCCATTTTTGCTCGAGACGCCCTTTCGGATTTTCACCTCGACCAGGTCTATGGCCTTTTTACCCTCAGCCAACCGTTGAAGGCCAACTGAGTCCGCCGGGGTATCAGTATTTTTAACCCCATTTTTTTTTGAGCTTGAACCTTCACTGAGAAGAGGTAATGTCCTGTGAGGACTGCTGTAGAAACTCGTGCGGTGGCGCATGATAGAACTTCATATGCTTGCCGTTGAGAGGAGGGAAAGGATTATCTCCCTTGTGGTCAAGGACCGTATAGGCCCCTCCTTCATAGACCTTCTGAATGACATAAGATCCCCGCCAATTAGGCTGGAGTTTGCCGCTGGATCTTCCCGCGAGAACTTCCTTTTCTTTAATCATGACGAGGTCGCCTATCTTGAACGCCCTTTACTTGACCAGCTTATCATAGACACGTGTCATGCGGGCTTGATACACTTGTAAGTGCTTGTAGGCTTTGAGTCTTTCACCTTCAAGGTTGGACAACTCTTCAAGCCTCCTTTCCATCTCGGGCTGGTCTTGGCCTGGCAATCCGACGTGCACAGCAACGCGGCAAGATGCCAGCTCGATCTCCACAGGGACCACCGCCTCGGCTCCGTAGACCAAAGAGAATGGGGAACATCCCGTAGGGGTTTTGTAAATGGTCCGGTAGGCCCATAGGGCTTCCTGGACCTTCTCGCCCCAATCCCATTTGCGGCCACCTACTATCTTGGACAGCAGCTTACAAAGGGTCTTGTTGAAGGCCTCGGCTAACCCGTTGGCTTGGGGGTTGTAGACTGACGACGTCCTCCAATCAATATGGAATTTGGCCGCCAAAGCATAAACAGTCTTGTTCTTGAATGGCGTCCCATTGTCAGATATAATCCGACTAGGGGTGCCGAATCTGTATATAATGTAGTGCCTCACAAAACGGGCAACTATCTCTCCTGTAACTTCCCGTAGTGGGACGGCTTCTACCCATCTGGAGAAGTAATCAGTGGCAGCCAGTATGAACTTGTGCCCTTGGGACGATGGTGGGAATGGTCCCACAATGTCCATATATACCCCATTCTCCGAATGGCCAAGTAGGCGCTGTTGGATGGAGCGGGTTAGGTGGCCGCCGAGGGACTGGGCCAAATGCTTGGCATTGGTGACACGTACGAGCATATTGGTTACAATCTTCGTACATGGTGGGCCAATAGAATCCTTTTGAGCTTGATGCTATTCTTCATCTTGGCTCCTGCTTGATGCGTGCCACACAACCCGGAGCGGACCTCGTGCATCACGGTCTTGGCCTCCTTAGATGAAAGGCACCGTAGGAGGACCGATCGGTCCTTTTCATGGACGAGCCTGAAGAGCAAACCGTCAACCAGCTGGTAGGATGTCGCACTGCGTAGCAGTTGCACCCTCTGAGTCCGATCGGGAGGGAGCCAGCCGTTCTTTATCTTTATGATCGGTTCGCGCCAATCTTCTTCCTCGGGAGTATTCTCCTCTTGAATATTGTCGACCTCGTAGATAGTGAGGCCAGATTCTTCATCGAGCACACTTGGCATGAGCCTTCGGTGTCTGACTGTAATATTTAATTCTCCCTGAGGCAGGAGTTTTAAGGCTGCTGCTAACTTTGCAAGAGCGTCAGCCTGGGAGTTGCTGCCTCTAGGGACATGGCCTATTTCAAATAGGTAGAATTTTTCCTTGAGCCTCATGACGGCTGCATGATAGGGGACGAGCTCCTTTTTCCGGACGTCGTAGACGTCCAGGACCTGACGATGACGAGCTGAGAATCCCCGTACACCTTGATACACTTGATGTCCATCTCTAGTGCCAGCTGAAGCCCGATAACAAGCACTTCATACTCTGCCTCATTATTAGTCAGAGACTTCATGAGAGCGCAAGAGTTGTGGAGGATGCCCCCTTGTGGAGACACAAAAACTACCCCCGCGCCTGAGACATAGTCTGTAAGGCCGCCGGCCCTTTTGATTGTCTTTGAGGCACCATCAAAATATAACTCCCAGTGTGAGAGGTCAAGGGTAAGGACATCCGGCTCCATCTGTGGTGGGACTTTTTCAGAATGCTCCCCATTTTCTTGAGAAGGTACTAACATCTCTTCGTCGGGTAGCTCGAAGTTGAGTGGCGACTCCTCTGGCACAGGGTGCGCTGCTAAGAACTCCGCCATTCCTTGTCCCTTGATCGCCTTGCGTGAGACGAAGGTGATGTCAAACTCCATCAGGAGAAGCGCCCACTTGCCGAGCCTACCGGAGAGGACGGGCTGGCTGAGCAGGAATTTGAGCGGATAACATTTTGAGATGAGCTCCACCCGGTGAGCTTGGAGGTAGTGCCTTAGTTTCTTGACGGCAAACATCAGAGCTAAGCACACCTTTTCCATGGGCGCGTATCGGTGCTCAGGCCCGATCAGCTTCCGGCTGAGGTAATACAATGGCTGCTCCTTGCCCTCTTCATTGATCTGGGCTAGGAGAGCCCCTAAAGAGGCATCCATGGCAGCAATATAGAGAATAAGGGGCTTCCTTTTGACGGGTGCCCCTAGAACAGGAGGAGTCAGTAAGTACTCCTTGATTTGTTCGGAGGCTTTCTGACAGTCTTCGTCCCATATGAAGGGTGCTCCTTTCTTCATCAATTTGCTGAAAGGTAGGCATCTTCCTGAGAGATTAGAAAAGAACCGCCTAATATAGGCGAGTCTTCCTTGAAGAGATCTAAGCTCTGTCAAATTCTTGGGCGGAGGTAGACCTCCTATAGCCTAGATTTTGTCGGGGTCGATTTCTATGCCCCGGTACCTGACGATGAAGCCGAGGAACTTGCCGCTGGAGAGGCCGAAGGCGCACTTTATTGGGTTCATCTTGAGTTGAAATTGTCGAAGCCTTTCAAAGACCCGACGCAGGTCGGCTAAGTGATCCTCCCGCTTCTTGGTCTTGACGACCAAATCATCGACATAGCATTCGACAAGGTCATGCAGCATCTCGTCGAAGATCTTGGTCATTGCCCTTTGGTAGGTTGCACCGACATCCTTTTATAGTTGAAGATCCTCTTAGGAGACCGGAAAGCCGTATGGTCTTTGTCCTTGATGGCCATGCGGATTTGATTATAGCCCGACGACCCGTCCATGAAAGACAAGGCTTCGTGACCAGTGGTCATATCAACCATTGTCTCAGTGATTGGGACAGGGAAGTCGTCCTTCGGGTATGCCTTGTTCAAATCTCTAAAGTCGATGCAGACTCGGACTTGGCCATTCTTCTTCTTGACAGGGACTATATTGGCGAGCCAGACAGGATACATGCAAGGCTCTATGAAGTCCACGTTGAGCATTTTATCAACCTCAGCGTTGACCTTCAGCTCCAGCTCGTGGCGCATACGCCTTTGAGCTTGCTTGACTGGCTTGACTGTTGAAAGTATTGCCAGCTCATGTTCAGCCACAGAAGGATCGAGCCCGGACATTTCTTTATAAGTCCAGGCGAAACAATCCCTGAACTCTTCTAGGAGTTGTCGATATGACTGCCTTTCTTCCTCGCTAAGGAGAGCACTTATGAAGGTAGGACGATGGTAACTTTTGCTTCCGAGATTGATTTCAATCAACTCGTCCACAGTTGCCTGACCACCGTCTTCAAGCTCCGGTGGAGCTGGTTGGAGGTCGACGAAGTCTCCCTCGTCATCAGTATTTGCTTCATAGACTTCAAATTCTTCGAAGCACTCTTGCTCGTGGCTTGAAGCCGAAAGGCTTGTTTTGTCTTGCTGAAGGTTAGCAGGCTGGGCTGCTCTTCCCTTTGAAGGGTGATCATTGTCGACTCCCGATGAAGGTGATGGTGTGGTTGACGCCTCACTGGCCTCCTTTACCGAGTCATCAATCTTGGGCTCAACTTCTGTTTGCCCGTTAGGGAGAGGCAGTAGCCCTATGGCATTAACTGCATAATGGACCTCGAAGTTCGTTTCCTGGTCGTAGCCAAGTCCCCTTGTATCTTTGCGGGAGAAAGGAGGTTGTCCACGGACCTGCGGAGGGTTCCACAGTTGATGGAAGTACGCCGCTAGCGCAGGGTCCAGAGTCTGCGGGATGTGCTGCTTTTTGCACATTTCCCTGATGTATTTGGACATATCATCCATCTCCTGGACTGGCTCTAGCACCACATCGGCGGGAATGTCCCAGCCGAAGTCATCTTCAGGAGGGCACGGTGGGATTAAGTCACTTTTGTAAAAGATGATCGGCTTGTTCCCCTTGCCCTTGTTACGTCTCCTTCTCCGTTGATAGGAGACTGTGAAAGTCTTCAACTGCTCTACCTCATACTCTTCCCGTTGGGACGAGAGCTGGAGGCACTTGGGCGGTAAGGAGATACTCCCGTCAATGACCCGGCTGATGAGGTTGGCTTCAAAGTCAACGCTTCGTCTCTCCGGTTGGGTTGGCTTGGAGGCGGCATGGAGGCTTAGCCTATGCAGCTTTACCATGTCTTGATTGACGGTGAACAACTGTCCCTCCTCGACTTCATGGTCCACTTTTTCTTTCCCTTTGTCCTTAATAGGCTCAGGGATTGTCAGAGTGGGCTTCCCAAAATATAAAGAGGTATCGGCCAAATGACACTCATTGGGGTAGAACGGGGCCTGATCTGCGAAGACCGTATGTTGCTCCCCTTCCTTGGCATATTTAATGCACTGGTGCAGAGTTGAAGGAATGACCCAGTTTTCATGCAGCCATGGCCTTCCAAGCAGCACCTTGTATGATGTGTCGGAGTTGATAATTTAGAATGTTGCTCGGGTGACAAAATCGCCCAAGGCTAACTTGACCTCAACCCGACCAAGCGCCTCCTCAGAACCCCGATTGAATCTTGAAATCTTGACCGCGGTCACCTTTTGCAAATAAGGGGCCAAATATAGAGACTTGAAAGTCTTCAGGGCATGATATTGACGGCTGCTTCGGCGTCGACCAGGATGCGACTCACGTCATGCCCATTGATCGCCCCCCTCATATATAAGGGGCGATTGTGGCACGGAGAGGACATCAACATGTCTTTGTCCGTGAAGGAGATGTTGGCTGTGAGTGCTTCATATGCCTGGACTTGCAACTCTGCAACATGAGCTTCATAGGCCTCCAGGTCTTGGAGTATCTTGACAAGAGCCTCCCTGAGATCCTTGCTCCAGGCAATGGCTTCCCAAATGGTGACATTTGTTGGGAACCGCTTCATATGATGAATGATTTTGCGGTCCGCCCGAGCACGGTCTTGTCAAATGGCGGGATGATCTCCGCCAGAGTCTTCGGCGCCTGGCAAGGCTTCTCTCGCTTAGAAGGGCGGTCCTCCGTATTCTGGCCTTCCGCATCTTCTTGGAACAGCGGTGCCAAGGATTCCTCCAGAGGTGGCAAAGGCTCATCATGCTGGTCTTCATTATAAGGACCGGCCTGGCTCACGGGCTCGACCCTGTTGGAGGGGCCGGCCTGTTCTGACGCCTTCTCGGGCATTGGCGAGCTGGCTGGCTCCTCTTCTTCATCAAAGGAAGTGATTGTAAAAGGGACGCCACCCGGTTTAGCCGTTGGGATGGGGCCTGAACCCTCTGAGGGGCTGAGGATGAAAGGGATTCCCCGAACATGAGTTTCTGGGATAGGACCCGGCTTCTCCCCTCTGAATATTATGACCCGGTCGAGAGTCAAGGGACTTTCACGTCCACGTCCTCGGCCACGACCTCGGCCACATCCCCGGTCATTTCTTGCCGAGCGATGCTGATATGTTGCCATAGGAGCCTTACATCCAGTGCTATCAGTCGCGGGAGAATAAATGTTGTCGGGCGGCAGAATCGCCACCATGTTGCAGGAGAGCTCTTGCAGCATTTCTTCGAGCATCTCAACGGTGAGCTCCTCATCTTTGTAGAATAAGGAGAGCTCCTCCGGGATTGGGAAGTCTTCACCTTCTTCAGGACGGTGAGCCATATCTCGGAGCCACTACAAAAGGCGAGCTTTTCGCCCAAGCTTGTCCCAGGGAATATATTCGTCTAGAGTGACGACCCTGGTGGCACGAGGGGGAGTGTACTCCTCTAGCTCGTCTATGAGCTTTTGAAGTCTTTGTAGAGGAGTTGGCTCCTTAGGGGCCTCCATAGCAGCTACTTGCTCGGCTTGCTTCTTTAATCTCCTCTACAAATTCTTTCTACGGTTCTTCTCTCGCTTCTTTTGGCGTGCCGCCTCTTGAGAAGAAAGTGAACTTCGCTTCGGAGGTGGGACTTGTTTGCCCCCAGAATTGTTCCGGGCTGGCTCCTTAGGAGCTTTAGTGCCACGGCCTTTCCTGGGGACAACCTTGGTCCAATTGGCCTCCTCCGGCTGAGCCTGGAAGGTAGCATTGATTGCCTGAGCGATTATTTCAGGAGGCAACTCCTGGAACTCTGCCAGTCCACCGTGAGGCCCCTGAGGGCGTTGTAGTTCCACCAATTTTGCTTGGGCTGATGGCTTGGCTTGCTTGAGCGTTGAGGCCTTTCTGCAATTGGCAGGTTTGCTGGCTTGACGGGAGTCTTGACCAGAGGCCCCCTTACCTTCGCCTTGCCTTTGTCGTCTGACAGAGGGTTTCCCCTTATGACGACGCCGGGTTGACTCGGCCTGGGGAGAGGTTTGGAACCTTCCCCCTCGACTTGGCCTTTCGGGCTCCGGGCCTTAGGCCCCTCGCCCCTAGCCTTGCCTTTGAGGTCCGGTTGAGGTTCGCCGCTGCCCGAAGACTCGTCCAGTTGGACTCGTTGAGGGGTGGATTTGGTCCCACGCAGCTTAGTCCGTTCCTGTTGAACTTGCTGAAGAATCTTCTTAGCGGCCTCTTTAAGACGCCGCCTTGTCATAGAGTTCCCCTGTGCATCGATCTCCCCTCTTTGAATGAGGACTTCAATGCAATCTTGCACTTCCGGGCATTCCCGAGTGGGATGAGACAACCTGACATGGTACTTGCAGTAACGGGGGTGACTCTTGGCCGTCTCATTGTAGTAAGACGGCGGATCATGCGTCAGCACCCGACCATCTTCCAAGAGCTTGTCAAAAATCTTCTCAGTGTCCTCCTTGGGGAAAGAACACTGATGAGATGGTTGCCACCCTGGGTACCACAGTGTGGATTTAGGTGGCTGAGAATTGACTCCCTGGGAACTGACTCCCTCCTCCTGTGGCTCCGGGAACTGGAAAGCTGTTGAAGCATGTATGACATTGACGGAGAAATGAAAACTCTCCTGTACATGCGGCTGCGGTGGGTCGACCAGGAATTCACCCATTTTAACCTTTCCTTACCTGATTAAGTCTTCAGCAATGTCCTTGAACGGCTCACAGTTGTGGATGATATGGCCAACAACTTCACGATACGGGCAATAGCCCTGATGGAAAGCAGCACCTGGTGTCTGCTCCATGGGTGACGGGCTTACCAATCCCGCTCGCTGGCATGCGAAGAAGATGTTTGGAGTCTTCTCGCAAGGGAATGAGTA
Source organism: Amorphophallus konjac (assembly GCA_022559845.1). Taxonomy (NCBI): domain Eukaryota; kingdom Viridiplantae; phylum Streptophyta; class Magnoliopsida; order Alismatales; family Araceae; genus Amorphophallus; species Amorphophallus konjac. The sequence goes on along the minus strand of CM040125.1, from coordinate 251,248,133 downwards.
TAGCTTTTCTGGCAGCTCGACTTCAAGTGGAGCCTCCTCGCCTTCCGGTGAGCCCTCCTCGTCTTCGGATGAGTCTGAGGACTCTTCAGAGAGCCAGCCCCTGAGCGGAGCCCGGCCGGTAGGTGATACACCCGTCTCCCGTATGTGGGCCGGAGCTAACCCCCTGGCGAATGGACCAAAGGGGAAGGTGGATAACTGCTGGTCAATGCTCTCTAGGAACTGCAGCATGCGCCTCTGTTCTAACTGCAACTGCCGGATTTCTCCCCGGATTTTCCGAATAGTCCTCCGCAATGCTAGACATTCGGGGAATGAGGAGGTGGCGGGCCCGCAGCCAATATTGGACTGCTGAGTGGAAGGCCCAGCTTCTGAGGCATTGGAGCTTGAAGCCATCGCCACCATATGCACCACATTAGCCGACCGGTTCGACCGACTTCAAGCATGCGACTGCGGCGGGTCAACTGCATGGCCCAACATATTTACCAAGCCCTTTTGAATGAGCTCTTCTGCGATGTTTTTGAACACATAGCAGTCCCCGATGGTGTGACCCAACCTTCGGTGATACACACAATAGGTAGGGTCCTCTGTCTTATCCACCTCCGCGGGCTTCCGCGGATCCGGCAGGGTGATGAGCTGCTCTTTCATGCAAAGATCAAAGAGCATTTTAGTATGTTCTTTCGTCATAGTTGTTAAGGCGCCCGCCTAGGCGCCGCTTAAGCCGCGCCTAGGCGGGCAGGCATTTTTTTGAGGCCTAGGCGCCGCCACGCCTTGTTGAGAGGGAAAAAGGCGCCGCCTAGGCACCCAAAGCAGCGCCTAGGCGGCCCCATGCTAGCTTCGTCTCTGATGCGGGACGAGACCACGGACACGACAAGCTCGTGACTGTCCCTTAACGAGGGAAGCGTCGGACGTGCACGGTTGAGAAACCGGCAATGAGCTAGGGTGATCGGCTCTCTCGTGTCCCCGGATCGGGTCACGGGACGGTCTCGCACTCTCTCGCAGTAGCGGTAATGAATAGATAAAGCGAGCTAGATATCCCTACACATACTCTCTAGCAGCGGCATAAACAAATATATATGAAGTAAGCAAAATGCCACGTAAGGAAGCGAATGCGATACCTCCACGCGCTCGGCGTGGGGAAGACGGACCCGGCCGAAACTCGTACTCCCGGGATAAATATTACACAATGATGACAGCAATGAAATATCGCCCACTCCACGCAGGGAGGTAAAGGGCTACACAACTGGGCCCGGGAGGACCGAATTCGGGTTGACGGGCGGCTTCTCGCGTTGATTCGGCAACACCCGAACACGTGACGGTGGGGCCCACGTGCCGTCCGGAGGGGCCGTGTGGGACCCGGTGGTACCGCTGTAGTGGTGGATGCCTGGATGAGCGCTCCCTGGAGCAAGGATGGCAAACTCGGTTTCGGTCTCGGTTTCGCCCGGGTCCGAAACCGAGTTGACTCGGTTTCGGTTTCGGTTTCGGCCGAAACCGGCCGAAACCCACCGAAACCCATATAAAAGGTCAAAAAAATTAAATTAATTCTAAAAAATATGATAAAAAATCATAAAAAATATTAATAATCACTTAAAATCACAAAAATCATTACACATGCATTTGACTGAATAAGTTAGTGCAATAACTTTGAAGTAGACAACTACAAAAATTGAACTTCAAACATTGAACATGTGAAAGTTAAAGTAATATTCCATTGTACATTAATACAAGCAGTACAAAATTCGACAAAATAGATAAAATAATTGTTACAAAAATTCATTGATTCTTACCTAATATGGATAATAATTATTAGAAGAACCTTCTCCCTCATCGTCTGGCCCTTGATGTTGATACCCATAACCATGTTGCATGTATGGTATATATTCACTATAACCAAACAATGAGGTAGCCAAGTCCTGCATCCCTCTTTGGATCCCTCTTGGAGTGTTTGGTTGGCTTGAGCCGAATCCAGTATCAGCATAAGAATCTTGAGGAAGAGAAGAGGAACTGGCCGGATGGAAGTTGAATGATGGTTCATAACCCCACGACCGATAAATCGCTGCCTCCTGTTGGCCACCTCCATAACCTGATGGATGCCCATATTGACTCTGTGACTCATGTCCTCCCTCACCCTGACTGTATCCTCTGCCTGTGTCTGCGTGGAAGGAGGAAGGACCACCAGCATCCCCACCGCCAGTAGTAGCACCTGTAGCACCTGGCACATACGAAAATATATAATTTATCTCCTACCAAAACCTTTTCTGATTCGAACTGATAATAAGAATTTAAGTTACTTTCCAAAATAAAAAATCAAAGGATCACGAAACCTGCAGTCTCCAGTCGCCTTTTGGCCTTTGGGGATGCTTTTTCCTGTGCCGGTGTGCTTTCTTCTTGCACCCTTGACATGAATCCTGTTCCCCTTGGCGTGTGCCTCAAATAAATCTGCTTTAACTGTTCAATTGCCGGGTCCTCTCGAGCAGCAATATTTGTTCTCTCAGTTTGCCCATGCACTGATGTACTTCTTCTTAAGGATGTAGGTGCCTTGCCCATTCTAGGAGTGACTGGCCTGCTATCTGAGTCGAAGTGTCTAGCTGGCTGAAAATCATGTTGCTCCTCAGTGTCCTCAACAACCCTAGACATGTGGGCATGAGTATCTCTGGCCCTCTTTGATTTTCTTCTTAATTCGGGATCCCTTTGCTCATCTTCATCTAGTATGCCCTCTGCCCATCTTCTATCATCATCATCAAAAACGGGCTCATCAACCTGCTCTCGTGTCTCCACCCAAGACTGCAACGGATTCTCATCATCAAATAAGGCATCCACATCAATTTCTGCGGCGGCATCCCCGGCGGCGCGTTTGTCTCGCAGCTGTTGTCTCAACCTCATATTCTTTATTCTCAACCTCATATTGTAGTGGCAGTACACTAATTTCTCTAACCGTTCAGCCTTTAGTCGATTGCGAACCTTTGAGTGTATAAGGCTAAACGTGCTCCAATTTCTTTCACATTGACTTGCTGATGTTGTTTGACTGAGCACCCTAATTGCAATGAAAGCCAATGCATTGTTACCCATATCTCGGTTGTTAACCATTATCCACCAGTCAGCTGTTCCACCAACCATAAAAAAATGCATTTTAGTTGTAAAAATATATATTCATCAGGTTAAGAAATCCAAAAATAAAATATACCTGGGCTCACTCTTCCCACAGCGTATTGCAATTGGGAGTCAGCATATGTCTCAGTCCTCATTCTGTAATGGTTCATCTACAAACATAAAGTAATAGATTAACATAACTACTTAAATAAATTCTATACATGTTATTGACAGTATCAAATAAAGGCGAACCTCTACTTCGGCCTCTAGTCTCTTTTCTGGATTCCTCGATAAACGACCAATGACTTTTAAAGTCCCTTGAAGCACCTCGCCATCAACATGTGCATCGGCACCGTACATAAATCGAGGGTTGAAGAAATAACCTGCATTTGTGTATAATTAACTAAATAAAATTTATAAAATAACATAAAGGCATTACCTCAATTTCAGTACAATTAATCACTCACCAGCTGCATGCAAGTCATGGTGTAATGTGTTGTCCCATCTCTGGTCAATAATTTTCCACCATTTTGCATAATGTTTGGGAAGGGAATGCTGCAACTCCAATTTGGCACGGTCCATGGCCTCGTATAGATAGCCCATATCATTCTTCTCATCGCCATCCACCATTCTTAGGACCTTCACGAGAGGTGTGACTACTTTCAAGTACCGTGACACCCTGTCCCAGAATTTGTTGTCGTCCACGACGTGGCAGACATCCAGATAATCCATCTGTGTATCAACATTGCCCTTGTCGATGTATTCCCGCAGGGCATTGTGGTACATGAAAGCTTTCAGCTCATTCTTGTACCTGTGCAGATAAATGAAAATTGAAGCTGCATCAACTGCTACATATCAGTAAGGATAAAGTATCAAGAATTGAGATCAATCTTATACCTGTGCAAAGACTCCAAAGAAATAAAATTGGAAGCAAATCTGGTTGGGCCTGCACGGATGATATCTCGCCCTCCACTGGCATGCGCCCTGAACATATTTAGTATCCTAGGATGGCCATAGATATACTGTGTGACTTTTTGTGCCTTATCAATTGTCTTCTTCACATGCTTTTCCTTCCCTATGTCTTCAAGCATCAGATCAAGACAATGTGCTGCACATGGGAGCCAATATAAATGACTGCGCTTTTGCATCAATTTCTTCCCTGCAGCCTTGTAACTGGCTTCATTATCAGTCACCACCTGCACAACATTCTCCTCTCCAATTTGTTCTACCATGCCATCCATCAAATGAAACAAATAATTTGCATTCTTTTCATAATCTGATGCATCAACTGATTTCACAAACACTGTACCGCTGATGCAATACACCAAAAAGTTTATCATGGACTTTTTCGTGGTACCAGTCCAACCATCACACATGATGGTGCATCCTCTCTCCACCCATATATGCTTGAAGCTTTCAACCCAATCATGGAGCTCCTCAACCTCTCCCTCAAGGCCACGCCCGTATATGTCTCGACGTGAGGGGGCTTGCAAGCCAGGGCCAGCATCTGCTATGGCATCTATCATAGGTTGGAAATATTCACTTGAAGCTGCATGTGCAGGGACACCTGCATGAAAAAACCATTTGCAAATAGATTTAAATGCATGCCCTGCAACTTCTGCTGATTTTTTGACCCCTCTCATTGCTTGCTTGATTTTAGGTTGTGTAGCTTGGGGCCTTCTGTGCAGATAGCTGTCCATGGGACCTGTTCCCTGCGTATGTGGGGCAGCACCAACGTCAGGACGTCGTGCAGCTGTACTCTCATAGGTCCCTGATCCCATGGCTCCCTTCCCTTTCCTTCGAGCGGCTTGTTCACGCTCCCTTGCTTCAGTCAGCTCTGGATCAGAATCCTCAGTGCCTTCCTCATCATCATCCCTTCTAACCCTTCTGCCAGAAATCTCCTCAGCAATTTCAGCCTCATCCTCAGCCCTTTGTTGCACCCTCTCCCTTTTCCCCAGAAGGCATTGGCGCATCTCTTCTCGCACCTCTCGGGGACAGTTGTCACATTGTCTGACCTCTCCTCTTACCCCTGCCAAATGTTGTTTTCCTCTGGTAATTCCGCCATACATTTCCTTACCACAGTAATTGCATTTCACCTTTCTTCTCTTAGCATCTATTAAAGACATGTGGGCCCACCCCGGATCCTCCTGCCCTTGCTGCTCCTGTGTTTGCTGACGTCTAGGCATGATGCTGCATTAAGACAGTGACACACAAAAAGGTATAAGTACAATTAAAAACTTAACCCTTAATTAGCAAGTAACCCTTAATCACCCTTGCAAAAAATCAATTACCAGTATGATCCCACCCCAAAATCTTCAATGTAGTTTAATTGAGCTTCAATTTAGCCTAAGCAAACTGACTTAGACAAAAGCCCCAAATTTTATATACTAATTAACCGTTAATTATCATTTACCCCTTAATCACCTTTTGAAAAAATCAATTGGCAGCATGATCCCACCCCAAAATCTTCAATGAAGCTTAATTGAACTTCAATTTAGCCTAAACAAACCGATTTAGACAAAAGCTCCAATTTTTATGAACTAATTAACCCTTAATTAGCAATTAACCCTTAATCACCCTTCGAATTAATTAACTACCAGCATGCTCCCGCTTCAAATTAGTCAATGAAACTTAATTGCGCCCTAATTGACCCTTACTAAACCTAATTAAAGAAAAGCCCGAAATATAAACTTCTAATTAGGGTTTAATTAGAAGTGTTAAAAATCTAATCATGGTTTTAAATTAACCTACAATACAACATTTAACCTACAACAAAAAAAAATTCAACAACTCAACCAAAAAAACACAAAACATAAAAAACCCTAAATTTACCTCCACAAAATTTACCTCCGCAGTAGCAGTCGGACGGTCGATGTGGACTTGTGGAGTGTGGACAGCCCCCTGCCCCCTAAAGGCCTAAACAAGCACAGCAGCAGCAGCCGGCAGCGCACAGCAGCTCCACACTCCACAGGCAGGGAGGCCCGGCAGCAGCAGCAACAGCCAGCAGCAACAGCCAGCAGCTTCAGCAGGCAGGGAGGCAGCAGCAGCACCGCAGCAGCTTGGTGCCTTGGTCGCAGGCCCACCTCGCAGGCAGCAGGCTCGCACGGGCCGCAGCCGGCCAGCCGCAGCCGCAGCAGGCAGGAGGCAGCAGCTGCAGCACAGCAGCAGCCGCAGCAGTGCAGCACGGCAGCAGCAGCAGAGCGGCGGCAGCAGCAGCACCCGGCAGCAGTAGCACCCGGCAGCAGCACAGCACGGCGGGGGGGAGGGTTTCGGCCGAAACCGTTGCAGCAGCGGCGGAACTTCTGCGGAAGTGGGGTTTCGGGAGGGAGGCGAAAGGAATATCACAAGTTTCGGCCGAAACTAACAGGTTTCGGGCCGAAACCGACCGGGCTCGGGCGAAACCAGTATCGGTTTCGCCCGAAACCGATATCTCACTTACGTTTCGGGTTGCTACAGTTATTAGGCCCGTTTTCGTATCGGTTATGGCCGAAACCGATACGTTTCGGCCGAAACGTATCGGTTTCGGCCGAAACCGCCAACCATGCCCTGGAGTGGAGGCGCGCTGGTTCGCCGGCCGGAGGCCGGGCGGCTCCGTTCGGCACCGGTCGGAATAACCGGCCACGGATCTGCAACTTCTGGTTTTCAGCGCGCGTCTCGGCGAGAACGGGCGCTGCGATCAGCCCCGATGTCGGATCGACACGAGACTGGCACCGTTGGAAAGCTAACTTCAAATCCTTCAATCTAGGCCTGAAGATCTGGCCTAGATCTGCACGGATCTGGGCTTTAATGAATTGTTGAGTTGCTGTGGTACAGTGACCGGGCTCTCAGATCTGCAGAGAACTTGTCTGAGAACTGCCTTTGACCGATATGTGAACGTCCGAATCTGAAGTGGTGATCTTCAGCAAAGTTGTAGGAAATCAAGCTAGGAAATTGGAAAAACTAGTTTGGACAAGTTTGGATGTGGCTACGAATTGATGGGATTTTTGAACTGGAAGTGGGTCGGATCTGGAAATGGGCTGAAAGCACTGTAGCTGAGATAGAACACGAATTTTGAAAAATAGATAGATGGCGGATAAAAAATCAAGAAAAATGGTGGATGTAGGGGATGATGGACAGAACTCCCAGTAAAATTGGGAGGGTTTGGAAAAATCAAAAAGAGGGTCGGAGGTGAGAAACACAGGGCTGCTGTCACTGTAGACAGAGACAAAACAGATCTGGGAATGAAAGATGCACGAAAATGGAAAATTACTAAATTGAGGAGTTTGGACGTGAAAATTTAGGTGGAGGTGGGGATTCAAGGTAAGAACACACCCTCAAAATTTCAAATCCATATGAGCTCGTGGCTGGCAGCAAGAATTCACGAACTACACCTCTGTCCAGCAGGACAGAAACTTGAAGACGGCTCCACGGCGGCTCGAAGGCGGCACGAACGGCGGCGGCGGCGGCGGCGGCGGCACAGATGATCACCGGAGATAGAGGGGAGGGGATAGGAGGTAGAAACCACTCTAGAATTGGAGGTTGGAGGAGATGAACCAGAGGGGAGGAGCTGGGGGCGCAAGGAGCTTCCTTGAACATTCAACAAATTTCTGATTTTTTCATTAATATTCATATGAAAATACAATCTTTTATATGATTCACATCAAATGCAATGTGAACCCTTGGATCTAGGGATGAGGATTGAAGGGCTGGGATTAAGTGTGAAACACACACAAAAATTAATACAATAATAAGGGGAGAGGGGCGCCCCCTTGACCAAGAGGTATGGTAGGTGAAGGTAGGTGACCTACCTTGGACTAATTTAACCACTTGTCTACCCATGTGGCATTTGACATTCAACCCTTCTAGATGCCCACCTAGGATGGTTGACCAGCCCCACATGAGTGACATGGACCAATGGGAAAGTGCTGAGGGCCCCCTTGCTTGGTCCTACTGGAATTTTACATATAAACCCACTAAGACCTACAATTGTGTACCCATATTACACAAGGGTATACATACAAATATGAAAAGACATAAATACAAACAAAATGCGTACGATCTTGCCTCGATGTCCCCATCAATTCTCCCCGGGTGGGAGGAACTCGACCCCGTCGAGTAGGGGTATGGATGCTCGAATACTCCGGCGGATCCGTCACCGTGCCAAGTAACGCGGGTATGCTCCACTCCAAGTGACCGTCACCTGCTCATTCCATATATACTCGATATGCACAAGCTGCTATGGGCTAAAGGTGGACACTCCGGGTGGGGCACTCTCAAAAGGGGAGGTGGCGGCTCGAAGACTCACTAGGAATCACCGCTGAGTCCCTGTAGGTGACTAGATCCGGGTATAGATAGAGAACCGATCCCATACTCGTCGAGTGAGTCCAATCGCCTCTTACTCATAAGAGAATGACAACGAGCTGACACAAGACACATGCAGACAGACATACCACACAAAGAAAAAGCACACCGACTCATCTATGACCCTAGACACACCTAATGTTAGTCCGACCCGTTCATGGGTGACGACGGACCAGGACACCCGAACGTGTGCCATGCATGCATCTGACGTAACTGGTGGTTGACATCATGCGGAAATCCTAGACCTCCTAAGGTGGGCCATGCTTGCATATGGGATGTGGATGTGGGAGGGCCAAGAGTATCTCCCCTAGATGATGGTGTATCTTGTAAGTGTACGGGCTTGGTGGGCATAGACGACCCGGCCCGTGGGGAAGGGGTGTGGTAGCGGACTCCCTCGAAGAAGTGAAGTGAATGTGGAGGGTCTAAGGATCCACTAGGGAGTGGGTCAAAGGGATCAAAGAAGGTATGACCCCTTATGGTGGGTTCCCACAAGTCACGGTCCCACGTGTAGAAGTTTTGAAGGTGTGGATAGTCACCTTCTTGAATTGTGACAGGTGGGACGGGGATTGTAGGCAAGAAGTATGATTCCTCCCTCGGACAAAAGGGTATGAATTCGGGCTCGTCCGGTAGCGGAAGAAGTAGGAGAACCTCCGTGGTGACACAACCCACGGTGCACTCGGAGGTAATGGACCCGAAGGCCGGATGGGTGAAGCTAAGACTAGCGGGTTGGTCAAAGCCTCGGGCCAAAAGATGCGTCAACTCCCATTGTGAATCTAATCCCATGACAAGATCGTCCAACGTATCAACATGGTGACGAGATTGAAATGTGGTATGGAATGAGTTGACCGGCACTATAGGTAGGATGGGGTCCATGTATGGAAAGGGAGGTCGGACCAAGCCATCCTTGAGCCAACTAAAAAGCGGCTCGGCGATGTATAGTGTTCCCGTAAGAAACACGGGTGGCTCGGGCTTTGGTAGCTCCAAAGAAGAAGGTTCCGAATAGAGCTCGGAAGGAGAGGGTGGTGATGGAGCACCTACGGGAGGTGAAGAAGCACTTATCCTTTCCAACAAATCCGACATCATTTTCGTGAATTCCTCAAAGGAGCGGGTTGGAGTAGGGACCTTGGGGTGGACTCGCTCCTCGTCCCTCGGCCTAGGTGTGGTCCTAGGCTCGGCTATAAGCGGGGCTTCCACTCGGTTGGAGGTACTTGAGTGGGTTGGAATGGGGGTGCCAAGGGGAGGTTGGTTGGAGGTGACTGGGCGGGCCACTAGATTGGGGTCGCCTTGGTGGGCTTGGACGGCGGCGGGATTGGGTAGAGGTGTGGCCCACTTGATTGTGGGTGAGTTGGTGGGGTTGGTGAGTGGTATGACCTCCGTGGTTGGAGGTAGGTGGGCGGGGAAAGTAGACCCTCTTAAGCGCTCTCTTCATTTCCCACCATGACTCGATGGGCCTTAGATTCCTATCCTCCCTCCAATATTTGATGTCCCTCCATGTTTCGGCGGCTTCACCAAAAAGTCGCCTTTTGGCAACATCGACTTGCATGGGCCCGTACATATTGTACACCTCGAAGTAGTCGTCCATAATGGCTTCCCACTCTAGGTAGTCACCTGGGTCATCGGACCCGTAGAAGTCCCGGGTTTCGGGCCTAGTGGGGTGATTCGGGTGGTCCTTCCATTTGAGATAGTATCGCCACCATGGATAAGATCCGGGTGTTCGGTAATCCATGGGACACGGAGAAGCTAGTGGATGGCCATGTCGACACTAGTAGATAAACCAACTAGACAATGGACTACAACCCTAGACATGACGACCAAGACTCGGTACGTGGCGGAGCTAATCGATCCGAAGATCACTCGCGCAAATGTGCGGCCTTCCCGATAGGCGTAGCCTAACGTTCGGACAACACCTTTTGATATACCGACTAATGGTATGCAAATGCGACTCCTAAGACCGACTTAGACACTTAGACTTAAATGACACTCTTTTTTTTTTATTTTTAGACACCCTAGACTCAAACTCGCTCTGATACCAAATTGATGCGGGACGAGACCACGGACACGACAAGCTCGTGACTGTCCCTTAACGAGGGAAGCGTCGGACGTGCGCGGTTGAGAAACCGGCAATGAGCTAGGGTGATCGGCTCTCTCGTGTGCCCGGATCGGGTCACGGGACAGTCTCGCACTCTCTCGCAGCAGCGGTAATGAATAGATAAAGCGAGCTAGATATCCCTACACATGCTCTCTAGCAGCGGCATAAACAAATATATATGAAGTAAGCAAAATGCCAAGTAAGGAAGCGAATGCGATACCTCCACGCGCTCGGCGTGGGGAAGACGGACCCGGCCGAAACTCGTACTCCCGGGATAAATATTACACAATGATGACAGCAATGAAATATCGCCCACTCCACGCAGGGAGGTAAAGGGCTACACAACTGGGCCCGGGAGGACCGAATTCGAGTTGACGGGCGGCTTCTCGCGTTGATTCGGCAACACCCGAACACGTGACGGTGGGGCCCACGTGCCGTCCGGAGGGGCCGTGTGGGACCCGGTGGCACCGCTGTAGTGGTGGATGCCTGGATGAGCGCTCCCTGGAGTGGAGGCACGCTGGTTCGCCGGCCGGAGGCCGGGCGGCTCCGTTCGGCACCGATCGGAATAACCGGCCACGGATCTACAACTTCTGATTTTCAGCGCGCGTCCCGGCCAGAACGGGCGCTGCGATCAACTCCGATGTCAGATCGACACGAGACTAGCGCCGTTGGAAAGCTAACTTCAAATCCTTCAATCTAGGCCTGAAGATCTGGCCTGGATCTGCACGGATCTGGGCTTTAATGAATTGTTGAGTTGCTGTTGTACAGTGACCGGGCTCTCAGATCTGCAGAGAACTTGTCTGAGAACTGCCTTTGACCGATATGTGAACGTCCTAATCTGAAGTGGTGGTCTTCAGCAAAGTTGTAGGAAATCAAGCTAGGAAATCGAAAAAACTAGTTTGGACAAGTTTGGATGTGGCTACGAATTGATGGGATTTTTGAACTGGAAGTGGGTCGGATCTGGAAATGGGCTGAAAGCACTGTAGCTGAGATAGAACACGAATTTTGAAAAATGGATAGATGGCGGATAAAAAATCAAGAAAAATGGTGGATGTAGGGGATGATGGACAGAACTCCCAGTAAAATTGGGAGGGTTTGGAAAAATCAAAAAGAGGGTCGGAGGTGAGAAACACAGGGCTGCTGTCACTGTAGACAGAGACAAAATAGATCTGGGAATGAAAGATGCACGAAAATGGAAAATTACTAAATTGAGGAGTTTGGACGTGAAAATTTAGGTGGAGGTGGGGATTCAAGGTAAGAACACACCCTCAAAATTTCAAATCCATCTGAGCTCGTGGCTGGCAGCAAGAATTCACGAACTACACCTCTGTCCAGCAGGACAGAAACTTGAAGACGGCTCCGCGGCGGCTCAAAGGCGGCACGAACGGCGGCGGCGGCACAGATGACCACCGGAGATAGAGGGGAGGGGATAAGAGGTAGAAACCACTCTAGAATTGGAGGTTGGAGGAGATGAACCAGAGGGGAGGAGCTGGGGGCGCAAGGAGCTTCCTTGAACATTCAACAAATTTCTGATTTTTTCATTAATATTCATATGAAAATACAATCTTTTATATGATTCACATCAAATGCAATGTGAACCCTTGGATCTAGGGGTGGGGATTGAAGGGCTGGGATTAAGTGTGAAACACACACAAAAATTAATACAATAATAAGGGGAGAGGGGCGCCCCCTTGACCAAGGGGTATGGTAGGTGAAGGTAGGTGACCTACCTTGGACCAATTTAACCACTTGTCTACCCATGTGGCATTTGACATTCAACCCTTCTAGATGGCCACCTAGGATGGTTGACCAGCCCCACATGAGTGACATGGACCAATGGAAAAGGGCTGAGGGCCCCCTTGCTTGGTCCTACTGGAATTTTACATATAAACCCACTAAGACCTACAATTGTGTACCCATATTACACAAGGGTATACATACAAATATGAAAAGACATAAATGCAAACAAAATGCGTACGATCTTGCCTCGATGTCCCCATCAGTCTCCCTCTTCTCCCCTGTTATAAATAGAAATTTTGTTCCGGGGGCTCCGCCCCCGGAAACCCCCGCAAGGTCGATCCGCGTGCGAGAGCGCACGATGGCGAGTTCGGACTCCACACTCTAACATTCTCTCTCTATTTCTCTCTCACACTCACTGACTCACAGTGAGACCCACCCTCTCTCTCCCTCCTGCCCCCTCTCTCTGTCTGTCTATCTCTTCTCTCCCCTTGCCCCCTTCTCTCTCTTTCCCCCACCCTTCCTCCTCTCGCTCTCTCTCTCACACACACACAGTTCACAACTAGCTCTCTTAGTCCCTCTCTCTCTATCCTGTCTTCTCCCCTTTTCAATTTCTTGATGGGGTTAATTTGTTAATAAAGTATTTTAAATTCTAATTTGAATTTTGTATGTCTTACTTTTTTACAGTGGTCATGTATGATACTTCCCTAGTTACGTGCTTGTTTACTTTATTATTAATTGTATGTGATAATGGGAGATGTCTTTTTCTTTTCGTATCTGCTTTATATTATATGTATGTTATTTCGAGTATGATTTGCATATTTTTGGAAGAAATTGGCAAACATTAGGTTAGTATTTTATTTATTCTGAAAGTCCAATTTTTATTGTTAATTTTATCTCAAAATATATTTTGATATTTTATTGCAATGTCATTTCTATTAATTTTTATTTCTATGTTCATACTAATGTTGTTTCCCATATTTGTAATAATCATGATTAGTATATATATATATATATAATTACGTATATATTAATGATGATATTTTTATAAACTTGACGCCTAAGCGCCGCTTAGGCAGGCGTCTAAGCGCTTAGGCACTCGAGGACCCCAAACTCGCCTTGGTCGCCTTGACAACTATGTCTTTCCTAAAGGAATACGGCGTCTTCATGTTCTCCGCCAACCGAGACGCGCTTGCCTTGGCATCAGGCTTCTTGCCATTGCTCTTGGATTTTCCTTCCCCTTTTTCTCCATTAGTCGGGAAGAAGTCGACAGCATTTACCTCCTTGCCGCTAGCCAGACAGTCTTTGAAGGATTTTCCTTTTGTAGAGGCTTGTGCAGGGTGATCCGCGAAAAACATCTCAATCTCCGCCACCACCGTGTTGAGCTGGTCAAAGCTTCTGATGTTTGAGTCCAGAAGCTTTTCACTGACTTCTACCGAGAGACCCCTGCAGCAGATGGTGATCGCGTCTTCGGGCGTCGGAGGATTATCGTAGCGCATGCTGACGTCCCTCCATCGCTTGATGAAGTCCAAAGCCGTCTCACCTTTCTTCTGCCGGAGGGCACAAAGCTCCGCCAGGGAAATTTTGCGTTCGACCATCTGAAAACGGTCGACGAACTTCTTTTGCATGTCAGCCCAATCAGCAACAGAATTGGACTTTAGCCTGGAATACCACTGGAAAGCGATGCCAGTTAAGGACGTGGTAAAATACCGCAGCAAATATGCTTCCTCCAGTGCCAATTCACCCATGGCCGTCATGTAATAGGCCAGGTGTTCATGCGGAGAGCCCTGCCCGTTGAATTTCTGAAGTTTCGGGGCCTTCGGGCAATCAGGCGGAAGCTTCTTGAATTGGTGATGGAGGGGATATGGCACGCTGTACAAATCAACAGTAGCCACACCCTCACCATGCTGGGCAAACTTCGCCTCCACGATACGCTCGATCATCTGCTTCTGCGCCATGAGGCTTTCTGTCGCAGGGGTCACAGACGACCACGCATTGGCTTCATGTTACGGCACTTCAAACTCCACCGTCACTGGTAATTTTGCAGCAGTGGCAGAGGCGTTGGCCGCGGCTGGAATGGGAGGATTCTGTGGTTCCGTCCCAGTAGGTACCGCCGGGGGCGGAGCATGAACCTCCTTTTCACGCAGTAATGACTGCAGGAGGTTTTTCAACTCTTGATTTTTACGCCGAAGCTCTTCTAGCGTGAGGGTTTGGACCTCTCCCAAGATCCTCATGTGCGGGGTTGCTATCCCCGTCAATGCTATGAACGTCCTCTTGGTGCTCTTCTTGCCGTGCTAGCTCGGGTTGGGATGTACCAGTGGCCGGCACCTGTTGTGTTTGCGCCAGAATCCGGGAGACCGGCCTTGTCCTCTTCAAATATTGGATAGGCTGGTTGAGCTCTCCCGAGGTGTCCTCGGGCTGTTTGTCGCCGGAAGTGGTGTAACAGGTGAACACTTTGACAGTGTCGTTGGTCACCTGGACCACCCGTTTCTTCCTAGGTGGTTGTCGATCCGGCTTGGGTGGCCTCCCGAGTCTATCAAAGACAGACACTCGGGATGTAGAGGCTTGAGGGGAGCAATCCTCCTCCGTGTGTGTAGAACTAGCCCACGGGGAGGTTGGTCGCACCTTCTTGCCAGCTCTTCGGCGCCCTTGCCCTCGTAGGGGCTGATTCGTCGACCTCGGAGAGGCCGAGGCTTCAGTGCTTGTCAGACTCCGCATACGTTGCAGATCCGACGTGCGGAAGGGCTCCTCCGCCCTCGTGCGCCTTATAATTCGGGCCTCCTCCTTGGTGACCCAAATTTTCTTCAATTGGAGGTGGCGCTCCTCCACTGGGTTGCTCCCTGATTGGGGTCGGGGAGCTGGTGTCTTGGGCCGCTGAACCGGGCCCGGAGTTGTTGCCGATACGGCGGGCTTCTTCGCCTTCACTTCGTCCTCCCGGACTTGTCGGAGGAGGGAGGTAGAAACAGTCGGGACGTGGGTGTCCCGTGGCAAGATCGGCTCGCCTTCGTCGAGCCGAATGCGGAAATCTCCGACAAGCACAGTCTTGCCGGAGAGGGATGCGGCCGCTGTAGGCTTTGCACCTTTGCGCCTACGACGTTGCCCCCGTTGAGCAGGAGCAGCCTTGGTGACGTCCGCCGTAGGCGCGACGTTGTTGTGGCGATGATGCTGCCCCCGTTGAGCAGGAGCAGCGTTGGCGACGTCCGTCGTAGGCGCGACGTTGTTGTGGCGACGACGTTGCCCCCGTTGAGTAGGGGCAGTACCCCTGAGGGTAGCCGCTGTGGGTCTGTTGCCGTTACGGCGACGGCGTTGCCCCCGTTGAGCAGGGGCGACGCCAGCGGTGACTTGATTGACCGAGAAAACTCGGCCAATAGTTAGGGCAGAAGGCCTAACACCTTCGGCCGTCAACGTGGCAGCCGAGTGAACCCGGCTGGTTGTCGGGATGAAGGGCTTGACACACTTAACAATTGAAGAGTTGACCGGATGGACCCGGCCGGAAGCTGCAGTAGAGGGTCTGACACCCCCGAGGATGGTCTCCTTGACCGGGCAAGCCCGGCCAGTTGATGAAGTGGAGGGTCTGACACCCTCAGTGATTATTTTCTTGGCCGAGTGAACCCGACCAATTCATTGGGCCGAAGGCCTGACGCCCCTGCTAGTTGTTTCGTTGACCGGGCGAACCCGGCCGGCAGCTGAGATTGAGGGTCTGACACCCCCAATGGTGGTCTTGTTGACCGGGCGAACCCGGTCGGGTGATAGAGCGGAGGGTCTGACACCCTCAGTAATCGTCTTCTTAGCCGAGCGAACCCGACCAGTTGACGAAGCCGAGGGCCTGACGCCCTCGATAGTTGGCTTATTGGCCGAGCGAACTCGACCAATTGCTGAAGCAGAGGGCCTGACTCCCCCAGTGGCAGGCTTGTTGACCGGACTGACCCGGCCAGTAGCTGGGGCCGAGGGACTAACACCCCCGACAGTTGTCTTCTTGACCGGGCGAACCCGGCCGGCTGCTGCAGTGAGGGGGCTGACACCCTCAGGAGCTGTCCTGTTGACCGGGTGAACCCGACCGGCTGTTGGGGCCGAGGGTCTAACACCCCCGACAGTTGTGTTCTTGACCGGGCGGACCCGGCCAGTTGCTGCAGTAGAGGGTCTGACACCCTCAACGACTGTTGTCACAGCCGTAGCTGAGCTGACCTCAACCACGGGCACAACGCCCAGGAAAAAGGGCGAGCCGACGACTGCTGGGAAGTCGCCGAAAACAAGCGGGGTAGCCAGGTATCCCAACCTGGCGTGGTTGGCGACGATCTCGGGGCCGTAGGTGACCGCGACCATCGCCGCTGGTTGCTGTTGGTGGTGGTGCGTAGCACGAACACAGAAGGGTGTGAAAACCCGAAAGGACGCCTCGGATAAAAATGGACAACCCCTCGGTGTGAAAACCCGAAAGGGCGCACCGAAAAAAGCTAAAGGGGGCCAACCTCGGCAAAAAACCGAAAGGGCGGTGAGGTTGGTAATGCGAAAAAAAAAATCCTCTCTCTGCTCATTCTAAGGGTGGTTCTAAGTCAATGACTCCACCCCATCATGACCAAAACATCATATTGAGGCTATGGCTATGCCTTACATGTCATCCTATGACACCTAGTCCCACCGACATTCTGAGGTTGTCATACTCTGTCCCATCGGGCTCGGTCTATGTATGCCCCTCTCGGGGTACCGACCCATTTCCGCCTATCGGCTTCCGGGTTTAGCATACGTCTCTGCTGAGCAGTTAAACCCACTTACTCTTTTATCCCACTGGGATTGGTCTCAGTATGCTCTCTCGGGCTGCCAGCCCATCATGCCTTTTGGCTCACTTTTCCTTCTGGGATTGGTCTCAGTATGCCCTCTCGGGCTGCTAACCCATCATGTCTTTTGGCTCACTTTTCCTTCTGCGATTGGTCTCAGTATGCCCTCTCGGGCTGCCAACCCACCATGCCTTCGGCTCACCTTTCCTTTTGGAATTGGCCTCAGTATGCTCTCTCGGGCTACCAATCCATCATGTCTTCTGGCACATGTCCCACCGGGTCTGGCCTCAGCATGTCCTCTCGGGCTGCCAACCCACCTACTCGCCCATCAGCTTTCGGGTTTGACTCTCAGGTCCCACTAGGGCGGTCAAACCTATCTTTGTCCCATCGGGAATGGCCTCAGTATGCTCTCTCGGGCTGCCAACCTATCTCGCCTATCGGCTCTCGGATTTGACTCTCACGTCCCACTAGGGCTGTCAAATCCACCCTTTTTCTTCTTCTGGGTCTGACCTTTGCATGCCCCTTTCGAGCTGTCAACCCATCTCGCCTCTTGGCTTTAGACTTGACTCATATATCCCACCGGGATCGTCAAGTTTACTCCTTTGTCCCCACGGGCTTGGCCTCTGCATGCCCTCGTCAGGCTGCCAACCCTATTTGCCTATCGGCTCACGGATTTGACTTATACGTCCCACCCGGGCTGTCGAATCCCTTCATGTCATCGTTTCGGGTCTGGCCTATGTATGCTCTTTCGGGCAGCCAACCCATCCCGCCTATCGGCCTCCAGGTTTAACCCGCATGTCCCTTTCGGACTGTTAAACCTCCTCCTTTGTTGTTCCAACCGGGTTTGGCTCATGCATACCCCCTTTCGGGTTGCTAACCGGGTCAACCTTCGGTTTTGGATTTGGCTAATTGCGTCCCACTAGGGCAGCCGAACCCATCCATTTGTCCCACCTCTGTGGCACACACGTCCCTACGGGAGTGCCACCTTTTTCTCGCCTTTTGGCATTATAAGGTCAAAAACAAAAAGAAAAGAAAACGGGGTTAAAAATATTGATGCCCCAGCGGACTTGGTTGTTTCCGTTAGGGGAGCAACCAAGGGCAAAAAGGCTTTAACCCGGCTAAGGTGAAAATCCGAAAGGGCGCCTTAGGCAAAAATGGGTACCCCTCAGTGTGAAAACCCGAAAGGGTGCACTGGAAAAAGCTAAAGGGGGTCAGTCCTGGCGAAAACCCGAAAGGGCGATAGGGCTGGTAAAGTGATAAAAAAATATATATGCAAAAAAAAAAGCAGACATACATGCAAGAGAATGGAAGCAAAAATAGCTATGCTAAGCTCTGTCCTTTATTCACTAATGTCATCAAGGGAGCCCGAGACAAGCCCTCGAGGATAACTCAAACAAAAATGGGGCATAAGAGCCCTATGTACAAGGAAGTGCTAGAGCTCGTCAACCACTGCGCTCGTCCCTTCGCAACTCTGCAAGGCGAGTCTCCCTCTGGAAGATCTCCTCCCGAAGCTCATCAGATCGGCGACGACAGGTCTCCACCTCCGCCTGGACAACACGATGCTCATCGGCAGCCTCCTGAAGCTCTCTCTGTAGCTCCTCCACTCGGAGAGAGGTCCTCTGGCTACGCCCCTCGACACTCGCAAGGTGGAAGTCAGTCTCCGCCTGGGCCGCTCGAAGTCCATGTAGCTCCTCCTCTCGCTGGATTTGCTGCTGGGTCTTCTGCCTCCGCTCCTGTGCAAGATGTAGGCGGGCAAACTCACTCCACAAGCCTTCTAGCTTCGTGGTCCATGCATCCCGGGGAAGACTCAACCCATGGTAGCTCCTGGTAAATACTACCACGTCGGCCCTCAAAGTCTCCACGGTCGGTAGTGGATCAGCCTGGATCAACTGATCAAGACCCTGCAAAAGCTGGTCAGCCATAGCAGCATGCAACACCGTCCCAAGTGTAGGGGCGTCAGGCCACTCAACTCCAAGAGCTGGGAAGTCTACTGGTACACCTGGGGTTCCCTCCTCAGAAGCTGCAAAGAAAGAAGGAGGTGGAATGAGTGCTTGTTCATAGTCAAATGGATATGCACGAATCACTATAAAAAGGCACAACACGGTCATATACCTGATGTTGTCGCAGACTCCTGCCCTTTCTCAACAGCTGAGGAAGAATCAGTGACAGAAGCTGAGCCTGGTCCGCCAGGCAGGACGTTTGTGTCCCCACCCTCTGCAGTTAAGCAATAGCATGTAAGTGCTTATCTATAAAGTGGCACGCACAAGATGTCAAAGTCCAGAGGACAGCTATGTACCTGTCTCAATAGCAGCCCCTTCTTCAGCTATGCTAGGAAGGGCAGACTCTGTACCAGGAGCCCTTTGGGAGCAAGATTGCTCGATCTCAGAAGTCAGCCCTGCCTCCTGAACCTCCTCTCGCGGGGAGGCCTCAGCCATCGGCTCCGCAGAAAGGGAAGCTACGTGGCAAACACAGGAGAGGGGTCAGTGCCACAAACAGAATGCATATATCATTTGCTGTGTTCGTTGTCAGAAACGAGTAGTACCTGTAGCATGGGTGTCTACTGGTGAGGTACTCTCCCCTGGAGTCTGCAGGCCCTCTGGTGCGCCCTGAGAAGCTTCCCCTGCTGGAGCTATCTCACCAGGGCGGGATGTGCTTTCTTCAATGGCCTGGCCTGGCCTGACGCTGCCCACATAGCAGATGCATTAATCAGCTTGGCAAAAGCAGATACAAAATGGTAAAGAGGTCTATCATTAGCCTCTAACATCTCTTACCTGAAAGATCAGCTATGCCGTCCTCAGTTATGTTGTCCTCACCAATATCAACATCGGAGGAGCCCACTGGAGTAGGATCTCCCGGTGCTGTGGTGTCAACACCTGCCACCTCCATGGCCTTTGTGCCTGTCGAGGCACTGCCGCCCGTCAGAAGGTCCACAAGTGAGCCAGATTCCCAAAGTTGTGAGAACTCCTCCATGGACCGAGCCAAGTCCACTCCTGTGGGACAAGCAATTATATGAGTCAAGCAAATTTTTATAAGGACTCAATTAAACAGAATGTATGTCGTTGCATTCACCTCCGGTATCTTTTAATTCGCCTTCTTCTCGAGAGTCACTCTCACTGGATGAAGAGCTGGAGGTCGTAGCGCTGGAAGTAGGGCTCGAGCTACCATCAGGGAGAGAGTCTGTGGCCGCAGAACTCCCACTCTTAGTAGTGGATCTACTCCCAGAACCGGATTCGGCCCCGGAGGAAGAGCCGATATCACCTCCTGCTGACGGGCCAGGTGGAATAACCTCATGAACCCCTGCACAGCCAACAAAACACTAAGGGGTTATTGCTGCTCAAATCTTCATGTATCAATGGAGAAAACAAGGCTGAGCATGCTACCTGGATCCTGACCTCCTGGGGTCCCCGCTGTAAGAGGCGAGGGAGAGTTAGCCGTCACCGGCATATAATCGTCTGAGGGAGACATCAGCTCAACGTCTGGCACGGACTCATCCAGCGGCATGTCATCTCCCGCTGGAGGAGGAGAGAAGCTCATATCAGCCCTAGCTTCCGGGGGAGCTGCATTTAATGAAGCAATCATGTGTTTATAACACTATATATATGTTCAGAAATGACCAGTATCTGGGAGAGCTACTTACTGGACACAGCCTCAATTGCAGGGGTTTCAACCTCAAGCCGAGGACGGGATGATGACCTCACATCCCCCTCCTCAGAAACCTCGGTCCGGGGTCTCTTGGTGGCAGCAGAATCCCTCCCAATCTCAGCATCAGGAGGATCCCTCAGTGGTACAGCACCGGCTACCATAACAGCCCCACCTGCAAGTGTCACGGGAATATGTAAATACATGTCCCAGAATATAAATATACATGTGTATATTAAAGTCAGAAAGGACAGGAATTACCTGTAGCCGCTATGGGCTCCTCCGGCTTTAATACTATCTGCCCAGGCTTCACTCGGAGGGAGCGTGCAACTGCCTTTACAACCTCATAAATGGCAAGTGGAGTCGTTGCCAACTCGAGGCCAGAAAGGTACTCCAAGGGACCTGCACAGCCCACTGCGTTGATCACATGGGCCCTCCACTCAGCAAAGGTACTGCCCCCAAGTGCTCCATCAGGTATCGGCTGGGACAATTGGAACTTTTTCCTCACCCCGCAAGATGTCTGCAAATCCTCCCACCAAGAATAGGCCTTTGAGGGGCCTGAGGCTACGCCTGTGGTGGAGGAAGAAGGGACTCCGAGAGCCGACGCCGTCCTGCTCTTCAAGGGCTTCAAAGCCCCATTATACTGGCTCCTGTCAACAGTGAGTGTCCAGCCTTTTGCTCGCCATCGCTCTTCAATGTCACTCACAAATCGGGCAATCCCCGAAAAATGAGACCTGAGGAAAGCCGGGTCGACACACAAAGGAGGCAAATCCTCCCGCCCCAAACGCTGCTCCTCAGCGGTACGAATGGCATCTCGGCGCTCCCGGAAGAGGTTGCTGGCTTTGAACCACCAGCGAGCATAATAAATGTCGAAGTAGCCTCTGCACTCCTGCTCTGGGACAGGGTACCCCAGCCCCGCCTCGCGGCAAAGGAAGTCTTGCCAAGCTGCCGCGACCAAGTGTATGTCCCTGTGCCTGTATAACCGGAGGGGCAAAGAAAAGTCTCCACTGGAGGGGATAGCCTGATCATACCCAAAGTTCCTGGTAAACCGATGTGGGTAGTAAGGCTCAAGTATCACCGTGCTGGAGCGTCGATATACAAGAACACCGGGTCGGATGCTGACGACCCACTCTGCTAAGCCCTGCGGGGAAGGTAAAGCATGGGTGGAAACCCGGCTGACGACAGCGTCTCCCTTCTGCCTGGCAAAAGGGCGGTGAAGGTAGGAGAAGTAGTCAAGGGCTATGCCCTCTCCCCTCTTCACCGGAACAAAAGATAAGGCCCGCCTGGCCCCTACTAACTGTGCCACTGGATCCTAGGATGGCTGCCCGGCAAACCAGAAAATCAACGGTGCTGCTGGATTCTCAACCGGAGTCCTCCTGGACAACTTTGGAAACAGTAGCCCTGCCCAAGCACTCAAATAATGAGTGGGCAACAATATGTCTTTCTCCCGTGGCAATGAGTGGGAAGACAAAGCCCCAAGCGAATGAAAGATATTCGCCAAGGCTGCTGGTGCGATGGCGAGTCTCTGTCCACAGACGAGCATGCAGGCTGGATAGATCACCTCCACCCGCAAGACTCCCTCCTCTCCATGAGGGACTACAAAGCTGGAAAGCCAGTACGCCAGATAAGTAATAGGATGCAGCCCCCGCGAATTCCATCCTTGTGTCGGCGCAGGCAGGTGGCGGGGATGTGGAGGAACATCCACTCTGACCTCTTAGTACTCATCCCAGGTGGTGCCGGACTGTGCAAACTCCTCATGGAAACAGTAAGGGCCGCTGTAGAAGTGGCTCACCCAGGCATTCAGTGTCACTCGCGGTGTGCGTGAGGGCCAATCCGTGCCTACTCGGGCTAAGTCCCTCCAGGTCTTCATCAAGAACCTGAAGCAATAGGGCAGAGTATAGTGTCCTGCCCCGTCAGTGGAGCTGAGGTGCAAGTCATCGGGCGATAGCTCCTCGTAAGGCCTCCCGCAGATCGGAAGACCAGAAATCCTCTGGAAAGTCCAGAGGTCCAGGGAAGTCTCCCCGCCAGCTGTGACGAAAGTGTTCCACCGGCAACTGAATCTCTCCACCAGAGCCTGTAACAGGCCAGTGTGACAAGGATAGGAGTACATGGCGGCGGTCACTGCATGGCGGATCCCCACCCTGTCCAACAAAGACCGGTAAACCAGCAGAATGCCCCAGAGCCACTCTGTCACGCCCCGGTGATAGCTGTGAGAAGGAATGACCGACCACTTCCCATACCAGCTGGGAGTCTTCAAAGTCAAAACCCTCTCCAACATGCAATCATGGATGTACTCCTCCTGTGCAAAGCTAACTCCGGTGGGTGCCAAAAAGAGGCCATCTATAACCTGGTCCACGGCTTTGTGCTGCCCATGCAAATGCCAAGCCACTGGAGACATCGGTGCAGCTCGGACGGTGAAACTCTCATGCCGTTGAAAAGAGCCCAGACTCTGTCTGTCCGGGTACTGCCGCTGCCGAGTAAAACCCTCCGGGTAACTCGGATATGTCAGGGAGCACAACCCCTGCATGCCATCCCTCCCCGCTAGTATCGCTCGCTCAAGGCGACGTCTCTCCTCTGGAAGTGACTGATCGTCGGCCTCCATGCCGACGGGAGCAAAACCCTGGAGAAAATTGTAGAGGTGGCGGTCCAGGGGATAGTGACGGGGGTAGCCTCCGATGCGGTCATATGTGTAAAGACCACCCTGCCTCGCGATCCGAGACACGTCCACAAGACCTTCAGCTGCTCCAGCACTCTCTGTTGGGCCCTCAGCGACCCACGAATAGCCAAGGTCTAGTTGGTTGACATTGCCATCATCAATGGTATGTGGAGGGAAATGCGGCATCCGCCGGTCGGTGCGCTCAACCCCGCAGTCGTCAGCACCCCTAATACAGGACCTCCTCGACCGACTACCACTCCCGCTGCTGCGAGCCATGGCTGAAAGCACAAAGAGAAGAAATAAAAATGGAGAAGCGTCAGGCTAAAATATTTTTAGACAGCAAGACAGTCATTCAATGCAGTCTAACAAGTTGCAACGGCTACGCCGACATTGTTTAATCCCTTCAAAGGGCACGGGCCATCCGTCCCCGCCTCCGGCCGTGACGGACGTCCGGTGGGGGGCATTTGTTGCACCCGAAAATTGTCTTGAATTAAATCAAGGAATTGTTGCTATGCAACGTTCGACGAGAAGCACGACGTATCGTCGACACCGTCGGACTACGGAGTATCTCCGTAATTCAAGGTCTCTCGACCAGACAATATTATGGTCGACGTCACAGCAAGAAGATTGGCGAGGAAGATTCATGCGTATACCGGTCAGGGTAGCCGAGCAAGTGTATCACACGGCACAGACGGGCGCAAAGGTTCCTCCCTATGCGGCGACGAACGACCTGACAAACAAACAATGCTCCCTCTGCAGACGCGATGCTGCCACGTGGCGAAGGAGCGATCTCCCCGAGATATATAGCTCCACCACGGCTCTTCTCCAACCCGGGACGACGAAAACGGAGCGAAACGGCACGAAGAGGAGCCAAGAAGCACGCCCGGGGGTCAAACGACCCCTCCCAGGTCAAAAGGGAGGCCGCGGCCCCGCTGGGACCCAGCGGGGTCGCGCGACCCCGCTAGGTGGCCCCGCGGGACACGCGACCTCGCCGGGTCCCACCCGCGGGGTCGCGCGACCCTGCCGGGTCACGCCCATCCCGGGGTCGCGCGACCCGATAGGGTCGCGCCCGTCCCGGGGCCGCGTGACCCCGCCTGGGTCCGCCCCCCTCCGGGGTCCGGGCTTTCCAAAAAAAAAAGATTAAAAAAAAAAAGTTTTTTCTATCCCCCTCAGAGGGGTCATTTGGCCTTTTTTGGTGGCCAGAGGAGTCAAAATGACTTTTTGCCACCCCACCTTGACAGAATCGGGGCACATTTGTTCGTTTGACTCCTCTGGGCCCTTCCGCCTTCTATAAATAGACCCTAAGGGTGCAAGGATACGAGAAAAAGGGAGACAAGGAGAAAACCTACGTACGAAGCACTTCTCGCACTCGGAGCATCCAGCGTTTGGAGTTTGTTCGTTTGTTTCGACATGTGTGGGGTAAGTCCCCGGGTCTTGTATTTATGCCCCTACGGGGTATATTTACATTTACGCCCCTCAGTGGGCCATGTTTGTAATTATGCCCCTCAGCGGGCCATGTTTTGCAAGTCTTTACGTCCCGGGACGACTAAGTCAAGTGATTCTGTCCTTACGTTGGTGTAATTACAAAAACGTCCTCCCCGGGACCGTAAAAGACCAAAGTCTTATAATTTACAGTTATACCCTGGAATCTTTTGTAATTGGGACTACGTCCCTGTCTCCCGCTCTAACGCGGACTTTTTTACAGTCGATAACTCGCCGACAACCCTTGTACTCGTTCGGACTATAAAAGCACTCAACATGTTCTATGTATGTCCTCGGGTGGGAAAATTATAAGAAAACCCCCGACTTTTGAAAATTACATATATACCCCTCCTTCGGCCAAATTGATAGATGTGTGCCTTCTATGAAGCCTCTTGTCACTCCTTCGATCTGGAAGTGTTGTCAGCTCAGTCCAACACTCGGGTATCATCTCAAACCTAGGTCTAGGGTCTGGTAAAATTACCGAACTACCCTTTTGACCCAAAAATGACCTCAGAGCCCTTAAAACCCTCCAGAAAGAGCCTCAGCGCCTTGGGGAGTCAGGGACCCGATCCTACTTCCATTCCAGCCCAGAAATTTCAGAAATACCCATGGCCTGGGAAAATTACCAAAATACCCCTAGGTTGGTAAAATTACCAAAATACCCTCGGGGTCCAGAAAATCTTCCTCTACTTCAAGTATGCCTATGGCTTCCCTCAAATCATCTTCATATTCCCAAATCCTAGGGTTTTGCCCAAATATGGCCTCAGTTAAAACCCTAACTTAGTCGTTGTTTCTGTTGGTCGGTGGTGAGTGAGTGGACATTGTGAGCCCTCCAAGAGAGTTTGCCCCCAACATCAGAACCCCCATAGAAGACTTTTGAGATTTCTTTGACAGTTAAATAAAGGTGTTCGGACGTTAGGCCGATGTAAATCAACACTGACTCCGGTCAGTAGGGAAAGGTCCAACACTCGAACCCAAATCGTCTGATACGACGCGCACACACGGAATCACCCTCTACTCAGATGGGGGAGATGTTTCTTTTCAAAAAGAACGAAAATCTACCTTTTATCTACGATAAAAGTCGACCTAGATTTTTTCCGTGTCTCACACACCCCTAGCCGAATCATGTCGGACAACGGCGCGCCATTTAGGAATAAGCCGTATACGCATTGGCGGCCAAGTTCCACATTGATTGGAGGACGTCAACGGTCTATAATCCCCAAGCTAATAGGCTGGCCGAAGCCTTAAATACAACCCTTTACAAACTACTAGCCAAGATAGTTGCTGGCCGTAAAAGAGATTGAGGCGAAAAAGTCCATGAAGTCCTATGGGCCTATCGGACTATCTACAAAACCCCTACGGTTTGTTCCCCATTCTCTTTGGTCTACGAAGTTGAAGCAGTGGTTCCTGTCGAAATTGAGCTGGCTTCCTATCGCGTCGCTATTCATGCTGGGTTGCCAGGGCAAAACCAGCCTGAAATAGAAAGGAGGCTCGAGGAATTGTCCAATCTAGAAGGTGAAATACTCCGAGCCTATAAACATTTGCAAGTTTATCGGGCTCGCATGACACTCACTTATGATAAGTTGGTCAAACAAAGGGCATTCAAAAAGGGTGATCTGGTCATGCTCAAGGAAAAGGAAGTCCTGGCAAGATGATCCAGTGGCAAATTCCAGCCCAACTGGCGTGGACCATACGTCATTCAGAAAGTTTATGAAGGAAGGGCCTACATGGTCGTCAACCACAAGGACAATAATCCTTTCCCTCCTTGTAATGGCAAGCACATGAAGTCTACCATGCGCCACAGCACGAGCTTCCGCAACAGTCCTCTCAGAAAATACCTCATCTCGACGAAGGTTAAGGTTAAAAATAAATGGGGTTAAAAATAATGGTGCCCCGACAGACTTAGCCACCTTTCATCCAAGGGCCGACTAAGGGCAAAAAAGCCATAAACCCAGCTGAGATAAAAACCCGCAAGGGCGCCTCAGGCAAACAGGGCAACACCTCGGTGTGAAAATCCACAAGGACGCACCGAAAAAAGCTAAAGAGGGCCAGCCTCATCAAAAACCTGAAAGGACGATGAGGTTGGTAATGTGAAAAAAAACAGAAAAAAAATAACTCTCTTACAGCATATTTCCATGGGTGGATCCAAGTCAACGATTTCGCCGTGTGATGGCAAGTTTATTACAATGACGCCATGGCTATAATTCCAATGTCGCCATGCAACACTCAGTCCCATCGGGATCAACATTTTGAATTGTCGAATTTGATCATGTCCCCCGGGCTGTCAAATCTGTCCATTTTCTCGCAGATTGATGTCTTTCGGCTCATCAACCCTACTAACATTTTTAATTTCGGATTTGTTTCCTATGTCCCCTCGGACTGACAAATCCATCCTTTCCTTTTCTAGAGTTGACTCGTATGTCATTCGACACGTCAACTCCACCGGTATTTTAGACTCTTCGGATTTGACTCATGTCCTATTAGGGCTATCAAATCCGTCCTCTCAGTCCCATCGAGCTTAGCCTATGCGTCCCCTTTTGGGCTGCCAATCTCATCTGTCTTTTGGCTCTCGGGTTTGACTCGTATGTCCCACTAGGGGTGTCAAATCCATTTTTTCATGAGTTTGGCCTACCCCCTTTCGGGCAGCCAACCCTATCTACCTCTCGGCCTTCGGATTTGAGCCGTATGTCCCTCCGGGCTGTAAAATCCATCCTTCCATCTCTCAGGTCTGGCCTATGCGTCCCCTCTCGGGCTGCCAACCATGTCCGCCTATCAGCCTTCGGGTTTGATCCATATGCCCCAGTCAGCCCTATCTGTCTATCAACCTTCGGATTTGAGCCATATGTCCCAACCGGGCTGTTAAATCCATCCTTTCATCTTTTGGGTTTGGCCTATGCGTCTTCTATCGGGCTACCAACCCATCCTGCCTTTCGGCTCTCGGGTTTGACTAACCACGTCCCACTAGGACTGTCAAATCCACCAGTTTGTCCCACTAGATTCGGCTCATACGTCCCTCTCGGGATACCAACCCCCCCTCGCCATTCGGCATCATAGGTATTAAAAAAAAAGGGCTAAAAATATTGATGCCCCAGCGAACTTGGTTGTTCTCGTTAGGAGGGCAATCAAGGGCAAAAAAACTTTCAACCTGGCTAAGG
This sequence comes from Amorphophallus konjac, assembly GCA_022559845.1. Lineage (NCBI taxonomy): Eukaryota > Viridiplantae > Streptophyta > Magnoliopsida > Alismatales > Araceae > Amorphophallus > Amorphophallus konjac. The sequence goes on along the minus strand of CM040125.1, from coordinate 251,220,179 downwards.
TGAAAACTCGCAAGGACATCTATTTCACGCACACAAAATAATGCAGACACGCTGATGATGAATTTAAAATTTGAACGATTTTGGGTATCATCAACATGTTTACTTGCATTTATTTATTTTGTGTTTTGGATTTATCAGACAATTTAGGGTTCGTGTAAAGGATTTTTCCCCACCGACTGGAGTCAATGTTAATTTATATCGGTACAAGTCCGAACACCTTTGATTAACTACCAAAGATCTCTTTTGCCCCTGCGATACCGGTTATGATATTAAGGGTTTGCCCTCGGGAAGGCTCTCGTGCCCTAAGAGGGGTATATTTACGATTTTCCCTAAAGGGTTTATTTGCAATTTTTCCTTGAGCGGGGGGGTATATTTGTAATTTTCCCTGTGAGAGGGGTTTACTTGCAATTTTTCCATTGTTGGGGGGTATTTCTGCAATTTTCTAACCACTGGTGGTATTTATGTAATTTTCTAACCATCGAGAGTATTTCTATAATTTTCTGACCATCGGGGTATTTCTGTAATTTTCCCTCGATTGTGGAATCCTTGTGTATTCTTTAATTTTTCTGGATGTTCTCCATCGTTTTCTGTATTTTTCCGGACTCTTGTGTAATCTAGCAAAGATTTTAAGTAAAAGTACAATTTTGATATCTTCGAGGTAAAACTACAATTTTAGATTTTTCAAGGTAAAACTACAACATTCCTCGGGCTTTGAAGAACATAACCTCAAAATTGAACCTTCTTTTTGAATTTCAGAGTTTTCTGAATTTTCCTGAACTTTCGTACAATTTCAGAAAGTTTCAAGGCAAAACTGTAATTTCTGACTTTTGCAGGGTTTTGTCTCAAAATTACATATCCAAAATTCCAGAACTAAGGAGTCTCATGTTTCACATGGTTTTTTCATCATGGATGATAAACATATCACACCCCCTTCAAAGGAGGGTATTTTGATAAATACACCCTAACATAGGGGCTTTTATGTAAAGTTTTAAGTTTTTGTTTGAACAGAGAAACGGGTGCCCCTACCCCTTTTGGGCAGGCCTCTTCAAGGGAGAAAGAAACTCCAGGGTTCTTCTTCGACTTTAAGCTTCCACGAGAGTTCTCTTCTCTAAGGAAGGGAGTCTTCCCCTTCTATAGGCAGTGAAAGAGGCTAAGGGAGAGGCCACCCCCGGTAGATCTTGGTAGAGGTAAGTCCTTCTTATCTCTCCCTCTCCCATCTCTTCATCTTCTCCCTTTCCTTTTCTTTTTTTTTTCATGCACATCGGGTTAATGGGGATCACCCCCGGGTTAAGCAGGGAAGAGAGGGGGAGGAGGCCACCCCCGGTGGGCCTCCCTCTCCTGAGCGATGCGCAGGCAACAGGAAAGGAGGGACAGACCCCCGGTGGAGGTGACCGAGGGTCCCCCGGTCCTTGTACGCAGGCAGAGAGGGGGGGCACTGTCACGCCCCGAGCCTTTATTACAGCGGAAGACTCGTTTGGGGAGCGCGAACAGCCGACATGGTAAGCCTCTTACAAGCAAGAATCAATCAGAGCGCGAGACAATCACACAAGTAAATGCAATTGCACAGGATTTAATCAACTTCAACTTCATATCATAATGCTTAATATTCAAAGATACAATCACTAATTTGATTTTCATTCTACTAGACTCAAGAAATAGAAAAATTACATTGACTCAATCTAGACATTATAAACTTCCTATGTCTTCTCTTGAATTAACAACATTCAATCGCTCTCGGACCCGCTACTTGAATCACCCGAATCCGAATTCGAACTATTCCCATCTCCTGAAAAACATTGAAAATAGGTAACGAGCACACTTGCCCAGTAGGTATCTTCGCATCAACATGAAGGCACTATTAAAGTAATTCACAATTTAGCTTTAAGGAATAAGGTAAAATCATGCGAATGCGAATCGATCACGCGTTTAAACCAAAGTAACAAGATAATCATGTAAGATAGAATGATCAAGAATGAACTAGCAAGAATGTAACAAGAACATGATATTGGCCTTCCATGAACAAGAATGTAACGAGATTGTACTAGCAAGCCACATATTCATCACACTAGTCTCTTTTGAGTACATAGTTCGTGAATTCCTGTGGAATATCAAGCAAGAAAGTCATGTCGTGCCGTGGATCTTCACTTATTTATAGAAATAGTACACCCAGCGCAATGCGACGCCGGTAGCATCATACCCCATGGTTTATAAAATAGTATGTTTCCAGCAATCAGCCGAGGGGACTAGCATAGAGCCCTTGAATACAATCAGTGCTCGATCGCATCTTCAGTTATAAATTAAGCTACTTCCACGCATGTAACAGTAAAGTATGGCCAAGAATGGAATAAGTTCAATAATTCCATGATAACAATAATCAATGAATGAATGCTTTAATTTGAATATATGAGATCAAGAATGACATTTAAACTATGTTATGCTTATAGAATAAATCGGCAGCATAACAGTATATTTCCTTAACTTTCATCCATTACATTAAGTCTATTAAGCAATATGATAAGTTCTAGATCATCAAGGTTTGTCTAGAATCATTGAAATATCAACCCTTGGTCAAACCTTGGGTTAACATATACAAGCTATGTAACAGTCGTTTGGTGGGCCGTTACACTATGTAACGCGTCCATAATGGGCCGTTACAGTGACCAGAGTCCAGCATACTAGTTTAGACTCAGTGAAATGTGACGGTCGGGCATTGGGCCGTTACGTGAGCCTGACGGTCCAGTGCAAGGCCGTTACATTACAAGATCCAGAAAACAACGATAGTGTATTCTAGTTATTGGGCTTTGATGGTACAACCAACTCGGCGTCCTAGTGGGAATCCCAGGCTCGCGGAGAATTACGGAGGCCTTGAAACAATGATTTCCTAGTCCATTAGAAGGAATATCCAATAGAGAGGTCCTCATGTCCAAGATGGTGTTCCTAAAGTGCAAAGTGTGAACTAATGGCAACATACCGGAATATGTGCCATGTACTTATAGAAATGACTCTATTGACAGAGAGAGATATGTATAATCAGTGCGAAATCATGATGAAAAACTCTGTCAATACAACGTTAAAAAGTCATGCTTTATAATACAAAACTATACAATTTGGCTTCATGAAATTAACATAACTCAAGTAAAAGTGAGATACCAAAACAGGCAATAACTAATATGAATAATTAAATAACCTTAGAATCACATGATCAGGTTAAACTTAAGTAACTAGGTTAACAATAAATAACATTGGCAAGTTATATTCTGTCTTAGGGTTGGCAGAACACAGACACTGACGGTCTGAAGGTGGGGCGTCACAGTGAACGTGACAGTCAGGAATCCAGCCGTTATATGAACGTAACGCGTCTGTCCCAGTGCGTTAGAGACAACAGTGAAAATCCAAAACAGCAGGGTGTGTGACGGTCTGTCGTGGGGCCGTTATATGAGTGCGACGGTCCTACGCTGATGCGTTACAGTGTCTGCTGACAGAAAACTAGATAAAACATAAAGAGATCGATTCATATCATGTCCATAATTAAAAATACCATGAATCTCTAGACATGATAACGTAGTGTAGGCCAACTACATGCTTAGGTATTAATGAATTAGACAAGATACATCTTTGGCATGTCCAATTAAGGCTAAGGGATGCATGTAATGCATAGAAGTAGTAAAATCATGAAATCAACGATCTATAATGCATGGAAATCACTTGAACCAGAGGGCTTTTAGTCCTATCAGGTTGTTTTTGCCGTTCATGAGATAACCTACCTCTTAACTTAGGTTGTTACTTCTGATTTGGATTGAGAACCCTGCCCTAGATTTCCTTCTTCTGTGACTTTTTCAGCAACTTCCTTGGGCTCTAACTCCACGACCTCTTGACCTAAAGATGTTAAATTTGGAGGGGAGTTAGTCTAAAGTATTGTAAACAAATACTTCTAAAGAGCTTACCTGAGATAATGACTCCTTACCTTCATTCTTTACGTCCAAAAAGTAAGGGTCGCACAGTTCAGAACTATGCCCTATTTATAGAGTTTGGGCTAGGGTTTGAGGATTAGATCGATTCTAGAGTCCTTGTTGGGTCATAATCTAATCTCTAAGAGTCCTCAGTATTATTATTACTCTTCCCAAGTCGATCCTTAGTGGATAAGAGTCCAAAGTTTTAATCTTTGTACTTGTTCTTTCTTTTACGGAACTAACAGGATGTAACGGTCTACGGCCAGTGCGTTAGAGGCATGTGACGGTCTCGCGATAGACCGTTACATTACTCGTTCCCAGAGTTCAAAGGAAATCAAACTCTTCAGTGTTTTAGGGTTCATAGAGTGTGGCGGTCGCCGACATATGCGTTACATGGCTGTAACGGTCGTCCGATGGACCGTTACAGTCAACGTGGATAGAGTTCTAAATTGATCAAACTCTTCTATTCATTATCCGCCTAATTATCTATATTAAGTTGTATTTATCCTTATAATTCCGAGGATAAGCTTAATAACCTTCTAGAATATGGGCCAAACTAAATGGGCCTGATCTTAAAACCCTTCAGACTTTAATTAAGTGAGTTGGGTTAATTGATTAACACCATTTGGCCTTATATTGATTAATAACTCCAAATTAGTCCATTAATTGCTAATAATGCCAGAAAATTATTAATTAAATTCTGGGGCACTACAGGCACCCTCGACAGCAACCGACTGGAGGACACCACCGAGGGGAGCACCCCCGATGAGAGGGGGGTGCACCCCCCCAGTGGCCGGTGTTTCTACCGAGGAGACCTCACCCCCTGTGGGTCCTCCAGCCGACGGGAGAGAGACGAGAGGAGAGGGAGAGGGCGGTCCCCTCCCCCCCTTGTGTACTCCAGTCAATGCTATAAAAGGCCTCTTTTTCTAGGATTTTTTTATTGTTTCTGGGCTTCAAAGGACACGTGGAGCTCTTTTGTTTGTTTGTTGTGCTCTCTAGACGTCGTCTTGTTGCCCGACACCCGTTGACTCCGGGGTAAAGAGACTTTTGTTTTAACACCATGGGAATACCCCGATGGCACCAAAATATAGAATTTTGTATAAGCTTTAACCCTGTAGGCGTATGATTTTATGCCGCCCATGAGGTATTCGACAGAATGCCCACTTGTCATAAAGAGCTAAAAGCTCGACTTGGCGTGGGCATTCGTTGAGTAGTTGCATGGTCTTATGCCACCCGCCAGTAGTTTGACAAAATGTCTGGGAGAACTTTAGAAGTTGAAAGGTTGATTTTGTAGAGCGGCTGTGCATGAATTTGTACTGCTCACATGGTGTTCGACGAAATGCCCATGAGTATGTTTATGACGGCGATGGTCGAGCATCGCTTCGTGTCATATCACAAGACATTTTAATTTCTGAAATTTACTATAATTATCAAACATTATGAATTTTGTGGGGTTCAACAGCGCCTTAGGCAAAAATGGGTACCCCTTAATGTGAAAACTCGCAAGGGTGCACTGGAAAAAACTAAAGGGGGCCAATCCTGGCGAAAACCCGAAAGGGCGGTAGGTCTAATAAAGTGATAAAAAAAGAGAGAGAAAAAAAGAGCATACATGCAAGAGGATGGAAGCAAAAGTTACTGAGCTCTATCCATTAATCTCATCAAAGGAGCCCGAGACAAGCCCTCGAGGTAACCAAAATAAAACTGGGTAAAATACAAAAGCCCTATGTACAAAAAGTCAGCAAGGCCTATCAAGGTCCGGACTCGCTCCTCCTCAGGTCAGCAAGGCAAGTCTCGCTCTGAAGAACTTCCTCCCGGAGCCCCTCAAGTCTGCAGTGGAGAGCCTCTACCTCGGCTCGCACGAGACTGCGCTCCTCGGTCTCCCAGATCTGCCGCAAGAGGTCCTCCACGCTGCGAGAGACCGCCTGCTCACGCTCTTGAGCGGCCTTGAACTGGGCACTAACCTCGGCATGAGTCGCTCACAGTCTGCCTTTGCTCCTGAACAGTGTGAAGGCAGGTAAATTCGTCCCATAGAGCCGTGAGCTCCGCCATCCAGGCATCCCTGGGAAGTCTAAATGCATGGTAACCCCTGGTGCAACACTCCAAGTGGCCCCTCATGGCCTCAACGGTCGGAAGGGGATCAATTTGTAGCAGCGATTGAGGATTTTGAATAAGTCGAGCGCCCATGTCAGCATCTTCCAACGCTACACCAAACTGAGGACCGTGAGGCCACTCTATCCCAAGAGCCGGGAAACTCTGAGACAGCTGTGGAGCCTCAGCAGCCGGAGCCGAAACAAAGAAAGGAGACAAAATCCAATGAGTGCCCTTTCCAAACAAAATGAAATGTACAGATTTTGATGTACAAGTTACAACGCCCTTACCTAGGGTGGTACTGCGCTCGAGTCTGCGCTGCATGGTATCTGCCTCAGCCCGTGCACGACCGACATCAACTCAGACCAACACGCCCCTAGGACTGGTCTACATCAACTTTGGCTATCACAAGTCAACGGTTAGTCAGCTTCAACTTTCGACTGCACACCTCAGTGGTTAGCTGACACATCTTCGGCGACATCTCAATGGTCAGCCGGCACATCAACATATTAGGCTACACACCCTCAATGGTCAGCCGGCACATCAACATATTCGGCTACACACCTCAGCGGTTAGCCGACACATCTTCGGCGACACCTCAATGGTCAGCCGACACATCTTCGGCGACACCTCAATGGTCAGCCGGCACATCAACATATTCGGCGACACACCTCAGCGGTTAGCCGACACATCTCCGGCGACACCTCAATGGTCAGCCGGCACATCAACATACTCGGCTATACACCTCAGCGATTAGTCGACACATTCTTCAGCAACACCCCAACAGTTAGCCGACACAACAACTTTTGGCCAACGCATCCCCCCAAGGGTCGGCCAATGTCAATTTTCGGCTATCACAACTCAACAATCAATCGACAACAACTCAGGCCGATACGCCTCGCCGACCTTTCTACATCAACTCAGGCCGATATACCTCGCCGAGGTAGGTCTACATCAACTCAGGCAGATACGCCTCACCGAGGAAGGTCTACATCAACTCAGGTCGGTACGCCTCGCCGAGGCAAGTCTACATCAATTCAGGCCGATACGCCTCGCCGAGACAGGTCTACATTAACTTAGGCCGATACAACTCGCCGAGGCAGGATTACGTCAGCTCAGGCCAATATCCATCGCCGAGACAAGTCTATGTCAAGTCAGGCCAATACGCCTCACCGAGACATATCTACATCAACTCGGGCCGATGCACCTCGCCGTGGAGGAAAAGGTGGCACGAGTTTGTCAGTTCATTTCAAATAGTGATCCTTGGAGCCCCAAACTCTCAACCTCTTGGAATAGTCTTTGTCTTCACCGTAGCGAGCCGTGACTGTAAGTGCTGCAAAAAAAGAAGATGGAGCCGAAGTTTAGAAGGAATATACAAGGACAACTCAAAACAATGAGGTGTAGTCCTAAAAAGTCTTGCTATGTCAAGAAGACTCGAGGGAAGCAAAAAAAGAAAGAAAGAAGACAAAGGACACTGGTTGTCTGCCCCCGCCTCCGGCCTTGACGGATATCCCGTGGGGGGCATTTGCTGAAAGTAATTTTTTGTCATCTAAAATAAAATTACCTTGGGCCACCCCCCCTGTCTCCTCAAATCTATTACATTACTTGGGAGACTAAGGAAGGTGAATTTGCTACTTGGGACATTAAAGAAGCAGTCCCCTCTGGGGTGAACCCCAGGCCGAGGTGAATTAACACCCAGTCTGGCCCCTCCGGGGTGAAGCAACCAATGAAGTGAAGTCCCTTTGGGGAAAATGGGCACCACAGTCCCTCCGAGATGAAAAAAATGAGCCTCACAGCCACGTTCGGGATCCCCTGCCCCTCCGGGGTGAAACTGCAGGCGAAGGCAACCCCTCCGGGGTCAAATCAAACTCGGCGGACCTGCCTTGGGTAAGACAGACCTCGACGGGTCTATTCGATCCCGACAGACCCCACCGGGGTCAAACAGACCCCACCGGGGTCTGTTCAACCCCAGTGGACCCCACCGGGGTCAAATAGACCCCAACGGGGCCTATTTGACCCCGACGGATCTATCCAGGGTCAAACAGACCCCAACGGGGTCTGTTCAACCCCATTGGACCCCGCCGGGGTCAAACAGACCCCAGCGGGGCCTGTTCGACCCCGACGGATCTATCCAAACAGAGACCCCATTGGACCCCACCGGGGTCAAACAGACCCCAACGGGGCCTATTCGCAGGGTCTGTTTGACCCCGATGGATATGTCCGGGGTTAAACAGACCCCCGCAGGGCCTGTTCGACCCCGGCGGATCTGTCCGAGGTCAAACAGACCCCAGTGAGGTCTGTTCAACCCTGGTAGACCCCACCGGAGTCGTTTACCCCCTTATTGGACCCAGCTCTGCCCTCTATCTCTCGTGGAGTAAAAACACCCCATCCGGGGTCATTTCAACCCCGTTCACTTTGTCCGGGGTGGATTGACCCCGCTCACTTCGTCCGAGGTCATTTTAACCCCTGGGCCCTCTATTTGACCCCAATGGGTGCCCACCATCTATAAATACCCCCCTGGGGTTTGAAGAGGACGGAATACATTGACGGACATGGACATACGAAGAGAGGAACAGAAGAAGGACGAGCATGGAATTCCCGAGTTGTTCTTTTGTTCGGGCCATTTCGGGGTATGAAAATATAAATACCCCTGGGTCTTATATTTATGCCCCTAGCAGTTATGTATTCTTTTGTGCAGCCTGTCCTTGGGTATTAAATATATAAGTACCCCGGGTCTTGCATATATGCCCTTGGTGGTTTTGTATGGTTGTTTTCCTATGCCCTTGGGCGACAGAATAATGTAATCTCTCGAACTAATGGGGAATTACAAAAATACCCTTCCCAAAATTGCAAGGAAACCCATGAAGTCCTGTAATTGCAGTCATGCCCTACAAATTTATCAAATGGCGACTATGCCCTTGCATCCCGCGTTTGTATGGAAATCTACCATATAGTCAACAATCTACTGACAACCCCTCTGTACTCACATAACTCATCAATGTATCAACTATGTTGCGTAGACTTATGTGATTGTTTACAAACCTTGGCTACCAGCAAAATTGTGTATATGCCCCTACCTCATTAGGGATGGTCATGTGCGCACTTCCTACCAGCTATAAACTTATTCCGACACTCATGAATGCTGCCCGACTACGTTCACCCCCGGATGTCACTAAACCCTCGCCACTGGCCTCTGGAGGACAAATTACTAAAATACCCATGGGGCCTAAAAACGGCCAAACAACCTCTGAACCTTCCAGAAGTTACCCAAGTGCTCCTGGAAGGCCGAGAGAGTGCCCAGCCACTCACCCAACCCAGAAATAGCACAATGCTCCCGACCTGATCCTAAATTACTAGAACACCCCTGGAACCCCCAAAATACCTCTGTAGTCCACAAATTACCAGGTCGCCCTAATATGTCTTCGGCCTCCTGTAAATCACACATATGCCTTCAAACCTTAGGGTTTTACCAAACCAAACATGGCCCCAACTGAAACCCTAATTATTTCAATTGTTGTCCTTGTTGTTGATGCACGAGGGGAGGGGGGAGTGCGTTGCGAGCCCTGCGAGCGAGTATGCCCTTAACATTAGAGCCTATGTAGGGGGTTCTAGAACTTTCTTTGACAATTAATCAAGGGAGTTCGGACATTATGTCGATGTAAATCAACACTGACTGCGGTCAGTGGGGAAAGGTCCAACACTCGAACCCAAATCGTCTGATATGATGCACACCCACAGAATAAACTCTGCACAGACCATTCATACAGCCCCTATATGTGCATCTTTATAAATTTCCTCGTTTTCATCAAAAGACTCAGTGAGAAATTTATAGAGACCTATTATATTTCTTTAAAAGAATATTCCATGACCAACAACAACCTATAAAACTAGGCTCTAAGAGACTACTTCAGCCCAAAAAGTGCTTTCTTCAGGCGACAAACCTTCTCTTTTGTATCAATTCCGAGTGGTGGCAGCATGCACACTTTTTCTTGTAGATCATCATTCAAGAAGGCACTTTTGACATCCAATTACTATAGAAGCCAAAAGTATTGGACAGCTAGTGAAAGAATCACCCTGACAGATTTCAGCTTTTCCATAGGAGTCGCCTAGTAGTCAATCTCATATGCCTGTGTAAATCCCTTTGCAACAAGCCTGTCATTACACTGTTGTACATTACCCTCTGCATTGTATTTGATCGTGTGAATCCCATATAAATACCATCAGAGAGGTTTGAGGTTGGATTAAGAGTCATCTCTCCAGACCGCAGACTCCTATTGTGTCTCCTCTCTACTCTCTTCCTCTTCTTCCTCCTTGCAGCCAGCCTATTGTCTACATCAAGTATCTAGGTTCAACAATTGAAGCCGGATAGCATGCAAATAGGGATTAGAACTACTTGGCTGACATGGAAAGCAGCAGCACCAAGGATGGCAGTATCGGTTTCGGTACCGGTTTCGGCCGGTACCGAAACCGATACGTATCGGTTTCGGTATCGGTTTCGGTTTCGGCCGAAACAGGTTCAAAACAGTCAGAAAAGGCAAAAATATTATTGAGCAGGTCTGGTTTCGGCCGAAACCGGACGGTTTCGGTCCAGTTTCGGTCGATTTCGGACCGAAACCGAACGGTTTCGGTCCGAAACCATTAAAAAATTAATTTTTATTGGTATTGGACTTGCTACAGTGATAAGGCCCGTTTCGGTTTCGGTATAGGCCGAAACCGATACGTTTCGGCCGATACTGCCATCCATGAGCAGCACCTCCTTTGTGGTTGTTATATTCCTATTAGAATGAAGGGGAAGTTTGACAAAGCATCAATCAGGCTGACTAGGTTGCATAGCAGCAAAGAGTGTTGGAAGATGGAAGAAAGCCATATTAACATGATGAGAGTTTCTCAAAGGAGAACGTTTATATGATGCATGAGAACACAGGAATAAATAATAATACCAACATCTAGTAGGGAGATTGTAGAAGTAGCACCAACAATGTGGGCCAAAATCCATGAAAGGTATTTGAGATGGTTCGAGTCATTTTATAAAAAAACTGCAAGAAGAAAGAATGAAATGTCTGCTTCTAGAGAAGGTGGTCTTTTCTTCTTTATGTCATCAATCAGACATATAACCACAACACTGTTGCATCAGCTCACGACGTCATCCACATTAACATGGTTCATGTTCTATATAATGCCCTTATCTAGCCTTATAAAATGGACATGCATGCTAAGCTTAGTTCTTTCCTTGCTGGTTCATCAGTGAAATTCCAATGACAACAACATTGAATTCAGACACAAAACAAAAAAGGAAGACACAACTTTAAGAAAGAAAGATCCTACCATATAAGAAGTTCAATTAACTAGAGAGAGACAAAAATTGCATCTACAAACCTCAATGGAGACTGAATGTCTTTCAACCTCATCCATCAACCCAGCATCCAACTCAGAACCTAGGCTTTCACTATCATCTTGTTTAGATTGCTCCTGGCCGATGGCCCCAACAGTTGTGAAATCACTTGCCAAAACCACAGGCTGACTGCTGCTGTCCAGATATTTTTTGGATGAAATTGATGGGCAAACTGGATTGTCCATTGTTTCAGGGCCATGAGTCCGATCCGCTGCATTGGATGTCAAAGATGGCTGACCATGCACTGACCGGACTTGAAGTTTAGTAACAGACTTTATGTCATGATTCATTGTTACACACGGATTTCTACCATCTGTTGTCATTACCGAGTGTCCTGCATGCATATCCATTTCATATCTATGTTTAGATAAAACAACATATGGTCACTATGATCTCTAATTCAATGATCAAAAGATGCATCATTACTGTGACAGAAGTTTTATGGCATCCACTGACAGGGATTTACTGGGATTTAGTTTACATTAGTATATTTTAGGTTTTCACTCCCTCAAATAAGTAAATAAAGTCTGGGCGGGAGGAAGAACTTCAGTTTCAATATTTTACTGGAACTTAACATGTTTTGTGCAGAATTTCAGTTTCAAAATTTCTTGTTACATCAGGTTAGAAAGGCTGACAGCATTCCAGTAACAGGCTCTGAAACATAGTAAATTCACATATAATGTGCATATTACACATGTACATACTTCTGCCATCTTTTCACCAAAGATATGGTTCTATACAATTTTAAACCCACGACATTATACAAAACATGCATTATACATGTCAATGTTTCAAATGGCCACACTATATGGAGGTTTAGTTAACCTGGCCAGCTGGCCAAATGCCCAGTTACCCGGTACACCGAGTCAAGCTCTCACAGACCTCCCTCCCTTCCATGTCCAAACCCCAAATGCTGGTATCCTTCTCCCCTCCACCCCTCACTCCTCCCACCCTCAACAGCACTGTTTGTCACCTCATCCACATCTCCATCCCATTCGTCCTTGGTAGCCAAGATCCACTGTCGCCATCTGCTTCTGTGTAGAGTGCAGCCAGATTATTTTCCCTTTTTTTGGAATGAAAGTGCAGCCAGATTGTCTTCCTTGCCAAATCCCTTTCCTTTTTCAGACATGTATAACATTATCTTCCTTGCAGGAGTGCATCCAACTGCTGCCTTCTTCCCTGTGGTGTTTGAGCCTTCCAACCCTGCAGGACATGACCCATATCCAGTTGAGTGTGGTCAACCTGTGGTGCTCAGCCTGCTACTATGTAGCCACGTGGAGGGTCATCGTCCTGCTCCTCTGTGTGGCACAAACTCAGAGAAGAGCAAAGGCTACAGCCATTGGTTACCCAGCCGTGTAAGATAGATGAAATATTTTCTGTTATTGTTTAGATTTATGCGGCACTTTTGTTAGTAACCTGCATCGTTCTTGATTTGATGATTTTTTTTCATGTATTGTTTCATATTCTAATTTATAGTGTACGTTGTAAATATGTATGCTTGTGTTGATCTTATATATTATCCATATTTCTTGGGGCCAAACTATTGAAAGATGAATATTAATACACTGCATAAATATTGTACCAAAGTTTTGAAGTGTGCGAACTTTCAACCAAATGTACTTTTGAAAATCTAAGTTGAATTAATCCCGAACATATCTTTGGTGTGTTATTCCCACACCATAACTAACTGTACTTGTTCAGCCCTGCCCCAGCTCAAGGTAGCGAAGACAGCAATAGATAGTCAACTACTTGAGGAAAATCCGTATCACACATTGAATAAAGATATAATTATATTTTGTACAAAATAATAAGACAGTAAACCAACCTCGCTCTCCATAGATCACCTCCCTTTTTTTACATGCCAGTTTGGGTTTAGTTGACCAGGCTTAGGCTCAGATCAGCTTACCATGCATGTTGCTTTTGGAGAGGTAACCAAATAAAACACAAGCTTGAAGAAAATATTAGAGTATCACTTTAAACTTGCAAAGGTAATTATTACCTTTGTTGTTGTTCAACATTCTAAAAACCTCTGAGAAGCAATAAATTCTATGATCATAACGGATGGAATATAGGATTCTCAAAGAGAATAAGAGAATATCAGTAACAACACATGGCCAATGTGTCTGAATCTGAATCATCATATTTTCATAGTCCTGCAATTTGCATGTCACCATCATTGATTGTGTTGGCGAAAGCCGTTTAGTCCCACATTGGGTATTTATGAGCCACTTTGTGCCTATATTAGTTCTGGGCCTCTCCACCTAACAACTTGAGTTTTGGGTGGTGCATTGGTCCAGTAACATATTGTACTCTACATTTTCAGCATTTCTATTGAAGTGCAACTACATGGATCTGATTTATTGCAATACAGGGATAATAAAGGGTAGTTCAAAAGGAAGCAAACAAGTCTATTCAGTACTCTACTTAATTAAAAAAAACTTTAACTGAACAGTGACTTCTTTCCAGTGGTAGCAGCAAGCCCTCAATTACATCAAGAATTTCAAATTGCACTCATGTGCACACAATGAATTGTCGCCAAACACAGAATGAGTTGCCACACAATTGAGTTGTATATATAAATCAAGAAAACATGTCAACCTATAGCTTGCACTTATAATCAAAGAAAAGTTGTTGCCATGATAAAAGTCAAACCTTCTTTTGGAATGTATCGAGTGGAGACTGGCACCCATAAAGAAGTCACTGTTTTACGCTTCTTATGTTGATCCATTGCCGCTGAACCGTCCTTTGACCCATTCATCTTCCTAAAATGACTTACATGACAATTCTGAACACAGACCTAGCATACGACAGTAACAGAATACTTATATAAAAATATAGAAGAGAAAATCATCTTACATAGCGTAATAAGTTTCAAAACTGTATGTTTTTGCTTTGCTTCAGAGATAGAAGAACAAGTATTTAGGAGAATATGTAAAAAAAAAAATCATAACTTTCCATTTTCTCAAGAATGACACTAACTGCATCCTCTTCACATATGAAAACCTTTCATTCATTGTCAGAGGATAAACATGAGATGAGAGTATAAAGAAAACTTATTTATTTTTTAGAATGCTCATATTGAGTTACATCCTAAGAGCATCATGTCACAAAGTAATGTAGAGGTATATTGAGAGATCACTGGATCGACAAATTTAATGCAACAGCATTCTACTATTCATATGCGATGAGCAGCATTATTTATTGCATTCACTCAATACATCTGGATCTTGATAGCAATAAGATGCATTGCATTTTGATTGGTCATTGTTGATGCACTGAATTTTCATTCTTGAATAACCAGTATGTAGTAGATATTTCATGAGCTGCAGTGATTGGACATAACATCCATGTTGGCCCAGCTATGACTTTCAAAAAATTAAAATAAAAATGCAAATGAAAGTTCAGGAAAAGAAAGGCAGAAAAGAACGAAAGAGAGAAGGAGCACCACCATACAAGAGGCACATGATTGTTGTCATAATGGTCAAACCCGTGGGCCCACATGCATGCCCTAAGCCCACTGCCCACATTAGGATTCCCTCACTATATCCCAATCTAGTTTACAACATTAGCTAATGTGGAGTCTATCTAGCCACAACCCTAGTGCTTAACTCCTTTAGCACCACAACTGGTTCATCACCATCCCATCAATATTCCACAAGGAAGAATACAAGTAAGAAGTAAAAATGTAATCTTTCTATGAAAGAAAAGAAAAAATTCTTGTAGCTCGACAAAGCTTCTCCCTAAAGATGATGACAGGAAAACTACTCCGGTGCTTTGAGTTTTACTCAGGATTGAAAATTAATTTTGAGAAGGCATCCTTGGCTGGTATCAATCTCATGGATGTTGAGGTGCAGAGTGTAGCTGCTCAACTAGGTCGTCAGGTGACAGAGCTACATTTAATGTATCTGAGATTGCTTCTTCATTACCGGACCCTCAAACTTAAAGAGTGGGAATCTTTCCTTCACAGAATGCAAAAGAGACTAGCCACATGGAAAGCAGTGCATTTGTCTCCAGGAGGAAGACTAACACTTCTCAGTTCAGTGCTTAATGCTGTTCCTCTCCATTATTTGTCTGTTTTTGTTGTTCCGGCTACAATCAGATCAAGAATGGATCGGATCCGCTGAAGGTTCCTATGGAGAGGTTGTAAGGATAATTCCAAAGGTGTTCCATTGGTCAAATGTTAGAAGGTTTGCATGCCTAAACACAAGGGGGACCTCAGACTTAAAAATAAGGCTCATGAATTTGGCATTTCTTGGCAAATGGCTTCGGGAGTTACTTGAGGATAACGGCACAGGCAGGCAGTAACTTATCAATTACAAGCACTGTCAACAGCAAAAACGATTTTATGTTGGCCTGGATAATGTGTCTATTGTGTCTCCTATTTGGAAGGATATTTTTCAGACTATTGAATACTTGGAAAAGGCAGTCATAATTAAGGAGGGGAATGGTCAGAAGACTCTTTTTTCTGGAAGAACAAATGGTGTGGTGATGGCTGTTTGAGAGATAGGTTTCCTACCATTTATGCTCTGGCTTCCAATATGTGGAATACAGTGAATCAGCATTATTGGCAGGACAACAATGGTATCCAATGGTTTGTCCAGATGAGAAAGGGTCTTAAAGATATTGAAGAGAAGAGTACTTCCAGCTGTTGCACTTTTTATCTTCCATGAGCATCGATATTACTAAGACTCAGGTGGCTAAAATGGGGTGGCAAATTTACAGTTAGAGCTTGCCTATGGACTTTGCTGGTCTCTCCAATAGGAGACTTCTGCAATGTAAGAAGTTAAATGCCCCTTGAAGGTCAGAGCATTCCTCTGGTTATTACTTCACAAAAGAATTGTTAGTAGATTGCACCATGAGAAATGGAACTGTGACTGTGATACAATCTGTCCCTTATGTGGGTTAGAGGTGGAGAGTGTGGACCATCTGCTCATCACTTGCCAAGTTAGCTCCACGGTTTGGAAGATCATTGCTGATGTAACTGGTGTCAAGGTGCAGTTCACTTCAATTCCCCAAATGTGAACTAATTTTATGCACAAAGATCCTTCCTCGAGCAATAGATTGAATTTCCATGAGCAAAGATTGATCCCAGCTGCTGTCTGTTGGAGCATTTGGAAGGAGGGGAATGGCGTAGTCATCAGAGGCAGTAGACCCTCCCTACATGGAAAATATGTGTTGCAGGCGGTCTTCTCTACAATTGGAGCAGTTATCTGGTTAAAGCTTCTGTAGTTTCCTCCTTTCCGGGCTTAAAGAGATTCCTTCGAGTATAATGTCAGTTTGTTTTTTTTTTAATTAGAGGCAGAGGCATTACCTCAGCTTCCAATAATGATTCTACTACAGCTCTTTATTCAATAAAATTGCTAGTGCAGTGAACCTTTTTCCAAAAAAAAAAGACATGAAAACTAGACCAGAGATGCTTGAGAAGGCTCTTTCTCCTGGAGAGGGCTTTGCAAGTGGAATATTCAGAAGCAAAAGAACGGGGAATGCTTGAGTGATAAGAGACCTTGTTGAATCACTTGGGCAGCTCAAAAATTGGATTGAGATCCAAAAAGACTACTATTTATATAACCACTTTGGGGGTAGGTAAGTTAGGTGGAGGAGAAATCAGATAGCCAAATATTCAATCCCATGCTCCACAATTTTTGGTGTTGACCAGAACCTTTTCTAGGTCAGCCCAAACTGAAGAAAATTTCAATCTGCAATAGCAGCTCCAGCAAGTTGATCGTCAGGATCCACCCAGTTGCTTTGGGTCAACCCACTAGGTTGACCACGGCCTTCTAAGAAACACCAATCTTACTAGGGTCACACCAGCTCAGAAGGGTCAACCTCGCCCTGAGGCCAAGAGAGCTGCTACCTCGAGCTGACCTAGGTTCACAAGTGGCATGGTTTCACGGATTAGCCATCCCCAATTCGAATCAGCTGATTCAGATCAAGATCAGCCAATGCTGATCCAATTTCATTGATGGATATTTGATTCATATTTTAACCCAAAAAAAAGAATAAAAATTGTTCAGCTTGGTTCATCTGGAATTGTTCAAAAGCTGCCAATCCCAACTTAATTCTAAGCCGATCCCAATTCTGCTCTAGATCAGAGTGGGTCCAGACAGTCCTAGGGCCCTATCCTATTCAGAAATCCTCGTACAGAGGCCAACCCAAGTGCCCTCATAAGCTGAAATTAAGGTTGTTATTTGCTTGGTTGGCATCAGATTTTGTTTGAACCAAGGTTTCAAGGATCAAACTTGACATGGGAGGGGCTCACTAATGCGGAGCTAGACTAGCGACATCGGGGCAGTATTTGTGCGACGTGCGATGGCATTATTTTCACGGAACATGGTCAACAAGCTAGTAGAGTCATTTTAAATTTTATTATGTATTTTGATTTTTATCTAGAGTCTTTTCTATTTTTTGTAATTTTGATATGATTTTTGTATAATTTTCTTGAGTCTAGGGATATTTGGGTTCAAGAGAGTTATGATAGAGTTAGGGTTAGCCTAACCACTATAAAATGGAACTGTAATCTTCTTTTTCAATTAACGGAGAATTGTGATTTTTGGTGATTTTTGGTTTTTCTGAGAGAGACATAAGAGAGCCCTAAGAGAGGGAGGCCAAGAGGGCCAGGTTCCCCCCAAACCCTAGCCGCCATCACTCCCAACCTCCTTCCTCCCTTCCCTTCCCGTCACTCTCCCCTAGCCACAGCTAACCCCCCAATCCATACGTCGCAGCGCCCTCCAAATCCCCCCTCTCCCTCTTCCTTCTTCTTAGTCTTCCCCTTTCTCCTTCTTCTAACGCCGCGACAAGGCATCGACCAGCCACCTCCGGCAGAGCCACAACAGCCGCCCCATACGCCCCAACACCACTCTTCGCTCCCTCTCCCTAGTTCGACGGGTGCACGAGCGACCACCACCTACAACCGGATGCCGCCTGACTCATTGGGGCCACCCGTTCCACACTGGCGGAGTTCGCTGCAAACGGCTGCCGCCGCTATCCACCGTGCCGCGACCTCCAAGGGCCACCCGGCGCGCCGACGACCCGTAACAACCACCTCCACCAAAGCTGCCACCAACGTCTCCCCTCTTTTGCCCAGTTCGGCCGCAACATCACTACATTGGACCCCTTCCCACTGCTCCCGTTCTCTTTCACACTCTCGTCCATCTCCATCACTCCTCTCTCTTGATCCCTCCCTCGATCTATATGTTCTAACCATCCAACCACATCGGAGCCCTCTCTCCCTATACGTTGCGGCCCAGGAGGAAATAGCCCGTGAGTTCCCAACGAGCGCACCACACCCTAGACCGAAGTCCCGCTCCCCCACACGTGGGTCCGGCCCTAGTTGGTAGCCCGAAAGAGACATGCATAGGCCAGACCCAAAAGAAAGAAAGGATGGATTTGACAGCCCTAGTGGGACATGAAAATCAAACCTGAACGCCAATAGGCAAAATGAGTTGGCAGTCCGAAAGGGACATGCATAAGCCAGACCCGGTGGGACAGAAAGTAAGTGGATTTGACAGTCTGAAAGAGACATGTGAGTTAAATCCGGCAGCCAATAGGAGAGACAGGTCGGCAGCCCGGAGGGAGCATGCATAGGCCGAGCCCGATGGGACAGTAAGGGTGGATCGGATAACCTAGAGAAACACGGGAGTCGAACCTGGGAAGTCCAAAATAAGGGTGGAGCTGACATGCCGAAGGACGTATAAGTCAGCTTTAGAAAAGGAATGGATAGACTTGGCAGTCCGAAGGGACATAGTAGTCAAATTTGGAATTGAAAACGTATGCGAGGTTGACTAGTCAAAAGATATATGAATTAACTCTGTGAGAAAAGGAGATGGATTTGGGAGCCCGAATGGGGCATATGAATCAAATCCGAAAGTTTCAAATGCTAGTAATCCCGGTGGGACATCATAGTATGACAATGTCGGGATGATAGTCAGAACGCCCTAGTGGGACTAGGTGTCGCACGACGACATGGGAAATATAGCCAAAGCGCTAATATAATGCATTTGCCATTGTAGGGTGAAGTCACTACTGACTTGGAACCACCCGGGAAACATGCTGCAAGAGGGTTGTTTCTTTTTTCACATTACCAACCTCACCGCTCTTTCGGGTTTTCGCCGAGGCTGGCCCCCTTTAGTTTTTTCCGGTGCACCCTTACGGGTTTTCACACTGAGGGGTTGCCCATTTTTGCCCAAGGCGCCCTTGCGGATTTTCACGTCAGCCGGGTCTGTGGTCTTTTTGCCCTTAGCCACCCTTGAAGGGTGATTAAGTCTGTCGAGGTATCAATATTTTTAACCCCCCCCCTTTTTTTTAACTTGAACCTTCGCTGGGGAGAGGTGTGTCATGTGAGGACTGCTGTAGAGGCTCTTGCGATGACGCATAGTAGAGCTTCATGTGCTTGCCATTGAGAGGTGTTGGCCACAGAATTATATTCAAGAGATGTTCTTTTTGAAAAGAAACCCCAAATTCAATATACGGATTTGTGGAGAGTGTACTTACATTCAAATAATTCTGGAAATCTTTTGCGCATAGACTCTTCAGTTTCCTATGTTTCTCCCGATTTTGTCCACTGGATTTTGACTACAGGAATAGTCTTATTCCGAAGTTGACGTACCTCTCGTTCAAGGATTTTGATTGATTTCTGCTCATATGTCAAATCCTTCTTAATCTCCAGATTGTCGTAGGTGATGACATGGAAAGGATCAGGAACATATTTCTTGAGCATCGAGACATGAAATACATCATGAACTTCAGATAGTTGAGGAGGTAAAACAATTCGATAAGCTACTTCACCGACTCTTTCCAAAATTTCAAAAGGACCAATAAATCTTGGAGTAAGCTTGCCCTTAATACCAAATCTTCGAATTCCTCGACCTGGAGAAACCTTAAGAAATACATGTTCTCCTACTTGAAACTCCAAGTCGCGCCTTCGATTGTCAGCATACGATTTCTGCCTGTCTTGGGCCATCTGAAGTCTTTCTCGAATGAGTTTAATCTTCTCGGTAGTATCCCTAATAATATCGGGACCGAGAAATTACCTCTCTCCTACTTCATTCCTACAGATAGGGGAACGACAACTCCTTCCATAAAGAGCTTCAAACGGTGCCATTTGTATACTAGCCTGGTAGCTATTGTTGTATGCAAATTCCACTAGAGGCAAGTTCCTCTAAAGTCAATAGCACAAGCTCTGAGCATATCTTCCACCACTTGATTCGTCCTCTCTGTTTGACCATCAGTTTGTGGATGGAATGCCGTACTAAAGTTTAGTCGGGTCCCTAAAGAATGTTGTAGACCCTTCCAGAATTACGATGTAAATCGAGGATATCGGTCAGATATGATGCTGACAGGGACACCGTGCAATTTGACAATTTCCTTCATGTATAAGGCTGTTAGTACATCCACAGACCATCGACTTTTGATTGGTAGAAAATGTGCAGATTTAGTCAACCGGTCTATGATCACCCATATACTATTGTGTCCACCTCTTGTTTTAGGTAAACCCATAATGAAATCCATCCCTACACTTTCCCATTTCCATTCGGGAATATTTAAGGGGTGTAATTTACCTACAGGTCTTAAATGCTCTACCTTTACTTGTTGACAAGTGAGACAGCGGGACACGAAATCTGCCACTTCTCTTTTCATGTTAGGCTACCAGAAGTTCCTTTTAAGATCCTGATACATTTTTGTACCACCGGGATGAATGGTATATTTAGAATTGTGAGCTTCTTCCAGAATCAGTTTCTTAGTATCAACATGATCTGTTATACAAATTCGATCCCTGAATAATAATCTTCCATCGTCGGCAATAGAGAAATCCGGCCTTTGCTCAATATTGGCTTTAGTCTCCAGTAATACTGGATCATTGTCTTGTAGCTTGACCAGATCTGCTATTAATGTAGGTTGAGTTCGAATACTGGCCATAAAGCAATCTTACTCCTTCATGTCAATATCTAAATTCAACTGAGCAAATTGGGGAATGAGATTAGTCATACTAATCATGAGACTTGATAGCTTTCCCATTGGTTTTCTGCTGAGTGCATCCGCTAGAACATTAGCCTTGCCAGGATGATATTGAATAGCAAAATCAAAATCCTTTAGGTATTCTAACCATCTTCTTTGCCTCATATTCAGCTCCTTTTGGGAGAACAAATACTTCAAACTTTTATGGTCTGAATAAACCGTAATTTTTTCTCCGTAAAGGTAGTGACGCCAAATTTTTAAGGCAAATATAACAGCTGCCAATTCTAAATCATGCACAAGATAATTCTCTTCGTGACGTTTCAATTGTCTTGAAGAATAGCAAATTACCTTTCCATTTTACATAAGAACGCACCCTAAGCCAATGCCAGATGCATCTGTATATACTTCAAATCCACCACCCTCCGTCGGTAGTGTTAAAATTGGTGCAGTAGTGAGGTGATCCTTAAGAGTTAGGAAACTCTCCTCGCAGTCCTTCGACCATATAAAAGGAACAGCGATCTTGGAGAAATCCTTAATAAATCTTCTGTAATAACCAGCCAGTCCCAAAAAGCTTCTAACTTCTGACACGGTCGTTGGCCTGCTCCAGTTCTTGACAGCTTCCACTTTAGAAGGATCCACAGCGATTCCTTCCTTGGAAATAATGTCCAAGAAATGAGACTTCCTTAAGCCAAAACTCACATTTACTAAGTTTGGCATAAAGGTTATGTTCTCTTAAAGTTTGTAAGACTATCCTTAAATGTTCTTCATGTTCTTCCTTTATTTTAAGTACGACCACAAATTGATCGAGAATATATAAGAATGTCATCAATAAATACGACCACAAATTGATCGAGATAAGACCTGAAGACGTTATTCATAAGTTGCATAAATGCGGCCGGGGCATTAGTTAACCCAAATGGCATTACCACAAATTCATAGTGGCCATAACGACTCCGGAAAGCCGTCTTGTATATGTCTTCATCCTTGATCTTGAGTTAATGATAACCTGACCTGAGGTCGATTTTGGAAAAATACTATGCTCCCGAAATCTGATCAAAGAGCTCATCGATACGTGGCAACGGATACTTGTTCTTGATAGTAAGCTGATTCAGTCGCCGGTAATCGATACATAACCTGAGAGATCCATCCTTCTTCTTGACAAAAAGAATCGGCGCACCCTAAGGGGATGTGCTAGGTCGAATAAAACCCTTGTCTAGCAACTCCTGAAGTTCTCTTTAATTCCTTGAGTTCGGTGGGGGACATCCTGTAGGGAGCTATTGAAACATGTGCTGTTCCAGGAACAAGTACAATGGAGAAGTTTACTCCCCTTTCGGGCGGTAAACCGGGTAAATCTGATGGAAATACATCCGGAAAACCATTGACAATCGGGATATATTCTAAGATGATCTCCTTGGATTCGGTGAGGATAACGGAAGCAAGAAAAGCTACACATCCTTGCAAAATTAATTTGCAAGCGTGCAGAGATGAAATAATGGCAGGATGCTTCCTATACTTGATACCAAGGAAGGAAAACCTTGGAAGACCAGGTTTCCGAAAAGAGATAATCATGTTGCGGCAATTGATGTAAGCATCATGGTCTACAAGCCAATCTACGTCTAGAATAGCATCATAGCCCTCCATATCAAGGCATACGAGATTTGCAGGAAGATTATGTCCTTCTACCCTTACCTCACTATTTGGATAATAGTTGGTGAGTTTGGTTACGGGGCCTAAAGGCGTGGTAATAGCAAGGTCCGAAGGTAAAGGAACTGACGAAATAGGCAAAGTTTTTGCGAAGGAAGTAGATATAAAAGAATGAGAAGCACCAGTATCGAATAGTACAACTTAACTGTCACATCCCAAGCTTTTATTACAGCGGAAGACGATCTCGGAAAACGTGAACAACCGGCATGGTAAGCCTAGCAAGAATAATCAGAGCACAATAACAATCACACATAAAATGCAATTGCACAATAATTTAATCAAACTCCAACTTTATTTCATCATGATCATAATCCAATTACACAAATTTCATTTAATCCACTAGACTCAATGAAAAGGAAGATTACATGGACTCGATCTAGACATTATTGACTCCTAAGTCTTCACTCTCAATTTCATGTGACTTTCATTCGCTCTCGGACCCATCACTTGAATAACTCGAATCCAAATCCGAACTACTTGCATCTTCTGAAAAAGATTGAAAATAGGTAATGAGCACACTTGCCCAGTAGGTATCTTCGCATCAACATGATTGGCAATGTTAAAGTGATTAACATTTTAGCTCTAAAGAATAAGGTAAAATCATGCGAAATGCGGTAAATCACGTGAATAAAACAAGTAACAAGATACGATCAAGTTAAGATATGACTGAGCGAACATGATCAAGCAAGAATGAAATTATGGCCTTTCATGAACAAGAATGTACTAGAATGTCATGTAACAAGCAAGAATGTACTTCTTCACTTAGTAACAAGTACTTCGTGAATTTCTGTGGATTACCACTTAGTGGATAAATCCGTGGATACCCGTGGATATTTCACTTATTTATAAATAAAGTACTCCCAACGCAATGCGACGCCAGTAGCATCATATCCCATGGTTTATAATAGTATGTTTCCGACAATCAGCCGAGGGGACTAGCATAGAACCCTTGAACACAATCAGTACTCGATCCGCATCTTCAAGTATAAATCAAGCTATTTCCACGCATGTAAATAATGTGGTCAAGAATGTACAATTTCAATTATATATTCATGATAAAGTAACCAAAAATACGAACGCTTATACAAGGAAATAAGGAATTTCAATAAATACTTTAGTGACTAGGTTATGCCATGGAAAAAAATCGACAGCATAACAGTATGTTCTTTATTTTTTCATAAGTTATCTTAGACATCTTTGAATAAGGTCACAAGTCCTAGACTATCATTAGTCCATCTAGGATCATATGAATATTAACCCCTTTGGGTCAAAACTCAGGAGACTTAGCGGTCTATAACTGGGCCGTCACACGAATATAGCGGTCTAGTTCTAGACCGTTAAGTACAAAACTGTTCGATATTTGAAAATAGCCTCTCTGGAGTCTTTGGCGGTCAAAGGTAGATCCGTCAAGGTCCCTGTTGGCACCGGCTTATTTTCTTGAATTAATTGAGGATTAAGCATCGGGAAATACTCCCTAAATAGAGCAAAACGGCACATCGCCAAAGCTGCTCTACCAGTCGAGTTGAGCTCGGAAATCGAGACACTTCGCCAGGTCAAGCGGCGCAACATAACAACCGGGGATCGGCCCCGATCAAACGGCACTGTGCCAGCCAGTTTCCCGACAACCGGGTCAGTTTCGGGATTCAGGACAACCTGTCGTACCTTACGGCACTCTGTGAAGATTCGGGGATCACCTCCAGACACCCTGCATACGGTATCACATCGCCGACGCCTCAACAACAGGGTTAACTCGGGACTCAGAACAGCCTGCTGCATCAGGCGACTCTTCGCCGAGGAGCGAGGGTCACCCCAACCACCAGACAAACGGCATCATCATGTCGACGCCCCAGTCACCGGGCCCAAGCAAGGGTCCTAACCAGCTAGCCGCGACCCGTGGCAACATCAACAATCGATCGGGCCCACCCCCGATCACTCAGTCGACGGGTTTACCCGCGTTCAACACAGCTACCCGAGCCGACCCGGGGGCGCCCCGACTACAAGCCACGCCATGTGGCACTCAGCAACGAGGCCGGGGTCTACCCCCGAGTCACCTCCCTCCATCCCTCTGAAGTCAAGGGAAGAGCCATATGGGCGAACCACAAGCCTTAGGAGCTCACAGCAACCTTATACGGCCCACACACGTGTGTCGGGAATTTCCCCGAGCACCTGGGGGCCGCGTACGCTCTAGCCACTCTACAACGAGCCGGAGCCCAACTTGGGACTCCCCCAGCAGCCCATCACGTCATGCACCACCCATGTGCGCCCCCGGAAGAAAATTTCTTTTTATAACAGGGGCATTGATGTCTTTCGATACTCTGACCCAGTCGAACCCCGGTCAAACCCACAGTCAAACCCGCCGTAAACCCTCGGTCAAACCCGCGTAAACCCCTTCCGCCCCTCTCTCTCAGCCCGTGTAACCCAAGCACTATTCACTTGGGTTTACGTGGACTAGCTCACCCCCTTAGCTGGTCCGCGTAAACCCCCTGTGACCCTTCACCTTCCACTATAAAAGCCCCCCTCTGGGAGACCAAATGCAAGGATGAAGCACCAAATGAATCAAGCACCTAAGGAGCTCAGCCCCGGACTACAAAGGCGCGCTAAGGAGATTTGTGTGTGTGTTTGCTAGGCTTACGCCGAGGGCATGTCGCATGATCATCCCTCATACGGCGTCTAGCCCAAACACCCACCTCCGGCCCCCTGTTGTGATGAACGTATGCCATCTCGATAATCGTGCACGACCCCAGATCTTGCTTGGTGAAAGCACTCTGCCTGGGTCCTGTCCCAATATTCGTGCACGACCCTGATGCCGCCAGATGAAAGCACTATGCCCGAGCCCTGTCTCGATAGTCATGCGCCCCCAGACGTTGTTCGACAGGGACACCCTGCTCGGCCCTGCCTCGACGTTCGTGCATGACCCAAATGCCGCTTCATGAGAGCGCCCTGTCTGGTTCCCCCGCCTCGATGATCGTGCGCCACCTTGGCGTCATCTCGATAAGCGTGCCCTCAGTGCCATTACCCAGACAATGGGCATACTTTACAAGTCCTGGTGCAAGATGAAGTGTCAGGCCATTGCCAGTCACAACGGTGCCCCCGACACCCGACTGCCAACAACTCCAATCACAACGGTGCCCCCGGCACCCGACTACCAGCTACTCCAGTCACATCGGGGCCCGCGGCACCCGATCACTCAACAACTCCAGTCACAACGGTGTCCCGAGGCACCCGACTGCCAGCAACTCCAGTCACAACGGTGCCCCCAGCACCCGACCGCCAGCAACTCCAGTCACAACGGTGCCCCCGGCATCCGACTGCCAGCTACTCCAGTCACATCGGGGCCCGCGGCACCCGATCACTCAACAACTCCAGTCACAACGGTGCCCCGGGGCACCCGATCACCCAACAACTCCAGTCACAGCGGTGCCCCCGGCACCCGACTGCCAACAACTCTAGTCACAACGGTGCCCCCGGTCGACTGCCAACAACTCCAGTCACAACGGTGCCCCCGGCACCCGACTGCCAGCTACCCCAGTCACATCGGGGCCCGCAGCACCCGACCGCCCAACTGCTCCAACACAACGGTGCCTACGGCACCCCTACTGCCCCGACCTCGACACTGTCCCATGTCGGGAACACATTGCGACGCCCCTCGAGCGCCATCCTGCTGAGTCACAGGTCCTCTGACGGACGCCACGTACAAATGCGGAAATACCCGCACAATAACGCAATGACCCGGGGACCGTCATGAATGACGGAATTGTCCCGTGGCTTGCAAGCAATTGTAATCGGGCTCTCCCGCCCCCGTATAAACGCCTTTCACGGCATATAAGTCATGTAATCCAGTCAGGGAGCGAATCCCCCTCCTCGCTGGAACCAGCCTCTCTGCCCCCAGTTATCCCTGTTGTGTTGCTGTTGCCATGTCGCTGTTGCACGGACTAAGCCCTCCCGACGTCGCGGCTCCCAGGGTCCCTGACTCTTTTTTCGGCAGTAGAAACAAAGGTATTCAGATTTCGGATTCAATCCGATGTAAAATAAACATCGGTTGCTTGCGACCGATGGGGAAAGACGTCCAGTACACGAATCCCCATAATCGCCTGCGCACTCGCACCCGTGGAACCCCTTCTATCCACGTGTCGCCTGATCTCTCGAGCCACGTGCCGCGTCCTGGCGACGCTTCCCCGGTCAATCCTTGGTTCCATAGGTGATTGTCGAGAAATCGACTGGCACGCCCGCATTCCACCCAGCCATCCCTATCCCAGTCTCCTAGGACGATTAACCATACGCCATCCATCCCTTCCAGTGCATTCCTATCGTTCTCTCTGCCTTCTTCTCAATACCCCCGGAATCCCCGCGCGCCCAGTCAACCTATCTCGACCTTCCGTAAAAAGGCGAGTGTACACCCCCGCCGCGAGGACAAAATGACAAGTGACTCCCCGCGGTCGCAAACAGTCCCTTTAGCGGTCTAGATAAGGCGCGCTATCAGACTATGGCGGTCAATTATTGGCACGCTAAGGTCCAGAAATAAAACATCGGTATAAGTGCATTCTAGTCAATTGGGCTTTAATGGTACAACCAACTCGACGTCCTAGTGGGAATCCCAGGCTCGCGGAGAATTACGGAGACCTTGAAACAAGATTTCCTAGTCCATTGGAAGGAATATCCAAAGGAGAGGTTATCATGTCCAAGATTGTGTTCCTATAGTGCAAAGTGTGTAACTAATGGTCATATACCGGAATATATGCCATGAACTTACAGAAAATTGACTCTGAGATAAGAATAGAATGTGTAGAGTGAGAAATCAGTGTTAAATCTCGTCAATATAAGCATTCAAACCATAATTTAATACAAAATTATATGATTTTTGGCACAAAATACCTTATGCTTAAAATAATCCTAAGTACCATAAAGAAACATGAACTCACTGTCTATGAATCAGGAATTAAAAATCAGAGTAATAAATACCATTAAAACAGGTTAGTATAGAGTTAACTAGGCTTAATTATAAGTTATATGGCCGTTCATAAATCTATCTCGGGTTGACAGAAAACAGCATAGTGGCGGTCTATCATAGAGCCGTTACATGACGCTGGCGGTTTATCGTAAGGCCGCCAAAGTATCTTTAACGATCTATTTCCGGTCCGTCAGAGGTTTCATAAGAATCGAGATTACAAAGTGTCTAGCGGTTCATCGTAAGGCCGCTACAGAGAGATGGCGGTCAAATTCTAAGCCGCTAAAGCAGGACAGACAGTAACTTAAATAAGAGGGTTCTAAGGTTTTTAACTCACATCATGCCTGAAAATCATATATAAACTTTCCCTAGGATAAAACGAAGGTTAAGCTAACAATATGCATGGGTCTTCTGTGAATTTACAAGAAAGTTCCTTTTTAACTTAGTTAGGGCTAAGAATATGCATGCATATATACTAGATGCATAAAACATGAAATTCACGACCTATAAAGCATGAAATCAAGTGCAATAAGAGGGTTTTTATCCCTAGATTGATGTTTTAGCCGTTCATGAGATGACCTACCTCTGCTAAAGCCTTTAAACTTCGAATTTGATGCTAGATGCTACCCTTAGTCCCTTGCACTCCTTGTGACAAATCAGCAACTTCAAACTGCTCTAACTCCTTACTCTCTTGACCTAATGATGTGAAATTTGGAGGGTAAGAAGTAGATACTAAGGGGAACAAAAAGTTCTGAAGGCACTTAGGCTAAATACCTCGATTTGGTTCTCTAATCCTTTGATCTTCACCAGACTCTTGCACAGTTTCCTGGGTCGCTAAGGTGGAACCAGCAACTTTGCAGGCTTCTATCTCCTTGTGTGCTTGATCTCCTAGCACGAAATTTTGGGATATGTTAGTCCTATATATTAGCAGTAAAAACTACTAAAGAACCTACCTGAAATAACGTCGTCTTACCTTGATTCCACGCGAGCTAATGTAAGGGTCGCGCAGGTCAAAACTAGGTCCTATTTATAGGGGTTTGCTAGGGTTTGAGGATTAGATCGATTCTAGAGTCCTTGTTAAACCTTAGATCGACTTCTGAGAGTCCTAAACATGATTACTAGTCCTCCCATCTCGATCCCTAAAGGACAGACTAGCTAAAATCCCATCTTTTTGCTCTTTCTTCAATTCACGGAACTGACAGGAAATAGCAGTCGAGGCTTAGTCCGCCACATCCTTTTAGCGGTTTTATGATAGACCGCTACAGGTCCTGGGTACCGAATTTGAATAAGTTCAAACTCTAATTTCGTCCTATCCACTAATTTATCCATTCAAGATGTATTTATCCCTATATTTCGTGAATAGGCTAATTAACCTTCTAGAATATGAGTCAAACTTCATGGGCTTGGTCCTTAAGTCTTTTGGGCTTCATTTAAATAGGCTAAGTTAATAGTTTACCATAATTGGATCTTAATAATGATTTATTTAACCCAATATTTATTTATTAATCCATTTTGGTCGTTTAAAATTCCCAGAAAATACTTAAATATTCCAGAAATAATTTATAAAAATTCTGGGACATTACACCAGTACTTTCTTTATAAATAACTGAAATGTGCGCATCGTATCAGACGATTTGGGTTCGAGTGCTGGACCTTTCCCCACTGACTGCAGTCAGTGTTGATTTACATCGATCTAACATCCGAACACATTTATTTAACTGTCAAAGAAAACCTTAAAATCTCCTTTATAAGTCCTAATGTTAAGGACTTCTTCACTTGCATCTCACAGTTACCACTCGTTCACCACCAGCAGACTGATAGGGCTGAGGCTTTATCAAAGGCCTCTTAGGCATAGACAAAAGCCTTACAGTCTCCAGGTATGGATGCAGTTTTGCAGGGGCCATAGGCATTTTGAAGTGGGAGGAGGTTTCCTGGACTCCGGGGGTATTTTGACAATTTTACGTTCCCAGGAGTATTTTGGTAATTTTACCAGGCCAGAGGTATTTCTGAAATTTCTGAGTTGGAAAGAAAGTAGGATAAGATCACTGACTTCCCAAGGTGTTGAGGCCTTTTCTGGAGGGTTTTAGGGGCTACTAGGTCATTTCTAGATCACAAGGGTATTTTAGTAATTTTACCAAACCCTACACTGACCTAGGTTGGAGACGGCACCTAAGTGTCGGACTGAGCTGATGGTATCCCTAAACTGAAGGAGCAACGAGAGGCTTCATAGAAGGCGCACGTGTGTTGTTTTTGCAAAGGCAGAGGTATGTATGTAATTTCTCGGAAGTTAAAAATTTTTCTGACCAATATACAACAAAAATTTGCAAAGTACATTGCACATGTTTAGGGCCCAAGAGGGTACAAGGGTTGTCAGCGAGTTGTCGACTGTACATCACAGAGATCCGCACTAACGCGGGAGATAGGGGCGTAGCCCCAATTACAAAAGATTGCAGGGTAAAACTGCGGATGGCCAATATGAATTTGTGACCTTGAAATGATGGCGGGAATGGTCCCACAATGTCCATGCCCCACTCCCCAAACGGCCAAGTAGGCGCAGTTGGGTGGAGCGGATTAGGCGGCCTCCGAGGCACTGGCCTGAATGCCTGGCATTGGTGGCATGTACGAGCATATTGGTTACAATCTTCGTACATAGTGGGCCAATAAAACCCTTTGAGCTTAATGCTATTTCTCATTTTGGCTCCTGCTTGATGAGCCCCGCACAATCCGGAGTGGACTTCATGGTCTTTGCTTCCTGAGATGAAGGGAAGCCGTCAATTAGCTGGTAGGATGTTGCCCTGCGTAGCAACTGCACCCTCTGAGCCCGATCAAGAGGAAGCCAACCTTCTTTATCTTTATAATCGACTCGCGCCAATCTTCTTCTTCGGGAGCATTCTCCTCTTGAATGTTATTGACCTCGTAGACAGTGAGACCAGATTCTTCATCGAGCACACTTGGCATGAGCCTTCGGTGTCTGACAATAATATTCATTTCTCCCTGAGGTGGGAGTTTCAAAGCTGTTGTCAACTTTGCCAAAGCGTCTGCTTGGGAGTTATTGCCTCTTGGGACATGGCCTATTTCGAATAGGTAAAATATTTCCTTTAGCCTCATGACGGCTGCATGCTAGGGAATGAGTTCCTTTTTTCGGACATCATAGTCGCCCAGGACCTGTCGAATGACGAGCTGAGAGTCCCCATACACTTTGATGCACTTAATGTCTATCTTCAGTGCCAGTTGAAGCCCAATAATTAATGCTTCATACTCTACCTCATTATTAGTCAGCGACTTCATGAGAGCACAAGAATTATGAAGAATGCCGCATTGGGGAGATACAAAAACTATCCCTGTGCCCGAGACAAAGTATGTGAGGCCGCCAGCCCTCTTAATTGTTCGGGAAGCGCCATCAAAATACAACTCCCAATGTGGGAGGTCGAGGGTGAGGACGTCCGGCTCTGTTTGTGGTGAAACGTTTTCAGAATGCTCCCTGGTTTCCTGTGAAGGCACCAACACCTCTTCATCGGGTAACTCGAAGTTGAGTGGCGAATCTTCTGGCATAGGATGCACAGCTAAAAACTCGGTCATTCCTTGTCCCTTGATCGCCTTACGAGGGATGAAGGTGATGTCGAACTCCATAAGGATAAGCGCCCACTTGCCGAGCCTACCAGAGAGGACAGGATGGCTGAGCAGAAATTTCATCGAACATAAGAAGAGCGGCACAAAGTCATGCGGACCTGCTCGATGAAATTAAGCATTTAGCATTTGAAGCCCCATGGATATTTTGCCAAGCAGATGGTGGGCGACAAGAACTGTGTAGCCCACCCGTACGGTCCACAAAAAAGTCAAGTGTTTAGCCCTTACAGCGCTTAGGCATTTCATCAAATACCTTCTGAGCGATACAAAGTTATGCACACTCGCTCAACAAAATCAAGCTTTCAACTTCTAAAGCACTCGTGGATATTTTATCAAACGTCTGGCAGGCGGCACGTGGCTATGCAACTACTCAACAAAGGCCCACGCCAAGTCGAACTTTTAGCTCTTTATGACAAGTGGGCATTCTGCCGAGCACCTCGTGAGCGGCATGAAATTACACGCTCATGGGATAAAGTCCATACACAATTAAGTTTTTTTAGTGCCATCGTGTATTCCCGTGGCATTAAAATATAATTCCCATTACCCCGAAACCAACGGGCAGCAAGACGACTGTTGCACCCATTATTCATCTCAAAAAAAATTGGGATGTTACCCTCGCATTGGTAGAGGTCCATATCCGACGTATCGCCGCTTCATGGTATATTTCCACGCAGGGTTCAATATTCGGCGTATCGCCATCCCGTGGAATATTTCCACTCTTTGGAACTTCATAGTCCGCATATTTCTGCAATGATAGACTTCTCGCAGCATCCGAGGTGGTTGGAATCCGGATTAAACCTCCACGATTGTTAGGATCACGTGGTTCCGGGTGGAGCCCTAAAAAGAGGAGGGTTTTATCCCTCGGGTGCTAGACATAAACAAAGAAAAATCTCGTGATAAGATGAGAGAGCTGCAAAGGATGGTGTACACACCGTCGAAGAACTCTCACGCACGTGTATCACGCAGCTCGGACGAAAGCAAGTCCTCCCTTCGCGGCCCACGACACGGGGAAGACGACAAACGAACAAGGAGACGCGCCTCTCGTCTCCACGTGGCACGCTGCAGCAAAGAGCCAAAAAAACCCCTGGAGGAGGCTTTTAAGCAAAAAAGGGGGGAAGACCAAGACCCGTCCAGGGTCGCCCGACCCCGGGCGGGATGGCGCGCAAGCAGGCAGGGTCGCCCGGGGTCACGCGACCCCGGGTGGGACCCGCCCGGGGTCAACCGACACCGGGGGGGCCTGCCCGGGGTCATCCACCCCAGGCAAGACCGGCCCGGGGTCATTCGACCCAGGGTGGGTCCAGGGTCATCCACCCCGGCCCATTCTCTCTCCCACGCACAAAAAAAGGGAAAAGACCCTCCCGTGGTCATTTTCATCCCGTTTAACCCGTACGGGTTCAAACACCCCCGAGTAGCCCTTCACTTCTATAAATAGACCCCCAAGGGTCCAGAAGGGAACACAGAGCATCTACTACACACGGAGAGCATCGAAGCACTCACCAACAAGGATTTTGTTCGTTTTTTTGACCCATGAGGGGTAAGTCCCCGAGTCTTGTATTTATGCCCCTAAGGGGTATTTTTATAATTATACCCCTGGGTGGGCCATGTTTGTAAATTTCTACGTCCCGGGACGACTCAATTATGTAGTTCCGTCCCTACAACGGGGGAATTACAAAAGCATCCTCCCCGGGTTCGCGAGAAATTAAAAGTCCTGTCATTTACAGTTCTACCCTGCAATTTCTTGTAATTGGGGCTACGCCCTACTTCCCGCGTTAGTGCGGATCTTTGTAATGTACAATCGACAACTCGCCGACAACCCCTATTCTCACTCGGGCCATGAATGTATCTGGTGTACTCCACAGATTTTCTTCTGTACATCAATCGGGGAAAATTATAAGAAAACCCCCCTAACTTTTGGGAATTGTGTATATGCCCCTCCTTTGGCCAAGTTGACACATGTGGGCCTTCTATGAAGCCTCTCGTCACTCCTTTGGTTCGAGAGACCTTGTCCGCTCAGTCAGACACTTGGATGCTGCTTCAAACCTAGGTCTATGTAGGGTTTGGTAAAATTACTAAAATACCCTTACGACTTAGAAATGGCCTAGCAGCCCCTAAAACCTTCGATAAATGGCCTCATCGCCTGGGGAAGTCAGTGATCCTATCCTGCTTTCTTTCCAACCCAGAAATTTCAGAAACACCCCTGGCCTGGTAAAATTACCAAAATACCTCTAGAAAGGTAAAATTACCAAAATACCCTCAGGGTCCAGGAAACCTCCCGCTACTTCAAAAATGCCCATGGCTCTTGCCAAATTGCATTCATACTCCCAAACTCTAGGGTTTTGCCCGAACTTTAGAGGCTTTTGACGAAACCCTAGCCTAGTCAATGTGTTGGTGGTAAACGAGTGGTTGCGGAGAGTCACCCAAGGGAGCCTGCCCTCAACATCCGAACCTATGGAGGGGACTTTGAGATTTCTTTGACAGTCAAACAAAGGTGTTCGGACGTTAGACCGATGTAAATCAACACTGACCGCAGTCAGTGGAGAGAGGTCCAGCACCCGAACCCAAATCGCCTGATACTATGCGCACCCACGGAATGAACCTCCACATATGGGGGAATGTTTATTTTAAAAAGGGACATGTTTATATATTTATATTTATATATAAATTCTGTGGCCAACAGACTGACACGCCCGGTAAGACATTTCCCGCCTTTCTTATTTCTGTCAAAGAAAATCCTCAAACCTTCTTTAAGGTTCTGATTGCCCCTCTTCCTCTTACAAGACGGGAAAGGGAGGGCAAACCCTTCTGCTCACTTGAGGGCTTTGTGTGCATTCGCACGCCACTCATTTCGTGCTACGCACCACCAACAACAACAAGACGATGGCGGCCGTTACTTATGGACCTCAGGTCGTCGCAAACCATGCCAGGTTCGGATATCTGGCAACTCCACTTGCGGGAGGTCACGGGAGAGACAGTTGCCCAATTTGTCAAGCATTATATTATCTATAGATTTGGCACCCCTAACTGAATTATGTCGGACAATGACACGCCGTTCAAGAATAGAACAATATATGCATTGACTACCAATGTAACGACCCAAGATCTAGATACCGGGAAGAACCCGATACCATTCGAATCCTGGTCCGCCGCCCACGAGCCGGAGGGCTCGGAAGGGCTAAAGGATGCGTGTGAGTGGAGTACACAGAAATAAGAAATAAAGCATGAACAACAATAATATAACAACCAAATAAACTAACTACAGAGTCCAGTCTAAAGAAAGTACAGTCTAAGGCAGGGAAACGTACCCAACACCGAGTGAACACTCGGCCCAGCGAGCTGGCAACTAAGAACCTCCGCGCAGCATCCTCGAATCCCGAGGAGGGACCGCCACACCTAAAAAGTAGGGGTGAGCCTCGTCTCACTGGCTCAATAGGGGTCCCGCGGAACCCCAACCGTAAACAACGGCGGTAACGGAAAGCAGTAACAACAGCAGGAACAGCAAACGCAGTGGCCGATAAAACCTCGGCTCTACAACTACTCCTACTGTACCGGAAAACACACCCCGATCTCACAGTCGGGAGACCACTGGACTAACGAGAAAACCCTAGCTACGCTACCAGGAGAAACACCACGACAACGCTGTCGCGGAGGCCTGTCCTCGCTGACTAAGGCCTGGCTCAAGACCACGCGGTCTGGGAACACGATCACGACCTCGCTGTCGTGAACCCGGAACCGTCTAGGGAAAACCCTCGATAACGCTACTAGAAACCCTAGACCTCGATGTCGGGAAAGACACTCAGAAACCACCGAAAAACACGATAAAACCCGTCTCGTGTGACAGGAGTACTACCCACTAGAAGCAAGGCCGAATGCGTCCACTGACGTCATAGTCCGCGCCTCAAGCGTCTCCCTCCGGCCCAGCGGGAAACTAAGACACTGTACTAGTAACCACGAAACAAGGGTCTAGTCGGGGTCGTGCTCGTCAGCACGTGTCCGAAGTCCCCGACCATGTGTGCACACACTGACTGACTGCACGTGTCAGGCCCTCAAGCTAGTTTTCCTCCCGGCTCGGACTCGAGCCGCTACAGGGGAGGCCCTACGGTGACCAGCCTACAAACCGTCTCTCCCGAGTGTAACTCTCCACCTACTCCCTGGTGGGTATGCACACGCGTGCAAAGACAAGCTACGACTAGTGGGGGCTCACTGAGTAGCAAACGACTCTCGAAAGAACCCTACGGAATACGGACAGGCTACGCACGAGCCCGTCATAATTAGCTCGAAAAACAGGTGGCACGATGCCACCGGATTCTGGGCAGTCCACTAAGCCTATTAAACCCAACGGCCCTTAAGTCACAAGACTCAGGTGAAGACCGTCGTACAAGACAGCCCCAGGCCGTCAATCTGGCCTACCCTTAGGTCAGAAACCTCGGTAAAATAATCCTCAAGGCGGCCCACGACCGCCAAGCTTAATCCCTTCCAAAGGGAAGCTAAGAAACCCTCCAGCCCTCGGCTGGGTAATTGGACTCGTAGTCTACAGGCCATACGCATTGCCCACACGGAAACCGCTTTCCGGAGAAGCTCAAGACGTGCGGGAATAGCCCTCCGCACTCATGCCGATATACGGCGACTCGATCAAGCGTAACACGGAAGCCCGGAACATAAGAGGGTCACCCGGACCTCTAAAACACACGGGCACGTTAATCGAGGTAAAACGGTACCTCTGGACACCCAAAAACACGGTCACGGTACCCACGGGGTGTCCGAGACACTCACGGGGCCAAAGGTCGGTCATTGGGTCTCAACCGGACCGACCGGGACCCAAAACGGGCAAGAGGGGCTCAGTTCGATCGACCAAAGCCCCTTGGTCGGTCGACCAAAGGGGTTCGGTCGATCGCCGACCGGCGGTCGGTCGACCGCCCCCAGCTGCGTCGACCCTGCCCAGCAGGGCGTCGACACACCCACAGGGGTTCAGTCGACCGCCTTAGTTGTCAAGGCTAGGGAAGGCGGTTTTTCCCCAATAAGGCGAGCCCACGCCTTATTGGGTGCCAGAAAGGCGGGCCAAGGCGCCGCTTTGGCAGCCTAGGCGCCGCTTTGGCAGCCTAGGCGCCCAAAGCGGCGCCTAGGCGGCCCCCTTCTATCTTCATTATTTAAATAAATATTTTAAATTGTAATTTGAATTTTATATGTCTTTTTTTTTTGCAGTGGTCATCTATGGTACTTCCCTAGTTATGTGTTTGTTTACTTTATTATTGATTGTATGTGATAATGGGAGATGTCTTTTTCTTTTGGTATCTGCTTTATATTATATGTATGTTGTTCCGAGTATGATTTGCATATTTTTGGAAGAAATTGACAAACATCAAGTTAGTATTTTATTCATTCTGAAAGTCTAATTTTTATAATAATAACACCCAGATTACAATACAAAGAGAGAGTTCGCACCCTTTTATACAAGGAGATTAGGGCGCCAGAAGTCAGGGTACCAAAGACAACAATGCCCCTGTTATAAACATAAAGGGGTTCGGTCGACTGCCGACCGGCTGTCGGTCCACGGCCCCCAGCTGCGTCGACCCTGCCGAGCACGACGTCGACGCACCCACAGGGGTTCGGTCGACCGCCGACCAGCGGTCGGTCGACCGAACCCGCCTGGGTTCGCCCCTGTACACTGCGTCATTCGGTCGACCGAACCTAACCGGTCGGTCGACCGATTATGGCGAAACCCCAAACCGAACTCCGTCGTTCGGTGCCGATCCACGCCCAATCACCCCCGGGTGATGGGGAAAACATGGGGAACCCATTCCCCAGCCTCTGGACCACCAAGAGGCGCCATTCAAACCCCAAAAATGCGGCTAAAACGGAAGATCCGTCATTCACTCCAAAATCGATTATTTTAACCCCCGACGAGAAATAAACCCGCTCGGCTCACTACGGGTTACCAAAATCACGGGAAAGGAAGTATAGGGGTCAAGGATCCATCCCCCTACCTCCACCGAAGATTCGCGCACCGTGGACGCCGTTCCGTCGCGAAACGCCCCGCGAACCACCGCCGGCGCCCCGAGCTCGCGAACGACAAACACCGTGCCACCGTCCCTCGATCCTCGACCCGTTCCCACTCCACGCCCTCGCAGCATCCCCGCCTCGCCCTTGCCCAGCTCCGTCGGCCGCCCGGAGAGGAGAGGGAGAGAAAGAGAAGAAGGAGAGAGTGAAAGAGAGAATGGGGAGAGAGAGGAGGTGAGGGTTTAAATAGAAAAACCCACGCGGAAAATCCGCGATCCGGAAAATACAAAAAAGGGAAAAAATACTCCCCACAATCCTCGGAAGACGCACAACACGCCTACAACGTCCCGGAGCCCGACAACACATCAGTTCACCCAGCACAGGGTTCCGAAGGTCCGACAGGTAAAAACACGCGTAAGCCGTAAAACACTCTCCGGGACTCACCAAGGCGCTCCGAACTCACGGATCCTGATCCGAAAAAATGAAAAAAAATTCGGGGTGTTACAGCCAAGCTCCACATAGACTGGAAAACTTCAACGATTTACAATCCCCAAGCTAATGGATTGGCTGAAGCGTTCAGCAAGACCCTTTGCAGGCTCTTACCCAAAATTGTCGGCAACCGTAAAAGAGACTAGGGCGAGAAGATACACAAAACTCTCTGGGCATACCGAACAGTCTACAGGAGTCCCACCGGATGTTCCCCCTTCTCTCTAGTATACGGGGCAGAAGTCGTAATACCAATTGAAATTGAAATGTCATCCTACAGGATAGCCGTGCATACCGGCTTACAAACCCAAGAACAAGATGAAATAGAAAGAAGGTTGGAAGAACTATCCAACCTAGACGGCAAAAGGTTGAAAGCCTATAAGCACCTTCAAGCATATGAAGACTGAATGACAGGACCTTATGATAACCTTGTGAAACAAAGGGCATTTAAAAGAGGTGACCTCGCTATGATAAAAGAAAAAGAAGTCATGGCTGGCAAGTCTAACGGCAAACTATAACCTAACTGGCGCGGGCCCTATGTTGTCACGAGGGTCTATGAAGTAGACGCATATATGGTCGTTGACCACAAGGGAGAAAACCCTTTCCCTCCATTAAATGGAAAATATCTGAAGTTGTATCATGTCCCTGAGCATGAGTTCTTGCAGTGATCGCTGCTAGATATCTCCCTTCTTGGTGAGGGCTAAAAGAAAAGGAGTCTACCCAGATGGAAACCCGAAAGGGTATTGAGGTCGTGATGCAAGAAAAAAAAGAGAGAGAAAAAAGGAGGAACCCAAAAAAGAAAAAAAAAGAGAAAAAGAAAAAGAAAGAAAAAACTTGGTGTGGCCACGTTTAGCATTCTTTGCCCTTATCCCACCGCCCCAGATCCTAAATCCTAAATTCCAAATTTGGCTCTCACACCACCTGGTGGTCAACCCCAAATCCTAAGTCCGTCTCTCAAACCACTCAGTTGGTCAACCCTAAATCCTAAATCCTAATGTCAGCTCTCACACCACCCGATGGTCAGCCCCAAATCCCAAATCCTAAGTTCGGCTCCCAAACCACTCAGCTGGTCAGCCCCAAATCTTAAATCTTAAATGCAAAGTACTGGCTTTCAAACCTTGTTTGATTAGCCCCAAATCCTTAAGTTTCGTCTCCTAGACCTTGTATTTTAGCCCCAAATACTCAAGTCCTGACTTCCAAATCTTGTATGGTCAATCCCAAATCCTAAATCCAAAACTTAATTTCTGGTTCCTAAACCATGAGTGGTCAACCCCAAATGCAAAAACTCAATTTTTGGCTCTTAAATCATTTTTGGTCAGCCCCAAAATATAAAAATTCAATTTCAGGCTCCTAAACCATGAGTGGTCAGCCTCAAATCCAAAATTTAATTTCAAGCTCTTAAACCATGAGTGGTCGGCCCCAAATGTAAAAATGCAATTTCTCAATCCTAAATCACGAGTGGGCAGCCCCAAACCCTAAATCCAGAATCCAACATTTGACCTTCAAGCCGCAAAGGTCAGCCATTTCAAACCCAAACTTTAAATCCTTGGCTTCCAAATCATGAAGGTCTGTCAACTCAAACTTCAAACCGCAAACACCAATCAAGTTATCCTCGTGACATCTTAAACTTTTCTGTCCCACCGATACCACAAGTGTTTAAAAAAAAAATCCAATGAAACCACTTGAAAAGTGGGTAAGGATGAATTTCATGAAGAACGTCCCTCTAGTGTCAACATCTACACTTAGAGGTGACTCATCCACCGAAAACTAAAAAAAAAAATCTTCAACTGCTGAATTTTCATCAGCTGGGTCAATCGCCAAAATAGGCACATTCAAAGGAACCTCCCCATTTGGCAAGCTGGCAAGTGCATCAAACTTCGACGACGAAGCTACACTCTCAACTCCCTTCGGTGCCTCGGGAGACTCCGTCGAGGAAGGCCCTCCCACCGAAGAAAAGAGAAAGAAAAAAAGAAAGAAGAGAGACTGCAAATCCAATGAAGGAAGCAAATTCGCTTGCATTTATGAAATCACGTCAAGTGCCTGAGACAAGCCCTCAAGGTGACTGCAAATAAATGAAAGAATGTACAACAGGAGTCTCGAGACAAGCCCTCAGGATAGCCACAAGTAAACGAAAGAATGCACATCAAGTGCAAAGCTTAATGCCTCCTCAGGACCCCCCCCCCCCCACCCGCACCCACCGGAGGGAGGCCCCCGGCCTACTGTCACCGGGGAAAGGCCCTCCCGATCTGCTCCTGTAAGGCAGGCCCTGCTAATTGAAGAAGGGAATCCCTTCCCAATAAAAGAGGAAGGGTGTGGTCACCACCTTCTAGTCCCCCCCCAGGAGTTCTGGTCACCTTCCTGACCAATGGTGAGCTTAAGCAAGTACTCACCCCTCTTGTCTTTATGATATGAAGAAGATAGAAAAAAAGGGGGGAAAGGGCAAGAGGGGTGCACCCCCGGTCAGACCAACTGGGGGTGGCCCCCCCCTTCCTCCTGCTACTGCTGCTCAATCGGGGGGAGGAGCACCCCCGGTCACCTCCACCGAGGGTGCCTCCCCCCGCCTATTGCCAACCGGGGGTGGCACCCCCCCTCTCCTTACTACGCCTGCAAGTCAACCGGGGGTGCCTCCCCCCCATGCTACTGCCGCTGCTCAACCGGGGGGAGGAGCACCCCCGGTCCATCCTACCGGGGGTGGCCTCCCCCTCTCCCTCTCTTCCCACCAGGGGTGATCCCCCTTGACCCTCATGTGCATGAAAAAAAAAATGAAGGGGAGAAGATGAAGAAGTGGGGCGATGAAGGGTTAAAGAATTCACCCCCACCACAATCCACCGGGGGATACACCCCCACTTGACATCCTCCTACCACTATCAAAGGTGGAGGTTGGCTACACTCGGGAGGGGATGAAAAAAAGGAAGACGACGCAAGAGCTTGGAGGAACCGCGCAGAAGCACTTAAAGGCTTTCAGATGTTTTGTTATCTTCTAAAGCTCTTGGTGGCTTGAAGATTTCAATATGTTTAGTTGTTAAACTAAAACCCACAAAAGGGGTGTGCACCCCACACTTGGGATATGATCTTTTGATCATCAAAATTAGTGAAATGAAGAAGGAACCATGCAAATTTTATAAATAGCCAAAGTCCATGAAGAAACTTGGGAAAACATGGGAAGCACCTTTTGCTGTCCCGAAAATTATAGAAATAACCCCAGTTGTAAAAAAATTACAGAAATATCTTCTGCTATCCGAAAATTGCAGAAAGACCCCCAGTAGCGGAAAAACTACAGAAATGTCCCCGATGACAGAAAAATTACAAAAATGCCCCCGGTGACATGAAAATTGCACAAATACCCCCGATGTTAGGAAAATTACAGAAATGCCCTGATGACAGGAAAATTACAGAAATGCCCCTGATGGCAGAAAAATTACAGAAATGCCCCCGATGGCGGAAAACTTACAGAAATGCCCCGATGGCAGAGAAAATTACAAAAATGCCCCTGATGGCAAAAAATTATAGAAATGCCCCTGATGGAGGAAAAATTACAGAAATACTCTTGATGGCGGAAAAATTACAGAAATACCTTCGATGGTGAAAAAATTACAGAAATACCACCGATGGTGAGAAAATTACAGAAATACACCCAATAGCAGAAAAATTGTAGAAATACCCCTGATGGCGAAAAAATTACAGAAATACCCACGGTGATGAAAAAAATGACAGAAATACCCCTGATGGCGGAAAATTTATAGAAATACCCACGGTGATGGAAAAAATATCTCTGATGAAGGAAAAATTATAGGAATACCCTTGATTATGGAAAAATTACAGAAATACCCCCATTTGTAGGATCTCAAAATTATCAAAAATACCCTCCTTCTGGTTTACGCCGTTTGCACGACTCGGTGGAGCGGGACCACGCCCCTTCCTTGAAGCGATGTGCGCTCTCCTGGGCTCGACTTATGGCTAACCCTCCAAATCCATGTATCTTTTCATGGAGCTCTGAGAAGTCAAGAAATTAAGACGAGGAATACCCAAGAAGTCAATGACGGAGTTATTCCCAAAAAATCCAAAAAATAAAATAGGGAATACCCAAAATGTCGAATGACGGAGCTATTTTCGAGAAGTCAAGAAATTAAGATAAGGAATACCCAAGAAGTCGAACGACGGGGTTATTTCCGAAAAGTCAAGAAATGAAGATGAGGAATGCTCAGGAAGTCAAATGACAGAGCTATTTCTGAGAAATCAAGAAATGAAGACGAGAAACGCCCAGGAAGTCAAATGACAAGGCTATTTCCGAGAAGTTAAGAAATGAAGTCAGGTGCGCCCTGGAAGTCAAACGACGGGAAGATCTCCAAGAAGTCAAGAAATGTCAAATATGTTCCGAAAAGTCAAAAGTAACGGGAATGCCCAATAAGTCAGGAAGTGACAGGGCTATTTCCGAAAAAAGAGTGGAAATACCTAGAAAGGGTCAAAAATTCCAAGAACATCCCAATGTTTCGGAAAACTAAAGAAATACCCTGATGGAGGAAAATTACAAATATACCCCGCCTCAGGCAGAAATGTCCTTTATGGACATCAAGGCAACTTAAGGGTCTAATCACAATCAAGAGAGTGATTATGACCATGAAGCAACTCTGAGGGACCGACAATGATCATCTTGGCGATCCAAAGGTCCTCATGATGGAATTCAAATTCAATCGTCCGATCAGGAGACAAAAGTAAATTCAATGACCTAATCAAGACGAAAACAAATTCAAAGGTCTAAATGCAGACTGAAGCAAATCCAAATAGTTCCAACCGGATGTAATCCCGAAGACCCAATTATACAATCGGCACTATATGTAAAGGTCTTAAAAGACCAATTGAAATTTAAATTACATATGTTTCAAGAAATGAAGTCTCCAAATTTCTTTACAAGAGTATGTACCCGTCATGGGCGATCATCAAGATCATTAGCGTCATAATGCATACAGGCAAAAGGCGTTCTTTGACAATTAATCAAAGGTGTTCGGACTTGTTCCAATGTAAATTAACACCAACTCCGGTCAGTGGAGAAAAGTCCAGTACGCGAACCCTAAATCGTCTGATAAATCCAAAAACGTGGAATTAACAAATATGCCAAAATATATGCATGTTCATCCAACAAAATGGATACCGAAACTTCTGCATGTAAACACCCGCCTTCCCCCCGCAACAACATAGGCCACCGCCGGCCGAATGATGCAGAGCAAGACTAGCAACATCGGTGACGTATTTGTACATGTGGCATTATTTCACAGAAGATGATTAGCAAGCTAGTAGAGTCATTTTTAATTTTATTATGTATTTTAATTTTTATCTAGAGTCTTTTCTTTTTTTGTAATTTTGGTACAATTTTTGCACAATTTTCTTGAGTCTAGGGATATTTGGGTCTAAGAGAGTCATGATAGGGTTAGGGTTAATCTAACAACTACAAAATAGAGTTGTAATCTTCTTTTTCAATTAATGAAGAATTTTGATTGTGATTTTTGGTGATTTTCCCCTTCTTTGAGAGAGAGATGAGAGAGCCCTAAGAGACGGAGGCCGAGAGAGCCAGGTTCCCCCCAAACCCTAGCCGTCATTTCTCCCACCCTCCTCCTTTCTCCCTTCCCTTCTCGTCACTCTCTCCCCCAACTACAGCCAACCCCCCCTCATCTGCACAGTCACGGCGCCCTCTCGATCCCCTTCTTCCCCTTTCTCCTTCTTCCTCCATCACAAGGCACCGACCAGTCACCTCTAGCAGAGCCGCCGCAGTCGCCCCATACACTCCAATACCACTCTCTGCTCCCTCTCCCTAGGCCGACGTACGCACGAGCGACCACCACCTGCGATGCCCGACTCGCCAGGGCCGCCCGCTCCACGCGGGAGAAGTTTGCTGCCGCTTTCACCAAGGCCATGCCGCGAACAGCTGCCACCACT
Source organism: Amorphophallus konjac (assembly GCA_022559845.1). NCBI lineage: Eukaryota > Viridiplantae > Streptophyta > Magnoliopsida > Alismatales > Araceae > Amorphophallus > Amorphophallus konjac. The sequence continues at coordinate 251,176,108 of CM040125.1, read as the reverse complement.
GTCCGCCGGGCTGCAACCTCCCATAGCCACCCAACACGCCAGTGACCCGTACTAGCCACCTCCACCACAGCCACCGCCAACACCTCCCCTCTTCTACCCAGTCCTGCTGCGACATCACTGCACTGGACCCCTTCCCACCGCTCCCGTTCTGTTTCACACTCCCGCCCATCTCCATCACTCCCCTCCCTTGATCCCTCCCTCGATCTTTGTGTTCTCACCTTCCCAGCATAGTCGTTGCCCCCTTGGTACGTTGCGGCCCAGGAGACAATAGCCCACGAGTGGCCAGCGAGAGCACCACACCTCGGACCGAAGTCTCACCCTCCTACGTGCGGGTCCAACCCCTGTTGTACCTCGTTCGGGCACCCCCATTCTGGCGCTCTGGTCCGATGTCCATGTGTGGAATCCCACTGGTTTGAGAATGTCAAGGCATTCATCCCTTCCCGTTCCCAGCAAAAGGAACTACGGGCCGGAGCCAGCCCACCTCTCACCACGGTATCACGAAGCGTTCCACATCACTCACCCCTGACCAATCTAGGCCTACTGATCTCAACTTAATCCCATTCGATCACATTATACTAGGATCAGTCCTAAGTATTTTAAGAAATATAATATTTAAAAGCTAAATAAGTAAAGCATTCTTTTTATTAAAGGTTTTCTATAATGTTCTAACCCCATTTTACCCACATGCAGCACTAATTGCAGGACCCCTCCCCATCCCTTGCGCATGCGCCAATAGAAAAGGAAAAACGAGGGGGGCCATGCAACAGCAGCATCAGCATGCTGCTGGCAGCGTCAACAGTGGTCAATGTTGGTGGCGGCAAGGCACAATAGATAACTTCCCCCCCTCCCTCCCTTCTCTTCTTCCTTTGTGTCCTCTTCATCTACTTCAGTTATTCCTTCTAGTTCATCTTCATCTTCTTCTTCTTCTTCCTCATGTTCTTCAGTTGTTCTATGTATGTCAATGCACTCAACATGAGGAGTTAGGCATAATTGTTGAGAGAGACAGCTGGGTTGGAGATGAAGAGCTTTAAATAACCTTAATGGGGCTGATCAGCAACAGACAGAACAGGCTGATGCAAGCACTCTTTGGTTCGGATCAGGCAATCTGGTCCAATCCAGCAATTCCAGCCCAATCCAATCGACCTAGACGTAGGAACGGGGATGATGGGAACAAAATTGGATAAATGGGGCCAAAAGAACAATCAGGTGTACCAATCCAGTCTGACCAGATCCAATCAAATTCATTCTGCATCATTTCTGTTCTCCTGAAATTTGTTATTTTTTTTGTAACGTCCAACAAACAGACAAACAGTGAATTTTCACTCTAATTTTTCTTAATAAAACCTACTTCTCTCATATCAGTTGATTTTTTTCTTCGAAATGACATATCAGTTGAAGATAAGGTGTAGGATCCAAGATGGCAGTTTCGGTTTCGGACCCGGTTTCGGCCCGAAACATAATAAAATAATATTTTTAAGAGGGGAGTTGGCGGTGTCCGGTTTCGCCCGGTTTCGGGCATATGGTTTCGGATCGTCTAGGTCCGAAACCGATACGCTTCGGCCAAAACGTATTAGTTTTGGCCAAAACTGCCATCCATACTAGGATCCCTAATTCAGCCGTAGCTATTCCCGCAAACATAGGCTTCCATTTTCCTATGTCACATACAACCTGGACTTTTCTGAGATAAACTATAACCAATATCAGTTGATTTTTTTTAACATCTAACAAACAGACAAACAGTGAATTTTCACTCACATTTTTTCTTAATAAAACCTACTTCTCTCATATTAGTTGATTTTTTTCTTTGAAATGGCATATCAGTTGAAGATAAGCTGTAGGATCCCTAATTCAGCCATAACTATTCCCATAAACATAGACTTCCATTTTCCTATGTCACGTACAACCTGGACTTTTCTGAAATAAACTATAATCAATATCTCATCACCAAATTTCCAGTTCTCTTAGAGTTCATTGAAGGAACAGAATTCTCAACATTGAAGAAAAGTACACTCGTCAATTTTCAATGGGTTGGTAATTCTCTCCTGGACCCACTTAGATACCATGGATACTTGGTTCTGCTGGAAAACAACAATTGTAGTGAATCATAGCATACCTGGTGTTGACAAACAACTACTCGAGCATTTGGCAGTTAAAGGAACAGCACATTCAGATATCCCAAAAAGCAGATGTTTGGGTGGGCATAGGAAACTGCAACAATGGGAGCACCCAAGGTGGAAAAGATTACTATTTTTCTACATTTTATCTAGATATATACTCCAAAATGTCTCCAACCGCTGGTAACAATTTCACATCACCTGAAATGAAGTATATGCCGGTGGACAAAATTGTAACGTGGAAATATCATAAATACATAGGTCCATTTAGCACCATTGCAGCGGGTTAGTTTAAAGTAACTTTGAAATCTGTAGGATAGCATGGACGTAAGTTCAGTGGCATGCTTCTGAGAAAAGTGATGGTCATATCAAACAAATTGTGCTTGGTTTTAATTACTTGGTTTCAACAGTCCACGGTACAAAGTGAGTGACGGGCGAAAGGAGAGCGCAAAGAAAATCCCAGAAACAAACTCTTGCGTCGACCAAAAAGAATATAAAGATAATTAAGAACAACCACTCAGAGTAACCCTGTATAAAGCAACTTAACAAACGAAGACGGAATCAAGAAAAACAAGAGCGTAACTATAGATATTGATGGGTCAAGCTCTGGAACGGGATGTCAGGTTTATCCCCGCTGCATGCCCTAATCCGGTCATAAAACAATCTCGTACCCCAGGAGGGGTGCACCAATCATAATGATACTCTATCAGACAACAACAAGAGAGAGCACAGGCGCTGGAGGACAGATAAATACCTGAAAACAACCCGGGGAGTTCGACAGGACATGTGCAGCCCTTGTTACCCTCCACACAAGGTGAACCCTGCAAAAAAAGGGAAATGACGAAGACGGAACCCTTTAATCGAGCTGAGAAAAGGGGCACTGCTTGGCCAGATTCGTCGCAGCGAACTGCGAATTGGGAACCAAGAGGTTGGAAGAAACCCTACCTTGCTATCGCCATATTAACCGGAAGAGGGGTTGAAAAATCACGAGAAGTAGGCGAGATGGAGATGGGGAAGGACCATTACCCTGAGGAAGAAGATCTGCATGCGATCATCTGCGTTTAGAGAGGCGGCGACGGCCCCCGACCTGCGCGAGCCCTTCCACAACCCTTTCGCCCATAGTTCCCCTTTACCAGAAACCCGGTTTTGGCTCTTAGCTCAGGAGTGCGCGTGGGATCCTTCTAGCCGTTAAGGTCTCCCTGAATCGAAGCCAGGTACAACCGCTTTCTTTCTCCTCTACCATTTTTCCTTTTTTCATTTTCTATTTTTTTACGCTCAATGTTACTGTTACACAATATTTTCACTTCGCTAAAGACGCTCGTACCCTTTTCTAATTTTGAAAGTAATATAAAATAAGATTTTTTGCATAGAAATTATTGTTAAAAGTGAATTTACAAAAAAATTATTCTTAAAAATATATTAGCAGGTATATCACTGTGTAATCTGAATTGTGTAAAAATGCCATATTTATTTGTATGCATATCACTTCTTTTTATCAACAACTTGCAAGAAAATAACACTTAAATGATATTTATGCACTATTTAAATTAACTCAGTGATATACCTGCTAATGTATTTTTAGGAATGGTTTTTTTACAAATTCACTTTTAACAATAATTTTCATACAAAAAACCCTATAAAATAATAGTGTCTCCTGGATTTGAAGCCTGATACCCTTCTATGTGATCTCTCTCTCTCTCTGGATGGGTGTGTGTGCTGCACGCGCGTACCCACCTCTGAGTTGGTGTGTGTTTCCTCCGATAATCTCCCTCTCTCTCATCAACTCTCTCTTTAGATTGTAGGGTTTTTTCTGGTCTTTTCATTCTTTAACCTTGGTTTACCTACCGTTGAGCTCCTATCCATAACCATCAGTGACGGGTTGTCATGTTACGGAGGATATTGTGGGGGCTTCGGGGGAAATAGATGGATTATGTGAGTTTTTTATAATTAAAAAAGATTATAGGGGTTTTTCTAAAAATCTCCGCTTGTAAACATTTTACTGGGACTACGTTTGGTAGGGTTTATTGGGAGGGATTTTGAGACTTCAATGATTAAAATCTCTGCCACCTTATTAACCCAACCAAATGTGCCAACTTCGCTTAGGACTCTGTGACCGTAGAGATTCTGGAGGAGAGAGAAGATAAACACAAAAATTCTCTCTCGCAAGAATCGACAAAAGCCCGGTGAAGGGAGCTTTTGGCTTGACATCAGAGATTTTAGAGTGCAAAAGTTGGTTTTACCCCAAATCGTTGATCGTTTTCACATGTTATCGACGAGTAGAGGCAACGATGGCAAATTAAGGAATTTGCCTTCAGCACTGGTGATCATGAGACTGGGCAAAAAGTGAATTGGGAGGGCACAGTCAACAATATCTATGGCGAATATGAATTCAAACTTATGGGCACGGTCGACGATGGTGAAGATGATGAATTCGTGCGGATGTGAGGGTTCATCCCAAATGACATTTTTTTCTTTAAAAAATCTGACATTTCGATCATTGTGCCCCACAGGGATTTTTTAGAAAAAATACATCCTTTACATCCGTTCTAGACACAGTCCCACGTTTGTGAATACACTTCACTTTTTAATTCTCACAAAAATCCTCTCCCCGTACAAAAGCTTCGTCCATCAAAGATTTGTAATTATTACAAATCCTCAAAATCTCTTTAACACTTGCTTATAAAGATTCCTAGACATAGCTCATTTTGTATGTATAGCCTCTCTCCTCATATTTCTCTGCCCGCTCAAAAACCCAGAAGCACTATGAGCATTTGTTAAAAATTAAATTTTGTCATAGCTTATGGCTCAAAAGCCGAAGGTAGCTGCGTTATCAAATGCGGCCTTAAGTCACTTGAGATTCTATGGAGTTCTAGAGTGTAAATATGAAAAATTGTAAAGGTGGTAATTTATCCGACTTAAAGGTGCTAAATTGTAAATATGAAAAATTGTAGAGATTAAAAACTAAAAGTCCATTCTTTTTTATTAGTTCAGTGAACACCTAAAATTTAGTTCTACTCTTGGGATATCCACGGTCTAAGAAATGCATGGCCTATGAGTCAATCATGCAGACTTGTAATACATTTTAGTTTACATTATTACAAAGGCATTTAATTCATTATGTTTTGATTGCGTGTTTGTATTATGTAATGAAGTCCGTAGGCATATGCAATGAAAAATGAATCATGATAAAATCATGATAATGAGAATAATCTTTTATAAACATGTGTCTTAAATGTTCCTGGTCAATGGATATTTGAGAATGACATCAAATGTATGATAAAACCAGTATAAGTTATGTTTGCTCATGTGACGAGGGTGGGTTAGAGATGTATGCCCTTCAAGTCAATCACAAGTGTTGTGATGGCAACATTTCTTGTATGATTTCATTCATTTATAATAATAATGGCATTTCTTCATTACATTCTTAGCACGTTATAGTGTATGGGTTGTAGTGTGATGAAGTCCCTGAATACGAGTTATGATGACTGGATCATAATGAGATTGTGATAATGAGATCAGTCATCTAGAGGTTTGTATTCTAAATGTTACTGGTTGTGGGATCTTCAAGAAGGGACATTGAAGATCCGGATAGACCGGTGCACGTGGTACTCACTCATGTGATGAGGGTGGTCGATCTCATAACCACTGGTGTGGTGACATCAAGGTACACGTGCAGGTGCTCGTTAGTAGAATGAGTTCACTGAATTGACCCGATCTAGAATCCCTGAGTGGTAATCATACTGACTGTCAAACATGGTATTGTATGTCTCAGTAGCGCAGTTGGATCTTAGACCTGAGTCACTAAAGATGTCTTGCATAAGGGATGTTGAGTATTTGATTACCGACTTATAGACTTCTGTAAAGTGGTCTTGTATAGTTAGTTATTCGGACTCAGTGGAACTCGTGCGAAGGCAATTAGTTTGACAACATGTGATCGTTCACTCTCAGTATGATATGTGAGAGAGAATGCCTTACGGATCTGTACTCGGGAAATCCCCTGGCCAGGGTACGGGAGTTCATTATGAAAAAGGAGTTTTTCTAATGAACCTGTTTGGAGTACATGATTCAGTCGAGCCAGGACTCTATAGGGTTTGACAGTTTGACCATACCCTAGTCCTTGTGAGGCATTGGATGAATGAGGATCTATAACTGTGTGGAATCTGTAGACAGAAAGGTTCCTGAGTGGGTTGCTTATCCCCAATGTCATTTGGGATCACGAAGCATTGCTTGGTGCTTTTCGTGATCGGAAAGCCCACTAATTCCATTAAGAGTTAATGGATAGAATTAATTAAGTTAAGAAGGAGTTATTTACTTAATGGGCTGGAAAACCAAACAGACTATTGGGCCTAGAGGGTCACACACAATAGAGTGATGGACAGACCGGGATGGGTGGACTTTACAGACTATTATTGGGTTTTTGTGAAAAACGCCAAAGGTCTATAAATATACGCTATTGGGAGAAACCTTGGCCAAGCTACAAGGTTGAAACCCTGGCCGCCCTCTCTCCTCTCTCTTTCTCCAAGGTGCGCCCCCCTCATTCTCTCTCCTTCCACGGTGGATGGTGGTGTTGAGATCGGGTCGGCGCGTGGAGATGTGGAGGAGATCCCGTCTGCTTCCACTGCTCGTGTGGATATGTCTAGAGGCCGGACATTTGAACGGCTCGCGACTCCGGGATCTTCATCTCAATCGTCTTCGAGGTTTTGGGAGATTCTCAACCCCGCAAAGGTACATAATCGTTCTTCACCACGCGGGTTTACCGATCTTGTTCGATTTTGAAAAACTGGCAACGATATGCAATATAAGGTTTCAATGATTTCACTGCGCATTCTGATCAGAACCTTACAGTGGTATCAGAGCCAGGTTGCCGGTTTGATCAAAATCGACATTATTATATTATTTTTTGTTCTTCACGTTCATGCACAGGGCTCTATGTTAGGGTGTTCGATTGAGTCTCTCAGGGATGGAGTTTGGTCGATTGATCCTATGGAAATGTTCCTGGCATCAAGAGGATCGAAACGCACGTTCTAGTGCGTTAATTGACCTAACCGTAAGGGCGAATCGGACACATTTTCGTGGTCGCGGTCGCCGTTCACACAGGGAGAGGGAGGCCGATTCAGGCCGTTAATCTCCGATTGGGGATGTCCATGGGACTGGCAAGGGTTGCTGGACGATTCCCCATGGCATCCCACGGCGTCCGGGTGCGTGTAGTGGCCGGATGGGGCGACTCTAGCAAGGTTCGCGACGTATAAGGTGGAGGAGCTCCGTGCTCATCGCGAGCGCCTCCTCCGGCGACGGCGACGGGACCGGTGGCCGGCAGCCCGTCCGACGGGACCCCTGGGGTCGTCCGCGGTGGTCGGGGGCGGCGGACGGGCCCCCCTGCGGCGCAAACCGGGGGCTAGGGTTTTACCCCAGCCCCCTCCCCTTCACGTCCGGGCGGGGGAGACGACCCCCCCTCGGGTCTCCCGCGGGCGGATCCGGCCCGTGCCGGATCCGCACCCGATAAGCCCCCCTATTTTCTTTGAATTTTTTAAGTGTTTTAAATAGTTTAAAATGCATATAAATTCAAAAAAAATACGAGAAAATTATGAAAAATATTTTAATAAGTTCTAGAATTATTTTGGTAACTTATTAATTTATTTTTCATTATTTGGCCCTTGGTTAATTAGTTAATGGGAATTTTAAAATGGTTTTAAATATTTCCTATTATCTAATTAATTAATGTTAATTACTATAAGAATGAGATTCTTATGAGGATTAATTAACTGAAAATTATTATTGAGCCCATGCAGTGAATGTGAATAACGGAGGTCTAAAGTTGTTTAGACTTTGTTGTTTTAACTAAATTTTTTAGTTGAATGTTAATATGCTCGATTTCAAAATTAATTATTATATTTTGAAATTATCATTTTATCTCGCTGTAATTATGAGATTATTACTATTTGATGCATGTGATGTGTCTTGTATATGGATGGATGATCATGGACTTAGATATCATGTGATGATGCTCTTTATGGTGAATGGTTATGTATGATGTGATTATTGGGGCATGCGTGCCTCCTCCTCTCTCTCTTAATTAATCCGGGTTGTACATTCTATCTCTCTCCTATGTTGTACTCCCCTTGACTAGTTCAAAGTTTCTTATTATTATCTGATGTACATTTATGGGTCTGCGTGCTCTATTACAATTCTACTTGTAATAATGAGAAGCGGATGGAGATTAAGAAGGAGACCGGCTGCGTGGACCTCGGGAGATTCTTCACATCTAGTGGTAGCATTGGATGTTCCATGTTTTTCTATTTACCATGATTGTGTGCATTACCAACTGGCTCTGGTAATGTATTTTAGGAGCTTAGGGTCCATGATCATCCATTGGTATTATTGCATATATATGATATATGTAGATGTGCTACTTATTATATACATATATATTTAGAGTATATACGATACTCCAAATTATTATATATATATGTAGCACCTATATTGATGAGACCAATATATCCAAATCCCCTTAAATTTAATATTAGGTCGATAAGCGTGAGGCATTAAGAATGACCCACGTAGCCTTCCGTTGTTATAGTCTAAGTGAGTTGTCCTTAGACTGTGAGAGTTTGTTGTGCTACCACAAGATTCTCACAGCAAGGGGGCAGAGACTCGGGCTAAGGCTTAGGCCAAATCTTGGGATGGGGGCTGGAATGGCTTTGTTGTGCTACCACAAGAGTTATGTCATAAACCCATTCTCATAACGTAACAAGCGGGCTGGACCTAACCAAAGCTTGTGATTTGTTGTGCTACCACAAGATCACAAACGTTTGGAGCCTAAACACACTAGGAGTTGCAAGGAGTTGCAATTGGCAAGAGTTGCCTACCCGTTAAGTATGGGATAGTTTGTTGTGCTACCACAAGACTATTTCCATAATGTTAATGGGATCCTAGTACCCACTAGGGCACGGTTGTTGTGTCCCGTCTTTGCATACAAGGGGTGATGCAAATTCGTCGAAAATTAGTGAGAGTATTAAATTAGGATTAAAGTCCATTTCTTAATTTACTATCATGAATGTTTGCAATATTGTTCTAAATTTGTTTAATTTCCTCTTGTAGACCGCAATGACGAACCACCTATTGAGAGGCATACTGGATGCCAACAGGCTGACTGGTCCAAATTATGTCGATTGGCTCAGGAATTTGAGAATTGTTCTCACGGTTGAGAAAATAGCCTATGTCATTGACCAGCCTGCTCCTGCTCTTCCTGCTGATGATGCCGATGAGGTTGAGGTGATTCTTTATGAGAAGCATAAGGAAGATGCCACTCTGGCCCAATGTTATATGCTAGCCTCCATGACTAATGAGTTGCAAAGGCAGTATGAAAAGATGGATGCTAGATCCATCTTGTTCCACCTAGAAGAGCTCTTTGGAGCTCAGAGAAGAACATAGAGATATGAGATATCTAAGAATCTATTCGGGGCCAAAATGTCTGAAATCTGTGCAGACACATGTTCTCAAAATGATAGAGTGGATTGAGAGGCTGAAAGGATTAGGTTTTGAAATGAACAAGGATTTGTGCATTGACCTAATCTTGCAGTCTCTCCCCTGTTCATTCTCCCAGTTCATAGTGAATTTCAACATGAATAAGATAGAGTGCTCTCTGGCAGAGCTTCTTAATATGTTGAAGACAGCTGAGGGGACAATGAACAATGGGAAATCTTCTGTGCTACTTGTTGGTAAGACCAACAAGAAGAGAAAGAATCAATCTGTTTTTAAGAAAAATAAGAAGAAAAAGTAGGATAAGCAGGGAAAGGCTGCCAAGAAAGATGAGGCTAAGAAGGACAAGGGCCAATGCTTCCACTGCCATAAGGATGGCCATTGGAAGAGGAACTGCAAGTTGTATCTTGCAGAAAAGATAAAACAGAAGCTTGGAGAAGCTTCAGGTATGTTCATAATTGTTGACTTAAACTTATCTTATAGATCCACATCGTGGGTATTAGATACTAGATGTGCATCTCATATCTGCAATGACTTGCAGGTGCTGACAAGCAATAGGCAATTGAACAAAGGTAATGTTGACTTGCGACTGGGAAATAGAGCAAAGGTTGCTGCACTCGCGGTCGGGAAGGTGAACCTCGAGATGCCTACAAGAGTTACACTAGAGCTTATAGACTGTTATCATGTTCCTTCTATAATAAAGAACATTATTTCCATTTCTTGCTTAAATAAATATGGATTTGTTGTAAGTTTTGGAAATAATTGTTGTTCTTTATTATTAAATGGTGAATTGTTTGCCGGTGGGAGCCTAATGAATGGTTTGTATGTTTTAGATATGGTGTCTCCTGTGATGTGTGTGGACAGACCTCTTAAGAGAAAAAGAGGTTATGTGAATCAGGCTTATCTTTGACAGTGTGAACTTGGTCATATTGATGATGAAAGATTAAAAAAGTTGTGTAAAAATGGATACATTGATCCATTTGATTATGAATCATTCACGACTTGTGAATCTTGTCTCATGGGTAAGATGACCAAGTCTCCATTTTCTGGACATGGAGGAAGAGCAAATGAGTTGTTAGAACTCATACACTCTGATATGTGTGGACCTATGTCCATACATGTCAAAGGAGGCTATTCCTACTTCATTACATTTACGGATGATTTCTCAAGATTTGGATATGTGTACTTAATGAAGTACAAATCTGAAGCTTTTGAGAAATTTGTCGAGTTTAAGAATGAAGTAAAAAAATAAACCGGGAAAAGTATTAAAACTCTTCGATCAGATCGAGGAGGTGAATACTTGAGTACGGAGTTCACACATTATTTAAGGGATAATTGAATATTATCTCAATGGACTCCTCCTTATACACCTCAGCTGAATGGTGTGGCTGAAAGGAGGAATCGATCCCTATTAGATATGGTATGGTCCATGATGTGTTTTGCTGGTTTACCCTTGTCCCTTTGGGGTTATGTCTTAGAGGCTGCTGTGCACTTGTTGAACAAAGTCCCATCGAAGTCAGTCGACTCCACTCCATATGAGATATGGAAAGGAAAGAAGCCAAATCTTAAGTACTTTAAGGTTTGGGGTTGCCCTGCCCATGTAAAGAAACATGACTCTGATAAACTGGGATCTAAGACTGAGAAGTGTAGGTTTGTGGGATATCTTAAGGAAACTTATGGATATTATTTCTACCAGCCAAGCGATCAAAGAGTGTTTGTAGCTAAACATGCTGTGTTCCTTGAGGAAGAGTATATCCTTGAAGGGAACAGTGGGAGCTCGGTAGAACTAGAAGAAGTTCTAGAACCACAACATGTTAGTGTATCTTCTCAAGATCCAGTGCAAATTGACCCACAAGGGAACAATGGGAGCTCGGTAGAACTAAAAGAAGTTCTAGAACCACAACCTGTAAGTGTATCTTCTCAAGATCCAATGCAAATTGACCCACAAACTGTGCGTAGGTCTGGCCGGGTACCTATTCAAGCAGATAGATATGTGGGACATATTTCTGGTAAGGTATCACATAATGAGGATGATGATCCTAAGATCTACGAAGAGGCAATGCGTGTCATTGACTCTGGGAAATTGCAAGAGGCCATGATATCTGAAATGGATTCCATGTACTCCAACCAAGTTTGGAACTTGGTAGATCCACCTGAGGGTATTGTACCTATTGGATGCAAGTGGATCTTTAAAAGAAAGATTGGAGTGGATGGAAAGGTTGATACCTATAAGGCAAGGCTTGTAGCGAAGGGATATCGTCAAAGGCAAGGTGTTGACTATGACGAAACCTTCTCTCCTGTAGCCATGCTGAAATCCATTAGAATTTGACTTGCCATTGATGCGCACTATGATTATGAAATATGGCAGATGGATGTGAAGACGGCATTCCTCAATGGAAACCTTGAGGAAGAAGTGTACATGACACAGCCTGAGGGATTCATATCCAAAGAGTATCCAGATAGAGTGTGCGGGCTTTAGAGGTCCACAAGCATCCCACAGTTGGAACATAAGGTTTGATGAGGCAATCAAATCCTATGACTTTGTTAAGAACGAAGATGAGCCATGTGTATATAAGAAAATCAATGGCAATGCAACACATTTTTGGTACTATATGTGGATGACATACTACTCATTGGGAATGATGTAGGTATGTTATCGTCAGTCAAAGCCTGGCTATTAAAGAATTTCTCTATGAAAGATTTGGGAGAGGCATCCTATGTGTTGGGGATTAGGATCTATAGAGATAGATCAAAGAGGATGCTAGGCTTGTCCCAATCGATGTACATAGACACCATTGTCAAAAGGTTTGACATGGAAGACTCCAAAAGAGGTCTAATACCGATTAGACATGGAGTTTACCTCTCTAAAGGAGATGTCCCCTAAAACTCCAGAAGAGAGGGAGTACATGAGTATGGTTCCCTATGCCTCTGCCATAGGGTCTATCATGTACGTGATGTTATGTACTAGGCCTGATATAGCTTGTGCTCTAAGTGTTACGAGCAGGTATCAAACAGATCCAGGTGAATAACACTGGATAGCCGTAAAATGTATCCTTAAGTACTTAAGAAGGACTAAGGATCTATTTCTGGTTTATGGAGGAGAGGACTTGAAACTAAGAGGGTACACTGACTCGAGTTTCCAGTCTGACAAAGATGATAGCAAGTCAACCTCTGGGTTCATTTTTACACTCAATGGTGGGGCAGTGAGTTGGAAGAGTTCCAAGCAAGAGACCACTGCTGATTCAACAACCGAGGCCGAGTATATAGATACTACCGAGGCGTCAAAAGAGGCGGTCTGGATGAAGAAGTTCATCGATGGATTGGGAGTTTTCCCAAGCATCTCTGATCTTGTCCCCATGTTTTGTGACAACAATGGGGCCATTGCACAAGCAAAGTAGCCGAGGTCTCATCAGAAGTCCAAGCACATTCTGCGGCGTTATCACTTGATCAGAGAGATTATAGCTAGAAGAGATGTGATAGTAGATAGAGTATCTTCTGCTGATAATATTGCAGATCCACTGAATAAGCCTTTATCTCAAAATGTGTTTGAGCGTCACCTTAGGCTGATGGGGATCAAGCATGTGGGTGATTGACTTTAGTGCAAGTGGGAGATTGTTAGAGATGTATGCCCTTCAAGCCAATCACAAGTGTTGTGATGGCAACATTTCTTGTATGATTTCATTCATTCATAATAATGATGGCATTTCTTCATTACATTCTTAGCACGTTATAGTGTATGGGTTGTAATGTGATGAAGTCCCTGAATACGAGCTATGATGACTGGATCATAATGAGATTGTGATAATGAGATCAGTCATCTAGAGGTTTGTGTTCTAAATGTTCTTGGTTGTGATGAGGGTGGTCGATCTCATAACCACTGGTGTGGTGACATCAAGATACACATGCATGTGCTCGTTAGTAGAATGAGTTCACTGAACTGACCCGATCTAGAATCCCTGAGTGGTAATCATACTGACTGTCAAACAGGGTATTCTATGTCTCAGTAGCGCAGTTGGATCTTAGACCTGAGTCACTAAAGATGTCTTGCATAAGGGATGATGAGTATTTGATTACTGACTTATAGACTTCTGTAAAGTGGTCTTGTACAGTTAGTTATTCGGACTCAGTGGAACTCATGTGAAGGCAATTAGTTTGACAACATGGGATCGTTCACTCTCAGTATGATATGTGAGAGAGAATGCCTTACGGATCTGTACTCGGGAAATCCCCTGGCCAGGGTACGGGAGTTCATTATGAAAAAGGAGTTTTTCTAATGAACATGTTTGGAGTACAGGATTTAGTCGAGCCAGGACTCTATAGGGTTTGACAGTTTGACCATACCCTAGTCCTGGTGAGGCATTGGATGAATGAGGATCTATAACTATGTGGAATCTGTAGACGGAAAGGTTCCTGAGTGGGTTGCTTATCTCCAATGTCATTTGGGATCACGAAGCGTTGCTTGGTGCTTTTCATGATCGGAAAGCCCACTAATTCCATTAAGAGTTAATGGATAGAATTAATTAAGTTAAGAAGGAGTTATTTACTTAATGGGCTGGAAAACCAAACAGACTATTGGGCCTAGAGGGTCACACACAATAGAGTGGTTGACAGACCGGGATGGGTGGGCTTTATAGACTATTATTGGGTTTTTGTGAAAAATACCAAAGTCTATAAATATACGCTGTTGGGAGAAACCCTGGCCAAGCTACAAGGTTGAAACCCTGGCCGCCCTCTCTCCTCTCTCTTTCTCCAAGGTGCGCCCCCCTCCTTCTCTCTCCTTCCACGGTGGATGGTGGTGTTGAGATTGGGTCGGTGCATGGAGATCGTGGTGGAGATCCCGTCTGCTTCCACTGCTCATGTGGATACGTCTAGAGGCCGGACGCTTGAACGGCTCGCGACTCCGGGATCTTCATCTCGATCGTCTTCGAGGTTTTGGAAGATTCTCAATCCCGCAAAGGTAGAGAATCGTTCTTCACCGTGCGGGTTTACCGATATTGTTCGATTTTGAAAAACCGGCAACGATATGCAATCTAAGGTTTCGATGATTTCCGCTGCGCATTCTGATCGGTACCTTACAGGTGGCTGGTCTCATAGTCACTAGTTTTGTCAAGTTAGAGGTTTGAATGTTAGTATTGTCGAGACAGATTCACAGGTACTTGCTTAGGCTTTGAATGAAGGATCATCCATTCCATGGAGAGTTGCCCAACTTGCTGGTAGACACTAAGGCAAACTTGTAAGTGCTCATTAGAGAATGAGTTCCCTGAATTGATTTGATTTAGAATCCCTGGATGGTCATTATACCTAGCTATCAACCAGAGCATTCTCATGTTGCAGTAGCACATTTGGTCCTTGGACTTTAATCATCAAGGATGTCTTGCATGAGGACTGATGCATCTTGATTTCTGACTCATGGATCTTCGCTATTAGGTCCTGTATAGTTAGTTATTCAGACACAGTGGAAGACTTGCGAAGGCAATTGAGTGAACAATATGGAATCACTCACTTTTGATGTATAACGAGAGAGTTAATATCCTATGGAATCATACTCGGAAATACCTTGCCAGGTGCTAACTGAAAAAGGAGTTTTCCAGTTATGATAATTAAAGGGTTTGACAGAATAACCATACCCTTGCATTGTTGGGGCATTGGATTAGTGAAGGACTATAGTTGTGTGGTATCTGTAAACAGATAGGTCCTAGTGGCATTAGTTTCCCATATATCTTTTGGGATCATGAGGTATTGCTCGGTGCTGTCCATGGTCTGAAGCTCCATTGGAATAATCATCAGATGATTTTCCATAAGTTAAATTACATTAATTATCATGTGATGATATATATAATTATGTAATTTAACTAAGTGCAATAATAGATTTCTGACTTAGTGGGCCTGAAAATCGGTATGATATTTGGGCCTACAAGGTCACACACATAAGAGTACTGTTTAGACGATGTGGGATGTGATTTATAGAAAGTGTTTGAGTTTTTATTAAAAACGTCAGATGTCTATAAATAATTGCGATAGGATAGAACATTGGTCTAAGCAACTAGCTCTACCCTAGTTGCCCTCTCTCTCTATCTCTCTCTCCGTAGGACGCCCCTCCTCTCTCACTCTCTCCCTTGCTTCTGCATGGTCAAGTTGAGATCTGGTCTGCGTGTGGAGATCGCGGAGAGAAGTTCGTCTGATTCGAGTGCTCGTGTGGATACTTCGGGAGATTATGCATCTGCGTGATTCACGTCCCATCGATCTGTATGGGAGATTCACAACCCCGCAAAGGTGAAGAATTACTCTTCCCGTTCTGATTTTTCCATTTTGATTTCAATCCCAACACCGATATCATGAGGAATCGATTGTTTCCACTATGTTTTGATGAGATTCCTTACACAGTAGTGGCACCAAATTGGTCTAGTGTTTGCCTTGCATGATCACATCAAGTTCACACCATTGATATAGATGCAAACAAGGTTGGATTAGCCCATAGTTCAACCCAACATAAGCAATGACATTATTTAGGTTGGACTGATTTTAAGGCGATTTTGAGATATATTTCTTATTCCAACTATAGTTCGAGTCATATTTAGGCCCAATCAACTTCAAAGTGATTGGAGTTTTCATAAAATTGTTGTATCCTATGTTTTTTTGCCTTCTCTCCATAAAATGTTAGGTGGCTGACCAGCTGGCTTGAGCACAAAGATAATCGCAAAATTAAGGATGTCAAAAATATCCTCCTCATACAACATCGAGCCAATCTATAGGGAGCGGCTGGGGTCCTCGCCCACCTAAATGAGGAAGAGATCTTCCGCTGGTGTGCTTCCGCTAGGTCCAGGATCATCCGTCCTGGCCTTCTTCTTTAGTGGGGCCTCTTCTACATTTCTTTCCTTGGTGGAGATCAGATAGCATCGACAGGATTCCCTTTAGTCGTCTTGGACTTCTCCTACTCCATGAGGGTTGGGCTTCTGGTGCTACAACGAGGAAACCCCTTTCAGCACCCCTAGGATTCCTCAGCCGATGATGGCATTATAGCTGGTCATGCCTCACACGATTGTGAAGTCGGCCACAAAGGTTGTGTCCCTCGGGACAATTTCAAAAGTGTTCGGAAGGAAGATCCGCCCTTCATGTAGACTATAGAGCTAGAGAAACCGAATAGGGGAGTGTGCAATGGCGTAATGCGAGAAAGATCCACACCCATCAGAGCAAAGCAATCGTATGAAATAACATTTGGACCACTTCCATTATTTATGAGAATTCGACGCATAGTACATTGGTTTATAGCCGTTAAAACTACTAGAGCGTTTGAGTGTGGAGTAGCCACTCTCGCCAAGTCCTCGTCTGAAAAGACGATGGGCTCTTTGAGGCAGTCATGTGCAGGAGCCCTGGTAGGTGAGTCGCGGTGGTCAGGGTCATTATGCTCGACCTGGTTGACTCGACGGGCATACGTACGGCGCCTGCTGGAGCTATCCTCGCCCGATGTCGACCATCAAAAAATCATCATGATTTCCATTTTGTTGGGTTGGTTATCGATGGGGGGTGGAGTGCCAGCCCTCTGTTGATGTCGCTCGGCGGCCTTGGCGATGAACTTGTCTAGAAGCCCTCAACGGACAAGGTCCTCGAGGGCGTTCTTGAGTTGGACGTAGTCTGCAGTGTCGAGGCCTTGGCCACGGTGGAAGTGGCAGTACCTTCTTCGATTCCTTGTCTGAGGATTGAACTTCATCCTCTTGGGCCAATGGAGGCACGACTCCTCATAGATCTCCATGAGAATCTGCTTAGGAGGGGCGGTTAAGGGCGTGTAGTGCTTGAAGAGGGCTTTCTCTTTTGGCCTGTCCCGATCGCGGCACTCCTGATCACGATGCTCACGTTTGCTTCTGTCCTGGAGAGGGAATTCAGCCAAGTGCTTTCGGTCTAACTGATCAACTTTGGCCACTCAGCCTAGCGTCGTATTGTTCTCCTCATAGTTGACATGTTTCTGGGCCAGGGCGAGGAGCTCTATCAGCATCGACGAGGACTCTACTCTGAGGGTCCTTCGGAAGATGATGTCATATGTGCCTTGCATTAGGGCTATAGTGGCGATGTTGATGTCCAAGTGTTGAATGCAGAGGGCCTCCTTGTGGAAGAGGGCAATGAAGTCCTACAAGGGTTCCTCGTGACCCTGCTTGATGGCAAGGAGGCTCACATCAATCTGGACCTCCTTTTTACAACTGAGGAAGTTCTCCTTGAACATCCTCTTTAACTATTGGAAGGAAGCGATGGTTCTAACATGGAGCGATTCAAACTACGTCCGAGTGTACTCTTGCAATGTGGTGATGAACGACAGACATTTGATAGCATCTGAGGCCCTGTAAAAGACCAAGTTGGACTCAAAACTGTGCATATAGTCGGCGGGGTTGGTGGTGCTGTCGTATAGAGTAAACATTGGCAATTGAAGTTTTGAGAGAATCAATGCCTCCATGATCTCGTGGGAGAAGGGAGCATGGAAGTCAACGTCATCGTCGATCAACCTCTTTGTCCGTGCTACCAGGAGGATGTCATCCAGGGTAGCAGACCTTATCCTCCAGCTCACGCTGTCACGTCCTGAGATTATGCAGCGGAAACAATCGGGAAATGTGATCAGTCGGCTAGTACGCCTCGAGCAAGCAATAAAATCAGAGCGCAAGATAATCACACAAAGGTAATTGCACAAGTAATTCACTAAAAACCTTCAATTTTATTTCTTCATAAAATAATGCCCAAAGTACATAAGATCTTAACTCTTGCCACTAGACTCAATAAAATAAAAATTACATCATGACTCGACTAGACATTTATAACTAAGGCTTCTCTCAAGTCACGTGTCCTCAATCGCTCTTGGATCCATCACTTGAATATTCTGAATCCGTCCCACTAGAATTTCCTGAAAAAGATTGAAAAGTAGGGTAATGAGCACACTTGTCCATTAGGTATCTTCGTATCAACATGAAGGCAAATTTAAATGATTAGCATTTAGCTCTAGAGAATAAGATAAATCTTGCAGATACGATAAAACATACGAATAAAGCCAAAGTAACAAGTTATGATCAAGCTTGAGATATGAGAGTATGATTAATCAAGTATATAACAAGAATGTCAATTTGGCCTTTTCATGAGCAAGAATGTAACAAGAATGTACTTTTCATAACCATGAAGGCTATGCACTAGAAAGTCAAGCAAGAAAGTACTGTTCGCTTAATAGCAAGTACTTTGTGAATTTATGTGATTTCCCCATGGATCTTTCACTTATTTATAGAGAAAGTACTCCCAACGCAATGCGACGCCAGTAGCATCATACCCCATGGTTTACAGTATGTTTCCGACAATCAGCTGAGGGGACTAGCATAGAGTCCTTGAACACAATCAGTGTTCGAACTGCATCTTCAAGTATAAATCAAGTTGCTTCCACGTTTATAACAATAATGTGGCCAATAATGTACAAAATTTCCATGATAAGGTAACAAAAATAAGAATGCTTCAATTAAGAACAAGAGATTCAAGGAATGAATTAATAACTAGGTTATGCTATAAAGAAAATTCGGCAGCATAACGATACATTCTTCATTTTTCCATATCTTTACATTGACTTATTATCATAGGTTTAGAGTCCAGAAAATCCATGAATTTAAGAAAACCAACCTCAAAGGTCAAACCATGGGTTAGATAAAATCAGGAACCAAACGGTCTGTTACTGGACCGTATAGTACAGAAAGCGGTCATATGCTAGACCGTTTAGGAATTCAAGCGGTCTAGTCTTGGAGTGTTTCATGAGAAAATCCTTCTGAAGCTTTGCGGTCTAATGAAGGACGGTTTAGGATCCGTTAGCGGTGAAGTGCAGGGCCGCTAGTAGACTCTAGCGGTCAATCAGAAGACCGCTAAATTCCAGAATACATAAAACATCGGTAAAAGTGCTTTCTAGACAATGGATTTTAATGGTACAACCAGCTCGGTGTCCTAGTGAGAATCCCATGCTCACTGAGTCTTACGGAGGCCTTAAAATAAGATTTCATAGTGCATTGGAAGGAATATCCAAAGGAGATGTCATCATATCCAAGATTGTGTTCTTAATGTGCAAGAGTATAACTAATGACAATATACAGGGATATGTGCCATGTACATAAGAAAATGACTCTTAGAAGAGAGAGAATCGTGTAAAATAGTGATCAAGTTAAATCATGAATCCTCTATCATTTGAAACGTGTATTTATTACAATAATATATAATTTTGGTCACAAATTAACATAAGTTAAAATAATACAACTGTACATAGAAGCATGGAATCTATTATGATGAACAGTAAATATAACTAAGTCTATGATACCAATGTTAAAACCAAGAATAAAATTTAGTTAACTAGGCTTATCATATAATAATTAAGGCTAATCTGCAATATGCTTTGGATTAACAACATTACAGAAATCAAAACAGCAAACAGTCTAGTGGGTGACCGTTTAAGTGTGGCTAGCGGTCTATCAGGTAACCGCTAGGTTCTCTGGCGGTCTACAGGAAGATCGTTTCCTCATGTATTAATCCGAGTGCAAATGATAATAAAATAAAATGCTAAACTAAGACATATCATGCCTGGAAATCAACATATATAAATTTCTATAGCATGATAGAACAAGGATAGGCCATCAACATGCATAGGTTTATGTAATAACAAGAAAATTCATTTTTCTTCATTAAGGTTAGTTCATGCATGAGGAGTATACTAGATGCATAGTCCTAATGAAACATCAAATTCTCAAGATACAATGCATGAAATCGAATAAAACTAGAGGACTTTTACTCCTGACATAAAGTTTGAGCCATTCATGAGATAACCTACCTTGGTTTTGGGCTTTAAACTTCGAATTTAAGGCTGCAAGTCAACCAGTTCTCTGTTCGTCCTGAACTAAATCAGCAATTTCACGCCCTTGTATCTTTTGATTCCCTTGACCTAAAGACGTGAAATTTTGAGGGTAAGAAGAGGGTACTAACAGGAACAAATTATTCTAAAGAGCCTCTATCTAATTATCTCGTTTAGGGCTTCTATTTCCCTGATCTTCTTAGGTCGGCCGAACTATTTTTTGAGTTATTGGTGTAGGATCAGCAACTTTGGAAGCCTCAAACTCCTTATAGACTTGATCTCCTAAAACAAAATTCGGAGGGTAATTAGTTCTAACTATAATAAACAAATTCCTAGAAGAAACTTACCTCAAATTCATCCTCCTTATCTTAGTTCCACGCGAGTCAAAGTAGGGGTTGCGCATGTCAAATATGGGATCTATTTATAGGGTTAGCTATGGTTTTCATGGATTAGAACAAACTTAGAGTCCAGTTTAGGCTTTCAATTCGATCTACTAACCTTCTAGACTTATCTAAATAGTAGATAGAATCGATCCTAGGTGATTTAGATGCCAAAAATCTAATCTTTTCACGTTTTCTTTCTCTCACGAAACTGACAGAGCTTGGCGGTCTAGCTCTAGACCGTTTACGAGCGCCTGGCGGTCTCGCGATAGACCGTTTTTCCTGTTGAGCACCGAATTTGAAGTTAGTTCAAACTCTTTGATATTATCTATGTTATCATCCACTTATTTATCTTCTACGGAGTAATTATCCCCTTTAATTCCGTGATTACACCTATTTTAAGGTTCTAGAATATGGGCTAAGGTCCAAAATAATCTCTTGGACCTATTGGGTTTATTATATGGGCCTAATCCTCTTGGATTTCTGTAGGGCCTAAATAATTAGATTTAATTCATTATAATTTTATTAATAGCCCATTAAATACTCTAATAATTAATATAATTATATTTTAAATCTACAAAATTCTTAGAAAATCCTCGGGCGTTACACACGCTCTATGTCACGTCCCGAACTAGTAGCAGTAAAAACTACTCGAAACGTGATAGGGAACAATCATGATAATCAGAGTAACAACCACAAGAGATGCAATAAAGCCAGAATTTGGACAAAATCATAATTTTATTAATATCAAATGTCATTATTACAAGTTAGACTAAAATTACAATAACTTAAAAGAAAAGGAAAAGACTCAAGAAAATAAAAGATACGATTCTACTAAGATCTTCGAGAACACTCTTCACTCTTGCCCATGGCCATCAGATTGAATATCTTCTTTGTTATTACCTGAAAAGTGTTAAAAGAACTGGGTGAGCGAGAAGCTCAATAGAAATTACATCTCTATAACCAGGTAGAATATAAGTAATTAACTATTTTTAACAATGTGTAGACAATGCTATAAGATGCGTGTCACAAAATAAGGATCAGATTCTCGAACAAAAAATAAATACGAATAAGATCATGACATGCATAGAATGTAGATCATTTATAGGAATCCTATATACAAGGATATTTGAATGAAAGAATAGATCAATATTGAGTCAATAACCATGTAACCGAGTGTGAACATGCAAAATGAACATAACTATCGAATTGGCATGTAAATTCTTGGAGTTCCAATAATATCCAATTATGAGCCACGCAAGGCAGATATCATACATTTCATATATGCAAAATAATATTCATTCATATTACAAAATAGAGAATTGTCTAGATCACTTGTGCTGAATAGAATTTGGTACAATACCATACCTACAACTTTTTCATGGATACAGAATAGACTTCCATCCTACCTGACATTGGTTATCATGCGGACCCAGAGCCCTTTAATAGTTTACTAGACAATTTCACATTTACAAATATGGCCAAATAGAAACAAGGGAGTTATGTTCCAAAAATATCAATAGCACGATCTCATGTACAAGGACCATGTTATGGAATCAATAGAATGGAGATCAAGAATAACATTTCAGACAAGTTCATAAATCACATATCAAAGAAACTCTTGATTTCCACAAGGACCGGAATGATACAAGCTTATAAGGACGTGGTCATGCTGATAATTGGGCCAAAATACATTGAGACTGCTAATCTCGGACTTGCAAAACCTTCATAGAACGAAGTCAATCGAACGGGGGTAATCCATAAAACCTGGGTTAAAAGCGGTCTCTTCAGAAGTCGTGATCAGGATGAACGAGGTCTCTCTGATGGCCGCGATTGGAAGACACTCGGTCAAGGCTAAAAGAATCATTAAAGCTAAATGCGGCTACACAGGCACCGCGATTGAGAGAACGCAGTGAGGATGTACACCGTGACCAGGACAAGAGTTTCATATGAACGCGGGCTCTGGGTCATCCACCTTCATGAAATAGAAACTGAACGCAGTCTCGAGTTAGGCTGCGTCCAGAGTATACTGAACAAGACTTGGACAAAACCCCGTTCAGTCATTCCAAAAACCAGTTGAACCCCGTCTTACACCAATAGGAAAAGATTTCAAGTGTTTTCAGGCTTTTCATGGTATAACCAGCTCGGTGTCCATGTGGGAATCCATGGCTCACGGAGTCTTAGGAAGGTCTTAGTGAAGAAGTTCTAGTCCGACGGAAGGAATATTAGGTGGAAGGTCCTAACTTCACCAAGAATTGGGGTGTTGCAAAATATTGGAAAATAGTAGTACTGTAGATCAATGTCACCAGGGTGACACGACCTTCAAACATAAACAATATATATAACTTGAGCTAATCATTAAATCACCGATCAACCATCACCAAATATGTTGGGATGTTATAAGTAAGCAAGAGACACATTCAATAAGTTATTGGAATTAAAGCTACTCTTTTAATCACACTGAATAACATAGAACTAAGGGTGTCTCGATAGATCAAAGGGAGAACATGGAATATAAGAGAAACTTAAAGAATTAGCTTCTTTCATTATTTACCTAATTATATAATAGGTTCAAATGACACTCTAAATTAAAACATGCCCTTTGACACCATATTAACTAAATTCACTGGCAGAAAATGATCTAGGATTTCTGGAACCCTTTGTCAGAATGCGGTCAATCACTACAGGGGCTGCAACCTTCTTAACGCGGTCAGTCATAGCACCACGATCAATTATAGAATTATTAACGAATAAAAGTAAAATCCCTAATGAACGTGGTCTATTGTGGATCCGCGTTCAGAAACGCGGTCACTATTAGGGCCGTGTTCAAAACTAGAAACGACATTCCGGTGGCAACATGACATATCATGCTTAAATCATGAAATGCATGCATGTGTACCTATAAAAATTGGGCAAAATACACTCATGATCGTCTAGACATGCAATTTAATCTATTTAGACTCTTTATTTAGGTTAGGTCTGAGAGAAAACCTACCTTGGATTGCCCAAAGGAAGAGGAAGAAGAAATGCGAAGAACGCCTAAGAATGCCCGAAAGAACCTTCGATCTCCTCCTCCAAGCACCCTCCTCTTATGTGTTAAGTGAAGCAGTTGGATCTAGAGGGGGGGTCAATAGATCTTTTTGAAAACTATACCCAATTTGAAATCAATCCAACCACTTAATGAAATGCGGAATAAACCAAACACCTAGCGTGTGTGTGAGTAGACTTAAGGCATATAGCAGTGAAAGCAATTTAAGGTGCGTGACCTTGAACCTGTGAATGGGGATAGGAGAAAAGGATAAAACCATAGGGACAAATCACTGCACAATATTTTTAAGGTGGTTCGATTGCAAACCCGCAACTTACATCCACCCCTCACCAAACCCGATGAGGCTTCACTGCTGACTAACAACTTGACACGAGGACACAGTCCTTAAAACACACGCTACACACAGCTTGAAGGGGATGCAACCCCGAATTTCACTGACCCATAGCTTGACCCGATCCCTAAAACCGGGTATCAGAAACACACCCAAAGACGACAAAACGAATGAAGAAAACAAAAGATGTAAAAATAAGAAAGTGTAGCTCAAGTGAGCAATATGGCTTTGGATTTGATCCACAAGCCTTTCTCTGTTCAGATCTTGACTGATTCCGCCTTGGCTGCTCTCACCCTTTTTCTCTTCTCGATCTCAGATATGGAATTCTAACTTTTTTAGAAGGGGACTCTCCGATCTTCTCTTCTCTTTTATCTTTTCTTCTCTCTCTCGATCAGGCTCTCATTCTTTCTCTGATCTCTTCAAAAGTCTTCTGCTCAGTTCTCTCTTTCAGCTCCAGCAGCCCCCTGGCAGCCTTGCCTTTTGCAAGGAACCTGGGCGATACTTATAGTGCAGAGAGCAAATGGATGAGGAGCTTTTTCTGATTGGTCCAGGTTACGTAGAATATCCTCTGGAAAAGTCTCTTCTAGAACCTTGGACCATCGATCTGAGTGCCTACCCAATCATTGGACCTTTGTCCATGTGCCCAAGAGGGCCCACACTTAAAGCTCGCAAGTTCTGCCGTAGGGCATGTGTCGACACACTGACCTTCATTGTGTCGGCACAGTCTGCTTGTTGATGGACCAGAACTGGATGTGTCTTGATGTGTCAATGCCATAAGCTCATTGCGTCGGCTCAACCTTCTCATGGCCTAGAGAACAGATCCAATGGATCTTCTTTTCTTCTCCTACTGTGTCGACGCCCTGTAACTCTGCGACTCATCCTTCATTCTGCTTGGATCACCGTCCCACTGAAGTCAAGAATTTCTTCTTCAGTTGCGTCGACTCCATGGCTTCATTGAGTCGACCCAACCTTCATTTGGCCTTGTATAACACCCAGTATTTTTTTTCCATTTTTCGGATCATAATCCGTGTGTTCGGAGCGCCTTTGTGAGTCCAGGAACGTGTTGTATGATTTACTCGGGTTTCTGGCTGTCGAGCCTGCGGAACCCTGTGTAGGGTGAACCGACGTGTTTTCGGGCTTCGGGACGTTGCAGACACGTTGTGCATTTTCCAAGGATCATGGGGAGTATTTTTCCCTAATTTTATATTTTCCAGAATTTTGAAGTCCCAAAATTATTTCTATTTAAACCCCCACCCCCTCTCTTTCTCACTTTCTCACTTTCTCACTCTCTCTCTTCTCTTTCTTTCCCCCTCTTCTCCGGGCAGCCGACGGAGGCAAAGCCAGGCGAGGTGGAGACGGCGTGAGGGTGAGGAGCACGAGGATGGGGCGAGGATTGAGGCAGTGGAGGCACGGCGGCTCGTTCGTGCATTCGGGTGCCCATGCGGTGGTTCGTGAGGCATTTTGCGTGGAAACGGCGTCCTCGGCGCGAGAAAACTTCGGTGGAGGAAGGGGGATGGTTCCCTAACCAGTGTACTTCAATTTCCCCGCATTTTGTAGGCCGAGGTGAGGCGAGAGGGTTTATTTCATGCCAGTGGCTTAAAAGTATAATTTTAGGGTGAGCAACAGATCTTCCATTTTAATCGCGTTTTTGGGGTTTGAATCACGCCTCTTGGTGGTCCAGAGGCCAGGGAATGGATTCCCCATATTTTTCCCATCACCCAGGGGTGATTGGGGCATGGAATCGAACCCCTAGGTTGGGTTCGACGGGGTCCCTGCCGTTTTCGGTCGACCGACCGGCTTGCCTGGGCACTCGCGTGCCTACCCACCCTGGAGTGGTGGAGAGCTAGACCCGAGAGTGACAGTTTTTAGGCTGGTTTGCCGTAGGGCGTCCCACTATAGCAGCTCAAGTCCTGACCGGGAGGAAAACGAGCTAGAGGGCATGATGTAGTGCAGTCAGTCAGTGTATGCACACATGGTCGGGACTTCGGACGCGGGCTGACTAGCAAGACCCCGACTAGACCCTTGTCCCGTGGTTACTAGTATGGTGTTTCAGTTTTACCTGGGTGAGGGAGACACCTGAGACACGGACTAAGTCGTCAGTGGACGCATCCGGCCTTACTCTAGTGGGCGGTGCTCCTGTCACACGAGACGGGCTTCTTCGTGTTTCTTCGGGTGGTTTCTGAGTGTCCTTCCGACACCGAGGTCTAGATTTCCTGGTAGGATTATCGAGGTTTCACCCGTAGACCATGTAGGCTTCACGACTGCGTGGTCATGGCTATTCCCGGACCGTGTGGTCTTGGGTTGGTCATTGCCTGTGAAGGCAGGTCTTCACGATAGAGTTGCCATGGCATTTCTTCTGGTGGCTTAGCCAGGGTTTTCTTGTTGTTCGGTAGTCCCCCGGCTAGGAGATCGGGGTTTGCTTTCTGTATCGTAGGAGTTGTTCTTAGAGCCGAGGTTTCATCAGCTACCGTGTTCTGTTCCTTCTACGGTTGTTCCTGTTACTGTTGTTGTTCTCGTTAGCATTGTTGTTACTACCATCGTTTTGGGGTTGGGGTTCCGCGGGACCCCTACTGAGCCAATGAGATGAGGCTCACCCCGTGCTTTTCAGGTGTAGCGGTTCTTCCTCGAGGTTCGAGGGTGCAGCGTGGAGATTCGTAGTTGCCAGCTCGCCGGGCCGAGTGTTCACTTGGCACTAGAGTACGTTTCCTTTCCTGTAGACTGTACTTTATTTAGACTGGACTCTATAGTTAGATTATTTAATTATTAATTATAATTGTTGTTCCTACTTTATTTCTTATTTGGATGTACCTCCACACTCCTTTCTAACCCTTCCGAGCCCCTCGGCTCGTGGGTGGTGGGCCAAGATTCGAATGGTATCGGGCTGTTCCCGATATTTGGATCCTGGGTCGTTACATATGGTATCCGAGTGTGTGTTTGTGGAGCGTATATGGGAATTTGAGATATGCAGTGTTCAGTCCATAAGGTCCAGTACAGTTGGCAGCTGGCATAGGGTTTTGTGTTTATTTACCGCTTGTTTCTCGCTTGAGAGCTAGAGTGTGTGGCATTGGCGCTATGAAGGCGATTGCTGTTTTTGTCGAAGTGTCGGCATGGGGCCTGAGGAATGAGATAGAGAGCTTTCTTCCCTATTGGTGGTGGCCCCAGTTGTGCTGAGTTGGACGGAGTTTTACCGGTAGGTGCTA
This sequence comes from Amorphophallus konjac, assembly GCA_022559845.1. Lineage (NCBI taxonomy): Eukaryota > Viridiplantae > Streptophyta > Magnoliopsida > Alismatales > Araceae > Amorphophallus > Amorphophallus konjac. The sequence continues at coordinate 251,148,706 of CM040125.1, read as the reverse complement.
GTCTGTGGTGCAGAGTTCGAGGAATCTGTGACGAGGTCAGGTGGCTGGCAAGGATTGTTCATGGTTATGTGGCCGTAAGTGTGCCCGAAGAGTTAATATCATTTTGGCCACCCCAGTTTGAGGTTTAGCTATCCCCTAAGGTGTCGAGATCGTGGTTTGAGGTGGCAGATCGGATGTTTGATTCAGAAATGTGCTCGAACGAGCGGAGGATCTTCCTGGTGAGCTGCTGATTGTTGAGCTGGATTATCTCATTATGCTTTGTGACGTCAGAGATGACGTTCTAGTCCTGATTATTTTACAGATTTCGAGGTAGGATTGGGCAGAGTTGTCCTAGTGAGTTCTAAGTCCTGCGCTTCTGTGCAAGAATGGGCTATGTTAGCCCTGGATTTGGTTTGAGATTGTCTGGCGGTGGCTTGGTTTTTGGCCCAGATTGTGGAATTTGGGGCCATTGTGCATGCCTTGGATGCGCCGTGTGAGCCGACAAGTGAGATGTGAAGGTTCGTGGCAGATTCAGGACTAGAGGATGAGCATTGGCATGTGCTGATCATGGTCGTGTCGTTGTTCTTAGCGTGGTGGTCCGCACGGCAGCAGCTCAGGAGATGGATATTTTTGAGGACCTGAGAATCGAGAATAGGTTGGCATTAGCAAGGATGGATTCGAGAGAATGATGTCCGGTGGCTAGAGGTGTGGCAGCCTTCGAGCCTAGCATCTTTTGTGATTTTCTTCGCTCCTCGGTAAGTGTTTTTGGCGTGTTAATGGTTCTGGGATCAGAGGCAGGCGTAGGTGGGGAGCACGTGGCAGCGGCTAGCTCAACCGCTGTGGCAGAGTGTGTGGCTGGCGATCAGCAGAGCCAGTGCTTGAGGCGTGGTGAGTTGCAGTTCGGGGAATTGCAATGAAGGTGCATCGGGAGATGCTATGAGTGTGGTCCGACGAGACACTTGGCGAGTGTTGTTAGAGGTGTTGACCTGATGGAAGTGATGGTTTTTCCTGGTGCTGAAAGGTGCGGTTCCCAACATGCGTGAGGTTCGAGGTCAGGTCAGGTATGGAGATCTCCCCCTTCGTCGGGGGTATGATTGGTTTCTCCTTTGGTCAGAGAAGATCGTGCTTCTGCTAAGTTCTATCACCTTGCATCGCGTGTTCGGATTGGTTGGCCTCCTTTTTTGTGCCATGAAATCCGTGCGAGACGTGCCTGGTGCTTTGGCAAGGTGGCTACCTGCGAGAAGCGTTGCCCATCCCTTGATGCGTAAGGGCGTTGGCATTATTCCGGAAGGATGTGTGCCAGTTGGGCAGTGCTTGCGAAGACTCGTGACTAGTGATGTGATTCCCGATGTGTTGGGGATCAGAGCCTGCGAATTTGCATAGGATTGCCAGACTAAGAGAGAGAGTTTGTGCTCTGGGTTCGAGGTAATGGAGCTTTCCTCACCCTATTTTTAGAAGTTAGCCAGCCGAGTTGAAGATTGTCGGAATGGTGAATCCCGAGTCATCTGTGATGCTTGTGCGAGTGGATCAGAGTGCGCAGCGGAAGCCTGGTGGGCCCATAACCCACAGGCCCAGGATCGCAACATTGGTTGATACAGGTGGATTCTCGAGGATGTGTAGAGCATTGGAGGATTGGTTCCTCAGTGTATGTTTGTTCCCAGCTATGTGAGTCGTGTTGGTTGCCGTGCCATTGCTTGAGGCATTATGGTTTGTGGCACCGGCAGGAAAGAGAGTTGGAGAAATATGATGGAAAGTTTGTCGCATGAGTACCCTATTCATTTGTTGGTAGCTGTGAGCGGCTAGTGAGGCTAGCCGGGTGGTCAGCTGTGGTAAGGATCTACGGTGGTTGGAGATCCGTGTGCATTCGTCGTCGACCAGGATGCGATGGTAGTAGATGGCACTTCTCTGTCTTAGAGATGTGTGCCGTGGATCGTTCAGGTTGTGTCCTATGGCTCGGTAGTGAGAGTAGAGCTGAGGATTGGCAGGCGTCCATTTGGAATGATGATGTGGTCTGTGATGAGACTATGTCATGGACGATGCCCGTGTATGGAGATCCCTGAAAGGATGTCATGGAATGGACAGCCTTGGTCTTGTAACTAGCACGTGAGAATTTCCCTGTAAGTCTGAGTCAAGTGCTATTGTGAGGACCGAGGATGGTGGAATCCTATCATGTGATTTCGCCGTGCTCCCCTGAGAGGGTAGAGCTGGCATGAGGATCAGGATCGGATGCGGTGTCTAAGTGAGGATCAACTCGAGATGTAGTGCTGGCCAGTGTGAGAGTCAATGGATGGCCTGTCGAGATTTGGATATTCTTATTGGGCCAGAGGAAGTTGAGAAAGTGAGGGTTTCCCGTTGACGAATAGCTGGTGACCGACGAATGGTCTTTCATAGACAGAAGATGTTGGTTGTAGCGAATCGAGAATGGCGAGAGCTGTGTGCCGACGAGGCCTTGGTGGCCCATTCTAAGATATGCCTTTTTCTTGGAATTGGATCTGGGATTTGTTGAAGGTTTGTGTTCAGACCGGAGTTAGTCCTGTGCTGTTATTGGCGTTCGGCTTGCCAGGTGTAAGATGGTTCATGGCGTAGAGCCGACGAATTGCGGCAGCCAGTTGAGATGGCTGTGTGAGCTGGCGAAAGCTCAGTGATGGTTGTCCCTTGTGTAAGGCGTGAGATCAATCAACAGGTAGAGAAGCTGATGTTTAATTGGTCCGCTGAGCATGGGATTGATCGGAGGCCATTTCTCGTGACAAGGATTGCATCTCCTCGGTGAGCGAGATGGTGGCAACGATGCCATGGTTGGATCTTCAATGTATCTGAGGTAGGGCCAGACTTGTATCCTTTTGTGTGCTATGCTCGCTCTGAGGATCGGTGTGTATTGGGTTGTGAAGCGAGGTGTTCTTGTTCATGGCAATAGTCTAGCTGTGTCCCTCTGGAGAAGTGCTTTCACGAGAGTCGAAGTTTTGCTTGAGCTCTGGGAGCATTGCCAGCTGGGTGTGTGCTATTCTTCCCATGTGAGTCATGGTTGCCTCAAATTTTGAGGATGGATTTTCTATAAGGAGGGGAGGACTATAACAACCCGAATTTTTTTTTTCATTTTTCCAGATCATAATCCGTGAGTTCGGAGCGCCTTTGTGAGTCCCGGAACGTGTTTTATGATTTACTCGGGTTTTTGGCTGTCAAGCCTGCGGAACCCTGTGTAGGGTGAACCGACGTATTTTTGGGCTCCGGGACGTTGCAGGCACGTTGTGCGTTTTTCGAGGAACGTGGGGAGTATTTTTTTCATAATTTTGTATTTTCTAAAATTTTGAAATCCTGAAATTATTTCTATTTAAACCCCCACCCTCTCTTTCTCTCATTCTCTCTTTCTCACTCACTCTCTTCTCTTTCTCTCCCCCTCTTCTCCGAGCAGCCGACGAAGGTGGAGGCAAGCGAGGTGGAGATGGTGTGAGGGCGAGGAGCGTGAGGATGGGGCAAGAATCGATGCGGTGGAGGCGCGGCGGCTCGTTCGTGCATTCGGGTACCCGACGGTGGTTCGTTAGGCATTTCACGTGGAAACGGCGTCCTCGGCATGGGAAAACATCGGTGGAGGTAGGGGGATGATTCTCTAACCTGTGTACTTCAATTTCTCCGTGTTTTGTAGGCCGAGGTGAGTCGAGATGGTTTATTTCACGTCGGGGGCTTAAAAGCATGATTTTAGGGTGAGCGACGGATCTTCCGTTTTAATCGCGTTTTTGGGGTTTGAATAGTGCCTCTTGGTGGTCCATAGGCCGGGGAATGGATTCCCCATGTTTTCCCCATCACCCGGGGGTGATTGGGGCATGGTATCGAACCCCTAGGTCAGGTTCGATGGGTTGCCTGCCATTTTCGGTCGATCGGCCGGTTCAGTCCGATCGACCGAACGGCGCTCGCCACAGAAGGGTGGTTCAGCCCAGTTCGATCGACAGATCTGGGCCAGACTCCCATGGGCTTGGTTGGACGACTGTCCACCTGGGGCTGGTCGACCGACCTGTTGGTCGACCGACCACAGGGGGCATTGGTCGATCGAAATCCCCTGTCTTGGCCCGTTTTGCCCTCCGGTCGACCCGGTTGTGACCCATTGGTTGACCTATGGCCCCGTGGATGTGCCGGACACCCCAGGGGTACCGTGACCGTGTTTTTAGGTGTCCAAAGATACCGTATTACCTCGATTTGCATGTCGATAGGTTTTAAGGGTTCAGGTGACCCTGTGCATTCCGGGCTTCCGTGTTACGCTTGATCGACTCACCGTGGATCGGTATGAGTGCGGAGGGCTATTCCAGTACGACGTTAGCTTCTTCAGAAAGTGGTTTCCATGTAGGCCATGCGTGTGGCCTATGAACTGAATGTTTAGTGACCCAGCATGGGACTGGGGGTTTCTTAGTTTCCCTTTGGAAAGGGATTAAGCTCGGCAGTTATGTCCCGCCTTAAAAGCTATATCGGACCGTGATTTTGACCCTAGGTTTAGGGCAAATTGATGGCATGGAGCTATCCTGTATGCAGGGTTTGCCGACCCGGCCGACCCGGTCTCGACGCGGGACGGGTCAGGTCGGGCGGGTCGCCCAGCGACCCGGTCCGCTCTCTCGGCAAGTCACATAATTTTTTAATTTTTAAAAATTTTTAAATTGAGTTTTTAAAAATAAAAGTATAATAAAATTTTATTTAAAGATTAAATATTATATATATTTAATAATATTAGAATGTAGAGTTAATTTTTTATGATAATAGATCCATATTAAATTACACACAATTAATTATATAAAATTAACATATTACACCTCTTAATTAAACATCCAATGCTAAGAGATAAAAAAACTCACTAAATATGTTAAAGTAAACATAGACATAATAATGACATCATTCAACTCCAGTCATGAAGTATAAAATATAAAACTCACTCATCTGAGTCATCTGTGAATCCCGAATCCCAATCAGAATCAGATACATGAGACTGATGGCCCGTATAATCTAACTCTATCCTAGTGGGTGGAGGTACATGTGGGTGAGACTGAAAATATGTAACCATCTGCACAAATGATGGGTCATGTGCAGTAGTGGAGGGTACATGAAAATCTCTAAAAAAAGTCCTCACTACATCTATACATTCAATTCTATCATGTGCTACTGGTGCGACTGGTGCTGGTGCTGCTCGAACTCTAGACGTGGAGGAAGATCCTGCTCCACCCTGTGCTAGTGGTGGGGGTACCCTAGACGTAGAAGAGGATGCCCTACCTCTGCTACGAGAAACATATCCCTCCGGTAACTCTGTCAGAAAGTAATGTCAGACATCCCTAGGAACTCGGTCGCATGCACGGCAATCGCGTCCCACTCCCGCAAGGTGCTCTGCAAATCTGTGTATGCCGGTGACGTGATGTCCGCAGTATCTACAGTGCATATGTCGATCACCCTCAATAGTGTAACCATGCTCCCACGCAGGGTGATGTCGTCTGTCCATGACGACCTACAAATGTTGTAAAATTTTAGATTAGTAACTTCAATGACAAGTACAAAACTCAAGATATGAAGAAATTTATAATTAATTATTAGTTACTTATAAATATAAACAAATGATACATACTTGTAATCTTATGGGCCCAAACTGGGCCAGCGCCCATCTCCAAATAATCTGACATTAAATATGATCCGCAGATAGGACATATAGTTTCCATAACGCATCGAGCATGCATAGTTCTCCCAGTACATGCGTATGTAGTATTCATACTGCTGCGAACCTTGTGCGTACACGACCGGCGGTGGCGCAGTTGATGGCTGATCGTATCCTTTGGTATATTGCGGCATTGAAGGATGGGCATGATGATATGGATACGATGGGAAGAATGAACTACTGCTATCTGAATCGCCATGATATATCAGCTGCTGCGGCCATGACCATCCATACTCGCTTCCAGATCCTTGAGAGTCATGTGTGCTCATCCTCTCAAAATCAGACAACATGCCTTGATAGCTGGTACTGTCTGTAACAGAACTTTCATAGTAGGGATCCATATGATCATCTACCCGCCTCGTCCCTGACGGTGAAACACCATGGTCCTCATCTTGCATGGCATGTGTGAAGTGCTGCTCCTCTGTCCATGCGGCATGTTCGCGGCCCCCATGACCTCTACCTTGACCACCGCTATACTCTCTACCACCAACACTAGTATCCCCACGATGACTCCGTTGACCACCTTGAGAACCGCCACCTCCATGGGAGGAAGACCCTATCGGCATACTATCATCATCGGAGTCATGACTCCCACTGATGCGGGGCTCAATAGAGGGCTCGGGAGTGTCGTCATCTGCATTGTGATCTAATGTCTCCAAGTCTGCAATATCTATCGGATTTAATGGTAGTTGCGTGTCCTTCTTGCTTTTGAATAATGTGGTCCATGATGATTTTTTCTTCTGTGGAGCAGGCGGTGGCTTATCTGCTGCATGTTGTGTCCCTCTTAATGCTTGAGAAGCGGGCGCTTTGTTAGATAATCATTCAATTTACTTTGTACTGTGTAAGTCTATACGTATACCTGAGATGACTGACTAGGTGCCTTAGATGTTGAGCGTCGTAGCGTAGCAGACTGAGATGGTTGTTTGGATGCTACAGAAGACTACACAATTGAAAGGGTAATATAATCAATTACCAATGATATACAACATATAAATGTACATATGGTAATATAATTTCACCTCTCTAAAAGATGAACACCCCCTAGCCTCTCTAGAAGTGGATAACCTTCTGGGTTCCGTAGATATTGAATGTCGCGGTGCAGCAACCCAGGACCACTGTTCATTTTTCGGCTCGGCCTGTAATATATTTCTTACATCATCATACATAGATATATGCCTACGGTCTCTAATCAAATATGTGATTCGATTTGTATATATTATTTCACTTGAGCTGGCGATGGACGCTCAATTGCTGGAGGTTACATCAATCGCTCTCATGCTGTATCATCGTACGCATACGATGTGTCTCCACCCCCAATGACGAGGTCTTCATCCAAATTAACTTCCTCATCACGTCCATTGCTGACTCGCCACCACCCATCTGCACATGGATGCCATCTCCCTCCCCCACTGCCTGTTGTACAGCTGCTACGAGAAAAGTATTAGGTCGTGATGTCTCGCCTGGTTCTTCACCCTCCTCGTCAAGTTCTACCTCACCACGCTCGGTTGTGACTCTTGCAACCTATGAAATAATAGGGTCATCATCGTCTCGCAAGTACACAACATCTGTTGGGTCATAATCTCCCTCTCCTCTCCTTGTATCCATCTGCACATGCCGAACCTTCAGCTTCATGTTGTAATGAACATACACCATTTTGTCCAGCCTGCGGTGTGTTAGCCTATTCCTCAGCTTAGTATGTAAGAAGGAGAATGTCGACCAATTCCGCTCACACCCACTCGACGAGGATGTTTGTGATAGAACTCTCATTGCGATCTTCCTTAATGTCGGTGCACTTGTGCCGTAATTTAGCCACCACTCAGCTGTGATTAAGGCAGATGACGTATAATATAATAATTAGACGCAAAAATTACTTGTCGAGCTATACAATGTACATTGTGAAGATACATTACCTGCATCGAGTCTGTCACGGCTGGCCACGACATTAGGTGTCGCAAATGAACCAATTGCCTCTCTAAATATTTTCATCTGCATTATCGGAAAAAATAAGTGCATATTTCATTTCATATTCTCACTGGCAAAATATCCAAGTATACCTCATTCAAAGCATCAGCAGCATCTGTTGGCATGTGAGACAATCGGTCTACCACAATGTTGACCGATTCTATCAATGTATCATCATAAGCAAGGCCCCGAGCATATTGAAAGGCTGGATGCAGGTAGTACGTTACAATCACAAGACAGTCCAAAATATAGAAATCAGCTGAAGATTGCGGCTCATTTATTGCTAGAGAATGTAAGTGTTTACCTGTCATGTGAAGATCGCGGCTCATTTGCCTGTCCCATCTCTCCTCCACAACCTCCAAGATAGTGGGTCCATATTTCTTGGACGTTGCAAAAATCTTCCGCTTTGCAGCTTCAATTTTACTGTACAGCAACCCCATGGTTGGTACTCTATTTCCATCCACACATCGCAGTACCTCATACAGTGACTCTATCAATGATACTAATATCTTCACTCTATCCTAAAAATTGCTGGTGTTGACAATCCCCTTGACCTCCCCTCCTTCACGTGAAGCAGCAAAAGAGGAACTCAACCAAGTCTCACCCCTAAACATTTACTTCAACCCATCCTTGTGCTTCAGAAGGCTCTACAATGCGATGTAGTTGGTGACAAATCATGTGATGCCAGGCCTCAATAGTCAATATAACTCTTGATCTCAGCAACTTGTTCATCAAGATATATACCGGCCAACTCTCTCGCTGTAGGTGGTTGCACGTGTAACCCAAGAACTTGTGCTTCTTGAAACATTGGCTTGTAGTAAGGGCTGTTGGCTGCATTGAAAGGCAGACCCGCGTGGTCCCACCATTTTACAATGGCCTGATCAAGTTTCCATTTAGGCCCCTTCTGGCCATATGCATCGTCCATCCTCGTTTGCTTGCCATGCTTTCGGGATAGTGCACCGGACTCCACATCTTCAATGTTGATCGATTGTGTCCTTTTTCTTTGTGAGCCCAAGTCACCAGTCAAGAAACTCCTTATGCCCCGTGGTTATCGAGTCGTAGATGAACCACCACTCCCTGATGCTCCGGTCCTTGCCGCCTCGCGACTTCGCATTCTCGTCTCCTCAGGATGTCTTGCTTCTTCCCTACTCTGACGTACCGCGTTACGAAACTCAGCTTCGTATGGATCAATCACCGTGACATGCACATTAGGCTGGTCAGTATGCGCTTGTTGGTCTTCGTCACTGGGTGTCCATGCACATTCATCATCGTCGCTGCCGCTTGCTCTTCTGCTAATTGCCGCTTCATCTCTTTTATTCTTTTTTTCCTTTTCTTGCATCGCAACTCTCTTCTCCCACATGTGCCTGACCATTGCAAGTTTCACATCTCTAGGCACATGGGTACACCCAACAACCTCAGAGTATCCTTAACCGGCTCCTCCTGCCAAGTGCTTCTTCAACCGAGACACACCTCCTCCCCGGTGTTCTATTTTACAGTAGTTGCAACGCCAACACCTACGGTTGCAATCCAACATAACTACGTGTGACCATCCAATGTCATTTGGTCGTTCCCTAGGAGCCATAGCGTGCTTAACTGTATCTCCTAAATTAAGAAATACAAATTTTAAATATCACTAAATTTGTTAATGAACTAGTATAAAATAAAAATATCTTCATTTTATAGTAAATTAATTTTTACGTAGAACTATCGAGTATAATTTACAAACATACCATGTATTAATTTCTCAAAAAAAGGAAATTTCATTATTCTACGTCTACAACTAACAAATTTAGGTAATAAATGTAAATTCAATGTACAATGTTTCATACAAATAGCATTTAATGAAAATAATATCATTATTTCTGTAACATGCAAAATTATATGTTAAAAAATCAAAAAAAAATTTTCTACGACATGTTAAACTAAAATCATTACTTATTACAGAGTAATTATAATTTACATCTACAAATTTTGTTATAACTAAATTTTAATTAAAACAATAAATTTAATTCGTCCACATGTAAAAATGAATACATTATTTAATACATCTATATTAAATATTATATTTTTTTAACAAATTAAATTTTATATAGAATCATCTAATACAAATTAAAAGTATTTGTAACATAATACAATTAAATGAGTTACATAATACATCAAAAATAAATCTTAAAACACTAAAAAAATATAAAATTTTTAACTAATAAAATTCAATTTATTTAAATAAAAAACTTAATTAAAATTTGTTAATCCCCCTCTCCCCTCCCCCACCCCCACCGGCTGCAGCGGTGGCCCCCCACCGGCTGCAGACGCCCAGACCGCCCCCCCTCCCTCCCCCACCTCCGGCGCCCCCCCTACGGCCCAGACGCCCCCCCATTTCCCTCTCCCACCTCCTGCAGCCCCCCACCAGCGCAGATTGGCCCCCCCTCCCTCCCCCACCTCCGGCACCCCCCTCCCCCCTCCCCCACCTCCGGTGGCCCCCCACCAACGCAAACGCCCCCCCTCCCTCCCCCACCTCCGGCGGCCCCCCTACGGCCCAGACGCCCCCCCTACGACCCAAGAGCCCCCCCATTTCCCTCTCCCACCTCCGGCGGCCCCCCACCAGCCCAGATCAGCCCCCCCTCCCCCCCCCCTCCGGCACCCCCCTCCTCCCTCCCCCACCTCCGGTGGCCCCGCACCAGCGCAGACGGCCCCCCCTCCCTCCCCCACCTCCGACGGCCCCCCCTCTGTAATGACCCGAGAATCTGATTACCGGGAAGGCCCGATAATCCGAGACTCGAACCGCCGCCCACGAGCCGGGAGGGCTCGGAAGTGCTAAAAGGAGTGTGGAGGCACAAAGAAATAGGAAATAAACCAGGACAACAATAATTAACAGAAACAAATAAACAACTACATCTATAACAGAGTCCAGTCCAACAGAAAGTACAGTCTAAAGCAGTAAAGCGTACCACATGCCAAGTGAACACTCGGCCCGGCAAGCTGGCAACTGAGAACCTCCGCTCCGCACCCTCGAACCTCGAGGAAGAACCGCCACACCTGAAAAGCAGGGAATGAGTCTCCAAAACAGAGACTCAGCAGGGATCCCGCGGAACCCCAACCAGAAACAATGGCGGTAGCGGAAAGGAAGGCTACAAGAGCAACCGCAACAGTAGGAACAGTAAACCCGGTGGCCGGTCGAAACTCGGCACTACATCTACTCATACTGTACCAAAAACACGCCCCGAACACACAGTCGAGGCTACCGAACTACACTAGTACCACTTACCGAAGTAAAAACACACGGCAACCACGCCGTAGAGTCCTGTCCCCCGGACACAGCCGACCTGGACACGCTGTCCAAGGAGCAACCCCGACCATCCGATCGCGGGTACCGCACAACAAGACGTAACCTCGGTAAAGCCACTAGCACTAGTCTCACGGCGCGAGAACCGACACACGCGCCACGGTGAAACAATCCGAACTCAACGGTCAACACGACCGAAAACCCGAAGGTCAAAGTCACGGAAACTAACAGTCAGTCACTCCCAACTCAACAGGAGTACCTCCCACTAGAAACACAGTCGGTAGCGTCCCCTGACGACTTACACCGCACCGCAGGTGAACTGCCTGACGTGGTAGCGCCTACCAAAGGCACGAACACCGTACAAGTAGCCACAAACAAGTGACTAGTTGGGGTCACGCTCGTCGACGTGGGTCCAACCGCCCCCAACCATGTGTGCACACACAGACCACGCGTCCCTGGTCTGGCCCTCTGACTGGTTTTCCCCTGGCACTGGACTCTGATTAGACGAGGGGCCCGACGGAAACCAGTCTAAAACCCTCCTTAGGGTAAACCTGTACACCACTCCCTAGTGCGACTGGTACCGCGTACTGGTAGGCTACGACTAGTGGAGGGTCACTAAAGGAGTAGACTCTCAAATCAACGGAAAACAACGTCCGAATCTGATGATGTACGGGGACCATCCCACGTACCGGCACCGTCGCACGGTGACCACAGTCGGAGAAGAAACAGGACTCGCAGTCCACGGCCACGCACGCACCGTGCGTGAGAGTCAAGAAAACTCAAGTGGCACTAAGCCACTGGGCTCTGGACAGTCCTCTAGACGCACTACACCCAACGGTCATTGAGTCACAAGACTCGGGGTCAAGACCGTTGTACGCAACAACACAATGCCGTCAATCTAGTCCAATCTCTAGGTCTAAAACCACGGTAGTACGAGTACCGAGACAACTCACGAGCCGCCAAGACCACTCCCTCGGAAAGGGAACGCAAAGGACTAAAGCCACCCACACGGGCCACACGGAAAACACAGAAGCATGATTCCCAAGGCAGCACACAAGCCACCATGTCGATCTCCCATCCCAGGGCAGCGGGAAACCTCCAGCCCCAGGCCGGATAACTGGACTCGCAGTCCAAGACCAAACACATGGCCCACATGGGAATCGTCTTCCAAAGAAACCCACGACATGCAGGGGAGACCCCACCGCACACACACCGATACACGGTGACTCGATCAAGCGTAACACGAAAGCCCGGAACACGTGAGGTCACCCAGACCCACCACACCTACGGGCACGCTAATTGAGGTAACACGGTGCCTCCCGACACCCCAGAAACATGGACACGGAACCCACAGGGTGCCCGGGATACTCACGAGGCCGAAGGTCGACCACTGGGTCACAACCGGGTCGACCGGAGGTCAAAACAACGCGAACGGAAACTGCAACGTAGTCACGGTCACCTGGGGACCACGACCATAGTCACGGTCGACTGGGGACCGCGACCACACAGTAGTGGTCGACTGAGGACTGCGACTACGCAGTCACGGTCACCTCACGACCGCGACTAGCCGGACGCAAACCTGATGGTAGCGGTCGCCCGAGGACCGCGACCACACAGTCACGGTCGGGTCACGACCGCGATGCTTGCCGACGCTCCTGGCCAAACGCGGTTATCCCAGGACCGCGACCAATGAACGCGGTTACTGGTAGACCGCGACCATTTCGGAAAATCGAGAACGGCGAAAAAATGCCCAAAAATCCGATCCACGCCCCGATCACCCCCGGGTGATGGGGAAACAAAGGGGAATCCATCCCCAAGCCCCTAGGCATACATCTAAACCCCTGGATCAGCCAAAAACGCAACGAAATGCCAGATCGGGCGATCACTCCCCAAAACATGGTTTTCCCCAAAAACGCCCCAAACGACCCGCTCGGCTCACCACGGCCTACAAAACTCGCGAGAAATGAAGCGCACGAGCTGGGGGTCCATCTCCCTACATCCACCGAAGATTTCGCGCACCGTGGACGCCGATCCACGAAGAAAATGCCGTTAAAACCTCGCCATTCCACGAACCCACGGCTGAGCTTCACCGTGCCTCCACCGCCTCGATCCTCATCCATCCTCGCCCGTACCTCGCCCGCGCCATCCCCACCTCGCCCACGCTCCACCCCGTCGGCCGCCGGAGAGGAGAGAGTGAGAGGAAAGAGCGTGAGAAGAGAGAGGGAGAGAAGAGAGAAATGAGAGGGGAGAGAGAGAAAAGGGTTATATATAGGAAAATATGAAAATTCAGAAAAATCTCGAAAAATAGAAAATCACACCCTCGCGATCCTCGAAACGCACCGATCGCAACGGTACCACACTCGCCTAGGTGAACGGCCCGGTTCACCCGCAACGAGGTTCCGAAGGAATTAGCGAAACACACACCGGGAATCAGAAAACACACGCGGAACAGCCGCGGAGCTCTTCCGGGCCTCTGAAACAACTCCGGATCGCGCCGATCCGAACATGAAAGATGTCCGAAACAAAATTTTGGACATAACGGAGTCGAACACTATGAAAAACCAGATCCGGGACCCACAAACAAGGATCCAAAAAATACGGGGCATTACACCCTCCCTCCGCCACCTCCGGCGGCCCCCCTACGGCCCAGACGCCCCCCCTACGACCCAGACGCCCCCCCTCCCTCCCCGACCTCCGGCGCCCCCCCTACGGCCCAAACTTCCCCCCTGCCTCCCCCACCTCCGGTGACCCCCACGGCCCCCCTCCCTCCCCCACGGCAATCGCGCCCCCCCTACGGCCCAGACTGCCCCCCTGCCTCCCCCACCTCCGGCGCCCCCCCACTGGCCCACACGCCCCCCCCACCCTCCCCCACCTCCGGCGCCCCCCCTACAGCTAGATCCGGCCCGATCAACACTCCACCGCCTCCATTTAACAACAAAAACAAAAAATTTAAATCACCTACCTCCGATCACCGCTCCTCGCTGCCCAGAGCCGCCGTCCGCTGCTCTGACTGCCGTCCACCGCTCTGACCACCGTCCAACGCTGCTACATCGCAGCTCGCCGGTGGGAGGGATGGAGGTAGAAGCGATTCATCCGGCCCGTTAAAGTGGGCGAACCGCCCCGACCCGCACGTACCAGACCGAGCCCACCTTGGACCGATCCGGTACGCGGCGGGACGCACGGGACCATGCGGTCTAGTGCGTCTGGCCACGACCCTCAGCCCGTGCGACTCGCCGCCCGCGTGGGTCGGGTCGTGCGGGTCGGTGCGGGTCAGGGTGGGTCGGCAAACCCTGCCTGTATGACGGTCTTGACCCGAGTCTCGTGACTCAAAGACCATTGGGTTAGTAGGTTGTTGGCACTCAAAATATGATTAACGGCGACCAAGCCGTAAATACGAATGACACGACCCACCGAAGCACGGAAGCCGATGGATATCAACATATTGAAGCCCTCTCAAGCTACCAGAGCCTCAGGTCACCCTGTATGAACGTCGAGGACTTCACCTCAAGAGAATCGAGATGAATTCACAACCAACCGATAGTGCGACCAAGCCTGCCCAATGAACCGACATCGACTCCGTCATGCCGCATACACTACACCCGCCGTCCGACCAAGGACAACGGTCTACCCGGTGGCCCGGCCCACCACCTCATGAAAGACTCTCCTGAGATGAAAGAATGCCCTTGGACTCTTCAGAATGGAGGATCGAGGGCTCTGTCAGTAGAAGATCCCGATTACCCGGCACGGGTACGGCTTCCCGCCAAGTTGGGTCCGTTAGTGGCCGAATGATCGCCCGGCCTGGGCGGAACTATCCCGGGTGTTACTTCACCCTCCAAGTAGCTTTGAACACAAGCCAGGCCAAGCTAGCAGCACGAATCATAGTGCCGAAAGCTGTGTCAGCGAAAAACCCACGTGTTCAAACAAAAGATACTCGAGGTTCCGAGAAGGGCCATACGTCGTCTTGAGAGCTTCAACAAGGTTTCCCGTGGAGGTTTTGAAGAACTGCGGCAAGATGAACTGGCACGGTGACTTCCGGGACCATCCCCGGACTCATCGGCTAGCCTGTGTCAAGGGGAAGGAGTTAATACGGTGCCCCTTTCACCGGCGCACCCTCTTATCCGGCGCCCTCAATTCCGGCGCGCCAAAAAGCCTGGTGGCCCCCTTATCCGGTGCCCTCAAATCCGGCGCGCCCAAAAGCATGGAAGATCCCTTATCTGGCGCCCTATTGCCCACGCCGGATTAGGCATCCCTATATAATGAACCCTTGGTTCGACTAAAAAAAAAGAATAGAAGAGAGAGGCGAATTAAGAAGTAGACCACTGGCTATTGCTCGAGAGAGAGAGAGAAAGCCGGAGAGCCAGTCAAGTTCGAAGGAGAGAGGGTTTCCTTGGGGGAGAATCAGGGTTCCCACTGAGCGTCTCCTCGCCGCCGTCCTCCTTTGCTCGGCCTGAAGCCCTCCGGAGCCGGAGAAGAAAGAGGGGATCCTGATACTCTGTTCTGAGCATAGGTGGGTCGTCTGCTTTCTCCCAGCTGTCTTCCCAATTTTTTCCTTTTTGATCGAATGTAAGCGAGAGGGGGGGGGGGATGGCGATGATATGAGCCAATCTCTTCCCCCCCTCCTCGTCATCTCTTTGATTTGTCCTTCCTCTGTAAACCTCTCTACAATTAGTAAACGGTGACCGTGCCATGATGCCGGCGCCGGATTTGTAATATATGTGTTAGCCCCCCCGTTCACGGGATGATGGTATATATATGAATGTGCTGGTGGATTAAGTGCTCGATGCCGTGTCTCTTTCTTCCACTTCTATCTTAGTCGATGTATCTATCTGTTTCCTCCTGCGCGTGGTTTCCGAATCCGGTTCCTCCGACTCCGAATATGCCCTGGGGCACCATGGGCTACAGAGATGACCCCTCCCCGGGTCCTTCACGTCGACGCCATGGCCGTGTCTTACTCGATGGTTCCTGCATACTTCGTGGATAGAGGTGTGCCTATGCACGTATCTCTTCCCGCTATGTTTCAAGGTCCAATCTCCATTTCATTTTCTCTTTGCATCGTTCTGTTACTCAGAGAAGGTGGGGGTCACCTCCAGAACACCAGGGCCCGTCCTGTGACTGCTGCATGCCAGTTACTCGAGCATATGTGTATGTAGTTAAATCATCCTATCTACATGCTAGCTACCCCTCTCTGTGACTGATAATCACCCCTTTCTTCGTGAGTGTTAGTCTAACCTCGTGAGCATTAACACACTAATTCTATGAATGGCAGTATGCGAACGAACTAATTGCATCTCATACCGAATATCTCCTTTCCTCCCGTTGGTGGTTTACGGTCATTGGATTATCTTGGTTCGATGACTCTGTCGCAGTAATCCGGGGAGGGGGGGCATCCCCCACTGTTTCATAGAATCGTCGACTGGCCAAAGGGGTTCCATCTGTGAGTGATGGATATCCCCTACGGGCCATAGGACGAATATCAACATGGGCGTCAGCCCGACAATTCGAATCCACAGTCCTCTGGGATTTTGTGGTGACTAAGGGATGTGTGCCCCTCGTAGGTTAGTCCTCGGGGCTCCCTTCCCCAACAGTCGTCCCTCTTTCGGATAGGGTGTCGACTATGGGTTGTGTGCCCCTTGTAGGCTAATCCTCAGGGACCTCACCTCCCTCATTAGTCGCCTTGTCCGTTCGTTTCAACCCACGGAGCTATGGCGCCCCTTGCAGGCTAGTCCTCGGGGTTTCCTGTCCGATTGGGATCTGCTGGCTGCCATTGTGCCGACCGGCTGTTTAGGGGCTTACTCCATATGTGAGTATGGCCCTGTTTCTCCCCTGCAACCTTTCAGGGACGGGGGAGATGCTGCCAAAATTCTGTCAGGTTTCTTAAATAATAAAGTGATGTGACACAACCTAGGACCTAAATTGCAAGCATCCCAATAATTTGGTCATGTCACATAAGCGGACTCACTCGCGTTGGCACACTCGGGTCCGCAGGTGGACCGGCGATGGGGTGAGGGTCCGAGGTTGGACCGGAGGTTTCCAAGGGTACGGCTGGCTTGGGGAGGGCCCCTATGGGTCAGGGGTTGCCCAAATTCACGGGCGGTCAGCACGCCGAAGGCTTGGGTTGAATGATCACTCTCACAACTCACCCGCGGTAGCCACACAATTAAACGCTAATTCGGGTTCGGGCACTCTCTTAACGCCGACGGCACTAAGATGCAATACTAATTAAGCAAAGGAATCCAGCAAAGAGGAGTGTTTAGTGGCTCACCTGATCGGTGTGAAGACACCGATCCCGGCCGGAGACGAGGGCGAGCGAGGAAGCGTGGGCTTACCCGAACGCCGCGCCGGAGAAGCTTCAACCTGAAATTTCAGATTACATGCACTACACCCCATGCAAGGGGGGGACCTTGGGGAAGGGAAGCCAGTGACTACACTCAAACACTATTTCCACGCAGGGAGGGGCCTTCAGCCGGCCAAGCGGGGAGGGGAGAAACCAAGCTAGAAGTAAAGAACGGTAGCCGATGCCGATGCTGTCCACTCTCTGCGCTTCAGGATAGACAGTTGGTTCTCTGGACGCTGTGGACACTCCAGAATTTTGCCGATGATGAAACCACTTGAAGATTTCTCGTAGATGAGCCGGGATGATGTCTGAATTTTGATAATTTTGTCGGGCACCGGTGCTGGTCGGAGTAGGAGCTTGAACAGGGGAGTAGATTAACAATTCTGACTGTCTCAGGATCTCAAAAGCAGGAAGCAGAGGATGCCACGATCGCTCCTGAACTCCGAATCAGATGCCTCTAGATCCGTTGGAACCGTTGACGAGTCCTCTTCGAAGCAAAGCTGGCGGGGAAGCCAAACAATGTCGGAGAAGACCGGTGGGCTCTGATCACTGATGAGAGGTCGGTGCAGACTGTGGGGAAGTAGAACCGCGCACCAGGGGGAGAAAATTGATAACTTCTGGTTCCGGATGCCAAATTGATCTCTGTTTTTTGGAGAAGAAAGAAGACTCGTAGAAGAAGCTTTTTGAAGAAGAACTCTCGATCAGATTTCAAGCAGGATCATCGCAGTCGGGCATCCACTCCGGCTCTGGTCTCCTGCCAGGGAGGCTTTGCGCAGTCGAGAAAGAATGGCTCCCCTGGGCGATCATGAACTTAGAACGGGATGGGACCACCGCCGTTGTGAAGAGGACTAGGAGACGCTTCGAACAATGGCTCTTTATCCTTCAGAAATGTCCGGAGGAAGCCGTGGTCGCCTCTGCAAGCTGCTACTCTTATGCAGATCTTCAGTTGAGAGCTATAGGTTGAAGATGACGGGGGGGAATGGGGTATATGGGAGGGGAAATGAGGGTGGATGAGTGTGGGGAAAGGGGAGTGGCCTTTAATGGGGGTAGGTGGGAGAGTGGTGGTTGGGAAGGGAGGAGAGAGAAAATTTTCGAAATTGGGTGTGGAGGAGAGAGAAAGGAGAGTGAAAGAGAGAGATTAAGAGAGGGGTGGGGAATCTCTCCCCTAGGGTCTCTCACCCAAATAATGGAATCTCTCCACTAGATAAGAAGTTTGAACTCTCAAAATGGCAAGTTTTTCATTCATTGATTCATTAGTTCAAATGGAGGAAATGGGGTCCTATATATAGGCAACCCACATTTCTACAAAAGACCTTGACTCTTAACACAATGACAAATAACCAAGGGAAGGGGGGGTGCCCTTGGGCCAAGCCCAATGAATTGGGCCCATAAACTAATCTATCAACATAATGACACTTAACCTAGGTAAATGACTCATTAACCTAGGTACAAGACTCAAATAAAAGGAAAATTACATAATTATGACTCAAAGAAAATATGAAAGTTACATGAATTGACTTAGAAAAATGTGACGGATGTAATGGAACCATGCTGGCGGGCAACCGGGGCTTTGAAAATATATGGGGAGAGAGATGCCCCCATCATACTCCCGGGGTGCAGAGAACTCGACTCCGTCGAGTAAGAGTCCTTCCCTCCTCGGAGGGTGTAGAAGTGGTATCGCCCACAAGTCTTCCGAACGAGACCGATCTATCCACCTGCCGAGATAGCGCTCGTATACCTTGCTCCTGGTGGTAGTGACCTGTTCACCCAATATTCATTCAATGCGCTCACGCTGGGCTCTCTTGGCTGGTGGTCTCTCCTCTTGGGTGGGTGCTCTCTCAACAGGAGGAATAGGCTCAATATTCTCACTGGGTACCATCGGGGGCCCCTTATATGGCACTAGGTCGGCTACATTGAATGTGGGACTTACTCCATACTCTTTGGGAAGATTTAACTCATAGGCATTAGTGCCAAGGCGTCTCAAAACCCGGAAGGGACCAGCCCCATGATGCCTCAACTTAGAGATGGCTCTCGGGGGGGAGCCTCCTCGTCCTCACCATCACAAAGTTACCCACGTGGAATTCTTGGTGCCGTCGATGAGAGTTGGCTTGCCTTTTATGAGTCTCATTCTTTTTGCTTATGTGCTTGCTAAGGTTTTCATGTAATTTTGTGAATGCTGACATTCTAGGGGTGATGGGTGGACCTGGGCAACCAAAAGTAGACCAATCATGTTTTGATGCCAAGAAGACTTTGATGGAATTTGGAGTGCCGGGGCAACCATATGTGGACTTATCATGCAATGTTATCATGTAGACTTTGGTGGGCCTAGGTAGGCCGGGGCACCCGTAGGTGAACCTATCATGCAAAGTGGTGATGAATGTAGGGGGACCCGGACATCCGTAGATGCTTTTGACATGCTTAAGACCCATGATAAATGAAGGTGGACCAATACATCCGAATATGGGCCACTCATACTTTCTACTTGACATGTGGGTGGTATGAATGAATGGACCCCTCATGGTGTTCATGCCAAGTTGTGTGGTAAGCCTAGACACATGCATGTTTTTCCTAAGGGTGACTTCCATGTGTATAGGTGTGGGACAACCTTTGAACTCCCATTGGAAAGGATCGAACGGATCTAAGAACGTGGTCATCATGGGGTGGAGCACAACCTCATTACCTAGGGATATGTGGCCCAAGGTCATGGCTCCCAAGGTGTAACCCAGGTCTAGGATAGAGTGGATTGGGTCAAACATGGTGAGTTGGTATAGGGAAAGGTGGGTGGTGGATAAAGTGTTTGGGTCACACGAGTCTCTTGACTCTCATTGGAATGGATCATATGGATCATAAAATGGGTTACCTATGGGGAGGAACTCCATGTCCTCAAGATCCTCAAAAGGTGCTAAGTCATCCTTCTCCATAATAGTTGGGCCAATGTTCTTGGCAAGTGGGTCGGCCATGAGTGGAGGGCTTGGCTTTCTACCCGAGATAAGAAGCTCTAAATAGAAGAGAAGGTTGGGCTCATCGGGTGTAGGGAGGAATAGAAGGAGGTCGCTAGTGTAGCAACCAATGGTGCAAATCGAGGTGATAGACCCTATGCATAGGTGTAGGAGGCTAAGGCTCCTAGGTTGTTCGACCATAGGGGTCAACATGCTAGTCATCTTTAATTGCCATGCTATGCCCTTGAGAAGGTCCTCTAAGGTTTCTACTTGGTAGGAGTTTTGGATTATGGTGTGATAAGAGGAGATGGGCACTATGGGATGGTTTTCCTTCATGGGTGGGAAATTATGGTCCATGATCTCTCTTATTGGGCTCTCCTTTAGCCAACTAATAAGGGGTTCTCCTAAGATGAGCTTGGTCCCAACTAGAGAGGGTGATGTAAGGGGAAGACCATCGTGTGATGTTTCTTTTTCAACTTGGACTTGGGTTTCCTCCAAGGTGGGGAGTGGGTTTAGAGTGTTCTCAACTATTGAATTGAGTATGAGTTCTTCTACCAAGGAGGTGAGAGGGTCTTTTGGGGTGATGAGGGTTGGTGTGTGGTGCTCCCGGGGTGGAGGGTAAAGGGAAACTTGGATTGGTAGGGTGGGGTTTGGGAGTGGAAGTAGTGGAGGCCTAGGTTGGGGTAGGATTGGGGTTGGAAGTGGAAGATGGGTTGGGTGACGAGATTTGGGTTGATGGGTTTTGAGGGGGGTACCTCTTTTTGGGGATGATGGAGGGGTAGTGGTGGGGACCAAGGGGAGATGTGGGGTATGGGTTTGGTGAGGGATTGTGGAAGGGGGTTTTGGTTGGAGTGCGGGGACCCTTAGGGATTTGGTGTAGAGGTGGATGCTTGGTTTATTTGGGCCTTAAGGGAGAGGACTTGGTCGCGAAGTGTAGTTATGATGGTTGAGAAGTGATTTGTTGGGAGTGGTGGGGGAGGAGGCCTAAAGGTGATATCAAGTTGGTCGGATGGGGATGGAGGAGTGGTAGTGCACCTCGGGCTAGGGGTGTTAGAGTAGAAGGGGTGGGAATATTTGGGGACGTAGATTTTACTAAGTTCTTTCTTCATATCATCCCATGAGAAAATGTGTTCTTGTTTCCTAACGTCTCTTAAGCCCACTATGTTCCTTCATTTTTGCTTGGCTTGACCCCGAAATTGCCCCATGGCAACGCGGACTCTTGCAGGTCCATAAACCATAGTTCTCTCAAAGTGTTTTTCCATGGCGACCTCCCACTTTAGGTAGGCACTATAGCATGATCCATCGAAGAGGAGATCCTCAAAAGAGATTATGTCAAATGGAGGGTTGATCGGTCCCTTATAGGGGGTCGAGTGGGATGAATGTGACCAAAGAGAGGTAGCCATGTTGATGAATGCAAATGTGCCCAAGGATTAGACTTAGTAGAGACAAGTCTAAAACTTGCTCTGATACCAATTTGATGTGACACAACCTAGGACCTAAATTGCAAGCATCCCAACAATTTGGTCATGTCACATAAGCGGACTCACTCGCGTTGGCACACTCGGGTCCGCAGGTGGACCGGCGATGGGGTGAGGATCCGACTTTGGACCGGAGGTTTCCAAGGGTACGGCTGGCTTGGGGAGGACCCCTATGGGTCAGGGTTGCCCAAATTCACGGGCGGTCAGCACGCCGAAGGCTTGGGTTGAATGATCACTCTCACAACTCACCCGCGGTAGCCACACAATTAAACGCTAATTCGGGTGCGGGCACTCTCTTAACGCCGACAGCACTAAGATGCAATACTAATTAAGCAAAGGAATCTAGCAAAGAGGAGTGTTTAGTGGCTCACCTGATCGGTGTGAAGACACCGATCCCGGCCGGAGACGAGGGCGAGCGAGGAAGCGTGGGCTTACCTGCACGCCGCGTCGGAGAAGCTTCAACCTGAAATTTCAGATTACATGCACTACACCCCATGCAAGGGGGGGACCTTGGGGAAGGGAAGCCAGTGACTACACTCAAACACTATCTCCACGCAGGGAGGGGCCTTCAGCCGACCAAGCGGGGAGGGGAGAAACCAAGCTAGAAGTAAAGAACGGTAGCCGATGTCGATGCTGTCCACTCTCTGCGCTTCAGGATAGACAGTTGGTTCTCTGGACGCTGTGGACACTCCAGAATTTTGTCGATGACGAAACTACTTGAATATCTCTCGTAGCTGAGCCAGGATGAGGTCTGAATTTTGATAATTTTGTCGGGCACCGGTGCTGGTCGGAGTAGGAGCTTGAACAGGGGAGTAGATTAACAGTTCTGACTATCTCAGGATCTCAGAAGCAGGAAGTAGAGGATGCCACGACCGCTCCCGAACTCCAAATCAGGTGCCTCTGGAGCTGTTGGAACCGTTGACGAGTCCTCTTCGAAGAAAAATTGGCGGGGAAGCCAAACGATGTCGGAGAAGACCGGTGGGCTCTGATCACTGATGAGAGGTCGGTGCAGACTGTGGGGAAGCAGAACCGCACACCTGGGGGAGAAAATTGATAACTCCTGGTTCCGGATGCCAAATTGATCTCTGCTTTTTGGAGAAGAAAGAAGACTCGTAGAAGAAGATTTTTGAAGAAGAACTCTCGATCAGATTCCAAGCATGATCGTCGCAGTCGGGCATCCACTCCGGCTCTGGTCTCCTGCCAGGAAGGCTTTGCGCAGTCGGGGAAGAATGGCTCCCCTGGGCGATCACGAACTCAGAACGGGATGGGACCACTGCCGTTGCGAAGAGAACTGGGAGACGCTTCCAACGATGGCTCTTTATCCTTCATAAACGTCCGGAAGAAGCCGTGGTCACCTCTGCAAGCTGCTACTCTTCTGCAGATCTTCAGTTGAGAGCTATAGGTTGAAGATGACGGGGGGGAATGGGGTATATGGGAGGGGAAATGGGGGTGGATGAGTGTGGGGAAAGCCCAGGCTGTGAGGGGGTCTAGGAGGGGGTGTTCCAAGGTGGGGGAAGGGAAGAATGGGGTCTGGAAGAGGGTCTAACAGGTGGTGGGAGGAGGAGCTACGAATTTGGGCTTGGAGGGAGAGGGGAAGGTGAGGGGGGGCACAAGTGAGTGGAGGGAAGGTGAGTTTGAATTTTCCTTAATGGAGGGTATTCAATGGTGGTCTTGGGGATGGGTGGGGTTGTGTTGGGGAAGGGAAGGGGTGCTTGGGATAGTGGGAAGGGTGCTTGGGGAAGTGGGTGGGGTAGTTGGGGATTGGGAGGTGGAGCTAGGATTGGTGGAAGCTCTCTTGGGACTAGGGGGTGGAGTAATGGGATGTGTGGGGAAGGGGAGTGGCCTTTAATGGGGGTAGGTGGGAGAGTGGTGGTTGGGAAGAGAGGAGAGAGAAAATTTTTGAAATTAGGTGTAGAGGAGAGAGAAAGGAGAGTGAAAGAGAGAGATTAAGAGAGGGATGGGTGGGGAATCTCTTCCCTAGGGTCTCTCACCCAAATAATGGAATCTCTCCACTAGATAAGAAGTTTGAACTCTCAAAATGGCAAGTTTTTCATTCATTGATTCATTAGTTCAAATGGAGGAAATGGGGTCCTATATATAGGCAACCCACATTTCTACAAAAGACCTTGACTCTTAACACAATGACAAATAACCAAGGGAAGGGGGGGTGCCCTTGGGCCAAGCCTAATGAATTGGGCCCATAAACTAATCTATCAACATAATGACACTTAACCGAGGTAAATGACTCATTAACCTAGGTACAAGACTCAAATAAAAGGAAAATTACATAATTATGACTCAAAGAAAATATGAAAGTTACATGAATTGACTTAGAAAAATGTGACGGATGTAATGGAACCATGCTGGCGGGCAACCGGGGCTTTGAAAATATATGGGGCGAGAGATGCCCCCATCATAAAGTTACCTCCAGTGAATTGGTCTTCATAAAGCATAAGTTCTCAGGTAATAAACTGCCGTGCTCAAGTATGAACCTTGCACTGGCTCATAACTTTGCTCTTGAAGAGCCCTGTGTTGACACCCGTTTTAGCCCACAAGTTGTGTCATTTCTCTTATTCATCATTTTTGATGTCCCGAATTAGCCATTATTTTGGAGCTTCCTTGGATAGATTTTGAGCCCATTTTTACCATTCCCTATCCTTTGTGTCTTGGAGATCATGATTTTTTAGAGCCCTAGAGCTTATCTTATCAAATTCTGGCTTCCAAGTCAACTTACGGCCCATTTAGGCCGGCTTCTCTCAAGTAATCGGCTCTCTCTCACTGCGCAGTCCTGAAAGTGATTCTTTTTCACCCTCTTCCAGTCCTATATTCAAAAAGTATCCTTCACCAAAGTTGTTCCTCTTTCAAAGATCTACAACTTCTT
Organism: Amorphophallus konjac; assembly: GCA_022559845.1. Taxonomy (NCBI): domain Eukaryota; kingdom Viridiplantae; phylum Streptophyta; class Magnoliopsida; order Alismatales; family Araceae; genus Amorphophallus; species Amorphophallus konjac. The sequence goes on along the minus strand of CM040125.1, from coordinate 251,124,170 downwards.
CTTCTACACCGTTGGCCAGTTCTACCTCGTTTGTGATTTATTCACATTTTTCCGGCGTGCTGTGCTGTTTACCAACATCCTAGAATTTTCCTCTATCTTCCAGCCCCATTTTCTCCATCTTCCAATCATTTTCTCAAATTTCTTTCTTCATGAAAGTTGTTCCTCTCTCAGTTATCTATAATTTCTTTTTCTACCACTTTTGCTAGTTCTGCCCCGTTTAAGAGCTACGCTTCAATTTCCAAAGTTACGCGCAGTCTGCCCAGAATCTACCTTCATCGATGTGAAGGTCTAGTGTAGGTGCGTTACATCAGTGTAACGGTCTATCGTAAGACCGTCAGAGCATTATGACGGTCTACTGTAGATGCGTTACACCGAAACTTATCCGAAATCATCCCGTTTGACCCCCAGAGTGTGACAGACCTACCCTAGTCCGTTACATAACTTTGACGGTCCTACGATAGACCGTTACACACACCTGAGAGTCCAATTCGTGCTGGACTCTGCTCCATTTCTGTGCGCCGTGGCCCCCTTGCAGAGTCCATAACTTCTTGAATTCTACTCCGAATTGAGCGCCGTTTGTTCCTATGGTTTCTCCTTGGTATTATCTTGAATTCAGTCCAAAAAACTCCGAATTTCATTGGCTATATCTCTCAAGATATGGGTCACAAGATCAGGATTTAAGTATCCTATTTCAACTAAAACTCTGCAGATAAGGCTCCGGGGCTACCTTCCAAGAGCCATATCTTCTAGAATCCTCCTCCGAATTGATCCCCGTTTGTTCCTATCTCCTGTCCTTAGTATTATCTCGAGTTTGATCTAGAGAACTCGATTTATCTTGGACTCTATCTCCAGGAATCGTGATAAGAAGATGAGGCTTTCTTACAAAACTCTATAAAAACTGCCCAGTTCGTAGTCGCGACGGGGGGCTCTTTCCGGACGTGGGGCGAAGCCATGCTGCAACTTCAACTCAATCCTTTGACCCTGGCTTGAAGAGGGAAGTATTAGCTTTCCATTCCATCCTTCTGAGCTTGATTTCATGGTCTACACTCTTAGTTCTCCTCTCCTCAAAATCACAAATCATCACAGTTTTCTGCACTTTCTGCTACACATGCGTTTTTCTCTGTTTTGCATCAATGATTTCTCTCTATTCTCTCAATCAAATCTCGTGATTTCAAATCTCATGCATGCACAACACACCCACCTATCTTTTCCACCCTTCCACAGGGGTTAAAAACCTCCCCCCGGTGCGTTCTCCCCCTTTTATTCATGCTATTTTATCACTTTGGGCAGATTTCTACACTTCATGTTCTAATGAGTTTTTACCTTTGTGTTTCATCTTTGTTTTGCAGGAGAGCATGAATACAACGTGAGGCCCTCTTCCTCTAGCCGACTGGAAGGAGAGGAGGTTTGAATCCACAAGTTCCCCGCACCCCGTTTCAAGCGCGATCAAGTTTTCTTTCCAAGATACACGGCACCGTTCTTTACACTTCTTCATCCTTTGGCGTTGTTGGAACCTTGGTGGCAATCACGGTTAGTATTTCTCATCCTTTCATCCCCCTTATCTTTGATTTACATGTTTATGCATGTATGTATTTAAAGGGGGCGGGATAGGAATCTAATTAAAAAAATAAATCAACAGTTTTTTGGCGATCACGGTGGGACACCAATGCCCATCACACTTGTTTTCATGCTCTTTTGTAGGTTGGGTGGGTGCATGTTCATGTTTAGGTAGTATTTCCTCCATTCTCCCACTATTTTTGGTGTTTTACGGGCTCTGGTTATGTGACGGTCTTATGGTAGACCGTCACGCTTATATAACGGTCATTTGGTAGACCGTTACAGCTTTTGGCAGTCTTGCGCGCATGCTCACAGGGCCATATTCACCGGGGCATAACTTTTGATCCCGGAGTCCGATTGAGCTGATTCTTATTGCGTTGGATAGCCCTTTGTATTGTCTTTCTATCCATATATCATTTGCATCATTTGGTTAACATTTGCATATTCTAATATTGTCCAACTTTTTGAGTTTTCTGCATAAGATCTGTAGGCAAGCTCAGGGACAGGTTCACATGTACATCTTTACTCAATGATTTGACTACCTTCCCGGTGTCTGATTGCACTGATTTTTGTTCCATTAGATAGTCATTTGTATTATCTTTCCATCCATAGCGTATTTGCATCATTTGGGTCTCATTTGCTTAGTTAAAAATTGTCATCATTTTAGCATTTTGTCCATAAAATCTGCATGTGGTCTGCGCACAGGTTCACGTGGGCAACTTTGCTCAGTGATTTGATTGACCTCCCGGGGTCAGATTGATCTGTTCTTGGGCCTGTTATGCAGACCTTTGTATTATCTTTCCATCCATATACTATTTATTTTAGTTGGATCATGTTTGCATAGTTTAATCTAGTCTTGATTATCTAGTTTTAAGTTAGAAATTGCATGCACTCCGGTGCACATAGGGTCATACATTGCATATCATAGTTGCATTTCCTACCTCGGTAAGTGATCCTCTCGCTCCCATATTCCTTGGGCTCGACTAGGTAATCTTATCCGGGACCTCTATAAGTCCCCGCGAGCCGTGGATTCCCACACGGACGCCGGGCTGGTTGTACCTTTCCACACCTTAGGCTTGCATTTGCATACGTGTAAGGGAGTTAACCTTAGTCAACACAAAGTTTGGACCTTATTCCCATAGGATTCCTATCTTGAGGGAATTTTTCCTAATTCAAATCATTAAAAGGTCTATTAAAACCACTAAAAGATTTCCCATCATATCAACTTGTTTGACTTGGGTGAAAACTCTCACATTGCATTGTTTGTGTTGTTTGGGCTTGTCCAAGCCCATTAGTGATTTTTGTGTTGCATTCTTTCATCATCTATATGTTTTGTTGTTGTTAGGCCCATTTAGCTTAGCCCATTTTGTGTGTTCATTGTCCATTCCATTGTCCCGTGGTCTATTGTCCATTCGTCTTTACATTAGTGGGTCAGCCCCCCTTGTTCTCAAGCCCATTAAGCCCTTGCTTCCCCATTTGTACTGTCATTGATCTCCTTGTATTAAGTCTCCATTTGCCCTGATGGAGTATCATTCTAACGCCTTGTATCATTCTTTTTCTCAATCTTCTTCCTATTCCCGCATGGAATCCTCTTCTCACGCGGGCCCATCTTCCCTTGGTCCTTCTGATCCATCCGAGGAACAGGCTAATCTCATAGCCCATCTTTCAAGCCTTGTTCGCCAAATGGACCCGGCCTAGGCCCAACGCATCATTACGTCTCATCTTAATGGGCCTTCTTCTCATAATGGGCCATCTTCTGTTCATGGGCCTCTTTATTCTCCTTCATATGCTACTGGCCCGATTTCTAATGGGACTTATTCTCTTAATGGGCCTCATCCTTCTGCCCATGTTGCTGCCAGCCCAATGGGTCCTTATGCCCATGCTTCTTCCAGGCCCACATATCCTTCCATTCTTGGAATGGGCCCTTCTTCTTCTCAGCCTAGATCCTCTTATCTGGCCCATTACCATCATACTGGTCCTAATTCACAACCTCTTGCTCAAGTTGGCCCATATTCTTCTCGATGTCTCCCTACCCAAGAGATGATTGCTCAAACCCAACGCCAGCTTGATGAGCTTCAACATCGGATTGATCCTAAATCCTATTTAAGTGTTCCGTTTGCTTTCCAAGGTCTTCGGCTCCCACCGCCATCACAAATTCCCACATATCACCGTTATAGTGGAGTCGGTGACCCGTATGTGCACTTGAAAGAGTTTGTTTATGAGTCGGCCCAATTTCGACATGACCAACACATGATGGCTTATCTGTTTGGTCTGTCATTGGAAGGCCCGGCTCGGGATTGGTTCTTCTCTCTTCCGCAAGAGCAAGTTGTGAATTTTCAAGCCATTCAAGAAAAATTTATACAGCAGTTTCAAGACCAGGTTGGGCCCAAGTACTCTATTGTGGATCTGGCCCATGAGATGATGAAGCCCGAAGAAGAGTTTTCTACCTTTGCCGATCGTTGGCGTCGCCTTGCCGCGCAAGTCCCGGGACACATTCCGGAGGGAGAACAAATCAAGATGCTGATATCCAATGCCGCGCCTGACTATCGGTTTATCTTAGCCCTCAATGACATCACCTCCTGGCAACAACTTTATAGCCAAGCCCGCTTCATTCACCAACAAATCCAAGATTCCCTTGACCTCGAGTCTTCACCATCCACCTCCACATATCAACCTTCACCCTCCACGTGCCAACCCTACGCTCCCATGAGTCAGCCCGCCATGAGTCAACCTTCTGCCATATATCCCTCAACGAGCCAATCTCCCGCCTCTACGTACCCATACGCCTCCGTATATCAACCTTCCGTGAGTCAGCCTCCCGCATCCACATACCCGTCTCCATCTCCACTTCCGGTCATGGGAACACCACATCCTGAGCAAGTAGATGCCGTCTACATACCCCCTCATCATGTTCCACACATGCCATCACCGAAGCCCTCCACCACTAGCCCGCACTCCTGCCTACGCAACCTCCACTTCCGTCTCCACAACGTTCTCCACCATTACATATCCCTCGGCATCCACCTTGCCCGAAGCTGGCTCCTCGTCTTCCATTGCCAGAGTGTTTCACCGATATCTTTCGGGCTTTGATGGCCACTCACGCATTGTCGCTCCCTCCGGTTGTGCCTTACCGACCCGCGGTCGGGGATATGCTCCAGTTCTGTTATTTCCACTGCCAACAAGGACATTTGGTTGAGGATTGTCCCGAGTTCCAAGAGTATGTTTATGGCCTGGAAGATAATAAGAGGATTGATTGGGCCGCCATGCACAAAGTCATTTTACATCTCCGTAGCAAGCAGCAGCAACAAGAAGTGTCGCCCGGGCAGCCATCTCCGTTACTTCAAGGCCAGGGGCACCCTGTGATTCCTCATCTAGTGCTGCACTCTCTCCGTCACCTACTCCGTTACCTCCGCCATCTCCTACCCCAGCATCGCCGCCACAAACCCAAGCCTCTACTCATGCTAGTGCCTCCCCTTCTTCTCCCGCCGCCACTTCCACTACTTCTATCCCTAACGTCGCTCGACGTGTTGTGTCGACACGTCGACGGTGGACACCACAACCACCCTCTTCACCCTCTCCACCTCCATGTCCACTACCCCCATCGCCTTCATCACTATCCTCACCATCTCCATTGCCATCACCATCATCTCTGTCTCCACCACCAGTGCTTCCATCACCACCTCCATCTCCACCCTTGCCTCTATCTCTGCCATCACCTTTGCTCGAGCCTGAGCAAGCCACACATTTGCCTTTACCTTTACCCTTAGCCACGCTTTCACATTCGCCTTTGTCGCCACCCGAGCCTATCATCGCCACATCGCCTGCGCCTTCACTTTACATCACCACTCCCGTTAGAGCCTCCATGCCTTACAAACCTTCACGTGTTCCACCCAAACATATTCCCTTTACTTCTCCAACCACTTCCACCCCATGGAGCGGGTGTGCGCTTCCTTTGGTGCCCCTCGGGTCTAATCCCCAGGGAGACAATAAGCCAAGTCAGGATGATTCAGTGCCGGCAATGTATTTCAAGATTCAAGATTTTATCTGTCGGATGCCGGTTCGTGTCCTCGTCCCTGGTTATTTTGGGGATGATGCGCCTCTACTTTTAAAGATGAGAGTTGCTAAGAAGAGTTCCCTTGAGTTGATGCCAGTTTCTTCCCGAGCGAGGCCGGTGGCAATCTCCTTGCTCGCCGGAGAGTTCACCGTTGATGCTATTATTTCTCTTCGCTCTATTGCCATTCAGATGACAGGCCAAGAAGGGTTCTCTACCCGTGTTGTGCTAACACATATGGTCGCCAAGCAGATTATGGATTCTATATTCAAGGGGCAATTGGCTGTATCTTCTGCACTTTCCATGGATATTCTACACTTGTTATGCAATCTTCCTCGGTTTATTAGCAAACCGGCCATGTCAACGCCGTGTATTACTCTCCCTCAACTTCACCCGTCTCTTTTATCAAGGGAGTTGTGCTTCAAGGCTGAGTTCCGAGTGGAGTTGCCAAATCTCATGCTTCTAGTGCCGAGAGACAAAACCCCGTGAGTTTGTGATATTCATCACTCTGAAGGGTTACTTGTCCAAGAATGCCCACTTACTGTTGTTAGCACGGGGTGTCTAGGGGTAATAGCCCCAGCAAAGCTGTATGTTCATAGCCGGGCCAGGCCATCTGCTAGATGGGCTCGCTATTTGAGAAGATATTGTAAGGCAAGGTGCCCAAGGATTCGAGCCCGCGCTAGGCGAGCCCATGTTCAAGAAGTATCAGCTAAGAAGAGGCGACGGCGTAAGTTTAAGGGCCGTCAGTTGTGCACTCAGGGGTCCACTTCTCTTCCTTCTTCTTCATTTCACTCATCATTTCTTCTGCTCGGTTCCCACCCCTGGGTGGTGTATCTGCCCTCTCCTAATTCTCCCTCAATGATTCTCTCCTCCCATCTTAGATCCGTGAATCCCCGTTCTTCCTTTTCCTATCCGGAACCTTCGAACTTTCCATCTCCTCACCATTCTCGGCCTCAGTCTATGTCCTCCTCTGATTCTTCTCCTCTGGTATCTCCGGGTTCTCCTTCTTATTCTCCGACCTTGTCGAGTGTCTCCCATTCTCCTTCTCCGGCACTATCGGATGATTCTCGTCCCTCTTCTCCGACCACGTCGGATGATTCTTCTTATTATCTTTCTACTCTCTCCTCCTCACCCTTTCAGGATCATTACCCTTTTTCTTGCTGCTTTCGAGGCTTTAGTCCGCCTTGATCTTGGCTAATCTGGTTTCTTCTGTAATTGGTTCCTTGTTATCAAGGTCTCTGTGCCTTTACGAGGGAGTTCTAGCCCTCGTCTCTCTTCCTTTTTATCCTTATTCGTCTAGTTTAATGTCGGCCGCTCCTCCAAGTAGAGGAATCTTTGATCCTTTGCTATCCTCTCTCTTTCGTCCTGTAAAGCAAGGAATATGAAGCTTGTGTTGTGCGAAACTCGATGATCACGATTGCTTCAGGATGCTAGTTTCGTTCCGTGGATTTGCAAGGTATCTTTATTTTGTGCAAAGAACATGCTATTATTATCACTTATTTACTCCTGCACACTGTTAAGATTAACGTTG